>JASDDO010000012.1:316210725-316913995 GCA_030015575.1 Agapanthus africanus
GGTAATCATCGTACGGCATTCCCAAAAGCTGGGTAGGGGTCAACATCTCACTGTCTCAACACATAACAATTATCACCATCATCAGATCATATAGTCTGGAGTACTACTCTATGTCTAGTACAAACGGTAACATCGGTAAAGTATGCATGCGGGGGTAAACACACATCCCAAGCCCGCAAGAAGCACAGGTCATATCCCACATATGAATCGTATCAAATCACCGATCCCAGGGCACCAAGCCCACATCATCGACTCATCTCCAAAGTCATCACATATCATCAATCACAGTGTAAGTACATGTGAAAAGCAAGGGTATATGTATAGGATAATTCTATCCTAGGGTTCGCGACTATGAACTACACTAGTCACTTCTAACCCTACATAACCAAAATACACCTAATATCACAATACCATATAATAAGCTATCTACGGACTGCGGGGGTGCTATACGCCATCCACCCGACTTTCCCCCGTAGATATAATCTACTCACCTTGCGTCACCAATTGCGGACATCACCATGCATTTGCTTGTCGTCCGAAGTCTTCATGGGTACCTACACATCAAAATATCGTATATGCGCATTAAAACCAAATCCAATCTAAAACGGCGCATAAACTCCAAAACGATACGATAAGGGGGCCTATAGGTGAGAACCTATGGCACGCCTTCAAAACCATCCATAATCTTCTATATCGTCGTATAAACGACAATAGTCGAGGCAAAACACATTCCACCATTTCAGAATCCAAAAATACGGAATACGGAAACACGAATCCAAAACGACAACATAGGATATATGTCCCAGATTTCACCCTAGACAGAATCTGTCAAAACTAGAAGTACCCAGGGCCAAGAATTGATGAAATGGGGCCAGGCACGCAAAACGAGGAATTTCCCCACTGGTCTGGCCGCAATTTGCGGCCAGAATGGAGGTTTTGGCGGCCGTACGGATGAGATAGGGGCTAGGGTTTTGGGGTTAGTTTCCTGGGTGCCTGCACATGCTACTGTCCACTCAATATTATTTTAGGGTTCTCGGGGTGTTAGCAGATTCCAAATAACAGTGACAGAAAACACAATTTCCCCGATATTGGTTTCTAAAATCCGTATTCTGGTGTTTGCTTCAGGTTTTGGGTTTCAATTCAAACACTAGGGTGTTGGTGTATCCTCAATTGAACTCAATTTCACAATACAACCCAAGTTCCTCTCAAACCCTAACTAGGTTTTCATCAAATTCATAATATCACACAATATCGATTAAATCTTAACATGGGGTTATAGGAAAGGCTATAATTAAGCAAATGGTTCAGAAATTACCTTCATTAGCAACTCAAGAATTTTCTTGAGTTGCCCTCTAGTGGCCAAATCCATGCTTCTTTAGCTCCATGTGTAGATCTAGGGATTTTGGACATTTTTAGTGAAAGGAGTTTGGGGTTTTGGGGTGTTTTATGAGATGAAGTGGGGAGTTGAAGGTGGAGGAAGGGGGAGGAAGAGGCAGCAGCAGCAAGGCAAAGGGAGAGGGAGAGAAATGATGAAAATGGCTAAGGGTTTGGTCAATGGTTCAACCCTCTCTCTCACCTACCCTCATCATTACACTTTCTTTTCTTTTCCTTTTTCTCTAATTCAAATCCTTCTCACACCAATAGTAAACCCAAATGAAAACCATGGCTAGAAAAATACACAAGTGTAGAAAAAGTGATATGTGCAAGTTTTGCACAAAATTACCAAAAACCCGATTAGCGATTTTAATCGCGATTAGCACTAAATTAGTGTCAAAATGATCACAACAACTTAAAAATATCATAATTTCAATAATTAACCCATTTTAGAATTTTCTATAATTTTTCATAATTTTTCTAACATTTTTCCTATTTATTTGCATTTAATATTAAAATAATCAATAAAATAATATTAAATTATAAAAATTCCCAAAATTAATATTTTATGTTTTTGAAAATGTTACAATCTACCCCCCTTAAAGAAATTCGGTCCCCGAATTTAAATTTAAACTCCCACTACTAAAACAATCTCAGTAATAAACCAAAGTCGTCGGGGCTCCGAAATCATCAACACAAAGAACGTCACAGCGCAATGCATGCGCAAGGGTACTGAGCAGATAACTCAAAAACAAAACTCCGTCAAGCATCCCGCAATCATCGGAGTCGATGTAAAAATACAATGTCAAATCTAATACAAAACCGATATGATATGGATCGAAACTACACATGTAGACACCCAATCTATACACGTAAAAAGCTGATGTAAAACATGCAAAAGTATATCCAGGTTTCGTCTACTGACTAGTCCTGCTCAGCATGAAAGCAAAAACCCAACATCATAAAAGGTACTGCTCCAAAGGGAATAAATCTCAAAAATGTACGTAACACAATCCTGCGCGTCTGGTGTGCACGGAAATCAAAAATCCAATATGTGCTAAACAGGTGCACAAAACATCTAGGTGCAACGGGTGTGCACGAAACCTCTGTCATGGGCAACGTATGTGCCTGACAGCCAAGGTCCGGTGCATCTAACATGCACGAAGAAATCTCGATTTAGTGCATCGGGTGCGCACCAAAATCGTATCTAAAAAACATGCGCCCAATACGCGCGAAAATCCAAATCTGTGCATCCATCGTGCACGAATGAAAATCTAAACCCTGCGCACTCAACATGCACGGAATCACGAAATCCAATAACAAACATCGAATAGGTGTAAAGCACATCACCAGCACGGAGTGCAAAACCAACCATCAAAATCCGGGTCAAAATCAACGATAAAATGCGTCTCAAACCAAAATCAGGTGTACCTCAAAGGAAAATCTCACAATCGTGTGCATCAGGGTGCACGAATCAAAGCATAACACTAAAATGCATGAAAACTCTGCGCGAAATATATAAATATCCAGTGGGTGCATGAAACCAATATCATAAAACTCAGTCACCAAAACTAAATCATGCAAACAGAACACCCAAAATACCGAAATCCAAAATGACGGATACGTGATAATCGAATCACAAAATCACAAATCACAAATACCGTCTTCGGTAGTTCCTCCTTCGAGGTCGAGAAGGAGTCGGTGCAATCCACAGCTAGCAGCGCAGGATATCTACCTGCCTCTCGCTCACGGTCTAGCGTCTTCTGACTCTCTGGATCCTTATCTTCTCTGCGGATTACCTATCACGCGGTCAATCGGCTCATCAGCCCTGTCAGGTGTGCTAACGGGGATGATTCCGTTCTGGCACTTCTCTGGTCACCTCTCGGTCAAACCTCACGACCACTCGTAAGGCAGCATATCACTGGCGTCGGCCTCTGGCTCTCTGAAAGCACGTCACACATCCGATCCTGGGTGCAACGTCATGGCAGCTATGTCCTGGAAGGAATCCTGCTCAAGGTCTCTTACAATCATGCCTATGCCGATCTGTACAGAGGCTAGCTCTCCTGCATAACCTCTTCTCGCTCAAAGGGCATCTGTGTCCTCAGCACAATATTTCTCCAGAAACTGGTCACATCGCAACGTCTCTGTAAGCATCTCAGGTCTCTAGTCTCGACGGGAAGCAATGACAGCTCGTCAGGGTCTCACACGAACCTCTTGTTCCAACTGTCTCTATCGTCGTCCACTATGACGTCACGCCAAGCTACTATGCACTGCACTGTCTCGGCCACGGTCAATCTGAAGTCTCTCACACGGACTCAAAATCTCGTACTCTGTAGCTTCATCACTCTGTAGCAGATGTCAGGCCGAACTGGTCCTCGGGAACACGTCTCAACCATCGGAGGAATACTCATCACTCGTCCATCCTTGATCAATTCGCAACGCATCTGGTTAAGTTCCTCTATTCGAACTTGGTCAACTACCTCGTCGACAATGCTGAACTCTGCCCTGCTGGGTGTGCGCAACACGACCACTCCTGGTCTAGGTCTTCTCGTATCGTACTCCAGAAAGGTCCTGCCGAGGTTCTTTTCTCAACTCTCAATCCTGCCGAAATGCCCGGAAGTCATCATCCAATGCTGAAACTCAAGCTCATTCCGGAACGGCTGCATACTTATCACGCTTCTTTCTGGAAGATATATCCATAAACCACGCCTCTGGGTGCGTATCACATCTCTAATGTCAGCGGAGTGGAACATCATCTCGTCGAAATCTCGTACGAACTCTTTTCTTCACTCTGCTCAAATGTCGACTGATTCGGACTCGTCTCATCATGGCTACACAAACTGCGCTCCGACGGCTATCCCCGCATCTGGAGTCTCCCAAGCAGTGTCCCATCACAATGTCCGAAAGATGTCGAACCATCCGATCGACTCGTCAGATCCTCATAATCCCCCAAGAGCTCACATCTTGGGTACAGTTTAATAGTATCGAGTACATGCCACAGCGTCGGTGGTCCAGCCGTAGAAGGGCAAACCCAAGCCTCACTAATGGCGCCGCGGAACCGCCGTAAACCCTAAGGTTCAAAGGCTGTCACACGGTCATTAAGTCGAGTTAGGGTTTCATTCTTCTAGAGGGTCCATAGAATCACCTGCATGTCTTCCCGTATACTTTAAACTTGGAAAATGGCTCCTGACATTAGATCGTCTCAATCGACTCTCAACGAACCTGCGTGAAGTTGTCTCTAGCTGGAAACAATCAATCTGATATCCACGCATCGGCGTAAGCGAACTCACCACACGTCCTAGTCATTCATCCTCGGTGACTAGCGACTCGCTATCATCTCTCTAAGTACACGCTCATGCTGCAGTAGCTCCAATCATCTGGGCGATATCTCATCATTTGCAGCAGCAACTGGCTCATACGCCTGTACGCCGAACAACGCCTCAATCCTCCAGGAAAGGCAACACAATGGCGGTCGTCTCTGAATCAGCCTGCTCTAGATCTGAGTAAGACTCTCCACACTGGAAATCTTCAACTCATCTGGGCCCGCTCTGGCGCAAAATCGGACGAATCACCTTCGTCTCTCAAATCGGGTAGACTAGCTATCATCTGTCGCATATCTGCCTGAAAGCTCCGGCAATCTCAGCTCGTAAGCTTCGGAAGCGACATCCTGTCAATCTCAGCAACAGCTGGTCCATCTGTCTGCACGGTAGGCGACATCACAATCCCTGAGGTATACTGTACATCAACAGTCCTCTCTCAACTGGCAGTTCTAACAAAGGCACGATCATCCGGTGCAAACCAAGCACTCGCCTCCACTAGAGATCACAAACACCAACACTAACTCGAGACATTCCCATGTCACCAGAAAACACAAAGGTCGGCCCTCGTACCAAACGAGCTCACACCGGCCGTAACCCTAGCAGCAGCCCAAACTGCGCTCAAACATGGTGACAGGGATCTCAATCGAGTATCAAAAGAGAGCACATCAAAGGCAAGAACGGAAACAACAGATCCAAAGGGGATACATGATCATGAAACTAATAGAATCGGGGATCTCAAATGGATGTATATTCCTGGATAGGAAGAGAATCACTGATCTCGAAAGTATGTACATCCTAAGGTTCCTTAAGCGGAGTGGCGTGTCGTAAGTATGCCGCGGAACATACCAACGGTACGTCACTCTACTTTAGTCACCTAATCCATCAACCAAGGGTCATCCTAAAACGACGAAAGTTCGGGTTTACACCCCCTCGACCAAGCCTAAGTTCCGTAAGGTCAAGCCTAAGTTCCGTATGTAAACAACGCCCTAGGCTCCACATAGTCAAACTCAGACTCGAACCAAGGTCAACCTAGCGCTTTGATACCAACTTTGTCACGACCCAAAAGAGCACGTGACTGGCACTTGAACCATATGAAGCCTATAGGACTCCATCTGATCCAAGTAAGCCAAAAGCCCAGAAATCTAAAACCATTTTGAAGAATAAATAAAGAAAACTGGTTCAAAGAAGTGAAGAAATACAGGTTTGAAATCAAGGTTTTTAAATAACTAAGCCGAAGGTACGTTTTGAAAACAATAAGTCTTTTCTAAAAATTTCGGCAGAGTTTCTCTTGTAAAACTGGCCCCGAATGGGATACAACATGAATAACAATATATAAAATGATAAAGGCATCCCCAAGCGGGAGCTAGCTCTTCGTCAATCGACGGTCACAACCACGCAATGATATGATAATATACAACGCCAAGTGGCGAGGATCAAAACCAAAAGAAAGCTCAAAAGTAGCAAGAAAACCGCAATACTACTAAGCGCGACTCTAAGGTCGAATAATACAACACTGTCACTGAGTCTGAAAGAATACAAGTTTTGGTTGATGGACAATTTCTAGATACAATGAAATAAAGAAATACAAAGGTGATTCCTGATACGAAAGAATCCACCTACCAAAGCAAATCACCCGCAAGCAGAAGGTGTGCCAGAAATGCCGCAATAGAACCTGTACGGCATAACCTGCAAGAGCTATGGCACAACGGGGGTGAGTTGCCAACTCGTGAATAGAAACATCTACAAGGATAAATCGAATGCAAGGCATAATCCTAAGTCAACGATCAGTAATATAATCCACAAAAGTACATCTGAGTGTAACAAGGTGGCAAGGTAACATCTAAACATGTATGTAGTGCCAGGTACTCAGGTAATAACATGTCATCAATATAAGGTATGTCTGCATGAAGTAAATATGGTGAAATATCAAAGATATCAATACACATATATTAGCGTCCCATACCACTAATATTGGTGTAAGATAAGTGTAAATCCAGTCTGTATATGATCCATATCTGTATATCTGTGGACCCCGTCCACCTGTCACCCACTGACAGTAAGCATCATGTATGCAATGTGAGGATATAACCAAAATCATGGAAAACTCATCATGAAACCCGTGCCAAACACCGACACGTAAATCCTCATCCGTATGGGGCTCCGTCTGCGGATATCGGCCCTCGGCCCCGGCAGTATGAGTCAACCCATGTCCATCTCTGGGCTCCGTCTGCGGATATCGGCCCGTCGGCCCCGGCAGTATGCCCATCTCTCGGCTCCAGGCGGTATCCCCCGGATATCCGCCGAGCTCAGGTAAAATCACCGGTAGGTACTCGCCCGCCTCCAGGCTCAATCGGCATAACCCATCGATCATCTCGCCGAGGGGAACCATACCGGGCCCACCACGAACCCGCAAACGGTACATCACCTCCTCGAATCGGGTTTCAAGCACACGTCTCAGCACCGAGAAAACGCGTGGTGGACGCACCGAAATATCATATCACGAGGTACCGGGTTTTCATAAAGTGCCTCTTTTCTTAAATAACCCCACGGTCCTCAAAAACCAGAAATCACATGAAAAACCAACATCCAGCAGTAAATCCAATGCGATGTACTATGCAATCAATCCATGATATATGCGACATGTAAAGAGAGTAATCATATCGGAAATCATGCAACATGGAATAGGAATGCGCATATGTCAAAGGAAGCATCATATCACGAATGTAATAGTACTACTGTGTAGTGACATGGCAATTATCGATGATGAAGTGTGTGAGCCGGCAAATAGTGTACATGAAACATACGCATCATCGATAATGGTGCTGGTGTCCTAACAGCATGATAATAGCATAATAATGAACATATGCCAGCAATGCGAATAGTATGAATATGCGGAAATCTAGTAATCAACACCACAGTGAAGTATCTACTATGCAAACTACATCTAAGTATCCTGTCAATCAGGAGGGGTAGGTGTGGAAACCACCTAAAACTGAGTCTAAGTATATGTGTAGATATATAGTCGGTGATCCCGCCTCAATGTCATATCGTAAGATATCCTCTAGCTATGAGTGCGGATCTATCATCAATATCAGGTCGTACGGTAATCATCGTACGACATTCCCAAAAGCTGGGTAGGGTTCAACATCTCACTGTCTCATCACATAACAATTATCACCATCATCAGATCATATAGTCTGGAGTACTACTCTATGTCTAGTACAAACGGTAACATCGGTAAAGTATGCATGCGGGGGTAAACACACATCCCAAGCCCGCAAGAAGCACAGGTCATATCCCACATATGAATCGTATCAAATCACCGATCCCAGGGCACCAAGCCCACATCATCGACTCATCTCCAAAGTCATCACATATCATCAATCACAGTGTAAGTACATGTGAAAAGCAAGGGTATATGTATAGGATAATTCTATCCTAGGGTTCGCGACTATGAGCTACACTAGTCACTTCTAACCCTACATAACCAAAATACACCTAATATCACAATACCATATAATAAGCTATCTACGGACTGCGGGGGTGCTATACGCCATCCACCCGACTTTCCCCCGTAGATATAATCTACTCACCTTGCATCACCAATTGCGGACATCACCATGCATTTGCTTGTCGTCCGAAGTCTTCATGGGTACCTACACATCAAAATATCGTATATGCGCATTAAAACCAAATCCAATCTAAAACGGCGCATAAACTCCAAAACGATACGATAAGGGGGCCTATAGGTGAGAACCTATGGCACGCCTTCAAAACCATCCATAATCTTCTATATCGTCGTATAAACGACAATAGTCGAGGCAAAACACATTCCACCATTTCAGAATCCAAAAATACGGAATACGGAAACACGAATCCAAAACGACAACATAGGATATATGTCCCAGATTTCACCCTAGACAGAATCTGTCAAAACTAGAAGTACCCAGGGCCAAGAATTGATGAAATGGGGCCAGGCACGCAAAACGAGGAATTTCCCCACTGGTCTGGCCGCAATTTGCGGCCAGAATGGAGGTTTTGGCGGCCGTACGGATGAGATAGGGGCTAGGGTTTTGGGGTTAGTTTCCTTGGTGCCTGCACATGCTACTGTCCACTCAATATTATTTTAGGGTTCTCGGGGTGTTAGCAGATTCCAAATAACAGTGACAGAAAACACAATTTCCCCGATATTGGTTTCTAAAATCCGTATTCTGGTGTTTGTTTCAGGTTTTGGGTTTCAATTCAAACACTAGGGTGTTGGTGTATCCTCAATTGAACTCAATTTCACAATACAACCCAAGTTCCTCTCAAACCCTAACTAGGTTTTCATCAAATTCATAATATCACACAATATCGATTAAATCTTAACATGGGGTTATAGGAAAGGCTATAATTAAGCAAATGGTTCAGAAATTACCTTCATTAGCAACTCAAGAATTTTCTTGAGTTGCCCTCTAGTGGCCAAATCCATGCTTCTTTAGCTCCATGTGTAGATCTAGGGATTTTGGACATTTTTAGTGAAAGGAGTTTGGGGTTTTGGGGTGTTTTATGAGATGAAGTGGGGAGTTGAAGGTGGAGGAAGGGGGAGGAAGAGGCAGCAGCAGCAAGGCAAAGGGAGAGGGAGAGAAATGATGAAAATGGCTAAGGGTTTGGTCAATGGTTCAACCCTCTCTCTCACCTACCCTCATCATTACACTTTCTTTTCTTTTCCTTGTTCTCTAATTCAAATCCTTCTCACACCAATAGTAAACCCAAATGAAAACCATGGCTAGAAAAATACACAAGTGTAGAAAAAGTGATATGTGCAAGTTTTGCACAAAATTACCAAAAACCCGATTAGCGATTTTAATCGCGATTAGCACTAAATTAGTGTCAAAATGATCACAACAACTTAAAAATGTCATAATTTCAATAATTAACCCATTTTAGAATTTTCTATAATTTTTCATAATTTTTCTAACATTTTTCCTATTTATTTGCATTTAATATTAAAATAATCAATAAAATAATATTAAATTATAAAAATTCCCAAAATTAATATTTTATGTTTTTGAAAATGTTACAGAGTTACACTTCCAGCATAGTTTTCATGCACCTTTAGTGTTTTGATTTACGATTTTGGTGCACGCCAGATGCACTAAATCGGGATTCTTCGTGCATGTCACATGCACCTGACTTTTCTGTCAGGCACACACGTTGCCTACGACAGATGTTTCGTGCACACCCGTTGCACCTAGATGTTGTTTGTACACCTGTTTGACACATATATGGATTTTGATTCCTTGCGCACCAGACGCATAGGATATTCTTATATATGCATTTTGGGGATTGATTTCTAGTAGAGCAGTATATTTTTATGATATTCTTATGTGTTGATGCTTTCGGAGCCCCGACAAAATGGATTATACTGAAATTGTTTTAGTAGTGGGGGTTTAAATTTAAATTTAAATTCGGGGACCGAATTTCTTTAAGGGGGGTAGATTGTAACATTTTCAAAAATATAAAATATTAATTTTGGGAAATTTTATAATTTAATATTATTTTATTGATTATTTTAATATTAAATGCAAATAAATAGGAAAAATGTTAGAAAAATTATGAAAAATTATGGAAAATTCTAAAATAGGGTAAATTAGTGGATTATGACATTTTTAAGTTTTTGTGATTAGTTTGACACTAATTTAGTGCTAATCGCGATTAAAATCGCTATTCGGGTTTTTTGGCAATTTTGTGCAAAACATGCACATATCACTTTTTCACCCTTGTGTTACATTTTATTTGTCATGGTTTCTCGTTTGGGGTTACTATTCTAGTGAGAATGGTTTAAGAAAAGAAAAGGAAAAGAAAAGAATAAAGAATGGGGTTGGTGAGAGAGAAGTATGGGTTGAACCATTGACCAAAACCTTAGACATTTTCATCATTTCTCTCCCTCTCCCTTTGCTTTGCTGCTGCTGCCTCTTCCTCCCCCTTCCTCCACCTTCAATCCCTCAAATCATCTCAAAAACAACCCCAAAATCACATACTCGTTTCACTAAAAATATGCACAAGCTCGAGATCTACGCAATGGACCAAGAAAGCGTGGATTTTGGCCACTAGGGGCAACTCAAGAATTTTCTTGAGTTGCTAATGGAGGTAATTTCTGAACCATTAGCTTAATTATAGCCTTTCCTATAACCCCATGTTAAGATTTAATCGATATTGTGTGATATTATTTATTTGATGAAAACCTAGTTAGGGTCATGGGGAATTTTGAGTTATAATGTGAAATTGAGCTCAGTAGAGGACTTGTAAACACCCTAGTGTGTGAATTGAGACCCTAACCTGAAGTTTAAACCCATAATACGGATTTTAGAAACCGATATCGGGGAAATTGTGAAATCTGTGAAGGTTATTCAGAATCTGCTAACACCCCGAGACCCCTAAAATAATATTGAGTGGGAATTGAGATGTGCAGGCACCATAGAACCAACACCCCAAACCCTAGCCCCCAACTCATCCGTACGGCCGCCAATTCTCCCTTTCTGGCCGCAATTTGCATCCAGACCAGTGAGGAATCTCCTCGTTTTCTGTGCACAGCCCCAATTCCTCAATTCTTGGCCCTGGGTACTTCTAGTTTTGACAGATTCTTTCTAGGGTGAAATCTGGGACATATATCCTAAGTTGCTGTTTTGGATTCGTATTTCCGTATTCCGTATTTTTGATTCTGAAATGGTGGAATGTGTTTTGCCTCGACTATTTGTCGTTTATACGATGATATAGAGGATTTACTGATGGTTTTGAAGGCGTGCCATAGGTTCTCACCTATAGGCCCCCTTATCGTATCGTTTTGGATTTCATGCGCCGTTTTAGTTTGGATTTGGTTTTAATGCGCATATACGATATTTGATGTGTAGGTACCCATGAAGACTTCGGGACGACAAGCAAATGCGTGGTGATGTCCGCAAATGATGATACAGGTGAGTAGATTATATCTACAGGGGGAAGTCGGGTGGATGGCGTATAGCACCCCCGCAGTCCGTAGATAGATTATTATGTAGTTATGGTGACTTTAGGTGTATTATGGATAGTATAGGGTTAGAAGTGATTAGTGTAGTTCATAGTCGCGAACCCTAGGATAGAATTACACATATACACACACCTTTGCTTATCACTTGTACTTGCACTGTGATTGATGTTATGTGATGACTTGGAGGTGAGTCGATGATGTGGGCTTGGTGCCCTGGGATCGGTGATTTGATACGATTCATATGTGGGATATAACTTGTGATTCTTGCGGGCTTGGGATTTGTGTTTACCCCCGCATGCATACTTACTGATGTTACCGTTTGTACTAGACATAGAGTGATACTCTAGACTATATGATCTGATGATGGTGATATATGTTATGTGATGAGACAGTGAGATGTTGACCCCTACCCAGCTATGGGGATGCCGTATGATGATTTACCGTACGGGCCGATATTGATGATAGATCCGCACTCATAACTCGAGGATATCTTATGATATGACATTGAGGCGAGATCACCGACTATATATCTTTATATATATACCGACTCAGATTTAGGTGGTTTCCACACTTACCCCTCCTGATTGACCTGATACTTAGGTGTAGTTTGCATAGTAGATACTTCACTGTGATGTTGACTACTAGATTTCTGCATTTTCATGCTATTCATATTGCTGGCATATGTTCATTGCTATATTATTATCATGCTGTTAGGACACCAGCACCATTATCGATGATGCGTATGTTCCACGTACACTATTTGCCGGCTCACACACTCCATCATCGATAATTGCCATGCCACTACACTGTAGTACTATTGCATTCATGAGATGATTCTTCCTTCGACTTATGCACATTACTATTCCATGTTGCATGATTCCCGATATGATTACCTTTCCTTATATGTCGCATACATCATGGATTGATTGCATAGCACATCGCATTGGATTTACTTCCTGATGTTGGATTTTCATGTGATTTCTGGATTTGGGAACCGTAGTCTTTTTCCAATAAGTAACCATTTAAAAACCAGGTTCCCTTGATATGATATTTGGGGCGTCGCCCCGTGTTTTCTCGGTGCTAGAGGATGCATTGAGAGAGGAATGACCCGGAATGACGGATTCCCGATATATACTTTGATGTAGGGCATGATCCGGAATGACGGATGCCCGATGGATTGATATAGGGCATGATCCGGAATGACGGATGCCCGATGGATTGATATAGGGCATAATACGGAATGACGGATGCCCGATGGATTGATATAGGGCATGATCCGGAATGACGGATGCCCGATGCATTGAGAGAGGGATGACCCGGACTGACGGATTCCCGATATGTACTTTGATGTAGGGCATGATCCGGAATGACGGATGCCCGATACAGGAGGATTTACGTGTCGATGCTAGGCACGGGTTTCATGATGTTTTTCCATGATTTTGTTTATATCCTCACATTGTATACATGATGCTTATTGTCATTGGGTGACGGGTGGACGGGTTCCACATACATACAGACATGGATTATATACAGACTTGGATCATAGATAGACTGGTTTTACATTGAACATACTTTATTTGTATATATAACAGGGTATGAGGGCGCTGTTATATATACCCTTACACCAATATTAGTGGTATGGGACGCTAATATATGTGTATTGATATCATTGATATTTCTTCATGGTTACTTCATGCAGACATACCTTACATTGATGACATGTGATTACCTGAGTACCTGGCACTACATACATGATTAGATGTTACCTTGCCACCCTATTACACTCAGATGTACCCTTGCGGATTATATTATTGATCGTTGAGTTAGGTTTATGTCCTGCATTCGTTTTCTGCTTGTAGATGTTCCTATTCACGAGTTGGCAACTCCCCCCCGTTGTGCCACAGTTCTTGCAGGTCCTGCCGTACAGGTTCTATTGCGGCATTTCTGGCACACTTTCTTCTTGCTGGTGATTTGCTTTGGTAGGTGGATTCTTTCGCATCAAGAACCACTATTGTATTTATTTATTCCATTGTATCTAGAAATTGTCCATCAACCAAAACTTGTGTATTCTTTCAGACTTAGAAACAGTGTTGTATTATTTCGACCTTAGAGTCGCGCTTAGTAGTATTGCGGTTTTGTTGTTGTTTTTGAGCTTTCTTTGGATTTGATCCTCGCCACTTGGCGTTGTATATTATCATATCATTGCGTGGTTGTGACCGTCGATTGACGAAGAGCTAGCTCCCGCTTGGGGATGCCTTTATCATTGCATATATATCGTTATTCTTGTTTTACCCCATTCGGGGCCATTTTTACAAAAGAAACTCTGCCGAAATTTCTGGAAAAGATTGTACTGTTTTTAAAATGCACATTCGGCTTAGTTATTTAAAAACTTTGATTTCAAACATGTTTTCTTCACTTCTTTAAACCAGTTTCTTTACTTATTCTTTAAAATGGTTTTAGATTTCTGGGCTTTTGGCTTACTTGAATCAGATGGAGTCCTATAGGCTTCATATGGTTCAAGGGCCAGTCACGTGCTCTTTCGGGTCGTGACAGTCTGGGTCTCGACTGTATACACTAGTCTACTCTGGAGTATCGATACCCTGTTTCGAAACTCCCACGACTAGGGACCTTTTAAGGATGTGCTTATAGACCCCAGCTCCCACGTGTATGATCGCCCTCATACTGCTGGTAGTCAAGCAAGAATCCCAGGGGCTCTATCAACGTGTAATAGTGATCAGTAATGTCACCTAAAGCAGTACACGATGATAAAGATAAACCAGATAGCCTACTATCATCTTGAGTAAGACTGTCCTACCGGTATAGGTCCTCCCTCAATCATTGCAATCACGTGCCTGTGATCCAAAAATTGACTCTGAGGGCACTATCTCCAACTGTTTTAAGCCGGATCCTAGCATTAGATTTGTTGGATTACTTTAGTCTCATCTCATTTGCATCAGTCGGAATGCGGATGCAGGTATATATATACAGGTGAGGGGTATCGTTGTGATTCGTCACGAGTTTAATTTAGATATTGTTGTATCTTTTTGTTGGACTAAACATTTGGATTCAGGTTTGGATGATGGAAATTGTGAGTGGGAGTGATGATTTTGTGCATTAAATGAGACATGTGCTTCATTGGTGACTCATGGTCATATTTCTTGTGCAAATGTCATTTTTGTGATTGATTATTGGGTTGAAATGAGAGATGGAGAGAGAGTGGACAGCCACAAGGGCTTGGGTTAACTCTTGAGATTATTCTCTTGCTCTCACAACTCATTTCAACACAATAACAAAGCAAGCCTCATCTTCTTCTTCTTCCTCTAGTTCACCATTTCCACCATGGCATCATCTTCAACCTCCATCCATACACTCTCTTGTGTTGAGAATCAATGGATACTTGAGACAAAGTTATCACACACATTCTCTACATCACCTTGGACATTCCGGCTAGCAAACTTCATGTCCGAGTGGCTTCGGTTTGAAGCGGGAGCCCGTAAAAAGTATTCTAGATGTGGTGCCCTTCCGACAAGGAGACCGGAGATCGGAGATGCCGCGAGGAGCTAGGGATGGTGGCTAAAGACCGAAGGACACGGATCGATCGGTATAGCTATTCTAACCCTTCTCTCGTTGCTAGTTTAGCGTTAATGGTTCGATCCTGGTAAAGGTTAAGGTAGCACCAAGTTTTGAAAAGTTTTTGTTCCGCATTTGGCCTCGGATTTGACGGCCGGGGCGCTGCCGTAACCCAACATGGTATCAGAGCCACGCCATTAACTTTTACTAGCTTGTTCTAACGTTTTTAAAACATCGATCGATCGAAATTTCCAAATCGTATTTTCATTTCAGTGTGCTTTCTGTCGAATTTCAAAGTTGTTCAAAAAATTATTTTAGGCATCTTAAAAATACATGAAGGCATAACTAAATCTACAGAAAAAGTTTGGAGACCTAACTCCAAAATTCCACCGCGGAACCGCCGCGAAATGTCGCATTTGGTGGCCCTACAGCGGCCATTTTTGGGCTACAGTGCTCCAAATTTTTTCTGGGGCTTTAGTTCATGGAATTATGATTTTTGTGATATATAGTTTTGTCCCAGATTCATTTGAGTGCTTGATTTGCACTTGGGGCCCACTACAGGAAGTTTTGTCGATTGGAATTTTAAATACGTTAGTTTACAGTACTTACATTATATCTGCGAACGTGAATGTCATTAGAGTAGTACAACTCGTCTAATTACTATATGTCCTTTTAGACGAGTTTGCGAACGTGACATTCATGTTGATGTTCTGTGTTGTGCTGTGATGTTGCGGAATTGTCGTGGTGGATAGCCTGGATGCAATGGTAGTACAGTTTGGTTATATTTGCACATTTGATATTGCGGGGAGAACGTCCGACATGTGGACTGCCGCCACTGTCTGTTTGTATATTATTCTTTTGGGGCATGACCGGGTTAAGGTCGATGTATTCGTTGTACGTGTCACGTCCCGCAATTACGGAATATGACCGGCACTTAAACTACGAACGTCTCGAGGCATACGTAATCTAAGTAAGCCGAAAACCCAGAAATCCAAACCAAGAAAAGTAGTAGAGTGAAGGAAAACTAATTTAAATCAAGTAGTTTTAATAGCATAAGCCGAATTATGCCTTTTTTTAAAAACATTAAATATTTCCTGAAAATTTCGGCAGAGTCTCCTTTGTAAATACTGGCTCCCAAACGGGATACAACATGAATAGTATATGAAAATCAATAAAAAGGCTTCCCCAAGCGGGAGCTAGCTCTTCGTCAATCGACGGTCACAACCACACAAGCAATATAATATACAACGCCAACGGCGAGGATCAAAATTCAAAAGGAAACTCAAAACCACAAGAAAACCACAGAAATATAACGCGCGACTCTAAGGTCGAAGGAATAACATCACTAGTCTCTATCTCAAAAAAATACATGTTTGGTTGATGGAACTTCTAGATACAACAGAGTAATAATATACAAGTTATATAATGGGGGGTACGATACAAGTAAACCCACCTACTAGCAAATCACCCGAAGGAAACTATGCCCGCAAGCCGTAATGAAACCTGTACGGCAAACCTGCAAGAAACTGGGGCACAACGGGGGAGAGTTGCCAACTCGTGAATAGAAAAACATCTATGCACGGAAATCGCATAAATAACGCAACCTAGGTCAATGATCATAATATATCCTAAAATATATGAATAACATGCAGCCTATTACAATGGCTAGGGTAATATCTAACCCGAGTGTGATCTCATGTGCCCGTGTCAGTGCCTCAGGTAGCAATATATCATATGAATGAGGTATGAATGCACGGAACAGAATGCATGTACTGACGAAAACTGCTTTCATAAATCTGTGAGATTTCTGTATTTTAAAAGTGAGAAACCATAAATGAAATCAGCATAAAACAATGCCCAGCATCGACACAAAACAAGTGTCCAAATATCTCGATATCTCTGTATCACGATCTCTGTACCTCAATATCTCAAAATCTCAATATCTCAATCACAATATGTAGGGCGCCGTCAATCCAGACCGGCCCCTACCATCCATCTCAAGACCACGACGGTATCCTCCGGATATCCGACACGTCGGGTAATTTCACCGGTCGGTAGTGCTCCCCTGCAAGGCTCAACGTCAACAACACGATCCTATTGCCCCGGGGTACCGCACCGGGCCCACCATGTACCCGAAACGGTTCCTCCACTCCTCGAATCGGGTCTCGAAATCCATCAGCAAACTCATGGTGGACGACTCTTACATCATTGGAAAACCGCACTTTTTATTTTAAAAGAGAGAAAAGGTTTATTTATGTTTTTCCGGTTTTTCTCCAAATCCAGAAAATCTCATGAAAATCCGAATCCAAAACCTCAATAACACGTAAAATAATGAATATATGCATGAGAATTCATGAATGCGGCATAACAATGAATAACAGTATGCATGAAGTAGCAGGTAATAACTACAATGTCTAAACTAACATATACGGCAAGTACGCTAATATCATGTCTAAACTATTAGCTAACAGGCTATGTCAAGCAATAATATTTTCTAAGGTGTACGTGACATGGCAATTACCGATGAAGATGTGTGTGAGCCGGCAAGTTAGTGTGCGTGGTATATACGCATCATCGGTAATGATGCTGGTGTCCAAACAGCATGATATCAATAATGGAGTATGAAACATAATATAAGCATGTGATGTGAAGCGAACCATAATAATGAGCGGGAGCTGAATACTAGACGCAACTATAACTAATCCGCATTAATCTAATATAAGTCCTACAAATGGTGCCTTTTGAAATAACACGAATCATGGGGTTTTGAAAATAGGGGCTACGGTGTTTTTATGAAAAGATACGTCTTTTGAAATATCCGTAGGATCCCTTGGGCTGTCTTTTAAAATACCCACGATTCTTTAGTTTTGAAATAGGTAAAAATCGAATCTAATCTAACAACTAAACTAAACTAAAGGGCTAAGCTAACAAGCTGGACTATAGGTAAGGAAACCGCCTAACATCTGAGTCGATCCATATACATAGCTGTATATATATTAGTCGGTGATCCCGCCTCAATAATATCATATCCGATACCGTATCTATAATCAGACATCCCAAGTCAAGATTGCGGATCAATCATCAAGATATAGCTCGTACGTAAATCCGTCGTACGGCATCCCAAAATCTGGGTACGGGTCAATATCATATTCCTCACACTATTCCTCTGGTATCCTCTTTATAAAAGATCATAGTCTAGGGTACTGACCTATGTCTAGTACAATACTGATATCATCAATATAGACATGATTTGGCTACTGATACAAACTGATATCATCAGCACATATCATCATCAAGGGGTATACATCGCCCAATGCAACCTAGGATCAATATCCTAGCATATCATATCTCATATCATGATCACATGTCGACCACATTATTTATAACACTATTCACCTGTATCGTCGCCCCAAGATCCGCTATAACACCAGGACGTACCTCAAGTACAAATCCTGCCATATCACCGATATCACAATCTCAACACAAATCACATCGACTCATATCAATCCGTATGTGAACACATAGTCCCATACTCATGTGAACACATAACAATATATTCCCGTAAGCACAAATGAAAGAAGAAAGTATGCAAGTATGGGTAGGTGTGTGCAAGTGTGGTGCGACTGCTACTCTAGGGTTTCGCGACACTATAACATCCAAGAACACCAAATATCCATATTTATCATCAATAACTCAACAAAATAAACAATATATATATGTGTGTATACGTATTCGTATACATCACCACGAACTGCGGGGGTGCTATACGGTATCCACCCGACTTCTCCCTGTAGATATAAATCTACTCACCTGGTCCTCGCTCGCCGGTGCCGACGTCGCCACACGGTTGCTTGTCGTCTCGAAGTCCACATGGGTACCTACATATCATAACGCACCGTATCGCATTAAAATCCGACTCATGATCAAAACGACACACGAATCCCACATAGGTCAATACCTATGGTTTCTTTCACAAATCAACTCAAAAACCCTCGACGTCGGCGTACAAACGCCAAACCATCGAGAAAAAGCCCAAACACACTCATTTACACATTCACAAACACTAATTATAATATGAAATAGGTTGCAATTCACAAAAACCTCAAACTCACTTTAAAAGCTATTTTTCCGAAAATCTAGCAAGCATAATTAACCGTTTTAGTACAAAACTCGATGTTTAAATAAATCTAGCGGCCATAATACTTATTAAACATCTTAATTAAATCATCTAAACCATTTCTATAATTTATTCACAATAAATTTCATTAACCCCAAAATTCTAGTTACAAAATACCTAAATTTTAACAATTTTATAGCAAAAATGCACAAACTACAATCTAGCATGGATTTTCATGAACTAAAGTATTAAACTACACTTAAAAATGTTAATAATACCATGAATACCCTAATTAGATTTTTATCTCCATTATTTAATCAAATTCCAAAAACCTAGTTTACAATTTATATAATTATCACAATTTAAATCAACAAATATGCAAACTAGCAACTTAAATTGGATTTAGCATAACCTAATATGTCAAATACATCACACAACCCTAAACTCACAACACAAAATCCCAATTTGAATTCAAATCCCACTCTTGAATTTCAAATCATGCACTCAGAACTAAAATAAAAACCTATTTAAACATATAATTAAGCTAACCTAAACCAATTAACAACAATTTAAGAAAAAGGTTAGAATTATACCTCATGATCAAGAGATCAATTATGGAAATCAAAGCCTCTAAAATGCCAACTTGTTCCCTAGATCCATGTAAGTTTGGCTATTGAGAAATGGGTAGGAGTTGGATTTGGATTTTGGATTTATTTGATGGATTTTGAGGCAATTTTTGAAGCAAAAGAGATGGGAAATGGGGGAAAAAGATGGGGGCTGTTGTAGCAGAATTTCGGCCAGTAGAGGGGCCGGAATGAGGTGAGGAAATTGGGGTGGAAATTCTAAGGTCAAAGCCCCTCCCAATTACCATAATACCCCCACCTACTTTACTATATATAAAAACCTTATTTTAACCCATTTCTCACATGATTTAAGGTCAAAAAGAGGGAAATAAAATTCTTGGGCTGCTACAATAGTGTGGGGCCGGACAAAGGGAGTGAGGGTGAGTGTGAGAGACTTTACAAAAAAATTCTATGCAAAAAGACCCCCAACAATACCATATTTGCAAGTTTTAGTTCAAAATAACTAAATTTTTGTTTTCCATAAAATAAATCTATTAAAACTTGAAATAAAATACTAAAAAATTATATTACCACTAGATTTTAATTAACATGATTTTAAAGAATAAAATTAGCCCATTTAAATTTGTATTTATCGTTAATTTAATGTATTTTCTTACCGGCTTAAAATAATATTAAAATAATTAATTTCGGAAAAATTTTCAGAAAATTTGAAATTTCAGCAGTGGCTCAATAAACACCAAATACTAGCAATTGCATAGCTAGAATATATATATTTAATTTTATAATAAAGATATTTGTATTTTGACTTTTTACAGAAAACCCCCTTATTTTACCGTTTTTTCGAAATTTCACCGAAACGATTTTCAAAACGTTACAATCTTCCCCCCTTAAAGAAATTCGGTCCCCGAATTTAAATTAAAACTCCTCCCAAATACTAAAATATCTAAGCAAAACCTTCAAGTCGTCGGGGCTCCGAAATCGTAAATACACAAAACAAATCGTAGCGCAACGCCTGCGCATGAAAAATGAGCATATAACTCAAATCAAAACTCCGTCAAGCATCCCGCAGTCATCGGAGTCATGGGAAAGACATCAATGCCAAATCCAAAGCAAAACCAATATGATATAACTCGAAACTATACATGTAAATATCGAATCTATATATGTAAGTATCTGAAGGAAATGCATGCCAAATCTCTTTAAGGCGCTGTGCAACGCGTATAACACTGCACAGTGGCAGACGTCTATCATAAGAAAATAACTATATACATATATACCTTTGTTTGAAATGTACGTACCGCCGTTTTGGAAACAATTTAGAAGGGTCTCCTTGTTTTAAACATTTCGTGTAATATCAGACACGTAGGTAAATACTAAGGCTATAGCTCGCTTTTTGGAAATCCCTTCAATAACTATCAATGCATGCAAAATATATTCAGGTACTGTCCTCTGACTAGTCCTGCTTAGTACGAAAACACATCGCAATTATCATAAAAAAAACGTATTGCTCTATAAGAAATCAATCCCAAAATACGCGTATGAATACTACGTTCGTCTGGTGCGCACGACAATCAAAATCCATATACGTGCCATATAAGTGCACAGAAACAAGATCTAAGTGCATCGGGTATGCACAAAGCATCTGTTGTAGGCAACGTGTGTGCCTGACAGCAAAATCAGGTGCATCTGACATGCACGAAAAAAATCTCGATTTAGTGCATCTGGTGTGCACCAAAATCGCATCTCAAGACATGCGCTCAACATGCGCGAAAACCCAAAACCAGGGGCATCCATCATGCACGAAATCATGAAATTCAATATCAAGCGCCGAACATGCGCAAAATCAAATCAGGTGCACAAGGTGCACAAAACAAATATCGAGTATCACATTCGAAATCGAAGTCCAGTGCATCTAAGTGCACAAAAGGCGTATCACTGCACTGCAAGCATATATAAACTATACAGAGTGCAGGAACCAAATCGTGTGCGCGCATACTCACAAAATCAAATCAAATGTCTAAAACCGTAAAATCACAAACATGTGAAACCAAAGCACGAAAACGATATCAAGTGCAACGACTGTGCGAAAATTGTAAATCCTCAATCATCAAAACCAAATCATGCGAATAATTCACCCAAAACATCGAAATCTAGTATGGCCGAATAGTCCCGCTCAAGTACATACTCAAGAATCTCTGGCCAGCTGTCGTGGTCACTCATAGCATGCCTCGTCGACGATCCTGAACTCTGGCCTGCCGGTGTGCATAACATGACCACTACTGGTCCAAGTCTTCTCGTAATTTATTCCAGAAAGGTCCTATCGAGATCTCTCCCAAATCTCGTCTCTGCCGAACAGTCCGGAAGTCATCGTCCCTTACTAGATCTGTTCTCGTTCTGGAACGGTTCCATGCTCAACGCGACTCCTTCTGGAAGGTATATCCAAGTACAATGCCTCGTCATACGTATCGCATCTCTGATGTCGGCGGAGTGGAAAGTCGTTTCATCTAGATCTGGTACGAACATCTTACTTCACCTTTCTCTAATGTTGACCGCTTCGGACTCGTCTCGTCGTGGCTGCATGGACTGAGCTCCAACGGCTATCCTCGTATCGGGAGTCTCCCAAGAAATGCATCTCGCCACCTAGCATCCGAATGAAGTCGAACCATTCGATCGATTTTTCAGAACCTCATAATCCCCCAAGAGCTCAACATCTTGGGTACAGTTTAATAGTATCGAATACATACCACAGCATCGGTGGTCCAGCCGTAGAAGGGCAAACCCAAGCCTCACTAATGGCGCCGCGGAACTGCCGCAAACCCTAAGGTTCAAAGGCTTACACACGGTCATTAAGTCGAGTTAGGGTTTCATTCTTCTAGAGGGACCATAGAATTGCCTGCATGTCCTTCCGACTACTTTAAACTTGGAATAATAGATTTCTGACATTTGATCGCCTCTGTCGACTCCCAACGTCTCCGCGTGAAGTCGTCTCTAGCTGGAATCAATCTATCTGATGACCTCTCATCGGGTAGGCGAACGAACCACATGTCCCAGTCATTCATCCGTGGGTGACTAGCGACCTTCTATCATTGGCTCAATCCTCTAGTGTCGATCAGCACATCCGAGTAACCTCATAAAGGCGATCCGCCAAACGCTCGTGGCGCGGAAACACAGTAAAAAGACACATCGCCGCAATCGTGTGTCGCCGGAATTTCGCCTTGGTCAGTCCTCGTTCGTGACGAGCTCATGCTGACCGCAACTCTAGCTGTAGCTCTCCCTGACCGTAATCGTGGCAGCAAACCGCAACTGGTACCGATGAGGCTAGATCAGGAATGAATATGATACTGAGCAAAGAAATGTATATCCTAAGGCTCCTTAAGTGGAGTAGCGTATCGTAAGTATGCCGCGGAACATACCCACGGTACGTCACTCTACTTTAGTCACCTATTCCATCAACCAAGGGTCATCCTACGCTCCGAAGGTAAAACCTAACGCTCTGATACCAACTTTGTCACGTCCCGCAATTACGGAATATGACCGGCACTTAAACTACGAACGTCTCGAGGCGCACGTAATCTAAGTAAGCCGAAAACCCAGAAATCCAAACCAAGAAAAGTAGTAGAGTGAAGGAAAACCAATTTAAATCAAGTAGTTTTAATAGCATAAGCCGAATTATGCTTTTTTTTAAAAACATTAAATATTTCCTGAAAATTTCGGCAGAGTCTCCTTTGTAATTACTGGCTCTCAAACGGGATACAACATGAATAGTATACGAAATCAATAAAAAGGCTTCCCCAAGCGGGAGCTAGCTCTTCGTCAATCGACGGTCACAACCACACAAGCAATATAATATACAACGCCAACGGCGAGGATCAAAATTCAAAAGGAAACTCAAAACCACAAGAAAACAATAGAAATATAACGCGCGACTCTAAGGTCGAAGGAATAACATCACTGGTCTCTATCTCAAAATAAATACTTGTTTGGTTGAAGGAACCTCTAGATACAACAGAGTAATAATATACAAGTTATATAAAGGGGGGTACGATACAAGTAAACCCACCTACTAGCAAATCACCCGAAGGAAACTATGCCCGCAAGCCGTAATGAAACCTGTACGGCAAACCTGCAAGAAACTGGGGCACAACGGGGGTGAGTTGCTAACTCGTGAATAGAAAAACATCTACGCACAGAAATCGCATAAATAACGCAACCTAGGTCAATGATCATAATATATCCTCAAATATATGAATAACATGCAGCCTATTACAATGGCTAGGGTAATATCTAACCCGAGTGTGATCTCATGTGCCCGTGTCAGTGCCTCTGGTAGCAATATATCATATGAATGAGGTATGAATGCATGGAACAGAATGCATGTACTGACGAAAACTGCTTTCATAAATCAGTGAGATTTCTGTATTTTAAAAGTGAGGTACCATAAATGAAATCAGCATAAAACAGTGCCCAGCATCGACACAAAACAAGTGTCCAAATATCTCGATATCTCTGTATCACAATCTCTGTACCTCAATATCTCAAAATCACAATATCTCAATCACAATATCTAGGGCGCCGTCAATCCAGAACGGCCCTTACCATCTATCTCAAGACCACAACGGTATCCTCCGGATATCCGACGCGTCGGGTAATATCACCGGTCGGTAGTGCTCCCTTGCCAGGCTCATTGTCAACAACACGATCCTCTTGCACCGGGCCCACCATGTACCCGAAACGGTTCCTTCACTCCTCAAATCGGGTCTCGAAATCCATCAGCAAACTCATGGTGGACGACTCATACATCATGGGAAAACCGCACTTTTTATTTTAAAAGAGAGAAAAGGTTTATTTATGTTTTTGCGGTTTTCCTCCAAATCCAGAAAATCTCATGGAAATCCGAATCTAAAACCTCAATAACACGTAAAATAGTGAATATATGTATGAGAATCCATGAATGCGGCATAACAATGAATAACAGCATGCATGAAGTAGCGGGTAATAACTACAATGTCTAAACTAACATATAAGGCAAGTACGCTAATATTATGTGTAAACTATTAGCTAACAGGCTATGTCAAGCAATAATATTTTCTAAGGTGTACGTGACATGGCAATTACCGATGAAGATGTGTGTTAGCCGACAAGTTAGTGTACGTGGTACATAAGCATCATCGGAAATGGTGCTGGTGTCCTAACAGCATGATATCAATAATAGAGTATGAAACATAATATAAGCATGCGATGCGAAGCGAACCACAATAATGAGCGGGAGCTGAATACTAGACGCAACTATAACTAATCTGCATTAATCTAATATAAGTCCTACAAATGGTGCCTTTTGAAATAACACGAATTATGGGGTTTTGAAAATAAGGGCTACTGTGTTTTTATGGAAAGATACGTCTTTTGAAATATCCGTAGGATCCCTTGGGCTGTCTTTTAAAATACCCACGATTCGTTAGTTTTGAAATAGGTAAGAATCGAATCTAATCTAACATCTAAACTAAACTAAAGGGCTAAGCTAACAAGCTGGACAGGTAAGGAAACCGCCTAACATCTGAGTCGATCCATATACATAACTGTATATATATTAGTCGGTGATCCCGCCTCAATAATATCATATCCGATACCATATCTATAATCAGACATCCCAAGTCAAGAGTGCGGATCAATCATCAAGATATAGCTCGTACGTAAATCCGCCGTACGGCATCCCCAAATCTGGGTACGGGTCAATATCATATTCCTCACACTATTTCTCCGGTATCCTCTTTATCCAAGATCATAGTCTAGGGTACTTACCTATGTCTAGTACAATACTGATATCATCAATATAGACATGATTTGGCTACTGATCGACAGTCTCGTACAAACTGATATCATCAGCACATATCATCATCAAGGGGTATACATCGCCCAATACAACCTAGGATCAATATCCTAGCATATCATATCTCATATCACGATCACATGTCGACCACTTTATTTATAACACTATTCACCCGTATCGTCGCCCCAAGATCCTCTATAACACCAGGACGTACCTCAAGTATGAATCCTGCCATATCACCGATATCACAATCTCAACACAAATCTCATCGACTCATCTCAATCCGTATGTGAGCACATAGTCCCATACCCATGTGAACACATAATAATATATTCCCGTAAGAACAAATGAAAGAAGAAAGTATGCAAGTATGGGTGGGTGTGTGCAAGTGTGGTGCGACTGCTACTCTAGGGTTTCGCGACACTATAACATCCAAGAACACCAAATATCCATATTTATCATGAATAACTCAACAAAATAAACAATATATATATGTGTGTATACGTATTCGTATACATCACCACGAACTGCGGGGGTGCTATACGGCATCCACCCGACTTCTCCCCGTAGATATAAATCTACTCACCTGGTCCTCGCTCGCCGGTGCCGACGTCGCCACACGCTTTCTTGTCGTCTCGATGTCCACATGGGTACCTACATATCATAACGCACCGTATCGCATTAAAATCCGACTCATGATCAAAACGACACATGAATCCCACATAGGTCAATACCTATGGTTTCTTTCACAAATCAACTCAAAAACCCTCGACGTCGGCGTACAAACGCCAAACCATCGAGAAAAAGCCCAAACACACTCATTTACACATTCACAAACACTAATTATAATATGAAATAGGTTGCAATTCACAAAAACCTCAAATTCACTTTAAAAGCTATTTTTCCGAAAATCTAGCAAGCATAATTAACCGTTTTAGTACAAAACATGATGTTTAAATAAATCTAGCGGCCATAATACTTATTAAACATCTTAATTAAATCATCTAAACCATTTCTATAATTTATTCCCAATAAATTTCATTAACCCCAAAATTCTAGTTACAAAATACTTAAATTTTAACAATTTTATAGCAAAAATGCACAAACTACAATCAAGCTTGGATTTTCATGAACTAAAGTATTAAACTACACTTAAAAATGTTAATAATGCCATGAATACCCTAATTATATTTTTATCTCCATTATTTAATCAAATTCCAAAAACCTAGTTTACAATTTATATAATTATCACAATTTAAATCAACAAATATGCAAAGTAGCAACTTAAATTGGATTTAGCATAACCTAATATGTCAAATACATCACACAACCCTAAACTCACAACACAAAACCCCAATTTGAATTCAAATACCACTCTTGAATTTCAAATCATGCACTTAGAACTAAAATAAAAACTTATTTAAACATATAATTAAGCTAACCTAAACCAATTAACAACAATTTAAGAAAAAGGTTAGAATTATACCTCATGATCAAGGGATCAATTATGGAAATCAAAGCCTCTAAAATGCCAACTTGTTCCCTAGATCCATGTAAGTTTGGCTATTGAGAAATGTGTAGGAGTTGGATTTGGATTTTGGGATTTATTTGATGGATTTTGAGGCAATTTTTGAAGCAAAAGAGATGGGAAATGGGGGAAAAAGATGGGGGCTGTTGTAGCAGAATTTCGGCCAGTAGAGGGGCCGGAATGAGGTGAGGAAATTGGGGTGGAAATTCTAAGGTCAAAGCCCCTCCCAATTACCATAATACCCCCACCTACTTTACTATATATAAAAACCTTATTTTAACCCATTTCTCACATGATTTAAGGTCAAAAAGTGGGAAATAAAATTCTTGGGCGGCTACAGTAGTGTGGGGCCGGCCAAAGGCAGTGAGGGTGAGTGTGAGAGACTTTACAAAAAAATTCTATGCAAAAAGACCCCCCACAATACCATATTTGCAAGTTTTAGTTCAAAATAACAATATTTTTGTTTTCCTTAAAATAAATCAATTAAAACTTGAAATAAAATAATAAAAAATTATATTACAACTAGATTTTAATTAACATGATTTTAAAGATTAAAATTAGCCCATTTAAATTTGTATTTATCGCTAATTTAATGTATATTCTTACCGGCTTACAATAATTAATTTCGGAAAAATTTTCAGAAAATTTGAAATTTCAGCAGTGGCTCAATAAACACCAAATACTAGCAATTACATAGCTAGAATATATATATTTAATTTTATAATAAAGATATTTGAATTTTGGCTTTTTACAGAAAACCCCCTTATTTTACCGTTTTTTCGAAATTTCACCGAAACGATTTTCAAAACGTTACAGTACGTATTTTATTTTCTGTACTTGGATTACCCTGAGGTGGAGTGCACGGATAACCGGGTTCTAGAGAGCAATGGGCCCGCATCTCATGGCTTTGAGACGGAGGGGGCTTCACTCTAGAATCGGTAGGCTATTCGCCGCACTAGTAGGGGGTACAGGTTGACCCAAGGAGGGATGCTCAAGTTACCGGATTCCGTGAAGTGCTAGGTGGTCCATTCACTTTGCTGAAGGGGGCTGCCTCGCTTCTTGTTTTGGCGGGTTACTTTCCACACTCGTAGGGGTCTAGGTTTTCATTGCACAGGCTATCCACATGACCAGGGGAATGTCGGGTTTCAGTTGCGGCTCAATGAAACCCGGGGCTCCCAGATTAACTGTATTGTTCTGTGATGCTTATTACTTTTCTGTGATGTTGCATTTATCACGCCTAGAGCGATTATTGTATATTGATATTTATACTAGTAGATGCTATATATGTTTTACACCCGTGCTAGTCCAGTCCCCGCTCTGTCGTTAGTTAAGTAACCTAACGGGTGATGACGGGACCCAGTGGCGAATGTGGATGGCATATACGTACATTATATTTTCGTTCTTTTGTGGTGTGATTAATTGATGGGATTGTGTTGATTCGGATCAATGCAAGGAAAACAAACCTATTCGATGTTGTTCGAACAATTTTCAAAAAGCTGTTATTATAAGGACGTTATCTTTTGTTTTGAACAGAGGTATTCAGTCAGAATATCCAGCACCTCATTCGACGAGGCAAGGGCCGAGATCCCTTCATCGGGAGTGTCCCCTTGGACAGAAGTTTGCGTCAGGGTAATAACTGTTGGAGATAGTGCCCTCAGAGTCAATTATTGGATTATAGGCACGTGATTGCAATGATTGAGGGAGGACCTATCCCGGTAGGACAGTCTTACACAAGATGATAGTATGCTATCCGGTTTATCTTTATCATCGTGTACTGCTTTAGGTGACATTACTGATCGCTATTGCACGTTGATAGAGCCCCTAGGATTCTTTCTTGACTGCCAGCAGTATGATGGCGATCATATACGTAGGAGCTGGGGTCTATAAGCACATCCTTAAATGGTCCCTAGTCGTGGGAGTTTCGAGACAGGGCATCGATACTCCAGAGTAGACTAGTGTATACAGTCGAGACCCCGACGAGGGGCGGTGGCCGGTCTCACAAGCCACTGGTGTCAGTTGGTTCACCTAAGATGTATGAAGGTGCTCATTGGGTTATGAGTACACCGGACATGACTCGCCGGGAACATGCTAGTTGGTCTTATACCTGACGTCAGATAGCAGTTCCCTGGTGACATGTGTACAGGTTAGTTCATCGACCTGAGATCGTCATTTGTCTCATGTGAGTTCCCACTGTACTTTGATTACTACCCTACCACGGCTCAAAGGAGTCGTGCAAACAGGTTTTAGTTGGGTACAGTCCCGAGCCACATGGAGGCAGTGAGCGGATCTGCAGGGGTTCGTCTCTCCCGGTATTGGGGGTGAGGTCATGCTGTGTCTAAGAGAGCCATTACACAAAGCCCTCGGCCGAGGCAGGAGATTTACTGGTAGGTATTCCAGTAGTATCTCAGGGTGTTCTGGGCTACACTCCGACACGACTTGTACCGCTTATGGGGGTCTGAATTTTTCCAACCCCCTAGGCCCGCCATGCGATACTCATAGACGAACGGACCGGACTGTACGGATATTGTCACTGACAGGCTCAGTAGGGTGTCAGGATGAGTTTGCTCATCGACATCCCTTTTGGTAAATACCTGGTAGCCCGTTACGTATTTGCTAATACCTCTGACGTGCTAGTGGTTAAATCCACAACCAAAGTATTGACGACTCTTTAGAGTCCCCCACAGACCAGTTTCTCAAGTTTCGGACGAAACGCTGTAGAGGCTGTTTGGAGATATGGCAGGGTTCGATCAGATACGTGCGGTATTGCACGGATCATGATCGGACGGATAATACTAGCGGGCTTTGGTTTAAGCCGGATCCTAGTATAGTACAGTATAGATTTTGTCTCTTTGCATTTATATTCAGTGGGAATACAAATGCGGGCATGTATATGCAGTCACGGGGTTTTCCTGTAATTTATTACGGGATCAGTTTTCTGAAGTTGCCAGTTTGCATTCCGTTCCGGCCAGTATTCCTTTGTTCCTTCACGGCCGGATTTTTCCGATGGAGGGGCTAATTTGCAATTGTGCAAATTAGCCATTGTGGAGGGGGTTATTTGTATTTGTGGCATTATGATAAGTTAAGCATCTTTGCTTTTTCATGATGGTCTTGCATTAATGAGATTAGAATGGATTAGAATTTGATTTGATATTGTTATCATCACTTTTGGATGTGGTCACGCTTTTGCTTTTCCTACTCTCACCTCCCTTCATGTTTTGATCATCCCCTCCACCATTTTGTTCAAGGGGGGCCGGCCACTTTGAGGAGATGGAAGAGAGAGGTTTTTCATTTTGGTGAGTGAAATTGATTCATCTCATATTTTCTTGCTTGCTAAATTCCTAACACCTCTCCAAAGTTCATTGTTTCATTCCTCCATCAAAGGCAACTTCACCCCATTGTGACAAAGCGATTCTACACTAGCCTGCAGCATTTCATGGGCACGTCAGCTAGCTAACTTCGTGCCCGAGTTACCTCGGTCCAGAGGTGGGAGCCCGTAAAAGAACCCGGCGATGTGGTGCCCGTTTCGATGAGGAGGCGACGACCGGAGATTCCGCGAGGAGATCGGAGTGGATGCGAAGACCGAAGGACACGGATCGCTTGGTATAGCTCACTACCCTTTCTCTTGATTGCTAGTTGTAGGTTAATGGTTACGATCCGGGTTTTTAGGATGCGGTAGTGCCGGTTTTAAAGTAAAGAAAAATTTTCGTTTCCGCATTTGGCCTCGGGAAGACGGCCGGGGCGCTACCGTAGTCCTACAATAACTTCACTATAGTCAATTACTTTTTGCTTTCCATCGCGTTATTCAGTACGGAATTTCCTGCAACTCATTAGATGAGGAAAGAGCCGAGATCCCTTCACCGGGAGTGACCTCTTTAGCAAAAGTTTTCGCTACTATATATTTGTAAAACCACTCGGTTCATTCAACGATATCAAGTTCATTACGTTAAAGGTTTTTTTGCTAAAAACCAACCGTAGCCCTCCGACATTTTAGATCAGTATTACTTAGTATTCGTGCTGCGTTTGTTGACTCCGTCAAGGCGTAGTGTACGATAGCTGAGTGGTGCTTGTTTGTAGCATATATATGCGATTGGTTAGGACAGTCATACGGCCTTGTTGACTCGGTCAAGGGCTCGTGCGGGTGGGTTTAATAAAATCAAGATAATGACGGGTTGAACATGACTAGGACTTTTTGATTTGTTGACTCCGTCAAGGTCACTTGGGTCCTAGGGGTAAAAATCACATCGGGAGTTTCTAAAGAAACTGAAACTTGCCAGGCATGGGCATACCTTCCGGAGTGTGGTGACTTGAGTAGATTCCATCAAGTTATCATGCGATGATAGTTGGATCCCGATTCCCACTGATGAGTTGGTTTACTCCTCGGGTGATCCCGACTAATTCTTCTTTCAGGTTTGGAGGAGAATTTGAGAATACAGTGGGAGACATCCTGAATAGATAAACTGATTAACCATTCTGATCTAGGTTAAAGTGCACGCTGAGTGTTTCTTTCTCTCTCTCTATGACAGCGACCATGGCCCGACCCTGGACTATAACTCAGTAACCAAGTTGACCGAACTTTCTTAAAACACTGGCTTTTGGATTGTCTGAGTTGCATAAAGCATTGCCACTCCTTCGTATACCCTTTGCATTTCTCCAGAACATCCCGTATTATTACGAACATCCACTCCTATTGGATAAATCCATCTTATAATTACATACGAACTCGAAGGAACTTTTTCGAGGATGGATTCTGGTTCTGGAGAGAATGAATAGGACTATTCAGTTGAATTTTCCTTTTACTTTCTCTCAGGTTGTGAGGGCTCATAGGATTAGGAGTGGGTACAGCTATTACGCTTGTTGGATAGTCTTCTTCCAAAACATAGGCAGGTGCTGAAAGGTAGGGAATGAAGAAAACCAATTAGCCTAAGTATGGTGTACAGAAGGTAATAAGTAAAGACAAATAACGGGATAAGAAAGAGGGCAAAGTAAATTGCGACTGCTATCATTCACGACCAAACCAAGTATTTTATCGCCACTCTTATTTCACCTTTGTATTTCTCCAGAACACCTCGTATCACTACGAACATCCAATTCCATTGGATAAATCCATCGTATGGTTATATACGAACTCGAAAGAACTTGTTCCATATTCGAGGATGGATTCTGGTTCAGGAGAAATGAGAATAAGGTTTATTCAGTTGTCTTTTATTTTTACCTTCTCTCAGGTAGCGAGTACTCCTAGGATTAGGAGAGTACACCTATTATGCTTATTGGATAGTCTTCTTCCAAACCATAGGCTGGTGCCGAACGGTAGGGAAGGAAGAAAATCATTTAGCCTAAGGGGGTGTACAGAAGGTAATGACTAAAGACATATAAAGGGATTTAGAGAGATGGAAAAGAAATATACGGTTACAGTCATGAATCTGATAATGGAAGAGGCATTACTAGGAATACCCGGATACCCTTTCGAAACATCTTCATATTTCAGTTTCACTGTGCGTTGTTTATAGAAAACTGATTTCTTAATTAGGTCCTTACTCGAGGGTATGTATTTACCAGATATGATTCTCACATCTGTATGGTTTTACAGATGATGAGTGGGAGTAAGTTATTAGGAATTAGGTGACTATCCTCATTATATCGGAATTCATTGTAATTGGTTATATTTTAGGAAATCACCTGGGTTTTTGCCGGACAGTAAATATTTGGTTTTGAATATTCGTTGTTATACACCAATTTCAAACTTATCTGTGCGTTTATTTTTATAAAGTGAGATATAACTTTTTGAAATTATGTCCATAACATTTACCTATATCAGTTGATGGTTAGGTAAGAAGTATTAAACACCGGTGTAATTCTTCTTTTCCATAAGTACAGTTTTCAACCTGCAACGTACAAGGTTTGAGTTATTCAACTCAAGGGACTTATACAATCTATTTTATGTTGTCCAGCATCCATTAGGACAAAAGGGCTTGGTCCTCGTACTATATTATGTTTACTTGTGACTTCTCTAGTTTTTAGACAAGTGTTTCGTAGAAATACAAGATCTATGTTTTGAGAAGTTATAGTTACAAGAATAAAGGAGAGAACCATGTGTTGAAAGTATCGGGATTCTTCAAGGTGATCGAAGATGTAGATACTTATGTTGTGTATTCAGTTGATAGTAATGGTTTTGAGAACTAGTTTCTCTTTCAAGTTACTCATATTTGGATGCACTCTTAAGTTGAGTAATGATGATCGGCTTTTCTCCATTTACTTGACATGCACTGGAGACAGCTGCATGATTTGAATCTGGTTCCAATTAAATCAGTGCCTCTGTTTCTATATTGTATATAGAATGGATCATATCTTAACGATGTTAAGGTATATGGAGTTGTCCGGCTTATGCTTAAAACAAGACTCTGGATAACTCAGGGCACGTTTCTGTAATGGCAGTTTGTAGGTTAGCCCTAGCTATGACGAGGGTTGATTTTCTACCATCTGGAAGATCAATAGTGATATTGTTCTTGACTCGCCACAGTTTTAGCAAAATGGATTTTTTTTCAGAAAACAGTAATGGGAGTATGGTAGAACTGGAAATGATTCCAGAACCACAAACGATTACAGAAAATTTAATAGAACCTAAAGATTCATTCAAGTTTGACATTCCATTAGCCACTCCGCAGATATGGTGGGTAACCTCAGGCACCCGAGAGGTACTTCGGTATCCTCAAGGACGGTGACAGGGAGGTTCTTGTTTACCAAAACTTGACTGTACTGTTGTTTCAGACTATGAAACCCGGCAGGAGGATGAGTATAGCATCGTTCTAAACTAGCTTTAGAAGTGCACGTGTATATGACTCTGCCAGAGGGTTGTCGTAGTCAGTGGGAGCAGCGGAAGTATAGTGGACAAGTAGCTTGTGTCTGTTAATAGACTAAAGCAAATATATCGGAGATAGATCATCTATTTTTGATGCAAAAGTCATAGGTTTTGACTTCATCAGAATAGGGGATGGATCTGTTAAGATAGTAGTAGGGTGTGATGTCCTAGTATTTGGATGACATACACATAGTAGGAAGTGAAATTCCTATACTACGGTCGGTTATACTTTGGTTGTCACACAGTGGTTTCTCCACATAGGTTTTAGATATTATATCAGGCATTCTGGTTACTAGATCTATGGTTTTAGATCTAAATTGGGAAGTGTCCCAATCTGAGTATTTAGACAGCATTCCAAAGGTGTTTTAGAATGGATGACTCCTGGCTTGGTGGTGTACCTGCAGGTGATGGAGTCACCCTCTCTAAAGGTGTCTTACAGACTAAAGTGGAGAGGGATGTGCATGATTAGCATATCACTTGCTTAGGAAATTGAGTCAATCATGAGATGTCAAGTACCACACCAGATGTTGTTTTTGCACTAGATGCAATAAGTTGATATTAAGCTAATCCTAGAGAAAAGCTCGGAAGCAGTTTTAGAACATAAGTGAATGTTCTAGGGATATGCTAACGATAGCCTCCTTCGGGAGACAGTTATCATTCCAGGCTTCCAAGGTAGCCTGGATGACAGAGTGACTGTCAGAGTAATAGTTTTCCCTCTGACGAGGGGCAGTAGTTTGGACAGGTGGTCCAAGCGGATACTAAGTGAGGCATGGCGCAGGATACTGATTAAGTTCAGTTGACGATACAGTCTGAGAAGTTTGCTGGATTTAGAGTTCACTTATGAACTAGGTCCCATCAGATATCCAGACATATTCTAAGACATGTATTGCTCATTTCGGAAGATGGCTTTCTCCGCAAACTTGAGATAAAGAGAGACATATAAATAAACATCAGGGTGGATCCACTCATTGAGGCTATTTCTCGAACGCAATAGTTTTACAAATGAGCTTTTTGAAACTGATTAGAAGAGGAGTAGGATGTTTGGTATCACACGGGATGTGAGTATGCAACATCGTAATAATTAACCTTAAGTGCAAGTGGGAGATTGTTGGATATAGTGCCCTCAAAGTCAATTTTTGGATCGCAGGCATGTGATTGCAATGATTGAGGGAGGACCTATACCGGTAGGACAGCCTTACTCTGTTGGATATAGTGCCCTCAAAGTAAATTATTAGATCACAGGTATGTTATTGCAATGATTGAGGGGGGACTTATACCGATAGGATAGTCTTGCTCGAGATGATAGTATGCTATCTGGTTTGTCTTTATCATCGTGTACATGCTTTAGTTCACTATTGTATGTTGATAGAGCACATAAGATTCTTGCTTGACTGCCAGTAGTATGATGGCGATCATATACGTGGGAGCTGGGGTCTATAAGCACATCCTTAAAGTGTCCCTAGTCGTGGGAGTTTCGTGATAGGGCATCAATACTCAAGAGTAGACTAGTGTATACAGTTGAGACCCCGACGAGGGGCGGTGGCCGGTCTCACAAGCCATTGGTGTGAGTTGGTTCACCTAAGATGTATACAGGTGCTTATTGGGTTATGAGTACACCGGACAGGGCTCGCCGGAAACTTGCTAGTTGGTATTATACATATCGTCAGATATTAGTTCTCAGGTGACACGTGTACAGGTTAGTCTTTCGACCTGAGATCGTCATTTGTCTCGTGTGAGTTCCCACTGTGCTTTGATTACTACCCTACCATGGCTCAAAGGAGTCGTGTAAATAGGTTTTAGTTGGGTACAGTCCCGAACCACATAGAGGCAGTGAGCGGATCGTCAGGGATTCGTCTCTCCCGGTATTGGTGGTGAGACCGCGCTGTGTTTAGGAGAGCCATTACACGAAAACCCTGGACAGGGTAATCTAGATTTATTGGTAGGTATTCCAGTAGTATCTCAGGGTGTTCTGGGATTTACTCCGACACGACTTATACCGCTATTGGGGGTCTGACGTTTACCAGCCCCCTAGGCCCTATATGCGATACTCATAGATGACAGACTGGACTGTACGGATATTGTCACTGTCAGGCTCAGTAGGGTTTCTGGATGAGTTCGCTCATCAGCTTCCCTTCCGATGAATACATAGGCAATCATTACGTACAGGTAGTACCACTGACGTGCTTTTGGTTATACCCAGTGCCAGTGTATTGATGTGTCATTAGAGTCCCCCATAGAAAGCTTCCCAAGTTTGGGCGAAACGTTGTAGAGGCCGTATGGTTTTATGGCAGGGTTCCAACATGCACGTGCACTTGTGCACGTGTCATGGTTCAGACAGATAATACTAGCGGGCTTTGGTTTAAGCCGGATCCTAGTATTATATTGTATTGGAATATTTGTCTCGTTGCGTTCGTATTCGGTTGGAATACAAATACGGGTATGTATATACGGTCGAGCGGTTTTCTTATGATCCGTTGCAAGATTACTTTTTGAAGTTGCAAATTTCCTTTTTGGATTAAACTTTTATTTTAAAGTTTATTTATGTTGAATAGTGTGATATGTGAGAAAAATTCTTTTTCCTTGCCAAATTATTTTTTGGCCGAGCCATGTGCTGGCAATTGGGGTGGGTAATTTGTTGTGCTGGCACTGTGAGGGATGGGCAAAACATGGGCAGCACTATTTGAGGGGGTAAGGTGGCTGCCTAGTGTGTGTGGGTGATGGCCATTCTTTGGGGTTGATTAAATTAATCCTTCACATTTTTTTGAATCACCACTTCTTTTCTTTGGCCCCCAAATTCACCATTCCCTTGTGAGATTCTTCTTCAGTGGCTGTGCACTTAGTGTGCAGGAACTTGGCCGAGCCCCATTGTTTTTCCTTTTCTTCACAAGTTCTTTTTCTCATATGCTCACATTGTTCTCCCAAATGGCAACTTCAATTTACCTCCACCCAAACACCTCGGTGTCTTGAGACAAAATATTCTACACTCTCTCTACTTCAATCTTGGACATGTCGGCTAGCAAACTTCATGTCCGAGTTGCCTCGGTCTTGAGGCGGGAGCCCGTATAAAGATTCATAGACGTGGTGCCAATTCGACGGGCGTGATCGTGGAGCGGACTTCGTCGGCGCAGCAGCGGGGAGCTTGGTGCGGAGATTAAAGACCGAAGGACACGGATCGATCAGTATAATCTTTCCAAACTCTTTTACAGTTTTCTAGTTTACGGTTAATGGATCAATCCGGGTATTTGGGTTGCGGTACCACCGGTTTCGTAAAAAGTTTTTGTTCCGCATCTGGCCTCGTTCAGACGGCCGGGGCGCTGCCGTGGCCCAACATGGTATCAGAGCCACCCATTAACCCGTAATCTAGCTTGTTTAGACAATGTTAATATATCGAAATCGAAACTACTCGATAACACTGCCCTGCACATTCACTCTCTGTAGTTTTTGCGAGTGTCTTCAAAAATCATTTTAACAATTGCAGAAGACTACTGACCCTACCACATGACCACTAACCAAATACGAGCCCTTTCCCTCGGAGAAAAACCGACGACAAGTACATATTTTCCGGCCTGCTCGGCCAACTTGTTATGTTTGTGCTTCGTATTTGGGTATTGGTCATGTCTCTGGATTGTTTGTGCGGTGGTAATGTTTATTTAGCCAATTTTGGATATAGTTTTATCAGTTTATTCTGAGCCTTCCTTTTGAGTCATCTTGTGGCTATTCGGGGGTTATTTCGAAGTCGATATGTTTTAATATTGTTTAAAATTAGCAGTTCATTACATTTCTATCTGTGACCGTGAATGTCATTCGAGCGGTAAATCTTGTCTAATTGCTATAGCTCTTTTAGACGGGATTTGCGAACATGACATTCATGTTGATGTTCTGTGTTGTGCTGTGATATTGCAGATTTGTCATGGTGGATATTTCCAGTGCGATGGTAGTGCTGTTTGGATTTATTTGTACATTTGATATTGCGGGGCGAGCGTCCGACATGTGGACTGCCGTCACTTGCTGTTTGTAAATTATTCTTTTGGGGCACGACCGGGTTGAGGTCGATGTACCCGTTGTACATATTTTATTTTCTGTACTAGGATTAACCCCCGGTAGGGTGCACGGATAGCTGGGTTCTAGAGGGCAACAGGCCCGTATCTCATGGCGCTGAGACGGAGGGGGATTCACTCTAGAATTGGTGGGCTATTCGCCGCACTCGTAGGGAGTACAGGTTGACCCAAGGAGGGGTGCTCAAGTTACCGGATTCCGTGAAATGCTGGGTGGTCCATTCACTTTGCTGAAGGGGGCTGCCTCGCTTGTGGTTTTGGTGGGTAACTTGCTGCGCTCGTAGGGGTCTAGGATTTCATTGCACAGGCTATCCACACGACCAGGGGAACGTCGGGTTTCCTTTGCGGCTCAAAGGAAACCCGGGGCTCCCAGATTATCTGTATTGTTCTGTGATGCCTATTACTTTTCTTTGATGTTGCATTTTTCACGTCTGGAGCGATTGTTATATATTGATATATGTACTAGTAGATGTTGTATATGTTTTACACCAACGCTAGTCCAGTCCCCGCTCTATCCTTAGTTAAGTAACCTAACGGGTGATGACGGGACCCAGTGGCGAATGCGGATGGCATATACGTACATCATATTTTTGTTTTTTTCTGGTGTGATCAATTGATGGGACCGCATTGATTCTTATCAATGCAAGGAAAAAAAACTATATTTTATGTTGTTGGACCAAGTTTTTTTAAAAACTGATATTACAGACGTACGCTTTTGCTTTGCACAATGGTATTCGGTTATGAATATCTAGCACCTCATTCGACGAGGCAAGGGCCGAGATCCCTTCATCGGGAGTGACCCCTTGAGTAAAAGTTTGCGTCAACGTAATAACTTCACTATAGTCGATAACTTTTGCTTTGCATCGCGGAATTCAGTTTGGAATATCATGCACCTCATTCGACGAGGAAAGAGCCGAGATCCCTTCACCGGGAGTGACCTCTTTAGAAAAAGTTTTTGCCACTATATATTTATAAAACCACTTGGATTCCTTCAACGATATCAAGTTTATTACGTTAAAGGTTTTTCGCTAAAAACTAGCCGTAGCCCTCCATCATTTCAGACTAGTATTGCTTAGTATTCGTGATACGTATGTTGTGCATTAGCCGAGGCGTAGTGTTCGGTAGCTATGTAGTGCTTTTCTGTTGCAGAGATAATGCGATTGGTTAGGACAGTCGTACGATCATTTTGATCTTTAGTCAAGACTCGTACGAGTGGGTCTAATGCAGTCAAGATAATGACGGGTAGAACTTGACTATTACCTTTTGACATTTTGATCTTTAGTCAAGGTAACTTAGGTCCTAGGGGTAAAAACACACATCGGGAGTTTCAAACATACAGGAAGCTTGCCAGGCTTGCGCATACCTTCTGGAGTGTGGTGACTTGAGTGGCTTCCATCTAGTTATCATGCGATGATAGTTGGATTCCGATTCCCACTGATGAGTAAGTTTACTCCTCGGGTGATTCCGACTAATTCTTCTTTCAGGTTTGGAGGAGAATTTGAGGTTACAGTGGGAGGTTTCCTGATTAGATAAAGTGATTAACCATTCTGATCTAGGTTAGAGTGCACACAGAGTGTTTCTTTTCTCTGTCTCTTTGACTGCGACCATGGCCCGACCCTATACTATAACTCAGTAACCAACTTAACCGAACATTCTTATAACACTGGCTTCTGGATTGTCTGAGTTGTATACATCATTGCCACTTATTCTTTTACCCTTTTGCATTTCTGCAGAACACCCCGTATTACTACGAACATCCACTTCCATTGGATAAATCCATCGTATGGTTATATACGAACTCGGAGAAGTTTCTTCGAGGATGGATTCTGGTTCTGGAGAGACTGAATAGGACTATTCAGTTGTCTTTTCCTTTTACCTTCTCTCAGGTTATGAGGGCTCCTAGGATTAAGAGAGGGTACACCTATTACGCTTATTGGATAATCTTCTTCCAAACCATAGGCAGGTGCCGAAAGGTAGGGAATGAAGAAAACCAATTAGCCTAAGTTGGGTGTACAGAAGGTAATAAGTAAAGACAAATAAAGGGATTAGAAAGAGGGAAAAGTAAAATGCAACTGCTATGATTCACGACCAAACCACGTATTTCATCGCCACTTCTACTACACCTTTGTATTTCTCCAGAACACCCCGTGTCACTACGAACATCCAATTCCATTGGATAAATCCATCGTATGGTTATAAACGAACTCAAGGGAACTTTTTCGAGGATGGATTTTGGTTCAGGAGATTTAGGAATAAGATTTATTCAGTTGTCTTTTATATTTACCTTCTCTCAGGTTGTGAGTGCTCTTAGGATTACGAGAGTACACCTATTATGCTTATTGGATAGTCTTCTTCCAAACCATAGGCTGGTGTCGAACGGTAGGAAGGAAGAAAACCACTTAGCCTAACGATGGTGTACATAAGGCATTGAGTAAAGACAAATAAACGGAATTGGAGAGATGGCAAGGAAATATACGGTTACAGTCATGAATCTGATAATTGAAGAGACATTACTAGGAATACCCGGATACCCCTTCGAAACATATTCATGTTTCAGATTCACTGTGTTTTGTTAACAGAAAACTGATTTCCCAATTAGCCCTTGCTCCAGGGTATGTATTTACCAGGTTTTATTCTCACATCTGTATTGTTTTACATATGATGAGAGGGAGTAAGTTAGTGGGAATTAGGTGATCATCCTCATTATATCCGTATTCGTTGTAATTGGTGATATTTGAGAGAATCGCCTAGGTACAGTTTTCAACCTACGACGCACAGGGTTTTAGTTATTCAACTTAGGGGACTTATACAAAGTATTGTATATTATCCAGTGTCAATTAGGGCAAAGGGGTTGGTCCTCGTACTGTATTCTGTTTACTTGTGACATCTCAAGTTCTAGACAAGTGTTTCGTAGAAATACAAGGCCCAAGTTTGAGAAGTTATAGGTAAAAGAATAAAGTAGAGAAGCAGGTGTCCCAAGTATCGGGATTCATCAAGGTGATTGAAGATGTAGATACTTGTGTATGGTATTCAGTTGATAGTAATGGTTTTGAGAAACTTGTTTTTTTTTTCAGGTTACTCAAAATTGGATGCACTCCTAAGTTGAGTAATGCTGATCGGTCTCTCTCTATTTAGTTGACATGCACTGGAGACAGCTGCATGATTTGAATCTGGTTCCAATTAAATCAGTGCCTCTATTTCTATATTGTATATAGAATGGTTCATATCTTAACGTTGTTAAGGTACGGGGAGTTGTCCGGCTTATGCTTAAAACCAGACTCTGGATAACTCAAGGCACGTTTCTGTATTGGCTGTTTGTGGGTTAACCCAGGCTATGACGAGGGTTAACTTTCTACTATCTGGAAGATCAATAGTGATATCGTTCTTCACTCGCCACAGTTTTAGTAAAATGGATTTTTTTTCAGAAAACAGCAGTGGGAGTATGGTAGAACTGGAAGAGATTCCATAACCGCAAACGATTACGGAAAATTTAATAGGACATAAAGACTCAATCAGGATTGACATTCCATTAGCCACTCCGCAGAAATGGTGGGTAACCTCAGGCACCCGAGAGGTACTCTGGTAGCCTCAAGGACGGTGACAGGAAGGTTCTTGTTTACCCAGACTTTCCATTATTGTTGTTCCAGACTATGAGACCCGGCAGGATGATGAGTATAGCGTCGTCCTAGTTTTAGAAGTGGACGTGTATATGACTCTGCCAGAGGGTTGTCGTAGTCAGTAGGAGAAGCGGAAGCATAGTGGAAAAGTAGCTTATGTCTATTTATACACTAAAGCAGATAAAGCGGAGATAGATCATCTATTTCTGATGTGACAGTCATGGGCTTTAATTTCACCAGAATAGGAGATGGATCTGTTAAGAAGGTAGTAGGGTGTAATGTCCGGGTACTTGAATGACATACACATTGTAGGAAGTGAAATTCCTATACTATGATCGGTTTTACTGTGGTTGTCACACAGTAGTTTCTCCATATAGGATATGGATATAGTATCAAGCATTCTGGTTACTAGATTTATGTTTTTAGATCTATATTTGGGAAGTGTCCAAATCTGGGTACTTTGACAGTATTCTAAAGGTATTTTAGAATGAACGACTCCTGATACGGTGGTGTACCTGCACGTGATGGAGTCACCCTCTCTAAAGGTGTCTTAAAGACTAAAGGGGAGAGGGATGTGCAAGATTGGCAGATCACTTGCTTAGGCAATTGAGTTGATCATGAGATGTCAAGTGCCACACCAGATGTTGTTTTTGCACTAGATGCAATAAGTTGATATTAATCCAATCTTGGAGAAACGTTCAGAAGCAGTTTTAGAACATAAGTGGTTGTTCTAGGGATTTGATAACGACAGCCTCTTTCGGGAGACAGTTATCATTCCAGGCTTCCAAGGTGACCCAGATGACAGAGTGACTATAAGAGTTATATTTTTCCCTCTGAAGAGGGGCAGTAGTTTGGACAGGTGGTCCAAGCGGATACTGAGGGAGGCATGGTGCAGGATACTGATTAATTTCAGTTGACGATACAGTCTAAGAAGTTTGCTGGATTTCGAGTTCACGTGTGAGCTAGGTCCCATCAGATATCCAGACATATTCTAAGATAGGTATTACTCAATTCGGGAGATGGCTTTCTCCGCGAAATTGAGAAAAAGAGAGACATGGAAAGAAACATCTGGGCGGATCCACTGACTGAGGCTATTTCTCGAAAATAATAGTTTTTCAAACGAGTTTTGTGAAACTGATTAGTAGAGAAGTTGGATGTTTGGTATCACACGAGCTGTGAGTACGCGACATCACAATAATTAGCCTTAAGTGCAAGTGGGAGATTGTTGGATCCAGTGTCCTCAAAGTCAATTATTGGATCGCAGGTACGTGATTGCAAAGATTGAGGGAGGACCTATATCGATACGACAGTCTTGATCGAGATGATAGTATGCTATCTGGTTTGTCTTTATCATCGTGTAAATGCTTTAGTTCACTATTGCATGTTGATAGAGCCCATAGGATTCTTGCTTGACTGCCAGTAGTATGATAGCGATCATATACATGGGAGCTAGGGTCTATAAGCACATACTTAAAGTGTCCATAGTCATGGGAGTTTCGAGACAGGGCATCGATACTCCAGAGTAGACTAGTGTATACAGTCGAGACCCCGACGAGGGGCGGTGGCCGGTCTCACAAGCCATTGGTGTCAATTGGTTCACCTAAGATGTATACAAGTTCTCATTGGGTTAAGAGTACACCGGACAAGACTCGCCGGGAACATGCTACTTGGTATTATACATATCGTCAGATAGCAGTTCTCAGGTGACATGTGTACAAGTTAGTCTGTCGAAATGAGATCGTCATTTGTCTCGTGTGAGTATCCACTATGTTTTGATTACTACCCTACCACGGCTCAAAGGAGTCGTGCAAACAGGTTATAGTTGGGTACAGTCCCGAGCCTGTTGGATATATGTATGCCCTAGAGGCCATTATGTGATGGTGGATGTATCTATACATGTATATATATATTCAGTATGCATTCTTGCTCGACATGATAGTATGCTATCTGGTTCTTCTTTATCTGACATGTTGATTTGATCATGCTTTTATTCATTCATACATGCTGATAAAGCCCTGTGGATATCGGCTTGACTACTTTGATTATGATGGAGATCATACTAGTGGGACATCTGTAGTCTGTAAGCATATCCTTGAATGTCCCTAGTCGTAGGTATATCGAGACGGGGCATTGATATACCAGAGTAGACTAGCGTATATGATACTAGACCCATACGATGGGCGATGAATGTTCCTACATTCATCGATGTTTGACATCAAGATCATATACGGGTGCTCAGTGGTGACTGGGTACACTGGACGGACTCACCGAGAACTCCTATATGGAATTATATCTATCGTCGGATAGCAGTTCTCAGGTGAAACTGGTACAGGTTAGTCTGTAGACCCGAGATCGTCTTAGAGACTTGTGTGTTCTCCCACTGTATTTTGATTGCCACCCTACCACGGCTCTACCGAGTGGTGCAAACAGGTGGCCGTTGGGTACAGTCCAGAGACACACGAAGGCGATGAGCGATAGGAGGGGTTTCGTCTCTCCCGGTATTGGGAGTTGATGCTGTGCTGTGCCCGACTGGTTATATCAGCAAGTCCCTGGCCAGGGCTGCTGAGAATTGCTGATAAGTGTTATCAGTAGTTTCTCGATCTGTTATAGACCATTCACCGGCACGACTTATTGAGTTATTGGGGTCGACGTGACCATCCCTAGGCTCGATATGCAGCATATCTGACGAAGAGACCAGACTGTTCGGTAGTGTTGCCGGTTGGCTCGACGGGAGTTGTAGCAGGTTCGCTTGTTTTCTTCTGATCGTTCAATACCCGGATGGCCGTTACGTTTAGCTGACAGCTTGCGGTTTGGGGGTACTTGATATGATCATTACCCTTTGCCGGCGTATTGATGAGTCTTAGAGTCCCACACAGGAGTTACCTAGTCCAGGCGAAACGTTGTGGTGCGCGTATGCGATATGCGCATGCACCCGATTAAAATGTGCGTATAGGATACCGAACATTGATCGGGCGGCTTGCTTTTGGTAGGGTCATATGTGATATGGCCGGATTGATAAATCAAGTGTTGGTTTATCATTTAACCATTAGTTTTCTCACTTAAAACCTTTCTTGGACATGATGGATGTATGCATGTATGTATGTGTTTCTTTCTATCTATCTTGTTTCATGCACATATGGATGTGCATACATACACACATACATACACCCATCTATCATGGTTGTTTACACATGGGAATGGTGGCAATATAAGACTCACACCATGCATTAAGAGATGGATTATTATTTGATTTTGTATTTAAAACAATATTGAAAAGAAAAGGATAATTCTTTCTAGCTTCTACATTCTTCTTTTAACCTAACCAAGCTCACCTACCTCAAACCTTGAGTTATCCTTCTCTTTATGACTTAAACTCATGTTAAATAATGTCTCCATCATTTTAACCATGGTTGATTGTTAGAAGAAATAAAATATATAATGATATATTTCATTTTTTCTTACCATGGTTATTTTATCATCTCTTGTTAAAATATTGCCACCATTTTCTTCCTCCTTCATATTTGCTCTCTAGTTTCTTCTAGTGAGTCATATACACATAAAGAAAGGTTTTTGAAGTGAGATTCCAAACCACAACATCATTCTACACAAGTTTAGCCAACTTGTTTAGAGTGTTCTCTTCGATTTTCGAAGTTGCGAGCTTGGACGGGGAACTCCGGGTGGATCGTCGTGGACGTGAGAGGACTTCAAGAGGACCTTCTTCCAACACCCAAGACACCAAGGAGTCCAGCGAAACGGAGCTACAAAGGTTGTAGTCTCGAAACCCTAGTTTTGTTCGCTTTATATTTCGTAACCCTAATTTTCTAGGATCGATTCCTTTGCATGCTTGTTTAGCACCATCAAAATCCAAACTTTGAGACATGTGATGTTTCAAAACTCATTATAGGGTGCTAGACAAACCTTTCATTGGTATCAGAGCCGACCTAGAACATTAGGCGACGCTTTTACGAAGTAAAAACCCCGATCGGACAAAAATACGATTTTTTTGGACCCTCTCTGGAAAAATTTTAAAATCTGATGTTTTTCAGAATTAAAAATACTTAAAAAATACAGCAGGGAAATCTAAGAATTATGGTGAAATACGATGCCATGAACAGTTCATATGGCCGCGGAACCGCGACGATTCCTTGCTTAGGCCGCGGCTCCGCGGCCGTACAGTGGTATCATTGCATGAAAATTGTACTATAATTCTTATGTCTGCTTGTACAGTGTTTTAGGTATGTTTAATCTAAAAATAGCACTGTATTTTCTGGAGATGGTTTTGGACGCGTAGATTTGATCGGAATTTTCATTTCGTTGCTTTTCCGGGTAAATTAGAAAGTATTGAAGTGTTTGAACGAGTATCATTTGCTTTCTATTAACGGGGTTTAAATACTTTGGAGATACGTGCGAGTCTTTTTTTGGTGGACCCTCTAGAAGACAACAAACCTTAACTCGATTATGTGACCGTCTTGAACGGCCCTTTGAACCTTAGGGTTTGGGGCAGTACGGCGTGCCACATGTGAGGCGTTGGCTTGACCCTTCTACGGCTGGACCGCTACTACTGTGTTACACTCCGGATTTTTGAACCCTGCTCAAGTGTTGAGCTTTAGTGAATCTTGGGTGCTTGATCCTTCGTTCGAAAACTTTAATACTGTCTGTTTATCTAGAATTTGATACAATATGTGGAATTCATATATTTTAGGCATGAAATACGAAATATGTGATATTTCGCATTTATGATGTCTAAAGAGAATGTGGATTCCAAATATTGTAGTTTTACACTTTCTTTTCTGTGGCCGTAAGTGTAGTATGTTCGATATCGCCGGTTTCGTTGCTATATGTCAACGACAATTGGGGTATGCATACTTACCTACGTTGATGATATGTGATATTATGTGTTGCTGAGATATGATGTGCAGGATTGTCGCGATTGAATAGCCGGGGGTTTTATGTGAGATGAGAGTTTTATATTTTCATTCATGTAAATTCAAATGTAATGTAATATTCTTTTATTTGGGGCACTTCCGGGTTGAGGTTGTGTTACCAGTGTTGTATATTATTTACTTTTCCGCATTAGGATAGACCCAAGGTGGGGAGCACAAGTGACCGGGTTCTGGGGTTCAGTAGGAGGCCATCTCGAGGAGTCGAGACCGGGTCTCCTAAACTCCAGGATTGGTAGGGTCGCTTGCCGCTCTCGTAGGGGTCTAGGGGTGTGTGCTTGGCTATTCATCGCGACTGTGGAATCCGTATTTTCTATTATTGGCTAAATACTAAATACGGACGTCCTAGTATATCCCACATTATATATATGTTTCTGCTGCCTGTGTTCTGTGATATCTGAGACGAATGGCATATTATATATATGATATATAGTAGACGTTGCTTATGTTTTACACCCGCGCTAGTCCCGTCCCGGTATGCCGTTAGTTAAGTAACCTAACGGTGCATAACGGAACATTGCGGCGAATGCGGATGGCATAAGCGTACGTGTTATTTTCGTTTCTTTTTTGTGATTGGCTTATGCACTAAAATGATGGGATTACATTAATATGATTAATGTAAAGAAAATAAACCTAAAAAGATGTTGTAGAATCAAATTTGAAAACCACTCGGCTCTTTATGAAAAAGCTATATTTCAAAACTGCGGAGCACAAGCCACTCATTTTGAAAACCGTTTGATTCTACAACGATATCAAGTTTAAAGCGTTAAATATTTTCGTAAAAATCATTCGCAACCCTCCGTCATTTTAGGAAGTAGAGTACTTAGTATTCGTGCTACATTTGTTGACTTTAGTTAAGGCGTAGTGTACGGTAGCTAAGTGATGTCTTCCTACACTGCATATGATGCAGATTAATTAGGACATTCATGCGACTTTGTTGACCATAGTTAAGGGTCATATGGGTGGGTCTAATTGATCAAGAAATGACGGGTAGAACTTGACTGGTACTTATGATTTGTTGACCATAGTTAAGGTCATAAGTACTAGGGGTAAAAATTACATCGGGAATTTCAAGTGTTGAAATTTGCAATGAGATTGCATACCTTCCATGTGATGGTTGGATCCCGATCCCACTGTGGGCAATAGTTGCTCCTAGGAGAGTTTTGCAGTTTACAATTAGCTAACTCATTAGGTGTCTAGAAAGGTGTTAACGGGGCTACGCCTCTGGGAAAACGAGGTTTACTTTAATTAGGTCCGTGCGAAAGCACGGGGAACCTCCCTCAAGTACCGACACTGGCCTGGCTGAACGATTAGCGAAGTTGTAGACTGTAATTAATCCTGGCTAGTTTTCTTTTTATGGTTTGAAAGAAAAACTTGATTAAACCAGTGGGAGATATCGATTAGACAAGATAATAACCAATCTGATCTATGCAAGAGCTTTCGCTGAGTGTATTCTTTTCTCTCTCTAAATGGCATATACCCATGACTGGACTGAAGCTTCTACTAGATAAAAACAAACTGAATGGGACCAACTATAAAGACTGGCTGAGGAATCTGAAAATCGCCTTGACTTATGATAAAGTATCATATGTCCTCACGGCTTTAGCCCCGCCCGTCCCAGGTCCAAAATCCTCAGTTGCAGACGTTGAAGTCCGCAAGACATGGGACGCTGACTGTGCCACGACCAAATGCCTCGCGCTTACATCGATGGACAATACACATCAAAAGCAGACGAGAATATGGACATTCAAACCATATTTCTCCATACAAAGGAGTTGTATGGAGAGCAATCTCGCGTATTACGATACGAAGCATCAAAGAAACTGTTTCAGATGCGAATGGCCCCTGGCACACCAGTAGGAGACCATGTTCTGAAGATGATAGCTCTTATAGAAGAGCTTGAGGATCTAGGATGGACAATGGACAATGAACAATTTATAGATATTATTCTGCAGTCCCTCCCCTCCACCTTTGCTCAATTCATAGTGAACTTCAACATGCACGGCATGGAAAAGGAACTCCCTGAACTCCTTAACATGTTAAGGAGTGCAGAGGGCACTATGAAGTCAGCAAAAACTCCCGTTATGACTATTGGGCAGTCTTCCTCTTCTCACCCGAAAGCTAAGGCCAAGGGAAAGAAAAAGAAGAAGCCCACTAATCCTAAGGGTGGAGTTAAAAAGGTAAAGGGAAAGGAAAAGTCCAAGGCTGGAGACTCGGGGAAAGGCGAATTTTTTCATTGCCACAAGACAGGACATTGGAAGCGCAACTGCACGGAGTACTTAAGTCTCAAGAAGAAGCATGGTGATGCTTCTGCTTCAGGTGCGTTTGTAACAGAAAACTGTTTTTCAATAAACTCTGCTTCCTGGGTATTGGATACCGGTTCAGGTTCTCACATTTGCAATTCTATGCAGGGGCTGAGAAATAGCAAGGTTTTCAAGACAGGTGACCATACTCTCCGCGTTGGAAATGGTTCCAATGTACATACAGTCGCAGTGGGAGAGTATCACTTGGGGTTGCCATCTGGATGTATTTTGATTTTGAATCCATGTTATTTTGTACCAAGTATGCTATGTAATATAATATCCGTTTCTTTGTTGGACAATGAAGGATATAATTTTGTATTGCAGAACAATGTTATGAACATTCACCTGAATCAAATGTTGGTTGGGTATGGTACGCTTAATAACGGAATATATGTCCTAAATCAACACACAGGTTTTCAGTATACAACACACTAATAAAAGAAAACTTTCAGAATTAAATGAAGCTTTTCTTTGGCATTGTAGACTTGGTCATATTAACGAAACAAGACTAAACAAGTTACACAAAGATGGATAGTTAAACTCTTTTGAATATAAATCTTATGCGACTTGCCAGTCTTGTATCAAGGGTAAAATGACCAAAACTCCGTTTACCGGACACGGAGAAAGAGCTACTCACTCCTTGGCCTCATACATAGTGATGTATGTGGGCCAATGTCTACACAGGCTAGAGGCGGTTTTTCATACTTCATTACATTCACCGACGATTTCTCAAGATTCGGTCATGTATTTTTATTAAAGCACAAGTCCGAAGCTTTCGAGAAATTCATTGAATATAAACAAGAAGTAGAAAAACAAACCGGCTTGAGTATCAAGATGCTTCGATCAGATCGAGGTGGTGAGTATCTCAGTATAGAATTTGCAAACTTCCTAAAAGAGAATGGGATTCTCTCTCAGCTCACTCCTCCTTACACACCACAGCACAACGGTGTGTCAGAACGACGGAATAGGACCCTATTAGATATGGTCCGGTCCATGATGAGTGACGCTGAGTTACCAGTCTCGTTTTGGGGGCATGCATTGGAGACTGCAGCGTTTCTACTAAACAGGGTTCCAACCAAAACCGTGTCTACCACGCCATATGAGATATGGCATGGGAAGAAAGCATCTCTTAAGAGAATTAAGATTTGGGCTTGCCTGGCCTATGTTAAAAAGCAGAATCCGGACAAACTCGAGACACGGTCAGTCATGTGTAACTTTGTAGGATATCCAAAGAATTCTTATGGATATCTATTCTACCACAAAGAGGAACAAAAAGTGTTTGTTTCTCAGTATTCCACATTCTTAGAAAAAGAGTTTTTCACAGATAAATATGATGGCAAGGTGGTGGATCTAGAAGAAGTTCTAGAAACACAAACTACTAATGACGATTTGGTTGAACCGGCTGTTGCAATAGAAACTGAGGAACCTCGACCACTCCGAAGGTCTGGTAGGACTTCTCGCCCACCGGAGAGGTACTACGGTTTCCTCATTGATGGTAACGGAGAAGATTGCATCTTGGATGATGATGATCCTACTAGTTTTCAGCAAGCTATCATGAGTGGAGACTCTGTAAAGTGGCTGGATGCCATGAGATCCGAAATGTAGTCTATGTACACCAACAAAGTATGGACTTTGGACATTATACCCCCTGGGGTAAAACCTGTGGGATGCAAATGGATCTTTAAAAGAAAGATTGGTGTAGATGGGCAGGTAGAGACCTATAAGGCAAGACTTGTGGCAAAAGGTTTTCGTCAAAGACAAGGTTTGGACTACGACGAAACTTTTTCGCCCGTAGCCATGCTTAAATCCATTTGGATCCTACTTGCTATTGCTGCTCACCATGACTATGAAACCTGGCAAATGGACGTTAAAACAGCATTTCTAAATGGAGATTTAGAAGAATGCGTTTATATGGATCAGCCAGAGGGCTTCATTGACAGTGGGAGCAGCGGGAAAGCATGTAGACTGCTTAAATCCATATATGGGTTAAAGCAGGCATCTCGGAGTTGGAACATCTATTTCGATGATGTTATCAAAGAGTTTGATTTCATCAAAAATCCAGATGAACCTTGTGTTTATAAGAAGGCGGTAGGAAGAGCTGTCACATTCCTCATATTGTACGTAGATGACATTCTTCTGATAGGAAATGATATTCCTATGCTACAGTCGGTCAAATCATTCTTATCACTAAGGTTCTCCATGAAGGACCTGGGTGATGCCACATACATCCTGGGCATAAGGATCTATAGGGATAGATCCAAAAAGTTATTGGGATTGTCCCAAACCAGGTACATCAACACCATCCTAAAAAGGTTTAGTATGGAAGACTCCAAGCAGGGTGCCTTACCCGCTTGCCATGGAGTCACTCTCTCCAAGGATTCTTGTCCAAAGACCGATGAAGAGAGAGCTCGCATGAGCATTATACCTTATGCTTCGGCAGTAGGATATATAATGTATGCGATGTTATGTACATGCCCAGATGTAGCTTATGCACTTAGTGTTGTAAGCAGGTATCAATCCAACCCAGGGGAGAACCACTGGACAGCTGTGAAGAACATTCTTAAGTACTTACGAAGGACTAAAGAATTTTTCTTGGTGTATGGTAATACAGATCTCCAAATGGAGGCCTTTACCGATTCGAGCTTCCAGAGCGATAAGGATGACAGCAAATCTATCTCAGTGTTTGTATTTACTCTCAATGGAGGGGCGAAAAGTTGGAAGAGTTCCAAACAGGATACCGTTGCAGACTCTACGATGGAGGCCGAGTACATTGCTGCAAATGATGCCGCCAAGGAAGCCATCTGGATGAAGAAGTTCGTCTCGGAGCTAGGAGTAGTTCCAACCATTATTGATACAATACTCTTGTATTGTGATAATAATGGGGCTATGGCGTTAGCCAAGGAGCCCAGGTCCCATCAGCGGTCCAGACACATCCTGAGGCACTTTCATTTGATCCGGGAGATTGTAGATCGCCGCGAGATCGAGATTAAGAGAGTAGACACAAAGAATAACGCCGTGGATCCACTCACCAAGGCCCTCCCTCAGCCACAGCATGAGCGACTTTTTGAGATGTTGGGTATGAGATACGCCAATAACTGGCCTTAGTGCAAGTGGGAGATTATTGGATATATGTATGCCCTAGAGGACATTATGTGATGGTGGATGTATCTATACATGTATATATATATTCATTATGCATTCTTGCTCGACATGATAGTATGCTATCTGGTCCTTCTTTATCTGACATGTTGATTTGATCATGCTTTTATTCATTCATACATGCTGATAAAGCCCGGAGGATATCGGCTTGACTACTTTGATTATGTTGGAGATCATACTAGTGGGACATCTGTAGTCTGTAAGCATATCCTGGAATGTCCCTAGTCGTAGGTATATCGAGACGGGGCATTGATATACCAGAGTAGACTAGCGTATATGATACTAGACCCATACGATGGGCGATGAATGTTCCCACATTCATCGATGTTTGACATCAAGATCATATACGGGTGCTTAGTGGTGACTGGGTACACTGGACGGACTCACCGAGAACTCCTATATAGAATTATATCTATCGTCGGATAGCAGTTCTCAGGTGACACTGGTTCAGGTTAGTCTGTAGACCCGAGATCGTCATAGAGTCTTGTGTGTTCTCCCACTGTATTTTGATTGCCACCCTACCACGGCTCTACCGAGTCGTGCAAACAGGTGGCCGTTGGGTACAGTCCCGAGACACACGAAGGCGATGAGCGATAGGAGGGGTTTCGTCTCTCCCGGTATTGGGAGTTGATGCTGTGCTGTGCCCGACTGGTTATATCAGCAAGTCCCTTGCCAGGGCTGCTGATAAGTGTTATCAGTAGTGTCTCGATCTGTTATAGACCATTCACCGGCACGACTTATTGAGTTATTGGGGTCGACGTGACCATCCCTAGCCTCGATATGCAGCATATCTGACGAAGAGACCGGACTGTTCGGTAGTGTTGCCGGTTGGCTCGACGGGAGTTGTAGCAGGTTCGCTTGTTTTCTTCTGATCGTTCAATACCCGGGTGGCCGTTACGTTTAGCTGACCGCTTGCGGTGTGGGGGTACTTGATATGATCATTACCCTCTGCCGGCGTATTGACGAGTCTTAGAGTCCCACACATTAGTTACCTAGTCCAGACGAAACGTTGTGGTGCGCGTATGCGATATGCGCATGCACCCGATTAAAATGTGCGTATAGGATACCGAACTTTGATCGGGCGGCTTGCTTTTGGTAGGGTCATATGTGATATGGCCGGATTGATAAATCAAGTGTTGATTTATCATTTAACCATTAGTTTTCTCACTTAAAACCTTTCTTGGACATGATGGATGTATGCATGTATGTATGTGTTTCTTTCTTTCTATCTTGTTTCATGCACATATGGATGTGCATACATACACACATACATACACCCATCTATCATGGTTGTTTACACATGGAAATGGTGGCAATATAAGACTCACACCATGGATTAAGTGATGGATTATTATTTGATTTTGTATTTAAAACAATATTGAAAAGAAAAGGATAATTCTTTCTAGCTTCTACATTCTTCTTTTAACCTAACCAAGCTCACCTACCTCTAACCTTGAATTATCCTTCTCTTTATGACTTAAACTCAAGTTAAATAATGTCTCCATCATTTTAACCATGGTTGATAGTGAGAAGAAATAAAATATATAATGATATATTTCATTTTTTCTTACCATGGTTATTTTATCATCTCTTGTTAAAATATTGCCACCATCTTCTTCCTCCTTCATATTTGCTCTCTAGTTTCTTCTAGTGAGTCATATACACATAAAGAAAGGTTTTTGAATTGAGATTCCAAACCACAACATCATTCTACACAAGTTTAGCCAACTTGTTTAGAGTGTTCTCTTCGATTTTCGAAGTTGCGAGCTTGGACGGGGAACTCCGGGTGGATCGTCGTGGACGTGAGAGGACTTCAAGAGGACCTTCTTCCAACACCCAAGACACCAAGGAGTCCAGCGAAAGGGAGCTAAAAAGGTTGTAGTCTCGAAACCCTAGTTTTGTTCGCTTTATATTTCGTAACCCTAATTTTCTAGGATCGATTCCTTTGCATGCTTGTTTAGCACCATCAAAATCCAAACTTTGAGACATGTGATGCTTCAAAGCTCATTATAGGGTGCTAGACAAACCTTTCATTGGTATCAGAGCCGACCTAGAACATTAGGCGACACTTTTACGAAGTAAAAATCTCGATCGGACAAAAATACGTGCTTGTGGTTATACCCAGTGCCAGTGTATTGATGAGTCATTAGAGTCCCCCACAGAAAGTTTCCCAAGATCGGGCGAAACGTTGTATAGGCCGTAGGTTTTATGGCAGGGTTCGAACATGTGCATGCACTTGTGCACGTGTCATGGTTCGGACAGATCATACTAGCGGGCTTTGGTTTAAGCCGGATCCTAGTATTATATTGTATTGGAATATTTGTCTCGTTGCATTCGTATTCGGTCTGAATACAAATGCGGGTATGTATATACGGACGAGGGGTTTTCTTGTGATCCGTTGCAAGATAACTTTTTGAAGTTGCCAATTTCCTTTTTGGATTAAACTTTTATTTTAAAGTTTATTTATGTTGAATAGTGTGATATTTGGGCAAAATTCTTTTTCCTTGCCAAATTCCTTTTTGGCCGAGCCATGTGGTGGCAATTGGGGTGGGTAATTTGTTGTGCTGGAATTGTGAGGGTTGGGCAAAACAATGGTGCAGCACTATATGAGGGGGGTAAGGTGGCTGCCTAGTGTGTGTGGGAGATGGCCATTCTTTGTTGTTGATTAAATTAATCCTTCACATTTTTTTGAATCACCACATCTTTTCTTTGGCCCCTCCATTCACCATTCCCCTGTGAGATTCTTCTTCAGTGGTTGAGCACTTAGTGTGCAAGAACATGGCCAAGCCCCATTGTTTTTCCTTTGCTTCACAAGTTCTTTTTCTTATATGCTCACATTGTTCTCCCAAATGGCAACTTCAATTTACCTCCACCCAAACACCTGGGTGTCTTGATCGCACGCTTTTGGCGTGTCGGATGTTCAAAGAATTTAAGTGTAACCGCGATCAGGACGGTGTCGCTTTGCAGCTAGCCGGTGAGCACGGGTCGGTCCACAGGGAGATGGTGTTATCTTACCTTCTTGTTTTAGACGAGTCAATAAAGAATCTGTATGAGTTTGTTTGATTCTAACCTATGTGTTTATCTGCAAGTATAAAGTTGTTAAGAAAATACGAGATTGTAAGCTAAGAAATCCGTACTCAAAACCTTTGAGCCGAGTCTTGACCAATTGAAGCTCGAGCAATCGGCAACAACGTGGATTAGGGGATTTAAGCGCGGTATTCGTGGAATCCGGCTTATTTACCCTTGTCCTTCCGTTCTTGTCTCTTGTTTTCGCCTCCGGCCAAACCGAACGCAACCGGTCGCGGTTAGGAATCACCGTTACCTTGTCAGGGTACGGTGCCTAACGGAGCGCTTGCGTATGGTTCGGGCGGAGTTCAAATGGAAAATAACGGGAAAAGGAATTGGCAAAGAAACGTTAACTTACAATACCTTATTCATTCTTAACAACAACAATAATTACAACATTCACAAAATAAACAAAAGAGAACAAAAAGAAAAGAACAAAGAAAAGAAAAGATACAAGTATTAAAGTGCATGAAATAAAATTGCAAGTAATAAAAGAAAGAATGAAAAATGCAAGTAATAAATAAGCAAATAAAAAGAATACGGAAGTAGAACCGAAGCCAAGCATGTGCTCAATAGCCAACCCTTAAACTTGCAAGCTCAATGAAGAACTTGCAAGATCAAGGGAAGGGTAGAGAACGCATGTGAAGTGAAGAACTAGTCCCGTGAGAAAATACGACCTTTGAGATCAATAACTAACCCTTAACCATTCAAGCTCAATGAAGAGGTTGAATGAGCAAGAGAAAGCAAAAATCTCAAAGGGGAGCAAACTAACAAGAAAGATAAAGAACTCTCATCTTCATTAATCTTCCACTCAAAAGCTCTCACTACAATTTTAATGGAGGAAGAATGAAGAAGAAGAAGAAAGAAGAACAAAACTACAAAAAAGAGAACAAAGAAAAGCTCCAAAAAATGCTCCCTTGGTTTGGCTCAGATCTGCTGTATTTATAGGCTGGAGAATCGAATTCTAGGGCATCCACCAGAACATATTTGAAGTACCCAAAACACCCCTGAAGTTCGACAGTGAGAGGGCACCGTACGGCCGCGGATCCGCCGCCTATAGCCCCCTATGGCCGCGGATCCGCGCCCCTACTGTGGGTTTAGGGTGTGGGCTTCTGTGGCCTGCCCTGGTTTTCTGTTTCCTGTTGTTTGGTACATGTAGTTTCTGATAATCTTTCCAGAATATCTTCAGAATTCCAAGTCCAAGATTGCATTATCTTTTCTTCACTTTTGACTTTATCTCCCTCGAGCTCCGCGCACCCATTGATTCTTGTGCAGCCCACCTCGTGCTCTGTGCTTGTCCCAGACATGAATGACCACTGTCATATGTCTTGTATCGGGAAACGGTACTCGGCACTGGACGGATATGGATGACCGGAACCCGGCTTTTATCTTCTGTCGACAGATGTTCTGCTTTTGGCGTAACTGTGGAGATTTTATCTTGATTTACAACATTTGGACTGAAAACCTGAAATCTGTAAACATGTAACAAACACGGATTAAAAGTACCTACCTATAAACAACGAGCGTAAGAATGGGCGGTATAAAATGCAATATTCTGCTATGAACAAATAACCCCAAACTTAACTTTTGCTCGTCCCGAGCAAAACCAATTATTCACAAAAATAAAATGATAACCGCACTTTCCCAGGGAACGCGATTGCACTGAGCGCGTGCAACAAGCCGTTAAACCTCTAGGTGTCCCTAGTAGGAGGAGTGTTGTCTCCTGAGGGTTTTCAGCGGATACTACCCACAAAATCCGGTCAAGCTAGTTTTGTAAAATAACTAAGATTCAAGCCCCTAAAGTTTTGTTTCAGAAAATAACAATTCTATAATCCTAAGTTTAGACTATCGAACTTTTATTTTTCACATCTCTCTTCTTATTTAACTACAGATTTTATATGTCTTTACGTGCAGTGCAAAATAGTGTCGTTAAGTTCCCGAAAGGTCGAATAAAGTCATTATGTCACACAATAAAGCCCAGATAACAATTTTTAAAAGGATCACATAAGTTTTATAAAGAGTTAAGCATTTTTCAAGTTTCGTTTTCCAGTAAAGTTTCAACTTCAGAATTTCTATCTTCCCTAACAGGAAACTAGGTCTTATTCTTCACTCCACCTTTTTCTTGTTTTCATTTCATACACACCTCTGTGAACGTGCAATAGTCTTTATCATAGAGTAAAACCTTCATATCTCCGTTAAATTTTTTTTATAAAAGCTTGTTTTTTATTAAGATTATTCTCACACAAAGAACCGTTAGGAATTTTAACTCGGAGAGAACACTTGCTTGACTTTGTTTTTATCTGGACTTTCTAGGCTTCTTAGCGAGATTTGGGCCAATGCACCCAAACCAGTTGGTTTTAGGGCATTAGGTGTAGAAACACCCCAGCGGAATTAATTACTCAAGTTACCTAGGTCCAAAAACAAAAGACAGTTTGGCGTGAAAAAACATGATGATTCAATACGAACGGAGATATAACCGGTAGTTCAATTATTTTTTGGATAAAAGACGTGTTTAGTGGGTTTGGTGTGTAATCATTCCAATCAAGTTTCAGATGGGTTATTTTTCAGACTTAGTCCCAATTTAAGGCATCAATAACATTCCTTCATATTCACTTACTTCATAAACTATTCTTGATATATTACTTATTTCAGAACAAACCTATTTGATCCTCAGAAAATCATTTATCTATTTAAAAGTTTTTTTTTTTAACATAAAAGACTTGTCATCTAATTTCCAAGACTCACAACACGTGTAGTGTAATGTAAAGACGTATATCAGCTATAGTTAACTTCAAAGGAGAGTTATCTTTCAGGTTTTCAAAATCCAAACATAGGATTTAGTTATTCCTATCTTTTCAAACAAAAACCGTCGAATGTTGAATCAGAGTTCTTCCACAAGATAACTTGACAAAAAGTTTTTATATTTTTAGAAATTTTTCGATTTTTATGGGTTTTTAATAAGGTATGCAAATGCAAAATATACAAATGATGCGAAGGAAGAAAGCTTACCGAGCACACCCCCAAACTTAAACTTGACAGTGCCCTCACTGTCAGGCTATACCAAGAGGGTCAAAATTGCCGGCGCTCCCTAAAAACAAATTATATACAAAACAAAAAAGGAAAACAAAAATATATACAAAAAAGTGTCCCCCCCAAACTTAAGTAAAACAGTGTTTCCACTGGTAAGCGTTGAAATTCAGGATTTGGGGGGGAAAGAACAGTATCAAGCTATACAAGGCCTTACACAGGCCAAAAGTGAGCACCAACCATTCAAAGATTTTATCGCTATACTGTACAGGTTGGTGGAAGAAGGCGTAGAGAAAAGAGAAGGACAATACGCGAGACCGTATGCGAAGAGAAGCGGGATACGGTCTCGGTATATGAGAGGAAGAAGAATGGCAGAAGGGAAAAAGAAGTGGAATACGAACTTGAGGGTGCAACTGGAGCAAATAGATTAGCACAATTTGTGATGACCGATGTGTGAAAAGCGATTGTGCTAATATATTTACCCGTCGAGAAATGGGGTCAAATCCCTCAAGGTTCGTGAGAAACCATGGGTACGCCGAACCTGGTAAACCAGACATAGTAAATGAAAGTGAGACGGGTTCTTGCAAGGTCGGAACGATGGAAAGAATGGAGGGAAGTGATCGAGGAGGGGTATCGGTTAAAGGTTCAGGAGGGTGTACACAGTCAGTGGAAGGAACAGGATGAATTGGAAAATCCGACTCATCAAGCAAAACTGGTTCATCCTCAAAACTATCCTCAATATTCTCCTCAAAATTTAGCACATCCATGCTCTTCTCTTCAAAGTCCAGACGCATATTGGGTTCGGGAAAAACATTTAATGACTCGGGATGATGATTTGAAGAGACAAACTCAGCCAAATCTACGGGTTCATCATCCAAAATATTCCCGGCGTCAATATCCTTAATCCAGTGAAAATCAAAATTCTCTGACACCTCAAAAGCATGGATATCAATCGATTCAAGTTCTAAAGTGGAGGTGTAGAGGTCAAAAGGTTTGGGTGTGGTTTCACTTGGCAAGGTCCCTTCACAATTTGGCAAATCAAACACTACAAAGTCGCACAACTCATTAAACATTCTATCTTCAACTGATAATTCATTTGGGACACTTGATAGACTTTCAATACAGGAGTTGTGGGATTCAATTTGGGGCGGGTAGGTTTGATTTGGAAGGGGGTACATCTCACTCTCTCCACTCAAAGTCACAGCCTGTCCTGCCGCAGCATCATACATTGAAAAAGTTGGAGCTAGTTGAAAACTAGCTACCGGATCACTAGGTTGTATGAGGGCGGCCATGGACGCATTCAAATCCATCATTTGTTGGCTTGACGCTACCCTAAAGTCTTCCAACGACTGTTCTAGACTAGACATTGGTTGTGAAGGGGTTTCAGTGAAAGATTCACAGTTGTATGGATACTGAAAACTCCCAAAAGGCGGTTCTGAAGCAATGTCTAAGGAAGGTGCAAAAGTAGGGTAGGGTTGGTAGGAATTGAATGGCTGGACAGGAGTGGGATCAACATTGGGATAAGACGGTGAATGGATTTGTTGGTCCCAAGAATTTGTAGTGGTGAAAGGAGTGAAAGATCTGCTACGAGATTGTTCAATTCGTTCAGCGATGGACAAAGGACGACTTGCAGAAGGGGTATCAACATAAGCGGGAGTGAATGTTTGAAACGGTTGATACGAAGTGGAATGAGGAGTGCAAGTGTTTGTCCTAGACTCTGCTATACGATCTTTCAGTGAAACTTTGGGCATGGAGGGGTCGTTCGAAGTTCGGCCAAAGCAAGAACCGTATGAGGTAATGTCTGGTTGTGGGTACCAAAGTTCGGCAAGAGTTTTTCGAGGTGGGGTACCCATGATATGAAGAGTGAAAGAAAGAAAGGTAGAGAAAAGGAGGGGAAAGAGAATGTGATTTTTTTTTATTGTTAGTTGTTAGCAAAAGAATGAAATATACACAAAAGAAATATGGACAAAAATAATCACGACACAAAAATACCACACACCTAATCGTTCTAGGGTTCACCTAGGTCAACTAGACCTGCTCCAGAACTTGATTGTCGAAGTAAAACTGTGTCGAGAAACGGGCTCAAGAGACACTGATCATGAGGCCAGGTAAGTGCAGAGATAAGGGGAGGTTTTCCAACGCTTTCGCGAAGTTCCTTAATTAAATAACCCTTTCTCTTTTGGCGGTTTCGCCGTTAACACTTCCCTAGACACCCCGTAAACAATATACCTTTAAGCAAGGTTCTAAACACAGTTAACTTCTCCTAGTGAGCGCGAAGTCCTTGAGGCTTAAATTCTAGTTTCTTTTAAAATTTGTGTGGGTAAACGTTATGCTCAAGTTCATGATTTGTGGGCCACGGAAAAGGTGATGAAATCCTTTACCGTATGTTGTGGGGTTCGCTTGCCCTTAAGTCCGTATTAATGTATGCAATGCGCAATTCAAAAATTCTTTAAAGAATCAAACAATCGTTTTTTAGTTTAAGCGCGGCGCTGCAACAAATACGGGTTAGTCAATTTTTAGCGTTTGCTAGCGAACTTGCAAAGAATCCTGCAAAGAATAGTATATTGGAAGCGTCGGATTTGAGAAGAAGGTGTTAGTAAAATACGTACCGTTAAGTTTTGGGTTAGGAAACCCCCGTTGAATCAAATCCGGTAAGCTTGAAAAGTTCGCTTGCGCGGGTCAAACTACCCGGATCTTTGGCACTGTACTTCGTAATCACCTTAACCTTGAATGTACACTTTGCTCCCCACAATCGCAATTTGCAAATACGCAAAAATCTGCACTCTTGCCCACAAAAATTATCAACAAAAACAAAAGGAGTTTTTTTTTTATAAATATATACAAAAAGAATATTAACCCGAATAACAAGAAAGAAAATACGCTACCGTCTCCCCGGCAACGGCGCCATTTGATCGCACGCTTTTGGCGTGTCGGATGTTCAAAGAATTTAAGTGTAACCGCGATCAGGACGGTGTCGCTTTGCAGCTAGCCGGTGAGCACGGGTCGGTCCACAGGGAGATAGTGTTATCTTACCTTCTTGTTTTAGACGAGTCAATAAAGAATCTGTATGAGTTTGTTTGATTCTAACCTATGTGTTTATCTGCAAGTATAAAGTTGTTAAGAAAATACGAGATTGTAAGCTAAGAAATCCGTACTCAAAACCTTTGAGCCGAGTCTTGACCAATTGAAGCTCGAGCAATCGGCAACAACGTGGATTAGGGGATTTAAGCGCGGTATTCGTGGAATCCGGCTTATTTACCCTTGTCCTTCCGTTCTTGTCTCTTGCTTTCGCCTCCGGCCAAACCGAACGCAACCGGTCGCGGTTAGGAATCACCGTTACCTTGTCAGGGTACGGTGCCTAACGGAGCGCTTGCGTATGGATCGGGCGGAGTTCAAATGGAAAATAACGGGAAAAGGAATTGGCAAAGAAACGTTAACTTACAATTCCTTATTCATTCTTAACAACAACAATAATTACAACATTCACAATATAAACAAAAGAGAACAAAAAGAAAAGAACAAAGAAAAGAAAAGATAAAAGTATTAAAGTGCATGAAATAAAATTGCAAGTAATAAAAGTAAGAATGAAAAATGCAAGTAATAAATAAGCAAATAAAAAGAACACGGAAGTAGAACCCAAGCCAAGCATTTGCTCAATAGCCAACCCTTAAACTTGCAAGCTCAATGAAGAACTTGCAAGATCAAGGGAAGGGTAGAGAACGCATGTGAAGTGAAGAACTAGTCCCGTGAGAAAATACGACCTTTGAGATCAATAACTAACCCTTAACCATTCAAGCTCAATGAAGAGGTTGAATGAGCAAGAGAAAGCAAAAATCTCAAAGGGGAGCAAACTAACAAGAAAGATAAAGAACTCTCATCTTCATTAATCTTCCACTCAAAAGCTCTCACTACAATTTTAATGGAGGAAGAATGAAGAAGAAGAAGAAAGAAGAACAAAACTACAAAAAAGAGAACAAAGAAAAGCTCCAAAAAATGCTCCCTTGGTTTGGCTCAGATCTGCTGTATTTATAGGGTGGAGAATCGAATTCTAGGGCATCCACCAGAACATATTTGAAGTACCCAAAACACCCCTGAAGTTCGATAGTGAGAGGGCACCGTACGGCCGCGGATCCGCCGCCTATAGCCCCCTATGGCCGCGGATCCGTGCCCCTACCGTGGGTTTAGGGTGTGGGCTTCTTTGGCCTACCCTGGTTTTCTGTTTCCTGTTTTTTGGTACATGTAGTTTCTGATAATCTTTCCAGAATATCTTCAGAATTCCAAGTCCAAGATTGCATTATCTTTTCTTCACTTTTGACTTTATCTCCCTCGAGCTCCGCGCACCCATTGATTCTTGTGCAGCCCACCTCGTGCTCTGTGCTTGTCCCAGACATGAATGACCACTGTCATATGTCTTGTATCGGGAAACGGTACTCGGCACTGGACGGATATGGATGACCGGAACCCGGCTTTTATCTGCTGTCGACAGATGTTCTGCTTTTGGCCTAACTGTGGAGATTTTATCTTGATTTACAACATTTGGACTGAAAGCCTGAAATCTGTAAACATGTAACAAACACGGATTAAAAGTACCTACCTATAAACAACGAGCGTAAGAATGGGCGGTATAAAATGCAATATTCTGCTATGAACATGTCTTGACACAAAGTATTCTACACACTCTCTACTTCATTCTTGGACATGTCGGTCGCAAATTTCATGTCCGAGTTGCCTCAGTCTTGAGGCGGGAGCCCGTATAAAGATTCATAGACGTGGTGCCACTTCGATGGGCGTGATCGGGAAGGGACTTCGTCGGCGCAGCAGCGGGGAGCTTGGTGCGGAGATTAAAGAACGAAAGACACGGATCGATCAGTATAATTTTTCCAAACTCTTTTACAGTTTTCTAGTTTACGGATAATGGAACGATCCGGGTATTTGGGTTGCGGTAGCGCCGGTTTCGTAAAAAGTATTTGTTCTGCATCTGGCCTCGTTTAGACGGCCGGGGCGCTGCCATGGCCCAACATACTCGAGATGATAGCATGCTATCCGGTTTGTCTTTATCATCGTGTACATGCTTTAGGTGATATTATAGATGACTATTACACGTTGATAGAGCCCATAGGATTCTTGCTTGACTGCCAGCAGTATGATGGCGATCATATACGTAAGAGCTAGGGTCTATAAGCACATCCTTAAAAGGTCCTTAGTCGAGGGAGTTTCGAGACAGGACATCGATACTCCAGAGTAGACGAGTGTATACGGATTGAGACCCCGACGAGGGGCGGTGGCTGGTCTCACAAGCCATTGGTTTCAGTTGGTTCACCTAAGACGTATACAGGTGCTCATTAGGTTATGAGTACACCGGACAGACTCGCTGGGTGTAAGTCCACGTTACCTCTCCCGGTACTTACGGGCTTGCGGAAATGATGAAAAACGATTTTTCTAGAAGTGGTAACACGGACTCAAAATACGGATCTTTGTTAAACAACTATCTAACAATCCTAACAAGAGTTTTACCTACTCGGTTAGGTGGTTATACCTTAACTTGAACTCCTTCTTCTTCAACTCCTTGCGGTGGTCGGATTGGCCTCACCTCGTCGTCTCCTTGCGCCGAAGATGAATCCACCTGAAAGCTTCGACCTTTGGCTTCTCTTCGAACTAGAAGAAACTAGAACACTTGGTTTGCTAAACCTTGTGAACTAGGATGAGTAGAGGAGTGTGATAGGATTTATCTCTATGGTTCTTGCTTCTCAACACATGAGACAAGTGAACCATAGACTAGAGAGAGAGCAAGAGGAAGAGGGAGAGATCAAGCAAGAGAGAGAAAGCAAATGAGAGAATGAGCAAGCCTTTTGCCATCCAAGCTCTCATAATCCAAAATCATGATAACTCATAATAGTAATTGAGTAATGTGATGGTTCATGTAAAAATGGCCATATCATTTCATGCACTCATTTTGCAAAAAGAAACAAGCAAGCAAAAGACATTGCCATGAAATGATATCCATTGTAATGATGATGGTCAACTAGTCCAACCTAGTCAACCGGTCAACAAAGTCAACCCCTCAACAACCATGTCACTATAATACTTAATTAATATTATTGTTAATCATATTTCATATTCTCATTAGGGTTTTAGCAAAAGTCAACAGTCAACAGTCAACAACCCCAATGAGAATCCTCTGCCTCTGTCTCCCTGTCAACTGTGCATACACACCCGCATTCGCGTTCCAAGGAACACGAATACAAACGAGATAAAACCAATCCCAAAACGTACACTAGGATCTGGCTTAAACCAAAGCCCGCTAGTGTTAACTGTCCGGACACTAAACGTCTAGAAGTGCACGGATGTGACCGAACCCTGTCGCAAAACCATGCGACCTGTCGCAAAACCATGCGACCTCTACTCTTTTGCCTAAATGCGAATAGCTTTCTGTGTTGGACTCTAAAGACTCGGTACTACGCTGGCAGTGGGTTTAACCAAAGACCGCAAGCGGCACTAGTTGTGTGTAACGGTCCCCAGGTAGATGCCGATAAGAAGACGGACGAGGTGAAACCCATCTGAACTCCTACTGAGCCTGGATGTGACAATCTCCGTACAGTCCGGTCTGTTCGTCTGAGAATATCGCATGGCGGGCCTAGAGGGGCGGTAAATGTCAGTCCCCTAATAGCGGTACAAGTCGTGTCGGAGTGTAGCCCAGAACACCCTGAGATAACACTAGAAACCTACCAGCATATCTCGCATGCCCGGGCCAGGGACTTTGTGTAATGGCTCTCCTAGACACAGCGCGATATCAACCCCCAATACCGGGAGAGACGAATCCTGTCTAACCGTCACTGCCTCCAAGTTCTTCGGGACTGCACCCAACTACTACCTATTTGCATGACTCGTTTGAGCCGTGTTAGGGTAGTAATCTAAGTACAGTGGGAACACACTCGAGGCAAAGTGACAGTGTCAAGTCAGCGGACTAAGCTGTACTCATGTCACCTGGGAACTGATAACTGACGATAGGTATAATACCAACCAACAGTTCCCGACGAGTCTTGTCCAGTGTACTCCTAACCTAACGAGCACCCGCATACTATCTCAAGTACGACGTACTGACGGCTGTGGGAAAGACCGTCTCCCCTGCTGGGATGAGAAGCGCATACGCTAGTCTACTCCGGAGTATCGATGCCCTGTCTTGATAGTCCTACGACTAGGGACCTGCATAAGGATGTGCTTGTAGAATACCCAGCCTCCACGAGTGTGACTGCCATCACAACGCTGGTAATCAAGCAAAAGATCCTAAGGGCTCCACTAATGTGTATAGGTGATATACTAAAATAAACAGATGTACACATTAAAGCAGAAACAAACCAAGTAGCATACTACTATTTTGAGCAAGATTGTCAATACAAGGTGAATATCCTAAGCTTCCATTAAGTAATATACAAACTAGTATGATACAGTAATGGCCTCTAGGGCATATACACTAACAATCTCCCACTTGCACTAAGGCCATGAATTGGCGTATCGAAGACCTATCATCTCGATCAGCCGCTCGAACTGAATCTGGGGTAAGGCCTTCGTGAGTGGATCAGCAGTGTTATGTTCCGTATTTACTCTTTTCACCTCGATCTCCCGGCGATCTACGATCTCCCTGATCAGGTGGTTCCGCCTCAAAATGTGCTTGGACTTCTGATGGGACCTGGGTTCCTTCGCTAAAGCTATCGTGCCGTTATTGTCCCAATACAGCGGTATTGGATCAACACTAGTAGGAACCACCTGATGCTCTGTGAGGAACTTCTTCATCCAGATAGCTTCCTTTGCGGCATCGCAAGCAGCTATGTACTACGCTTCCACAGTTGAGTCAGCAACGGTTTCCTTCTTGGAGCTCTTCCAGCAAACCGCCCCTCCAATGAGGGTAAAGACATAACCCGACATGGACTTGGAGTCATCCTTGTCACTCTGGAAGCTGGAGTCAGCAAAGGCCTCGATCTGGAGGTCTTTTCCGCCATACACCAAGAACATCTCCTTAGTCCTTCTCAGGTACTTGAGAATGTTCTTTACTTCTATCCAGTGTTTCTTCCCTGGGTTCGACTGATACCGGCTTACAACGCTCAATGCGTATGCTACATCTGGTCTGGTACACAACATCGCATACATAATAGAGCCTACCGCTGATGCGTAGGGTATTGATGACATGTGAGCCCTTTCCAAATCAGTCTTGGGAGACATCTCTTTGGAGAGGGTGATTCCGTGACAAGCCGGTAGATTACCGCGCTTGGAATCTTCCATACTGAATCGTTTCATTATGGTGTCGATGTACCTGGACTGTGAAAGTCCCAACATCCTTTTAGATCTATCACGATAGATCTGGATCCCCATAATGTACTTGGCATCGCCCAGGTCCTTCATGGAGAACCTCTGTGACAAGAATCCTTTGACTGACCGTAACATAGGAATATCATTTCCTATTAGGAGATTGTCATCGACGTACAAGACGAGGAATACCACATTTCTCCCTACAATCTTACTGTAAATGCATGGTTCATATGGGTTTTTTGATAAAGTCGAATTCTTTGACAGTATCATCAAAGCAGATGTTCCAACTCCGTGATGTCTGCTTCCGTCCATAGATGGACTTGAGCAACTTGCACACTTTACCGCTGCTCCCACTCTGAATGAATCCCTCTGGCTGATCCATATAGACGCACACTTCCAAATATCCATTTAAGAAAGCCGTCTTTACGTCCAACTGGCAGATTTCATAATCGTGGAAGGCAGCAATGGCAAGAAGGATCCGAATGGATTTCAGCATAGCCACTGGAGAAAAGATTTCGTCATAGTCCAAACCAGGTCTTTGACGAAAACCCTTTGCAACAAGTCTAGCTTTATAGGTCTCAACATGTCCATCTACACCAATCTTCCTTTTGAAGATCCACTTGCATCCTACGGGTTTTACCCCATCTGGAGCAACGTCCAACGTCCATACTTTGTTGGTGTACATGGTCTCCATTTCGGTTCGCATTGCATCCAGCCATTTTACCGAGTCACTGCTCTGAATGGCTTGCTGGAAGCTAGTAGGCTCATCATAATCAATAGTGCAATCCTCTCTATCCCCGTCTATGAGAAAACCGTAGTATCTCTCGTGCGGATGAGACTGCCTACTACTCCTGCGGAGTGGCGCAGGAATGTCCGGTTCTCCTGAAACTTCTGGTTCTTCCAAGCTTTCAGTAACAGCTTGTGGTTCTGGAATTTCTTCCAGTTCTATTGCGCTACCACTTATCTGATTTTCCAAAAATTCAGTTTCCAAGAAGTGGGCATGCGGAGAAACAAAAACTTTTTTTTCTTCTGCGGAATAGAAAAGATACCCCCTGGAGTTCTTTGGGTATCCCACAAACTTACACAGTACTGAGCGTGCCTCGAGCATGTCCGCATGCTGCTTCATTACAAAAGCTGTACATCCCCATGTCCTAAGATACTTAAGACAGGGTTTCTTCCCACTCCATATCTGATATGGGGTGGTAGGCACAGTCTTGGTTGGAGCCTTGTTCAAGAGATATGCAGCTGTTTCTAGTGCATAACCCCAGAAAGATTGCGGTCACTCAGCCTTACTCATCATGGAACGAACCATATCCAATAGGGTTCGATTCCGCCTTTCAGATACACCGTTGTGTTGTGGTGTGTATGGAGGAGTACGCTGAGAGAGAATTCGATTCTCTTTTAAGTAGTCCAGAAACTCGGCACTCAAGTATTCACCACCTCGATCAGATCTCATTGTCTTTATACTTTTGCCTGTTTGTTTTTCAACTTCATTCTTGTATTCCCGAAATTTCTCAAAGGCCTCGGATTTGTGCTTCATTAAGAAGACATGTCCATACCTAGAGAAATCATCTGTGAAAGTAATGAAGTATGAATAACCACTTCGCGCATGTGTAGATAATGGACCACACACATCACTTTGTATGAGTCCCAAGAGCTCGCTCGCTCTTACTCCGTGTCCAGTGAACGGAGTCTTTGTCATCTTTCCCATGAGACAAGATTCACAAGTGGCATAAGACTGATACTCGATCGGATTCAAGTATCCCTCTTTATGTAACTTAGTTAATCGTGTCTCATTAACATGACCCAGTCTACAATGCCATAAGAAAGCCTTATTTGTTTCCGGAGACTTTCTTTTAAGTGTGTTCTGGACACTGAAAATCTAAGCTTGATTCAATACGTATATCCCATTATTTAATGTACCTGACCCAATCAGAACTTGATTTAGGTGGATGAGGCCACATCGCTTACAAAAGTAAAATCATATCCTTCCTTAGAAAGTAAGGATACAGATATGATATTACAAGTCGCACCGGGTACATACAAACAGTTACGCAGAATCAATATCTGCCCAGTTGTCAGTCCAAGATGATATTCCCCTACGGATTCAGCATCCATGCTCATTCCGTTAGCAACCCTGAGAGTTATATCACCTCTCCTGATAACCCTACGGTTTCTCAGAGCCTGTAATGAATTAAAGATGTGAGATCCTGATCCGGTATCCAATACCCAGGAAGTAGGGTTAACTAACATACAGTTCTCTATCACAAACACACCCGAAGCAGAAGCCACAACATGCTTCGAATTCTGGCTACTGGCTTTGCTAGCCCTGCAATCCATCTGCCAATGTTCATTTCCGTAACAATAGGAACCTCCCTCTTTTACTACATCCAGTCCCGAAACTTTTGCCCTTCCCTTTCTTTCTTCTTCCCTGGTTTCCTTCAAGGTATAAGCAGAGGGCAGGGACTGTAGAATCAAGTCAGTACTTGACCCATTCTTCAACGTGGTCTCCAGGTCCATGAGCTCAAAATAGCTGGTCTCTGTAAGGACGTTGTCCTCTACAGATGACCCGACAGCCAACCTCGCTTGAAGAAATTCGTTCGAGGTCTCATATCATGCGATACGAGATTACTCTCCATATAAATCTTTGTTATGGAGGAAGATAGAAACTGAGTCTAACTTCTTGTGCTGCCTATGGTTTGCACCATCAACTGAGGCTAACACAAGGCACTTGGCTTTCGCACAGTCTTTTTCCGATGTCATACGGATGTCAATGTCCGTGACAGGGGAAACTGGTCCTGAGACGGCAAGGGTTTGATTAGTTAAGAGTTGTCCCAGCTTGTCATGGGTAATGGACATCTGGACAGACCTTTGCCAATCATAACAGTCAGGTTCAGTCATTTTATTATCTAGATGGAACCTATGTGCGGTCACTGGGTCGCTGCAATTAAGAGAGAGAGAAGAAAACACTCAGCATGATGCTCTTGCAAGTTTAGATTGGTTTTTAATTTATCTAAACAGGATGGCTCCCACTGTCTCTCGAATCCCTCCTCAAACCAAAAAGGAAGAATTAGTCAGGATCAATCTCACCATTCAATACATGCTTAACCGTTCAGCCAGGCTAGTGTCGGTACTTCGAGAGAGGTTTTCCAACGCTTTCGCGAAGTTCCTTAATTAAATAACTGTTAGTGTATATGCCCTAGAGGCCATTACTGTATCATACTAGATTGTATATTACTTAATGGAAGGTTGGGATATTCACCTTGTAAAGACAATCTTGCTCAAAATGGTAGTATGCTACTTGGTTTGTTTCTACTTTAATGTGTACATGTGTTTATTTTAGTATATCACCTATACACATTAGTGCAGCCCTTAGGATCTTTGCTTGATTACCAGCGTTGTGATGGCAGTAACACTCGTGGAGGCTGGGTAATCCACATGTACATCCTTATGCAGGTCCCTAGTCGTAGGACTATCGAGACAGGGCATCGATACTCCGGAGTAGACTAGCGTATGCGCTTCTCATCCCAACATGGGAGACGGTCTTTCCCACAGCCGTCAGTATGTCGTACTTGAGATAGTATGCGGGTGCTCGTTAGGTTACGAGTACACTGGACACGACTCGTCGGGAACTGTTGGTTTGTACTATACCTATCGTCAGTTATCAGTTCCCAGGTGACATGAGTACAGCTTAGTCCGCTGACTTGACACTGTCACTTTGCCTCGAGTGTGTTCCCACTGTATTTAGATTACTACCCTAACACGGCTCAAACGAGTCATGCAAATAGGTAGTAGTTGGGTGCAGTCCCGAAGAACTTGGAGGCAGTGACGGTTAGACAGGATTCGTCTCTCCCAATATTAGGGGTTGATATCGCGCTGTGTCTAGGAGAGCAATTACACAAAGTCCCTGGCCCGAGCATGCGAGATATGCTGGTAGGTTTCCAGTGTTATCTCAGGGTGTTCTGGGCTACACTCCGACACGACTTGTACAGCTATTAGGGGATTCACGTTTACCGCCTCCCTAGGCCCGCCATGCGATATTCTCAGACGAACAGACCGGACTGTACGCAGATTGTCACATCCAGGCTCAGTAGGAGTTCAGATGGGTTTCACCTCGTCCGTCTTCTTGTCGGCATCTACCTCGGGACCGTTACGGACAACTAGTGCCACTTGCGGTCTGTGGTTAAACCCACTGCCAGCGTAGTGTCGAGTCTTTAGAGTCCCACACAGAAAGCTATTCGCCTTTAGGCAAAAGAGTAGAGGTCGCATGGTTTTGCGACAGGGTTCGGTCACATCCGTACACTTGTGCACGTTTAGTGTCCGTACAGATAACACTAGCGGGCTTTGGTTTAAGACAGATCCTAGTGTACGTTTTGGGATTGGTTTTATCTCGTTTGCATTCGTATTCCTCGGAACGCGGATGCGGGTGTGTATGCATAGTTGACAGAGAGACAGAGGCAGAGGATTCTCATAAGGGTTGTTGACTGTTGACTTTTGCAAAACCCTAATGAGAATAAGAAACATAATTAACAATAATATTAATTATGTATTATAGTGACATGGTTGTTGAGGTGTTGACTTTGTTGACTTGTTGACTTTGTTGATCGGTTGACTAGGTTGGACTAGTTGACCATCATCATTACAATGGCTATCATTTCATAGCAAAGACTTTTGCTTGCTTTTTTCTTTTTGCAAAATGAGTGCATGAAATGATATGGCCATTTTGTCTTGAACCATCACATAATACTTGATTACTATTATTTGTTATGATGATTTTGGATTATGAGAGCTTGGATGGCAAAAGAGTTACTAATTCTCTCATTTGCTTTCTCTCTCTTGCTTGAGCTCTCCCTTTTGCTCTTCCTCTTGCTCTCTCTCTAGCTCAAGGCAACTCCCTCTCATGAGTTGAGAAACATTGCCTTAGAGATAAAAGAAAACCCATATCACTTCTCTACTCATCCTAGTTCACAAGGTTTAGCAAACCAAGTGTTCTAGTTTCTTCAAGTTCGAAGAAGAAGCCAAAGGTAGAAGCTTTCAGGTAGATCCATCTTTGGCGCAAGGAGACGACGAGGTAAGGCCGATCCGACCACCGAAAGGAGTTGAAGACGAAGGAGTTCAAGTTAAGGTATAACCACCTAACCGAGTAGGTAAAACTCTTGTTAGGTTTGTTAGATAGTTGTTTAACAAAGTTCCGTATTTTGAGTCCATGTTACCACTCTAGAAATATCGTTTTTCATCATTTCCGCAAGCCCGTAAGTTCCGGGTGAGGCAACATGGACTTACGGCGGTATCAGAGACAGGTTAAACACTATCTAACATGTTAGCAAAGTAACTAGAAATTCGATCGGAGAAAAAGTCGCGAAATACACCCGGAACTCAAACTTTCTGTCGATTGTTAATGTGCTGTAAAAATTATTTGACATATACCAAAAATCGACTCAGGGTTTTTATAGTATACTACAGAAAAACGATCCACAGAGCCGGCCAACTCACCGCGGTTCCGCGGCAAGAACAGCTTCTTGCCGCGGATCCGCGGCCGAGTTGACTCGGCCGTGGATCGGTTTCACTGCAGTATACTCTATGGGGTATTTTGGGATCTTTGGAGAATGTTTTTTCAGCCCAGATTTTCCAGAAAGCAAAATTTGTTTTTGGGCTTAAAAAACCGTATTTTGATCGAGTTTCTAAAGACAAAAGCTGACGGGTTTATATCTGTGATGTGTTATATGTATTGAACGTCTGCTAATCGCTATACGTAGATTAGTGGGGGTTATACATATCTGTGATCTGTAATGTTGATGGTATGTGTATATGAATTCATTGGATTGTCGCGGGTGAATAGCTGGGGTTGTGAGATGAGAGTTTTCTTTTCTTTCAATTCATGTAAAATTAGTAATTGATGTATTATTATTTACTTCGCCACACAACCGGGGTGAGGTTGTAACCGTCATTGTATAATTTGTTTTACTGTTTTTGCTCCTATGATAGACCCATGGAGGGGTGCACAAACTACCGGGTACCTCGAAGTACCGAGTGGCCTACTGACGAGTTGAGGGAGGTTGCTTCGCTTCGGGTATTTGGCGGGTAGTTTGCCGCACCCGTAGGGGTCTTTGGTGGGGTATTGGCTATTCACCGCGACCGAGTAATCCGCTTTTCGTTACAGGCTCGTACGAATTGCGGATTCCTAGTATATCCAATGTGTTCATCTGTGATCTGGATTGGCTATCATTGCAATATATCTATATATGATAACTATTTAGGCGTTGCTTATGTTTTGCATCCGCGCTAGTCCAGCCCCCGCTCTGTCGTTAGTTAAGTAACCTAACGGGTAATGACGGGGCCCCGTGGCGAATGCAGATGGCATAAGCGTACGTCATATTTTGGTTGTTTTCTGCAATGGTAGGATTAAATGATGGGACGCATTAAAAAGAATTAATGCAAGAAAATAAACCAAGGTAAAGTCGTTGGAACACTTTCAAAACCACTCGGTTCTTTTCAAAAACCAACTTTTAAATGCGGAGCTTAAGCCACTCCTTTTAAAAGCTATCTCGTTCCATCGATTATATCAAGTTCACTACGTTCACGGTTTTTCCAAAACCATTCGTAACCCTCCGTCGTTTCACATGAATAGTGAATAGTATTAAAGCTATGTTTGTTGGCCAAAGTCAAGGCATAGTGATTGGTAGCTATTGGGTATTCATGTGCAGCATAGATAGATGCGTTGGTTTGGGACAGTCGTACCGCCTTGTTGGCCAAAGTCAAGGGTAGGTACGGGTGGGTTAAAATTAACCTGGAGAATGACGGGTAGAACTTGACATGTGACTTATGATTTGTTGACCTTCGTCAGGGTCATAAGAGCATGGGGCAAAAATCCACATCGGGAGTTTCAAAAGAACCTGAAACTTGCTAGCGCTGCATACAATTTGGAGCGTGATGATTCTGGTAGGATTCCTTCAGTTTTGTCAAGCGATGATATTTGGATCCCGATCCTACTGTGAGTATATGCTACTCCTCGGAAAATTTCTCACTTAACGATCAATGCTATAAACCAAGTAGGTGTCTAGAAAGGTGTTAGCGGGGCTACGCCCCAAGGGAAAAGAGGTTATTTAATTAAGGAACTTCGCGAAAGCATTGGAAAACCTCCCTAAAAGTACCAACACTGGCCTGGCTGAACGGTTAAAAAAGTATTGTACGGTGAGATTGATTCCGACTAATTCTTCCTTTTTGGTTTGAGGAGGAATTTGAGATACAGTGGGAGCCATCCTGTTTAGACAAACTAAAAACCACTCTAAACTTGCAAGAGCATCATGCTGAGTGTTTCTTCTCCCTCTCCTAATTGCAGCGACCAATCGACATGACCGGATTTAAGTTACTTCTAGATAAAAACATACTGACAGGACCAAACTACAAAGATTGGCTCAGGAATGTCAAAATGGCAATCACTTACGACAAGCTGGGGTATCTTATTACAACCAAAGCTCCCCCTGTCCTAGGTCCCACCTCCAGCGTCGCGGATAGGGAAATCTTTAAGACCTGGGAGATCGATTGCGCGAAGGCCAAGTGCCTCGTGCTTGCCTCTATGGACAATGAACATCAGAGGAGGCATGAGAATATGGACCTCGAATCCATATTTCTCCATACAAAGAACTGTATGGAGAGCAATCTCGTATCGCAAGATACGAAGTGTCGAAGAAGCTATTTTCGGCACGGTTGGCCATCGGATCATCGGTAGCGGAACACGTGCTTAAGATGATTGGCTTCATTGAGGAGCTCGCGGACCTTGGGACCACGTTAGAGAACGAGCTCTATACGGACTTGATTCTCCAGTCCCTTCCTTCCACTTACGCCTAGTTTATCCTGAACTTCAACTTGCAAGGAAAAGAAGTTGAACTTCCGGAGCTCCTCAACATGCTGAGGAGTGCAGAGGGCATCCTACAGAAAGGTAGGGATACATCCACTTTGTTTGTAGGAGGTTCTTCCTCTTCTAAGTCCAAGGCGAAAGCCAAGGGAAAGAAGAAGAAAGCCCCCGCCAAACCAAGGGGCGGTGTTAGTAAAGTGGATACGAAGGGAAAAGCAAAGGCAACAAAGATAGCGGGGCAGCTTGAGGGTAAGGAAGAATGCTTCTATTGTCATAAGAAGGGACACTGGAAGAAAGATTGCTGGGCTTGGAAGGCCAAAAACCAGGATCCGAAGCAAGTTGCGGCTTCGGCTTCAGGTATGTATGTTATTGAAAATTGTCTTTCAATAAACTCTACTTCCTAGGTATTGGATACCGGATCAGGATCTCATATCTGTAATTCTTTGCAGGCACTGAGAAAGCGTATGGTTTTGAAGGCAGGTGATATGACCCTCAGAGTTGCAAACGGAGCTGGCATGGATGCTGAGTCCGTGGGGGACTATCACCTGGGCTTGTCAGATGGACACGTTTTGGTTTTGCGTAATTGCTATTTTGTACCTAATGCAACTTGTAATATCATTTATGTATCTTTATTATCTAAAGAAGGTTATGAATTTGCATTTGTAAGTAATGTTGTGAACATTCACTTTAATCAAGTTCTGATTGGGTCAGGTACATTAGGCAATGGTATATACGTATTAAACCAACCACAGATTTTCAATGTCCAGAATACACACAAAAGAAAGTCTCCGGAAACTAATCAGGCTTTCTTATGGCATTGTAGACTGGGTCACATCAATGAGAGAAGATTGACTAAGTTACATACAGAAGTATATTTGGATCCATTCCAATATCAATCATATGCAACTTGTCAATCCTGTCTCAAAGGAAAGATGACAAAGACTCTGTTCACTGGACACGGAGTAAGAGCGAGCGAGCTCTTGGGACTCGTACACAGCGCCTTATGCGGTCCAATGTCTACACATGCGCGAAGCGGTTTTTTTACTTCATAACTTTTACGGATGACTTTTTAAGGTACGGATATGTCTTCTTAATGAAACATAAATCCGAAGCCTTTGGAAAATTCCAGGAATATAAGAATGAAGTAGAAAAACAAACTGGCAAAAGTATCAAGACACTAAGATCTGATCGAGGTGGAGAATACTTGAGTGTCAAGTTCCTAGACTACCTAAAAGAGAATGGTATTCTCTCTCAGCTTACTCCTCTATACACTCCGCAACACAACGGTGTATCAGAGAGACGGAACAGGACCCTATTGGATATGGTACGTTCCATGATGAGTAATGCTGAGTTACCGCGATCATTTTGGGGATATGCGCTAGAATCAGCCGCATATCTTTTGAGCCGAGTTCCAACTAAGACTGTGCCTACCACACCATATCAGATGTGGTGTGGGAAGAAACCCTATCTTAAGCACATTAAGATATGGGGATGTCCAGCTTTTGTCAAAAAGCAGCATGCGGACAAACTCGAGGCACGCTCAGTACAGTGCAAGTTCGTGGGATATCCAAAGAACTCCAAGGGATATTTCTTCTATTGCAAAGAGGAACAAAAGGTTTTTGTTTCTCGTCATGCCTGCTTCTTGGAAACTGAGTTTTTGGAAAACCAGATAAGTGGGAGAGCAGTAGAACTTGAAGAAATTCCAGAACCACGAGCTATTACTGAGAGCTTAGTAGAACAAGAGGGTTCAAAAGAACAGGACATTCCTACTGTTAGTTATATGTATTCCCTAGAGGCCATTACTGTACATAGGATGTATATTGTAGTGGATGCTTGGACATATATAGGGATGACTTTCTTGCTCGATATGATAGTATGCTATCTGGTTACTCTTTACCTTAACGTGTAAAATGATTGTCTCTCTGTTACATGTTGGTAAAGCCCTTAGGATGTGTACTTGACTACCTGGACTATAATGCGGATCATACTAGTGGGGACATGGTAGTCCATAAGTACATCCTTCAAAGTCCCTAGTCGTGGGTGTATCGAGACGGGGCATCGATATACCAGAGTAGACTAGCGTGTAGCTTCTCGACCCATACAGATGGGCGATGGATGATCCCATATCCATTGGTGTTTGACATCAGAGATGATATACGGGTGCTCAGTAGAGACTGGATACACTGGACGGACTCGCCGAGAACTCCCAGATGGTATTATACCTTACGTCAGATTGCAGTTCTCTGGTGACACTGGTGCAGGTTAGTCTGTAGACCCGAGATCGTCATAGAGTCTTGTGTGATTCGCACTGTGCATTGATTTCCATCATACCACGTCCAAGAGGGCGTGCAAAAAGGTGGCTTTTGGGTACAGTCCCGAATTACATGGAGGCAATGAGCGATAGGAGGGGTTTCGTCTCTCCCGGTATAGGGAGTTGATGTTGCGCAGTGCTCGATTGGCTATAACAGAAAGTCCTTGAAAGGTCCCTAGGCACCCTAATGAGGTCTCACAAGGAATCAACCATGCCAATTTCAAAAATACGGGGTGCCGAGAAACCCGACTACGGATCGTTGGCTAGATTTCTTGGCGAAATAGAAACTAGTTAACACTTAACTACAATAATACGGAAATACAACCTTTGTAGATCCGGTGCTCTGCCTCCATAGCTCCGCAACGAAGTCCCCTCGCTGTCCAAATGAATTCCCGGGCTCTAGCGTCGGCTTCGTCGGAGAAATGGCGAGCTAGGTCGTCGATGTCCATGCCGAAGATGATCTACGTCGAGGCATCGCTAAATCAAGCTCCACCTTCACCAAGTCATGAAAACTTCTGAAGGAAACACACTCTACTACTTGGCAACAGGTAGAGGATGAAGAAATAGGAAGTGGGTAGACTTTAGAATTGGATTTCTCACGCATCTTCATCAATCACCATTGATGAAGTGGAGGTTTCATCATTGAAGATGAAGAAGAACAAGAAGATAAAGTTATGATAAGCTAATTCCAAAAAGAAAATTAAAAGAATACTTATCATGACCAAACCATGGTCAAGTGTAGAGAATAAATCATGGTTAGTGGGATGGTTAGGGTTAAGCATGAGACAAAATGGTCACTTGGTCAAAGTCTTCATGAAGCTTCATGAACAAAAGAAAACAAGCCACCATTTTCTCATTTGCTTTTCTATTTCCAAAAGAATAAATAAATGAATAAGGAAATAGTAAACCCTAACCATTTCATTAACCAAGGTTTAATTCTTCACACTTAACCAAAAGGCATGTATCATCAAACATGATACAAGCAAGTGCACAAAATCATATCGCATATGCAATGCGCACATCCGAGTGAGAAAATCCATTTAAAGTGAACCGATACTAGTTAATGCAAAGTAATATATCAAATATATAAATATGCATTAAATCATTAAATCAACACTTGATTCAATGATCCGGTCATGTCGCACACAACCAACTAGTATACAATGTATCGGCTTATCGAATCAACGCTTGAATCGATAACTAGGTTATATCGCATACAACCATTCGACACATTGATCGCGAGAATGAAATACGGTATCACATACACGCATTATTCTCGGTCCCGCACATATCTCATATGCGCTCCTATTTCGTTTCGCTTGAGCCAGGAAACCTCTGTGTAGGACTTTAAAGACTCGTCAATACGCCGGCAGCAGGTGATGATCATATCAAGCACCCACAAGCCGCAAGCGGTCTGCTAAACATAACGGCCACCCGGGTATTGAGCGATCAGAAGATCGACGAGCAAGCCCGCTCACACTCCAGTGAATCCAACCAGTAACACTACCGTACAGTCCGGTCTCGTCGTCTGATATGTCGCATATCTCGCCTAGGGGTGGTAAACGTCAGACCCCAATAGCTCGATAAGTCATGTCGATATGAGGTCTATAACACTTCGAGAAACTACTGGTAACACTTACCAGTATATCTCAGCAACCCTGGCCAGGGATTTCCTGTTATAGCCAATCGAACACAGCGCAACATCAACTCCCTATACCGGGAGAGACGAATCCCCTCCTATCGCTCATTGCCTCCATATGACTCGGGACTGTACCCAAAAACCACCATTTTGCACGCCCTCTTGGACGTGGTAAGATGGAAATCAAAGCACAGTGGGAACCACAGAAGACTCTATGACGATCTCGGGTCAACAGACTACTCTGTACCAGTGTCACCTGAGAACTGCCATCTGACGTGAGGTATAATACCATCTGGGAGTTCTCGGCGAGTCCGTCCAGTGTACCCAGTCTCTACTGAGCACCCGTATATCATCTCTGATGTCAAACACCAATGGATATGGGACCATCCATCGCCCATCGGTATGGGTCGAGAAGGTACACGCTAGTCTACACTGGTATATCGATGCCCCGTCTCGATACACCTACGACTAGGGACTTTGAAGGATGTACTTATGGACTACCATGTCCCCACTAGTATGATCCGCATCATAGTCCAGGTAGTCAAGCTCACATCCTAAGGGCTTTACCAACATATAACAGAGAGACAATCAGTGTACACGTTAAGGTAAAGAGTAACCAGATAGCATACTATCATGTCGAGCAAGAAAGTCCTCCCTATATATGTCCCAGCATCCACTACAATATACATCCTATGTACAGTAATGGCCTCTAGGGCATACATATAACTAACAATCTCCCACTTGCACTAGGGCCATCTGTAGCAGTGGTCGTAGTATCTCATACTCAACCATCCCATGAAAGTCTCTCTCTGGGAATAGGCCTTCGTGAGTGGATCCGCTGCGTTATCCTCTAAGTCTGCTCTCCTTGCCTCGATCACCTTGGAGATCAACCATCTCCATGATCAGGTGATACTGTCTTAGAATAAGTCTGGATCACTGATGGGACCGGCGTTCCTTGGCATAAGCCACAACTCCATTGTCTCACAATGGTAGGAACTTAGTTCATCTCATGAACCATTATATATCCAAACAGCCTCTTTGGTAGCATCTTAAGTAGCGATGTATCCTGCCTTTATCGTCTAGTTTGTCACGGTATCTAGCTTGGAACTTTTCCAACATACCGTCCCTTTACTGAGGGTAAAGACAATTCCTGCGACTGACATTCAGTCGTCTTTATCACCCTGGAACACTTCCAGTGATTCTCCCCAGGATCGATTGATACCATCTCACTACTACTAGTGAGTATCCTAACATCCAATTAGATCTTTCTTATAGATCCAAAAACCAGGATATAGGAGGTATCAGTTTGATCCTATATAGAGAATCATTATGATAATCGAAGATTGACCGAGCGTAGCATAGGAAACTCCTATCATATCAAGAGTATGTCATCCACGTACTCTATGAGGATCACCACCATACTCCCTACTACCTTTTTGTTTATACAAGGTTCATCTACCATTTTGATGATGTCAACTTCTTTGACTAATCCATCAAAACAGATGTTCCAACTCCGCGATGCCTGCTTTATCCTATAAAGCAACTTGCACACGTTTCCGCTGCTCCCACTGTCTACGAGGCCCTCTGGCTGTGTACTTATAGACACACTCTTCTAAAACATCATTTAGAAAAGTAGTCATGACACCCAACCACCAGATATCGTAGTCATGGTATGTAGCCGTGACAAGTAGGATCTGGATGGACTTAAGCATATATCCTTAGAAAAAGTTTCATCATGATCCATACCTGGTCAATGATGCAAACCTTTAACAAGTCTAGCTTTGAAAGTCTCAACCTTTCCAAGTACACCAAGTAATCTTCTCAAGATATACTTGCTCCTGATGGGGATTTAACCCTTCAGATATAGCAACCAAAATCCATACTTTGTTGGTGTATAAGGATTCCATCTCAGATCGCTAAGCATCCAGCCATTCTTACAGAGTCTTACTCCTGATGGCCAGCTCGAAACCAGTTGGGTTATCATCTCATGATGCAATCCTCGCTCCCACTGTCATAGAGAAACTAAAGTATCTCTCAGGTGGGTGAGGAACCCTACTAGATCGGCGGAGAGGCTGAGGTTCGTTGGTATCTACTGAATCCTTCGGTTCTACCAAATCATCTGTTGTAGCTTGTATAGCTGGAACCTTTCCAGTTGTACATAACTGACCTTGCCTCGAGCTTGTCTGGATTTTGCTTTTTAGACATAGGCCGGACAACCCCAAATCTTAACTAGCTTAAGACATGGGCTCTTCCCATTCCATATCACATATGAAATGGTAGGCAACTGATTTGATTGGAACCCTATTCAATAGGTATGCAGCTTCTCAAGTGCATAACTCCCAAAAGGAAATAGGTAACTCAGTAGTACTCATCATAGAGCTCACCATATGAAATAGGGTGTATCTGCTCCACCCCGATATACCATCGTGCAATGGTGTATACGGAGGAGTAATTCTGAGAGAGAATCTCATTCTTAGAATAGTCCAGGAATCCCGTGCTTTAGTATTCTCCTCCTTGATCACATCAAAGGACATAATACTTATACCCGTATTTTGGTTCTCTACATCTAAATCATATTCTGTGAATATCTCAAAAGGTTCGGACTTGTGTTTCAACAGGAACATATGTCTGAATCTTGAGAGATTATCAGAGAATATAATGAAGTATAAAGAACCAGTCTTGGCATGTGTAGACAGGGGACCTAACATACATCAACATGTATCATCCCAAGAGTTCACTAACTCTTTCTCTGTTTCCAATAAACAGAGCTATGGTCATCTAATCTTTGTGACATGACTGGCGAGTTTCACAAGATATAAATTTAAACTGATTTAAATATGCATCTAAATGTAACTCAGCTAGTCGGGTCGCATTGATATGACCTAGTCTACAATACCTCAAGAAGAATTCGTTCATTTCTGAACTCTTCCTCTTGTGTGTGTTCCCTATACTTAGAACTGTAGTTTGATTTAGAACATTAATGCTTTTAGATAACGTGCCTGAACCTATCAACTTTTGATATAGGAAATGTTCAAAACATTATCCAACAATACAAAATTTTATCATTTCTTTACTAATAAAGAGACTGATATGATTTTGTATATCAGCTTCGGTATCTAATAACATTCGTTCAGAATCAATGTATTGGTAATACAGGGTGACAGTGACCGACAGACTTGGCTGCAACACTTGCCCCGTTTTCTGCCTCATGAAACTTATCACCCGTTCTCAGTTTTTCTACCCTTTTGTAGCCCTATGTAACAGATTACATATCAGGGATCCTGATCCGGTATCATATACCCAGGATTCAGAGGATACTGAGAAACAGTTCTTTGTAACGAATACACCCGAAGGAGATGCATTATCATGCACTTTCTTCGTTTGGGCGGCACGAGAAATTTGGTATTCCCCAATTTCCTGCTCTGTCTTATAACAATTATAAGTTGGAGCGGGACCAACGTTCCCCAGCTCAGTATAACAAGCGGGTTCGGTCAATAATCCGTATTATTATCTTGATTAAGGCATGATATGGTCGCTACCAGGAGAGAGAGAGAAGAAAACACTCAGCGTGCGCTCTTGCAAGAATAGATTGGTTATTATTTTATCTAATCAGGATGGCTCCCACTGCTTTTTATCAAATCTTCCTTCAAACCCTAAAAGGAAAGACTAGCCGGGATTAATTACACACTACAAGTTCGCCAATCTTTCAGCCAGGCCAGTGTCGGTACTTTGAGGGAGGTCCCCCGTTCTTTCGCACGAACCTAATTAATGTAAACCTCGTTTTCCCAGAGGCGTAACACCGTAGACACCTTTCTAGACACCTACTTGATCGGCTAATTGTAATGTATAAAACTCTCCCAGGAGTAACTCTTACTCGCAGCGGGTATCGGGATCCAACTATCTCATAGAAGGTATGCAATCTCATTGCAAATTTCAACACTTGAAATTCCCGATAACATTTTGCCCCTAGCACCCTATGACCTTAACGGAGGCCAACAAACCATAGGCTACTAGTCAAGTTCAACCCGTCATTTCTTGATCGAATCAAACCCACCCGCACGACCCTTGACGGAGGCCAACAAGGTCGCACGACTACCCTAACTCAATCTGCATCATATGCATAAGCAGATAAATACTGGTTAGCTACCGCACACTGCGCCTTGACGGAGGCCAACAAACGCAGCACGAATACTAAACATCACTTATCTGAAATGACGGAGGGCTACGACAGGTTTTTATGAAAAGCTATTGCGTAATGAACTTGATATCGTTATAGGATCGAATGAATTTTGAAATGGAGTGCTTTTGAGGCTTTTCTTGTTTTGCTAAAGGAGTCACTCCCGGTGAAGGGATCGTCGGTCCTTTCCTCGTCGAATGATGTGCGGGATATATCATATATATCACTGTGCAAAGCAAAAACTCTTAAAAGCAATCAGAAGACAAACCGAATGTGTAGCATCTGCCAGTTATTGCTAAAGGAGTCAGTCCCGGTGAAGGGATCTCGGTCCTTTCCTTATCGAATAAGGTGCAGGATATATCGTATATACCGCTGTGCAAAGCAAGAACTGTAGCTACCTGTTTTATTTTGAAATTCGATTCTACAACATCTTAGGTTTCTTTTATTTCATTAATCATATTAATGAAGTCCCATCATTTAATGTACCTAAACATCACAGATAAATACGACGTACACTTATGCCATCCGCATTCGCCTCGATGTCCCCTCGTGCACCGTTAGGTTAGGTAACTAACGACAGAGCGGGGCAGGGCTAGCGCGGGTGTAAAACATAAGTAACATCTATATAATATATCATATATACTATATACTGTATCTATCACAGAACATCACATGATCACATCACAGATATCGCAGCAGATGAATCATATGAAATATTGGACATACTAGGACGTCCGTGTTTTCAATACGAGCCAGTATAAAACACGGATTCCACGGTCGTGATGAATAGCCAAACCCACACCCCTAGACCCATACGAGAGCGGCAAGCAACCCTACCAATTCTAGAGTTAGGAGACCCGGACTCGACTCCTCGAGTTGGTCTCCCACTGGACTGCAGAACCCGGTTACTTCTGCTTCCCTCCTTGGGTCTATCCTAGTGCGGAAAAGTAAATAATATACAAAGGGTGACAGCTTCCGCTACCTGGAAGTGCCCCCAATAAAAGAATATTACATACAAGTTTTTACATGAATGAAAATTAAAAAACACTCATCTCACATAAAAACCCCCGGCTATTCAAACACGACGATCCAATATAACATATCCAGCAACACATAACATCACATGTCATCAACGTAAGTAAATATGCGCATCCCAATTGTCGTTGACATATAGTAACGAAACCGGCGATATCACATATTACACTTACGGTCACAGAAAAGAAAGTGTAAAACTACAACAGTTGGAATCCGCAACCACCTCAGACATCGCATGCCTGACCAAATGAATTACTTAGACATCGCATGCCTAACAATTATAAACCCCGCATTTTAGTCTCGTTATCGAAAACACTTTTCAATGTCAAGTCGGGCAATTCAACAGGATTCCCGAAAAACTGATCGAATGCTCATCGTGAAATTTAGTAGGCGGCCGCACCCCTGATACCGACGACGAAGTGCACCAAGGCGGAACACCGCTGCCGCGAGCACCCGAATGGATGATTTCGGTGACGGGGTTCTCCTACAGTCACTTGGTCGGGGCTATGGAGTGAGGCTGTCTATTAAGTTTACCCGGCGAGTATCCGCGTACGCTACGTGATTGCGACGGACTTTTGATCACATCAAAATTCCGTGGCAACCGATCAATTGAGACTAAACTGCTATGTTTATAACATTCATTCAGTTATCTCATAACTTCTGTGAATTCCAATTATTGTATCACATTCCAGATAAACAGAAAATGTTAAACTTTCCAATCGAACAATCGAACACCCAAGTTTTCCCGATACAGATCAACACATGAAACAAGTCTATAAACATTCAGTTCGTGCCTCAGTACCAACGGTCCAGCCGTAGAAGGGTCAAGCCAACGCCTCACATGTGGCACGCCGTACTGCCCCAAACCCGAAGGTTCAAAGGGCAGTTCAAGACGGTCACATAATCGAGTTAGGGTTTGTTGTCTTCTAGAGGGTCCATCGAGTTACTTGCACTACTTAGAACGTCGTTAAACTACGGAAAAATCCAACACTTGGAAATTTTCCGACAGGGGAAAAATTGGGTATTTATATCTAGTCGAACTTTTTAACATATTCTAAAATTTATCCGGAAAACACATAGACAAGTTTAGACAATCCGATCGAATCCATGTAATCCCAAAACAACCCCAGAAAACTCAACTGTATAGTATATATTAAAATTACCCAGAAAACACAGGAATTAATTATAAACATTACTGTGCAAAACGGAGTCAATGAGTCAACATTACGGCCGCGGAACCGCCGCTCCACGTGGGTCTAGGCCGCGGTTCCGCGGCGTCATGACGGAGTTAGGTCTCCGTTTTTCACAGTAACTCATAAAAAACCCAGCTTGATTTTCTGCATATTTTTAATATGGAAAAATCCAGATTTTTAAAAAATGGACAGAGAGCATTTTGGAAAATGGATTTTGGGTTCGTTCGGATTTCAAACGACGTCTAGACTTCGCCTAAGGCTCTAGCTAGGCTCTGATACCAATGAAAGGTCCCTAGGCACCCTAATGAGGTCTCACAAGGCATCAACCATGCCAATTTCAAAAATACGGGGTGCCGAGAAACCCGACTACGGATCGTTGGCTAGATTTCTAGGCGAAATAGAAACTAGTTAACACTTAACTACAATAATACGGAAATACAACCTTTGTAGATCCGGTGCTCCGCCTCCATAGCTCCGCAACGAAGTCCCCTCGCTGTCCAAATGAATTCCCGGGCTCTAGCGTCGGCTTCGTCGGTGAAATGGCGAGCTAGGTCGTCGATGTCCATGCCGAAGATGATCTACGTCGAGGCATCGCTAAATCAAGCTCCACCTTCACCAAGTCATGAAAACTTGTGAAGGAAACACACTCTACTACTTGGCAAGAGGTAGAGGATGAAGAAATAGGAAGTGGGTAGACTTTAGAATTGGATTTCTCACTCATCTTCATCAATCACCATTGATGAAGTGGTGGTTTCTTCATTGAAGATGAAGAAGAACAAGAAGATAAAGTTATGATAAGTTAATTCCAAAAAGAAAATTAAAAGAATACTTATCATGACCAAACCATGGTCAAGTGTAGAGAATAAATCATGGTTAGTGGGATGGTTAGGGTTAAGCATGAGACAAAATGGTCACTTGGTCAAAGTCTTCATGAAGCTTCATGAACAAAAGAAAACAAGCCACCATTTTCTCATTTGCTTTTCTATTTCCAAAATAATAAAAAAATGAATAAATGAATAAGGAAATAGTAAACCCTAACCATTTCAGTAACCAAGGTTTAATTCTTCACACTTAACCAAAAGGCATGTATCATCAAACATGATACAAGCAAGTGCACAAAATCAGATCGCATATGCAATGCGCACATCCGAGTGAGAAAATCCATTTAAAGTGAACCGATACTAGTTAATGCAAAGTAATATATCAAATATATAAATATGCATTAACTCATTAAATCAACACTTGATTCAATGATCCGGTCATGTCGCACACAACCGACTAGTATACAATGTATCGGCTTATCGAATCAACGCTTGAATCGATAACTAGGTTATATCGCATACAACCATTCGACACATTGATCGCGAGAATGAAATACGGTATCACATACACGCATTATTCTGGGTCCCGCACATATCTCATATGCGCTCCTATTTCGTTTCGCTTGAGCCAGGAAACCTCTGTGTAGGACTCTAAAGACTCGTCAATACGCCGGCAGCAGGTGATGATCATATCAAGCACCCACAAGCCGCAAGCGGTCTGCTAAACGTAACGGCCACCCGGGTATTGAGCGATCAGAAGATCGACGAGCAAGCCCGCTCACACTCCAGTGAATCCAACCAGTAACACTACCGTACAGTCCGGTCTCGTCGTCTGATATGTCGCATATCTCGCCTAGGGGTGGTAAACGTCAGACCCCAATAGCTCGATAAGTCGTGTCGATATGAGGTCTATAACACTTCGAGAAACTACTGGTAACACTTACCAGTAAATCTCAGCAACCCTGGCCAGGGATTTCCTGTTATAGCCAATCGAACACAGCGCAACATCAACTCCCTATACCGGGAGAGACGAATCCCCTCCTATCGCTCATTGCCTCCATGTGACTCGGGACTGTACCCAAAAACCACCGTTTTGCACGCCCTCTTGGACGTGGTAAGATGGAAATCAAAGCACAGTGGGAACCACACAAGACTCTATGACGATCTCGGGTCAACAGACTACTCTGTACCAGTGTCACCTGAGAACTGCCATCTGACGTGAGGTATAATACCATCTGGGAGTTCTCGGCGAGTCCGTCCAGTGTACCCAGTCTCTACTGAGCACCCGTATATCATCTCTGATGTCAAACACCAATGGATATGGGATCATCCATCGCCCATCTGTATGGGTCGAGAAGGTACACGCTAGTCTACTCTGGTATATTGATGCCCCGTCTCGATACACCTACGACTAGGGACTTTGAAGGATGTACTTATGGACTACCATGTCCCCACTAGTATGATCCGCATCATAGTCCAGGTAGTCAAGCTCACATCCTAAGGGCTTTACCAACATGTAACAAAGAGACAATTAGTGTACACGTTAAGGTAAAGAGTAACCAGATAGCATACTATCATGTCGGGCAAGAAAGTCCTCCCTATATATGTCCCAGCATCCACTACAATATACATCCTATGTACAGTAATGGCCTCTAGGGCATACATATAACTAACAGTCCTTGGCCAAGGCAGCTTTAGGGATTTACTGGTAAGTGTTACCAGTAGTTTCTCGACCCGTTATGAGCCTCATATCGACACGACTTATCGAGTTATTGGGGTCTGACGTTTACCACCCCTAGACGAGATATGCGACATATCAGACGAACAGACCGGACTGTACGGTAGTGTTACTCGTTGGATTCACTGGAGTGTGAGCGGGCTTGCTCGTTGATCTTCTGATCGCTCAATACCCGGGTGGCCGTTACGTTTAGCAGACCGCTTGCGGCTTGTGGGTGTTTGATACGATCATCACCTGCTGCCGGCGTATTGACGAGTCTTTAGAGTCCTACACAGGGGTTTCCTTGCTCAAGCGAAACGAAATAGGAGCGCATATGAGATATGTGCGGGACCGAGAATAATACCAGTATGTGATACTGTATTCTATTCTCGCGATTTGTGACATTGATCGGTTGTATGCGATATAGCCGGGTTATCGGATCAAGTGTTGATTCGATAAGTTGTTACTATTGTTATTAGTCGGTTATATGCGATATGACCGGATCGTTAAATCAAGTGTTGATTTAATGATTTAATGTATAATTATATATTTGATATATTACTTTACATTAACTAGTATTGGTTCACTTAAGATTGATTTTCTCACTTGAAAGTGTACATTGTTTATATGTGATATATGCAAGTGTACATGTTTGTATCATGCTTGATGATACAAACAAGTTGTGTGTATGAGACTTGAACCATATCAAGGTTGAATTAGGGTTTACTATTTTCCTAAACAAATAACAAAAGAGAGTGACTTTGGTCAAAGTTATCAAGCTTCATGAAGCTTGATGAACATTGACAAAGTCAACTCTTTTGTCATTTGTTCAAGATATTAGCTAACCCAACCCTTAACCTTATGCTATGGTTAATTCTCTACATGAGTTAAGCATGAGGGCTTAACTAAACCATGGTGCCATCATTCATTTGGATAAGTTTCACTTTGGATATTATTCATATGATATATTCTTTCTTCTTCTTCTTCATCTTCATCAAGCTTGAAAAAGCTTGTTAGCTCTAATGGCATCATGAGAAAAAGAGTGAGAAATCCAATTCTAAAGTGAACCCACTTCTTATTTCTTCATCCTCTACCACTTGCCATGTAGTATTGGGTGTTCTCTTCACAAAGTTTTCAACCGAGTGAAGGAATAGCTTGAGTTTGAGTCTCCCCAACTGTAGCGTTTTGAAAATCGTTTCGGTGAAATTTCGGAAAATCGGTAAAATAAGGGGGTTTTCTGTAAAAAGTCAAAATACAAATATCTTATTATAAAAATTAAATATACATATTCTAGCTATGTAATTGCTATTATTTGGTGTTTATTGAGCCGCTGGTGAAATTTCAAATTTTCTGAAAAAAATATTATTTTATTATTATTTTAAGCCGTCACTAATACATTTAATTAGGGAAAATTACAAATTGGAATGAGTTGAAACAAATTTTGTGCATCATAAAACATTAAATAAATATTTATCATGTGGTTTTTGGAACGAAATCATTTGCCAAAACGGTTTAGAAATTATTGAAGAAAAAAGGCTTTTTTTTAGTGTAAATGGATGTTTGGGGTATAGTATTTATCATTTTCCATCACCCCACACCCATACCCACACTCACACACACCCATTTTCCCTCCCCCTTGGCTGAATTCAGCAGCCCCCCTCTCTTGTCCCCACTTGTTTTGCAAAAGAAAAGAAAAGGAAAAGAAAGGATAAAAGAATGTATAAGAATGGGCTTTTGACTTTTCTTTGACTTTGAAACCAACACCCTCTCTCTCTCACTCTCCCGCTCACCTCACCCTCCCCACTTTCGGCCAGAACCAGCCCCCCTCATTTTCTCCAAGTATCCATCTTCCTTCACCTCCATTTCCTTCAAAAAAAATCAACAAAAATCAACACAAACTCTCACAAAATCAAAATCCGACTCCTACCCATTTCTCTATAGCCAAAATTGCATGGATCTAGGGAACAAGATTCTAATTTGGGAGGCTATGTGTGTGCTTGTGGATCTTCAATTCATTGGGTATAAATTCTAACCCTTTGGTAAATTGTTAGTTAATTACTTTAATTTAGTTATTAAGTGTTTAATTAGGTTTTAAATTGGTTCTAATTGCATGATTGGAAATTCAAGAAAATGGTTTGTGATCAAATTAGTGTGTTTATCATTAGATTATGGTTGTGATGAGTAGATTAACATGTTAATGCTATGCTAAAACTAATCTGATTGCTAATTTGCTAATTGTAACGTTTAAAATGTCCAAATTAAGTTTTTAGCAAACTAGGTTTTGTAATTTAATTGCAAATGAGAGATTTAAATCTAGTTAGGGTTTTATATCATTTGAACATGGTTTAAGTGTGTAATTTATCATATTAAGGCATGTTAAATCGAACCTAGTAGCTAGTTTGCAAATTGTATTTTAGAATTTTACTATTTAAGCTAAATTGCAAACTAGAATTTTGGGATTTATGGAAATGAGTAAGTTTAAAATCTAGTAATGGTTTGGGTGGCTTAGTTAAGATATTTAGTGAGCATTGTAGCCACTAAAATCATTAAAACATTTAGTTTTGTACTAAAATGGAAAAGTTTGCTTACTAGGTTTTCGGAAAAATAGCTTTTAAAGTGAGTTTGAGGTTTTGTGAATTCTAACCTATTTCATATTATAATTAGTGTTTGTGAATGCGCAAATGGGTGCGTTTGGGTTTTTCTCGATGGTTTGACGTTTGGACATCGATATCGAGTGTTGGTTTGGTTATTTTTGCATGCGTAGGTGATAGGTTTAGACCTATGTGTGATACGCGTGCCGATTTGGTTTTCGTATGCCGTTTCGATTTCGAATTGGGTTTTTAATACGATGCGATGTGTCCTGATATGTAGGTACCCTCACGAGGACTTCGAGAAGACAAGCAAGCGCGTGGCGACAACGATTTCGGCAAGCGAGGACCAGGTGAGTAGATTTATATCTACGGGGAGAAGTCGGGTGGATGGCGTATAGCACCCCCGCAGTCCGTGGTGGTGTATACGGATGCGTATACACACCAACATTTATTATATGTTATTTAGGATTAATAACGATGCTTAGGATGGATATTGGTGTGTTGGACTATTTTTAGTGTTGCGAACCCTAGGGTAGTGTTACACACACATACACACATACATACTTGCATACATTCCTATTGATATGTACTCATGGGATTCTTTATAGTTATGTGTTCACATGGGTATGGGACTATGTGTTCACATACGGATTGAGGATGATACTTGGGATTGAGCTGAGTCGATGAGATTCGATTTGAGGCCGTGAGATCGGTGATATAGCAGGGTTCGTATCTTAGATACGACATGACGTTGTAGCGGGTCCTTGACGTAGTGTTTCACACACGTGCATGCATACGTAGGCGGTATCAGTATGGTACTAGACGTAGATCAGTACCCCGACCATGATATTTGATAAGAGGATACCAGGTGAATTGTATGATGAATGTGATATTGACCCGTACCCAGATTGGGATGTCGTACGACGGATTTACGTACGAGCTATATTGATGATTGATCCGCACTCTTGACTTGGGACGCCTGATTATAGATAGGGTATCGGATATGATATTATTGAGGCGGGATCACCGACTATACATATACTGGTATGTATATGTATCGACTCAGATGATAGGCGGTTTCCTTTCCTGTAGTTCAGCTTGTTAGTTCAGCCGTATAGTTTAGTGTAGTTGTTAGATTAGATTAGACTTCTTACCTATTTCAAAAACTAACGAATCATGGGCATTTTTAAAGACAGCTCAAGGGAATCTACGGATATTTCAAAAACGACGTATCTTTTCATAAAAACACCGCAGCCCCTATTTTCAAAACCCCATGATTCGTGTTATTTCAAAAGGCACCATTTGTAGGACTTATATTAGATTATTGTAGATTAGTTATCATTGTGTCTAGTATTCAGCTCCCGCACATTATTGCTGTTCGCTCTGCCTCGCATATTTATTTTGCTACATATTCCATTATTGATATCATGCTGTTAAGACACCAACACTATTACCGATGATGCGTATGTACCACGTACACCTACTTGCCGGCTCACACACATCTTCATCGGTAATTGCCATGTCACGTACACTTTAGAGAATATAATGCTTGACTTAGATTGTTTGCTGGTAGTTTTGACACGATATTAGTGTACTTCCCTTATATGCCATATTAGATATTGTAGTTATTACCTACCACTTCATGCATACTATTATTCAGTTGTTCATGCCTAGTTCATTATCATTGACATATGCACTTGTGATGATTTCTTGAGATTTATGATATTTCTGGATTTCGGGGAAAGCCGCAAAATTTACAACTTATGATCTTTTAAATATAAAATGTTGCGGTTTTCTAGTGATGTAAAGTGTCGTCCACCATGAGTTTGCTGTGGTTTTGGAGATCCGTGTCGAGGAGTGGAGGAACCGTCACGGGTACATGGTGGGCCCGGTATGGTACCCCGGGGCAAGAGGAATGTGGTGTTGACGTTGAGCCTGGCTGGGGAGCACTACCTACCGGTGATATTACCCGACGCGTCGGATATCCGGAGGATACCGTCGTGGTCTTGAGATGATGGTAGGGGCCGGTCTGGACTGACGGTGCCCTAGATATTGAGATTGAGACATTGATATTTCGAGACAGTGAGATTTATGTTTTGTGTCGATGCTAGACACTGTTGATGCTGATTTCATTATGATACCTCATTTTAAAAATACGAAGGAAATCTCACTAATTTATGAAAGCAGTTTCTTCATTTACATGTATTCTGTTTCATGCATTCATACCTCATTCATATGATATATTGCTACCTGAGGCACTGACACAGGCACATGAAATTATACTCGGGTTAGATATTACCCTAGACATTGTCATAGGCTGCCTGTTATACATATATTTGAGGATATATTATGATCATTGACCTAGGTTGCGTTATTTATGCGATTTCTGTGCGTAGATGTTTTTCTATTCACGAGTTGGCAACTCACCCCCGTTGTGCCCCAGTTCTTGCAGGTTGCCGTACAGGTTCCTTACGGCTTTTCGGGCTCAGTTTCATTCGGGTGACTTGCTAGTAGGTGGGTTTTTCTTGTATCGTACCCATCATATTACCTTGTATAATATTATTCCGTTGTATCTAGTAAATTCCATCAACCAAACATGTATTTATTGAGATAGAGACCAATGTTGGTTATTCTTTCGACCTTAGAGTCGCTCGTAATATTTCTGGTGGTTTGAGTTTCCTTTTGAGTTTTGATCCTCGCCGTTGGCGTTGTATATTATATTGCTTGTGTGGTTGTGACCGTCATTTGTCGAAGAGCTAGCTCCCGCTTGGGGATGCCTTTTTCTTGTTTTCGCATACTTTTCATGTTGTATCCCGTTTGGGGGCCAGTATTTACAAGGGAGACTCTGCCGAAATTTTCAGTAAAGTTTTGATGTTTTAAAAACCGCATAATTCGGCTTATGCTTTTGAACTACTTGCTTTAAGTTGGTGTTTCCTGCACTCTACTACTTTTCTTGGTTTGGATTTCTGGGTTTTCGGTTTACTTAGATTACGTACGCCTCGAGACGTTCGTAGTTTAAGTGCCGGTCATGTTCCGTTCTTTCGGGTCGTGACAAAGTTGGTATCAGAGCGTTAGGTTTTAACCTTCGGTGCGTAGGATGACCCTTGGTTGATGGAATAGGTGACTAAAGTAGAGTGACGTACCGTTGGTATGTTCCGCGGCATATTTACGACACGCCACTCCACTTATGAAGCCTTAGGATGTACATTTCCTTGTTCAGTATTATATTCCTTCCTGATCTAGCCTCATCGATACCAGTTAGTTTTGCTGCTACGGTTACCGGCGGGGAGAGCTACGACTAGAGTTGCGGCCAGCACAAGCTCGTCACGAACGAGGACTGACCAGGGCGAAATTCCGGCGACACACGATTGCAGAAATGTGTCTTTTTACTGTGTTTCCGCGCCGCGAGCGTTTGGTGGATCGCCTTTATGAGGTTACTCGGATGTGCTGATCGACACTAGAGGATTGAGCCACTGACAGAGGCCAGCCAGATTTTGATGACCGTTGGCGTGTTGCTTACTCCTGATGATTGAGGCACTATTCAGCGTGCAGACGAGCGAGCCAGTTGTTGCTGCGAGCGACGAGATATCGCCCCATATGTTGGAACTATGGCGGGGCGAGTTGTACGAATAGATGATAGAAGGTCGCTAGTCACCCGATGATGAATGACTAGGACAGGTGGTTCGTTCGCTTACCCCGATGCGAGGTCATCAGATAGATTGATTCCAGCTAGAGACGACTTCACGCGGAGGCGTTGGGAGTCGACAGAGACGATCGAATGTCAGAAACTTATTTATCCAAGTTTAAAGTAGTCGGAAAGACATGCAGGCAATTCTATGGTCCCTCTAGAAGAATGAAACCCTAACTCGACTTAATGACCGTGTGAAAGCCTTTGAACCTTCGGGTTTGCGGCAGTTCTACGGCGCCATTAGTGAGGCTTGGATTTGCCCTTCTACGGCTGGACCACCGATGCTGTGGTATGTACTCGATACTATTAAACTGTGCCCAAGAGGTTGAGCTCTTGGGGGATTATGAGGTTTCGACGACTCGATCGGATGGCTCGACTTAATTCGGATGCTAGTTGGTGAGATGCATTCTTGGGAGACTCCAGATACGAGGATAGCCGTTGGAGCTCAGTCCAAGCAGCCGCGACGAGACGAGTCCAAAGCAGACGACATTAGAGAAAAGCGGAGTAAGAGGTTCGCACCAGATCTAGATGAGATGACGTTCAACTCCGCCGACATCAGAGAGACGATGCGCATGCCGGGGTATGGTACTTGGACTTACCTTCCAGAAGGAGTCGCGATGAGTATGCAGTCGTTCCAGAGCAAGATGCAGATATAGGAAAGGACAATGACTTCCGGACAGTTGGCAGAGACAAGACATGGAAGAGACCGTGAGCAGGATTCCTTCCAGGACACTGCTGCAATGATACTTGCACCCAGGATCAGATGTGTCACGTACATTCAGAGAGCCAGAGGCCGACGCTAGTGATATGCTGTCTTACGAGTGGTCGCGATGATTGACCAAGAGATGACCAGAGGAGTGCCAGAACGGAATCGTCCCCGTTAGCACACCTGACAGGGCCGATGAGCCGATGGGCCGAAAGATTGGTAATTCACAGTGAAGACCTTGACCCAGGAGTGGTCATGGTTATGCACGCCAGCAGGACAGAGTTCATGATCATCGACGAGACGTCCTACTAGTGACCGCGACATTTGCCGAGATTCTTAGAGGATGCGCTTGAGCAGTACTATTCCGCCATTATTGATTACGATGTTTTGGGTGATTTATTCGTATGATTTGTTTTTGGATGATTGAGGATTTACGATCTTTGCACAGTGTTGCACTTGATATCGTTTTCGTTCTTTAGTTTCACATGTTTGTGATTTTACGGTTTTAAACAGTTGAGTTGGTTTTGTGCATATGCACGCACACGATTTGGTTCCTGCACTCTGTATAGTTTATATATGCTTGCAGTGCAGTGATACGCCTTTTGTGCACTTAGATGCACTGGACTTCGATTTCGATTGTGATACTCGATATTTGTTTTGTGCACCTTGTGCACCTGAGTGATTTTGCGCACGTTCGGCGCTTGATATTGGATTTCATGATTTCGTGCACGATGGATGCACCTGATTTAGATTTTCGCGCATGTTGAGCGCATGTCTTGAGATGCGATTTTGGTGCACACCAGATGCACTAAATCAAGATTTTTCGTGCATGTCAGATGCACCTGATTTTGCTGTCAGGCACACACGTTGCCTACGACAGATGCTTTGTGCACACCCGATGCACTTAGATCTTGTTTCTGTGCATATGTATGGCACATATATGGATTTTTATTTCCGTGCGCACCAGACGCACGTAGTATTCATGTGCATATTTTGGGATTGATTTCTTATAGAGCAGTACGTTTTTATGATATTGCTATGTGTTTTCGTACTGAGCAGGACTAGTCAGAGGACAGTACCTGAATACATTTTGCATGCATTGATAGTTATTGAAGGGATTTCCAAAAAGCGAGCTATAGCCTCAGTATTTACCTACGTGTCTGATATGACACGAAATGTTTAAAACAAGGAGACCCTTCTAAATTGTTTCCAAAACGGCGGAACGTACATTTCAAACAAAAGTATATATGTATATAGTTATTTTCTTATGGTAAACGTCCGCCACTGTGCAGTGTTATACGCGTTGCACAGCGACTTAAAGAGATTTGGCATGCATTTCCTTCAGATACTTACAGATATAGATTCGATATTTACATGTATAGTTTCGAGTTATATCATATTGGTTTTGATTTGGATTTGGCATTGATGTCTTCTCCATGACTCCGATGATCGCGGGATGCTTGGAGGAGTTTTGATTTGAGTTATATACTCATTTTTCAAGCGCATGCGCTGCGCTATGATTTGTTTTATGTATTTACAATTTCGGAGCCCCGACGACTTGATGGTTTTTCTTAGATGTTTTAGTAATTGGGAGAGTTTGAATTTAAATTCGGGGACCGAATTTCTTTAAGGGGGGAAGATTGTAGCGTTTTGAAAATCGTTTCGGTGAAATTTCGGAAAATCGGTAAAATAAAGGGGTTTTCTGTAAAAAGTCAAAATACAAATATCTTATTATAAAAATTAAATATACATATTCTAGCTATGTAATTGCTATTATTTGGTGTTTATTGAGCCGCTGGTGAAATTTCAAATTTTCTGAAAAAAATATTATTTTATTATTATTTTAAGCCGTCACTAATACATTTAATTAGGGAAAATTACAAATTGGAATGAGTTGAAACAAATTTTGTGCATCATAAAACATTAAATAAATATTTATCATGTGGTTTTTGGAACGAAATCATTTGCCAAAACGGTTTAGAAATTATTGAAGAAAAAAGGCTTTTTTTTAGTGTAAATGGATGTTTGGGGTATAGTATTTATCATTTTCCATCACCCCACACCCATACCCACACTCACACACCCCCATTTTCCCTCCCCCTTGGCTGAATTCAGCAACCCCCCTCTCTTGTCCCCACTTGTTTTGCAAAAGAAAAGAAAAGGAAAAGAAAGGATAAAAGAATGTATAAGAATGGGCTTTTGACTTTTCTTTGACTTTGAAACCAACACCCTCTCTCTCTCACTCTCCCACTCACCTCACCCTCCCCACTTTCGACCATAACCAGCCCCCCCCATTTTCTCCAAGTATCCATCTTCCTTCACCTCCATTTCCTTCAAAAAAAATCAACAAAAATCAACACAAACTCTCACAAAATCAAAATCCGACTCCTACCCATTTCTCTATAGCCAAAATTGCATGGATCTAGGGAACAAGATTCTAATTTGGGAGGCTATGTGTGTGCTTGTGGATCTTCAATTCATTGGGTATAAATTCTAACCCTTTGGTAAATTGTTAGTTAATTACTTTAATTTAGTTATTAAGTGTTTAATTAGGTTTTAAATTGGTTCTAATTGCATGATTGGAAATTCAAGAAAATGGTTTGTGATCAAATTAGTGTGTTTATCATTAGATTATGGTTGTGATGAGTAGATTAACATGTTAATGCTATGCTAAAACTAATCTGATTGCTAATTTGCTAATTGTAACGTTTAAAATGTCCAAATTAAGTTTTTAGCAAACTAGGTTTTGTAATTTAATTGCAAATGTGAGATTTAAATCTAGTTAGGGTTTTATATCATTTGAACATGGTTTAAGTGTGTAATTTATCATATTAAGGCATGTTAAATCGAACCTAGTAGCTAGTTTGCAAATTGTATTTTAGAATTTTACTATTTAAGCTAAATTGCAAACTAGAATTTTGGGATTTATGGAAATGAGTAAGTTTAAAATCTAGTAATGGTTTGGGTGGCTTAGTTAAGATATTTAGTGAGCATTGTAGCCACTAAAATCATTAAAACATTTAGTTTTGTACTAAAATGGAAAAGTTTGCTTACTAGGTTTTCGGAAAAATAGCTTTTAAAGTGGGTTTGAGGTTTTGTGAATTCTAACCTATTTCATATTATAATTAGTGTTTGTGAATGCGCAAATGGGTGCGTTTGGGTTTTTCTCGATGGTTTGACGTTTGGACATCGACATCGAGTGTTGGTTTGGCTATTTTTGCATGCGTAGGTGATAGGTTTTGACCTATGTGTGATACGCGTGCCGATTTGGTTTTCGTATGCCGTTTCGATTTCGAATTGGGTTTTTAATACGATGCGATGTGTCCTGATACGTAGGTACCCTCACGAGGACTTCGAGAAGACAAGCAAGCGCGTGGCGACATCGATTTCGGCAAGCAAGGACCAGGTGAGTAGATTTATATCTACGGGGAGAAGTCGGGTGGATGGCGTATAGCACCCCCGCAGTCCGTGGTGGTGTATACGGATGCGTATACACACCAACATTTATTATATGTTATTTAGGATTAATAACGATGCTTAGGATGGATATTGGTGTGTTGGACTATTTTTAGTGTTGCGAACCCTAGGGTAGTGTTACACACACATACACACATACATACTTGCATACATTCCTATTGATATGTACTCATGGGATTCTTTATAGTTATGTGTTCACATGGGTATGGGACTATGTGTTCACATACGGATTGAGGATGATACTTGGGATTGAGCTGAGTCGATGAGATTCGATTTGAGGCCGTGAGATCGGTGATATAGCAGGGTTCGTATCTTAGATACGACATGAAGTTGTAGCGTGTCCTTGACGTAGTGTTTCACACACGTGCATGCATACGTAGGCGGTATCAGTATGGGACTAGACGTAGATCAGTACCCCGACCATGATATTTGATAAGAGGATACCAGGTGAATAGTATGATGAATGTGATATTGACCCGTACCCAGATTGGGATGCCGTACGACGGATTTACGTACGAGCTATATTGATGATTGATCCGCACTCTTGACTTGGGACGCCTGATTATAGATAGGGTATCGGATATGATATTATTGAGGCGGGATCACCGACTATACATATACAGGTATGTATATGTATCGACTCAGATGATAGGCGGTTTCCTTACCTGTAGTTCAGCTTGTTAGTTCAGCCATATAGTTTAGTGTAGTTGTTAGATTAGATTAGACTTCTTACCTATTTCAAAAACTAACGAATCGTGGGCATTTTTAAAGACAGCTCAAGGGAATCTACGGATATTTCAAAAACGACGTATCTTTTCATAAAAACACCGCAGCTCCTATTTTCAAAACCCCATGATTCGTGTTATTTCAAAAGGCACCATTTGTAGGACTTATATTAGATTATTGTAGATTAGTTATCATTGTGTCTAGTATTCAGCTCCCACACATTATTGCTGTTCGCTCTGCCTCGCATATTTATTTTGCTGCATATTCCATTATTGATATCGTGCTGTTAGGACACCAACACTATTACCGATGATGCATATGTACCACGTACACCTACTTGCCGGCTCACACACATCTTCATCAGTAATTGCCATGTCACGTACACTTTAGAGAATATAATTGCTTGACTTAGATTGTTAGCTGGTAGTTTTGACACGATATTAGTGTACTTCCCTTATATGCCATATTAGATATTGTAGTTATTACCTACCACTTCATGCATACTGTTATTCAGTTGTTCATGCCTAGTTCATTATCATTGACATATGCACTTGTGATGATTTCTTGAGATTTATGATATTTCTGGATTTCGGGGAAAGCCGCAAAATTTACAACTTATGATCTTTTAAATATAAAATGTTGCGGTTTTCTAGTGATGTAAAGTGTCGTCCACCATGAGTTTGCTGTGGTTTTGGAGATCCGTGTCGAGGAGTGGAGGAACCGTCACGGGTACATGGTGGGCCCGGTATGGTACCCCGGGGCAAGAGGAATGTGGTGTTCACGTTGAGCCTGGCTGGGGAGCACTACCTACCGGTGATATTACAAGACGCGTCGGATATCCGGAAGATACCGTCATGGTCTTGAGATGATGGTAGGGGCCGGTCTGGACTGACGGTGCCCTAGATATTGAGATTGAGACATTGATATTTCGAGACAGTGAGATTTATGTTTTGTGTCGATGCTAGACACTGTTGATGCTGATTTCATTATGATACCTCAGTTTAAAAATACGAAGGAAATCTCACTAATTTATGAAAGCAGTTTCTTCATTTACATGTATTCTGTTTCATGCATTCATACCTCATTCATATGATATATTGCTACCTGAGGCACTGACACAGGCACATGAAATTATACTCGGGTTAGATATTACCCTAGACATTGTCATAGGCTGCCTGTTATACATATATTTGAGGATATATTATGATCATTGACCTAGGTTGCGTTATTTATGCGATTTCTGTGCGTAGATGTTTTTCTATTCACGAGTTGGCAACTCACCCCCGTTGTGCCCCAGTTCTTGCAGGTTGCCGTACAGGTTCCTTACGGCTTTTCGGGCTCAGTTTCTTTCGGGTGACTTGCTAGTAGGTGGGTTTTTCTTGTATCGTACCCATCATATTACCTTGTATAATATTATTCCGTTGTATCTAGTAAATTCTATCAACCAAACATGTATTTATTGAGATAGAGACCAATGTTGGTTATTCTTTCGACCTTAGAGTCGCTCGTAATATTTCTGGTGGTTTGAGTTTCCTTTTGAGTTTTGATCCTCGCCGTTGGCGTTGTATATTATATTGCTTGTGTGGTTGTGACCGTCATTTGATGAAGAGCTAGCTCCCGCTTGGGGATGCCTTTTTCTTGTTTTCGTATACTTTTCATGTTGTATCCCGTTTGGGGGCCAGTATTTACAAGGGAGACTCTGCCGAAATTTTCAGTAAAATTTTGATGTTTTAAAAACCGCATAATTCGGCTTATGCTTTTGAACTACTTGCTTTAAATTGGTGTTTCCTGCACTCTACTACTTTTCTTGGTTTGGATTTCTGGGTTTTCGGTTTACTTAGATTACGTACGCCTCGAGACGTTCGTAGTTTAAGTGCCGGTCATGTTCCGTTCTTTCGGGTCGTGACACCGACGTAGATCATCATCGGCCTCGAAGTCAATGACCTTGCCCGATCATTTCTCCGACGAAACCATTTCTAGAGTCCGGGATCCGATGATCGCAGCGGAGGGACATCAACACGGAGCTAAAGAATTGGTGGACCGGATCTACAAAGGTTGTAATCCCTTTCACTTAGTAGCAAAGTCGTTTGCTTGCTTGGTTTTCGCCTTTACTTCTAGTTAACGATCTTCATTAGGGTTTCTCGGCACCGTAAAAATTTTGTTTGGCATGGTTGATGCCTTGTGGAACCTCCTTAGTGTGCCTAGGAACCCTACAGGGGTGGGGCCGCGGTTCCGCGCTGCTTCACAGTAACTCTTACAAAACCTAAGTTTTCCCGAAACAAATCAACACATGAAATAGGTTTAAAAACATCCAGTTCATGCCTCGGTACCAACGGTCCAGCCGTAGAAGGGTCAAGCCAACGCCTCACGTGTGGCACGCCGTACTGCCCCATACCCTAAGGTTCAAAGGGCAGTTCAAGACGGTCACATAATCGAGTTAAGGTTTGTTGTCTTCTAGAGGGTCCATCGCGTTACTTGCACTACTCAGAACGTCATTAAACCATGGAAAGATCCAACACTTGGAAATTTCCCGACAGGGGAAAAAGTGGGTATTTATATCCGGTCGAACTTTCTAACATGTTCTGTTTATCTGGAATGTGATACAATATTTGGAATTCACAAATAGTTATGAGATAACTGAATGAATGTTATAAACACAGCACTTTAGTCTCACTTGATCGGTTGCCACGGAATTTTGATGCGATCAAAAGTCCGTCGCAATCACGTAGCGTACGCGGATACTCGTCGGGTAAACTTAATAGACAGCCATACCCCATAGCCCCGACCAAGTGACTGTAGGAGAACCCCGTCGCCGAAAGCATCCGTCCGGGTGCTCGCGGCAGCGGTGTTCCGCCTTGGTGCACTTCGTCGACGGCATAAGGGGTGCGGCCGTCTACTAAAGTTTACGACGAGCATTCGATCTGTTTATCTGGAATCTTGTTGAATTGCCCGACTAAATATTGAAAAGTGTTTTCGATAATGAGACTAAAATGTAGGGTTTATAATTGTTAGGCATGTGATGTCTAAGGAATTCATTTGATTAGGCATGCGATGTCTAAGAAGGTTGCGGATTCCAACTGTTGTAGTTTTACACTTTCTTTTCTGTGACCGTAAGTGTAACATGTGATATCGCCGGTTTCGTTGCTATATGTCAACGAAAATTGTGATGCGCACATTTACTTACATTGATGACATGTGATGTTATGTGTTGCTGGATATGTTATATTGGATCGTCGCGTTATTGAATAGCCGGGGGTTTTATGTGAGATGAGAGTTTTTATTTTCATTCATGTAAAATTTATTGTATGTAATATTCTTTTATTGGGGCACTTCCAGGTAGCGGAAGATGTCACCCATTGTATATTATTTACTTTTCCGCACTAGGATAGACCCAAGGAGGAGGGCACAAGTAACCGGGTTCTGGAGTCCAGTGGGAGACCAACTCGAGGAGTCGAGTCCAGGTCTCCTAACTCTAGAATTGGTAGGGTTGCTTTCTGCTCTCGTAGGGGTCTAGGGGTGTGGGTTTTGGCTATTCATCGCGACCGTGGAATCCGTGTTTTATACAGGCTCGTATTGAAAACACGGACGTCCTAGTATATCCAATATTTCATATGATTCTTCTGCTGCGATATCTGTGATGTGATCATGTGATGTTCTGTGATAGATACAGTATATAGTATATATGATATATTATATAGACGTTACTTATGTTTTGCACTCGCGCTAGCCCTGCCCCGCTCTGCCGTTAGTTACCTAACCTAACGGTGCACGAGGGGACATCGAGGCGAATGCGGATGGCATAAGTGTACGTCGTATTTATCTGTGATGTTTAGGTATATTAAATGATGGGACTTCATTAATATGATTAATGAAAGAAAATAAACCTAAGATGTTGTGGAATCGAATTTTCAAAAACAGGTAGCTACAGTTATTGCTTTGCATCGCGGTGTTCCTTGTAGAACATCCTGCACCTTATTCGATAAGGAAAGGACCGAGATCCCTTCACCGGGAGTGACTCCTTTAGCAATAACTGGCAGATGCTACAACTCTCGGTTTGTCTTTTGATTGCTTCTATAGTTTCTGCTTTGCACAGTGATGTATATGATATATCCGGCACCTCATTCGACGAGGAAAGGGCCGACGATCCCTTCACCGGGAGTGACCCCTTTAGCAAAACTAGAAAAGCCTCAAAAAGACTCCATTTAAAATCATTTGATTCTACAACGATATCAAGTTCATTACGCAATAGGTTTTCAGAAAAACCTGTCGTAGCCCTCCGTCATTTTAGGAAGTAGAGTACTTAGTATTCGTGCTACGTTTGTCGACCTTAGCCGAGGCGTAGTGTACGGTAGCTAAGTGATGTCTTCCTACACCGCATATGATGCGATTAGTTAGGACAGTCATGTGGCTTTGTTGACCTTAGCCAAGGGTCATGTGGGTGGGTCTAATTAATCACAAAATGACAGGTAGAACTTGACTAGTGCTTATGATTTGTTGACCTTAGCCAAGGTTATATATGCTTGGGGAAAAATATTGTCGGGAATTTCAAGTGTTGAAATTTGCAATGAGATTGCATACCTTCTATGAAATAGTTGGATCCCGATACCCACTGCGAGTAATTGTTACTCCTGGGAGAGTTTTACACATTACAATTAGCCGATCAAGTAGGTGTCTAGAAAGGTGTCAACGGGGTTACGCCTCTGGGAAAACGAGGTTTACATTAATTAGGTTCGTGCGAAAGCACGGGGGACCTCCCTCAAAGTACCGACACTGGCCTGGCTGAAAGATTGGCGAACTTGTAGCGTGTAATTAATCCCGGCTAATCTTTCCTTTTAGGGTTTGAAGGAAGATTTGATAAAAACAGTGGGAGCCATCCTGATTAGATAACATAATAACCAATCTGATCTTGCAAGAGCGCACGCAGAGTGTTTTCTTCTCTCTCTCTCCAGGTAGCGACCATATCATGCCTTAATCAAGATAATAAAACGGATAAATTGACCGAACCTGCTTGTTATACTGAGCTGGGGAACGTTGGTCCCGCTCCAACTTATAATTGTTATAAGACAGAGCAGGAAATTGGGGAATACCAGATTTCCCGTGCCGCCCAAACGAAGAAAGTGCATATGATGCATCTCCTTTGGGTGTGCTCGTTACAGAGAACTGTTTCTCAAATGTCCTTTACGTCCTGGGTATATGATACCGGATCAGGATCCCACATATGTAATTTGTTACATGGGCTACAAGAAAGGTAAAGAACTGAGAACGGGTGATAAGTTTCATGAGGCAGAAAACGGTGCAAGTGTTGCAGCAAGGTCTGTTGGTCACTGTCACCCTGTATTACCAGAATACATTGATTCTGAACAAATGTTATTAGATACCGAACCTGATATACAAAATCATATCAGTCTCTTTGTTTAGATAAAGAAGGATATAATTTTGTATTGTTGGATAATGTTTTGAACATTTCCTATATCAAAAGTTGATCGGTTCAGGCACGTTATCTAAAAGCATTGACGTTCTAAATCAAACTACAGTTCTTAGTATATAGAATACACACAAGAGGAAGAGTTCAGAAATGAACGGATCCTTCTTGAGGCATTGTAGACTAGGTCATATCAATGCGACCCGACTAGATGAAGTTACATTTAGATGCATATTTAAATCTGTTTGAATTTACATCTTATGAAACTTGCCAGTCATGTCACAGAGATAATATGACCATAGCTCCGTTTATTGGAAACAGAGAAAGAGTTGGTAAACTCTTGGGATGATACATGTTGATGTATGTAGGTCCCTGTCTACACATGCCAAGACCGGTTCTTTGTACTTTATTACATTCTCTGATAATCTCTCGAGATTCAGACATATGTTCCTGTTGAAACACAAGTCCGAACCTTTTAAGATATTCATAGAATATAAGTTAGAAGTAGAGAACCAAAATACGGGTATAAGTATTATGTCCTTTGATGTGATCAAGGAGGAGAATACTTGAGCACGGGATTCCTGGACTATTCTAAAGGAGAATGAGATTCTCTCTCAGCATTACTCCTCCGCATACACCATAGCACGATGGTATATCGGGGCGGAGCAATAACACCCTATATGATATGGTGTGCTCTATGATGAGTACTACTGAGTTTCCTATTTCCTTTTAGGGAGTTATACACTTATGAAGTTGCATGCCTATTGAATAGGGTTCCAATCAAATCAGTTGCCTACCGTTTCATATGTGATATGGAAAGGGAAGAGCCCATCTCTTAAGTCGGTTAAGATTTGGGGTTGTCCGGCCTATGTCTAAAAGCAAAATCCGGACAAGCTCGAGGCAAGGTCTGTTACATAGATCTGGAAAAGTTCCAGCTATACAAACTGCAGCTGCTGATTTGGTAGAACCAAAGGATTCAATAACTACCAACGAACCTCAGCCTCTCCGCCGATCTAGTAGGGTTCTTCACCCACCTGAGAGATACTTCGGTTTCTCTATGACAGTGGGAGCGAGGATTGCATCATGAGATGATGACCCAACTAGTTTCAGGCTGGCCATCAGGAGTAGGACTCTGTAAGAATGGCTGGATGCTTAGCGATCTGAGATGGAATCCTTATATACCAACAAAGTATGGACTTTGGTTGCTTTATCTGAAGGGTTAAATCCCCATCAGGAGCAAGTATATCTTGAGAAGATTACTTGGTGTACATGGAAAAGTTGAGACTTTCAAAGCTAGACTCGTTAAAGGTTTGCATAATAGACCAGTTGTGGCTAATGATGAAACCTTTTCAGGGCCTATGCTTAAGTCCATCCAGATCCTACTTGCCACGGCTACATACCATGACTACGATATCTGGTGGTTGGGTGTCATGACTGCTTTTCTAAATATTGATTTAGAAAAAAATGTCTATAAGTACACAGCCAGATAGCTTCGTAGACAGTGGGAGCAGCGGAAACGTATGCAAGATGTTTTATGTGATAAAACAGGCATCGCGGAGTTGGAACATCTGTTTTGATGAGTTAGTCAAAGAGTTTGACATCATCAAAATGGTAGATGAACCTTGTATATACAAAAAGGTAGTTGGGAGTATGGTGGTGATCCTCGTAGAGTACGTGGATAACATACTCTTGATAGGGAAGGAGTTTCCTATGCTACGCTCGGTCAATCTCCGCTTATCACAAGGATTCTCTATATAGGATCAAAGTGATACCTACTAAATCCTGGGTTTTGGATCTATGAGATAGATCTAATTGGATGTTAGAATACTCACTAGTTGTAGTGAGATGGTATCAATTGATCCTAGGGAGAATCACTGGAAAGGTTCCAGGGTGATAAGGACGACTGAATGTCAGTCACAGGCATTGTCTATACCCTCGGTAAAGGGACGGTATGTTGGAAGAATTCCAAGCTAGATACCGTGACATACTAGACGATTAAAGGCAAGATACATCGTTACCAAAGAAGCTACCAAAGAGGAAGTCTGGGTGTATACTAGTTCATGAGATGAACTTCGTTCCTCCCATTGTGTGACAATGGAGTTGTGGCTTATGACAAGGAACGCCCGTCCCATCAGTGATCCAGACATATTCTTAGGCAGTGTCACCTGATCGTGGAGATGGTTGAACTCCAGGGGATCGAGGTTAGGAGAGCAGACTCAGAGGACAACACGGCGGATCCACTCACGAAAGGCCTTTTCCCAGAGAGAGACTTTTATGGGATGGTTGAGTATGAGATACTACAACCACTGCTATCAGATGGCCCTAGTGCAAGTGGGAGATTGTTAGTTATATGTATGCCCTAGAGGCCATTACTGTACATAGGATGTATATTGTAGTGGATGCTTGGACATATATAGGGATGACTTTCTTGCTCGATATGATAGTATGCTATCTGGTTACTCTTTACCTTAACGTGTACAATGATTGTCTCTCTGTTACATGTTGGTAAAGCCCTTAGGATGTGTACTTGACTACGTGGACTATGATGCGGATCATACTAGTGAGGACATGGTAGTCCATAAGTACATCCTTCAAAGTCCCTAGTCATGGGTGTATCGAGACGGGGCATCGATATACCAGAGTAGACTAGCGTGTAGCTTCTCGACCCATACAGATGGGCGATGGATGATCCCATATCCATTGGTGTTTGACATCAGAGATGATATACGGGTGCTCAGTAGAGACTGGGTACACTGGACGGACTCGTCGAGAACTCCCAGATGGTATTATACCTTACGTCAGATGGCAGTTCTCTGGTAACACTGGTGCAGGTTAGTCTGTAGACCCGAGATCGTCATAGAGTCTTGTGTGATTCCCACTGTGCTTTGATTTCCATCATACCATGTCCAAGAGGGCGTGCAAAAAGGTGGGTTTTGGGTACAGTCCCGAATCACATGGAGGCAATGAGCGATAGGAGGGGTTTCGTCTCTCCCGGTATAGGGAGTTGATGTTGCGCAGTGCTCGATTGGCTATAACAGGAAGTCCTTGGCCAAGGCAGCTTTAGGGATTTACTGGTAAGTGTTACCAGTAGTTTATCGTCTCGTTATGAGCCTCATATCGACACGACTTATCGAGTTATTGGGGTCTGACGTTTACCACTCCTAGACGAGATATGCGACATATCAGACGAACAGACCGGACTGTACGGTAGTGTTACTCGTTGGATTCACTGGAGTGTGAGCAGGCTTGCTCGTTGATCTTCTGATCGCTCAATACCCGGGTGGCCGTTACGTTTAGCAGACCGCTTGCGGCTTGTGGGTGTTTGATATGATCATCACCTGCTGCCGGCGTATTGACGAGTCTTTAGAGTCCTACACAGGGGTTTCCTTGCTCAAGCGAAACGAAATAGGAGAGCATATGAGATATGTGCGGGACCGAGAATAATACCAGTATGTGATACTGTATTCTATTCTCGCGATTTGTGACATTGATCGGTTGTATGCGATATAGCCGTGTTATCGGATCAAGTGTTGATTCGATAAGTTGTTACTATTGATATTAGTCGGTTATATGCGATATGACCGGATCGTTAAATCAAGTGTTGATTTAATGATTTAATGTATAATTATATATTTGATATATTACTTTACATTAACTAGTATTGGTTCACTTAAGATTGATTTTCTCACTTGAAAGTGTACATTGTTTATATGTGATATATGCAAGTGTACATGTTTGTATCATGCTTGATGATACAAACAAGTTGTGTGTATGAGACTTGAACCATATCAAGGTTGAATTAAGGTTTACTATTTTCCTAAACAAATAACAAAAGAGAGTGACTTTGGTCAAAGTTATCAAGCTTCATGAAGCTTGATGAACATTGACAAAGTCAACTCTTTTGTCATTTGTTCAAGATATTAGCTAACCCAACCCTTAACCTTATGCTATGGTTAATTTGTAAGCCCGCGGGGGCGCCCCGGCCGTCGATCCGAAGCCGGAAACGCGGAAACAAAAACTTTGCGAACTTTGCAAACCGGCACCACCGCGGACTTTTAACCCGGATCGGGCCATTAACCTAGCTAACTAGCAAACAAGAAAAGGGTAGAGAAGTATACCAAGAGATCCGTGTCCTTCGGTCTTCGTCTCCACTCCGATCTCTCGCGGAATCTCCGTCCACCATCGTCTCGTCGGAAAGGACACCACGTAGTCGGAATCTTTTACGGGCTCCCACCTCTTGACCGAGGCAACTCGGGCGCGAAGTTGGCTAGCCGACGCGTCCAAGAGATGCTATAGAATAGTGTAGTGAGTTGTCTCTTTAGGGTTTATGCAAGTTGCCATGATGGAGGGATGTGAGGAGAAGAATGAATGAATGAATGAGAGAAGCTTGGAATTTTGCAAGCAAAAGAGCATGGAAAAATGAGATGAAGAAAATCCCACTCAAATGAATTTCTCCCCTCTCCTTCCTAAGTGTGGCCGGCCCCTCTCAAGCATGAATAAGATTGGAGAGAGAAAAAGAAAACATCTCCAAGTATATCATAATGGAATGGAAAAAACAATATATAAAAAAAATAAGACAAACCTCACATCCTTTCTCACTCACCTCACTAATCAATCCTTTCATCAAACCATCATGAGAAAGCAAGTGAAGAGATGCTAAAAGCATCTCATGATGACAAAGGCACAATATGCAAGGAAGCCTTCCACTATAAGTTATTTGCGAACTTGCAAATAACCCCTCCATCGAAAAGTCCGGCCGTGAAGGAACAAAGAAAAACCGGCCGGAACGGAATGCAAACTGGCAACTTCAGAAAACTGATCCCGTAATAAATTACAGGAAAACCCCACTACTGCAAATATATGCCCGCATTTTTATTCCCAATGAACATACATGCAAAGAGACAAAACTACATTATCTAATACAAGGATCCGGCTTAAACCAAAGACGGCTAGTAAAAACTGTCCGATCACGATCCGTGCAATACCGCACGTATCTGATCGAACCCTGCCATATCTCCATACGGCCTCTACAGCGTTTCGCCCGAAACCTGAGTAACTGAGTGTGGTAGACTCTGAAGACTCGTCAATACTATGGCTGCGGATTTAACCACTAGCACGTCAGAGGTATAAGCCAATACATGACGGGCTACCAGGTATAGACCAAAAGGAACGTCGATGAGCGCACTCATCCTGACACCCTACTGAGCCTGTCAGTGACAATATCCGTACAGTCCGGTCCGTTCGTCTATGAGCATCGCATGGCGGGCCTAGGGGGTTGGTAAAAGTCAGACCCCCAAAAGCGGTACAAGTCGTGTCGGAGTGCAGCCCAGAACACCCTGAGATACTTCTGGAATACCTACCAGCAAATCTCCTGCCTTGGCCAAGGACTTTTCATGTTCTGTCTCTCCTCGACACAGCGTGACCTCACCCCCAATACCGGGAGAGACGAACCCCTGCAGATCCGCTCACTGCCTCCATGTGGCTCGGGACTGTACCCAACTAAAACCTGTTTGCACGACTCCTTTGAGCCGTGGTAGGGTAGTAATCAAAGCACAGTGGGAACTCACACGAGACAAATGACGATCCCAGGTCGATGAACTAACCTGTACACATGTCACCAGGGAACTGCTATCTGACGTCTGGTATAAAACCCAACTAGCAGGTTCCCGGCGAGTCCTGTCCGGTGTACTCATAACCCAATGAGCACCTGTATACATCTTAGGTGAACCAACTGACACCAGTGGCTTGTGAGACCGGCCACCGCCCCTCGTCGGGGTCTCGACTGTATACACTAGTCTACTCTGGAGTATCGATGCCTTGTCTCGAAACTCCCACGACTAGGGACCATTTAAGGATGTGCTTATAGACTACCAGCTCCCACGTATATGATCGCCCTCATACTGCCGGTACTCAAGCAAGAATCCTAGGGCCTCTATCAACGTGCAATAGTGACCTGTAAGGTCACCTAAAGCAGTACACGATGATAAAGGTAAACCAGATAGCATACTATCATCTTGAGTAAGACTGTCCTACTGGGACCGGTCCTCCCCTCAATCATTGCAATCACGTGCCTGTGATCCAATAATTGACTCGGAGGGCACTATCTCCAACAATCTCCCACTTGCACTCAAGGCTAATTATTGCGATGCCGCATACTCACAGCCCGTGTGATACCGGACACCCAACTCCTCTACTAGTCAGCCTCACAAAGCTCGTTTGCGAAACTATTGCGTTCGAGGAATAGCCTCAGTGAGTGGATCCGCTCTTATGTTTCTTTCTATGTCTCTCTCTATCTCAAGTTCGCGGAGAAAGCTATCTCCCGAAATGAGCAATACCTGTCTTAGAATATGTTTGGATGTCTGATGGGACCTAGCTCATAAATGAACTCCAAATCCAAACTTCTTAGACTGTATCGTCAACTGAAATTAATCAGTATCCTGCGCTATGCCTTCCCTCAGTATCCACCTGGACCAACTGTCCAAAATACTGCCCCTCGTCAGAGGGAAAACTATAACTCTGACAGCCACTCTGCCATCCAGGTCACCTTGGAAGCCTGGAATGATAACTGTCTCCCGAAGGAGAGTGCTGTTATCATATTCCTAGAACATTCACTTATGTTCTAAAACTGCTTCCGACTGTTTCTCCAGGATTCGATCAATAACAACTTATTGCACCTACTGCAAGAACAACATCTGGTGTGGTACTTGACATCTCATGATTGACTCAATTGCCTAAGCAAGTGATCTGCCAATCATGCACATCCCTCTCCCCTTTAGTCTGTAAGACACCTTCAGAGAGGGTGACTCCATTACCTGCAGGTACACTACCGTGCCAGGAGTCGTTCATTCTAAATACTCTTAGAATGCGGTCAAAGTACCCAGATTGGGAAACCACCCAAATCTAGATCTAAAACCATAGATCTACTAACCAGAATGTCTGATATAATATCCAAGTCCTATGTGGAGAAAACACTGTGTGACGACCAAAGTATAACCGATCGTAGTATAGGAATATCACTTCCTACTCTGTGTATGTCACCAAATACCAGGACATCACACTCTACTACCTTCTCAACAGATCCATCCCCTATTCTGATGAAGTCAAACCTATGACTGTCACATCAGAAATAGATGATCTATCTCCGCTATATCTGCTTTAGTCTATAAATAGGCATAAGCTAACTGTCCACCAATGCTTCCGCTGCTCCCACTGACTACGACAACCCTCTGGCAGAGTCATATAGACGTGCACTTCTAAAGCTAGTTTAGAACGACGCTATACTCATCCTCCTGCCGGGTCTCACAGTCTAGAACAACAGCAATGGCATGTCTGGGTAAACAAGAACCTCCTTGCCACCGTCCTTGAGCATACCGAAGTACCTCTCGAGCGTCTGAGGTTACCCACCATATCTGCGGAGTGGCCAATGGAATGTCTAACCAGATTGAATCTTTAGGTTCTTATCAAATCTTCAGTAATCGTTTGCTGTTCTGGAATCACTTCCAGTTCTACCATAATCCCACGACTGTTTTCTGAAAAAATCCATTTTTAATAAAACTGTGGCGAGTCAAGAACAATATCACTATTGATCTTCCAGATGGTAGAATATCAACCCTCTGCATAGCCCGGGTCAACCCACAAACAGCCATTACAGAAACGTGCCTTGAGTTATCCAGAGTCTGGTTTTAAGCATAAGCTGGACAACTCCCCGTATCTTAACATTATCAAGATATGAACTGTTCTATATCCAATATAGAAACAGAGGCACTGATTTAATTGAACCAGATTCAAATCATGCAGCTGTCTCTAGTGCATGTCAACTAAATGGAAGGAGGCCTATCAGCGTTACTCAACTTAGGAATGCTTCCAATTATGAGTAACCTGAAAGAGAAGCAAGTTCTCTTAACTACTACTATCAACTGAATACCATATACAAGTATCTACATCTTCGATCACCTTGAAGAATCCCGATACTTGCAATACCTGGTTCTCTACTTTATTCTTATACCTAAAACTTCTCAAAACTTCGACCCTATGTTTCTACGAAACACCTGTCTAAGAACTAGAGAAGTCATAAGTAAACAGAATACAGTACGAGGACCAACCCCTCTGTCCTCATGGACACTGGACAATATACAATACTCTGTATAAGTCCTCTGAGTCTAGTGACTCATTCACTGTGTGTCGTAGGTTGAAAACTGTACTTATGGTTAAGAAGAATTACACCGTTGTTCAATGCTCCTTACCTAACCATCCACTGATATAGGTAAATGTCAAAGACATAATTTCAAAAAGTATATCTCACTCTATAAAAATAGACGTACAGATATATCAATTTGAAATTGGTGCATAACAACGGATATTCAAAACCAAATATTTGTCGACCGGCAAACAACCCAGGTGGCTTCCTCAAATATCACCAATTCCAACTAATCCCGATATAATGAGGATGGTCACCTAATTCCCAATAACTTACTCCCACTCATCATCTGTAAAACCATACAGATGTGAGAATCATACCTGGTAAATACATACCCTGGAGCAAGTGTCTAATTGGGAAATCAGTTTTCTATTAACAGTACACAGTGAAACTGAAACATTGAAATGTTTCGATAGGGTATCCTGGTATTCCTAGTAATGCCACTTCCATTATCCAGATTCACAACTATAACCGTATAATTCTTTGCCACTTTTCCAAATCCCTTTATATGTCTTTAGTCATTACCTTCTGTACACCCCTTTAGGCCAAATGGTTTTCTTCATTCCCAACCGTTCGGCACCAGCCTATGGTTTGGAAGAAGACTATCCAATAAGCATAAAGGGTGTACTGTCCTAATCGTAGGAGCACTCGCAACGCGAGAGAAGGTGAAGATAAAAGACACCTGAATGTACTTTATTCCTATTTCTCCTGAACCAGGATCCATCCCCGAACTGGAACAAGTTCCTTTCGAGTTCGTATATAACCATACGATGGATTATCCAATAAACTGGGATCTTCGTAGTGATACGGAGTGTCCGGGAGAAATACAAAGGTGATTTAGGATTGGCGAAGAAATACTTGGTTTGTTCGTGAATAGCAGTCGCACTTTACTTTGCCCTCTTACTAATCCCTTGCTTTGTCTTAACTTAATACCTTCTGTACACCGTTTAGGCTAACTGGTTTTCTTCATTCCCTACCGGTCAGCACCAGCCTATGGTTTGGAAGAAGACTATCCAATTTGCGTAATAGGTGTACTACTCCTAAACCAAGGAGTACTCGCAACCTGATAGAAGGTGAAAAGAAAAGACTACAGAATAGTCCTATCCGTTTTCTCCAGAACCAGAAACCATCCTCGAAGTCCTTCGAGTTCGTATATAACCATACGATGGTTTTGTCCAATGGAAGTGGACGGTCGTAATGATACGGGGTGTCCTGGAGAAAAGGGTAAAAGTAGGAGTGGCAAAGAGGTTTGCAACTCTGACAATCCAAAAGCCAGTGTTTAGAAGGTTGGGTCAACTTGGTCACTGAGTCATAGTCTAGGGTCGGGTCAATGGTCGCTGCCAAAGAGAGAGAAAAGAAACACTCGGCGTGCACTCTAACCTAGATCAGAATGGTTGTCACTTAATCTAATCTGGAAACCTCCCACTGTAACGTCAAATTCTTCCCCAAACCTGAAAGAAGAATTAGCCGGGATCACCCGAGGAGTAAACCAACTCATCAGTGAGAATCGGGATCCAACTCTCATCGCATGATAACGTGACGGAATCCGCTCACGTTATTACACTCCAGAAGGTATGCGCATATCTGGAAAGTTTCAGTTCTTTTGAAACTCCCGATGTGGATTTCTACCCCTTGCACTTATGACCTTGACTTTGGCCAACATATCATAAGTCACATGTCAAGTTCTACCCATCATTTTCCTGGTTAATTTGAACCCACCCGTACATACCCTTGACTTTGGCCAAAATGGCAGTACGACTGTCCCAAACCAACGCATCTATCTATGCTGCATATGAATACCCAACAGCTAGCAAACACTGTGCCTTGACTTTGGCCAACATACACAGCTTGAATACTATTGACTATCCATATGAAATGACGGAGGGCTACGAATGGTTTCTGGCAAAAACCTTTAACGTAATGAACTTGATATCGTTGAAGGAACTGATAGCTTTTAAAAATATAGTGACGAAAACCTTTGCTAAAGAGGTCACTCCAGGTGAAGGGATCTCGGCTCTTTCCCCGTAGAATGAGGTGCAGGATATTCCAACTGAATACCACGATGCAAAGAAAAAGTAAACGGCTATAGTGAAGTTATCGCCCTGACGCAAACTTCTGTCCAAGGGGTCACTCCCGGTGAAGGTATCTCGGCCCTTGCCTCGTCGACTGAGGAGCAGGATATTCCAACTGAATACCACGATGCAAAACAAAAGAGAACGCCCTTGCAATAACAGCTTTTTGAAAAGTGTTCCAACAACATCAGAATAGGTTTGTTTATCTTGCATTGAACCGAATCAACGCAGTTCCATCAATTGATCACACCACAAAGAACGAAAATATACTGACTTACGTATATGTCATCCGCATTCGCCACTGGATCCCGTCATCACCCGTTAGGTTAGCTAACTAACGACAGAGCGGGGACTGGACTAGCGCCGATGAAAAACATATACAACATCTACTAGTATATATACAATATATAATTTTCGCTCAAGGCGTGATAAAATGCAACAACACAGAAATGTATAGCAACACAGATCAATGCAGATATCTGGGATCCCCGGGTTTCACAGAGCCGCTGCTGAAACCCGACGTTCCCCTGGTGTTGTGGATAGCCTGTGCAATGAAATCCTAGACCCCTACGGGCGCGGCAAGTTACCCGCCAAAACCGGAAGCAAGGCGGCCCCCTTCAGCAACGTGAATGGACCACCCAGCACTTCACGGAATCCGGTAACTTGGGCACCCCTCCTGGGTCAACCTGTACCCCCTACGAGTGCGGCGAATATCCCGCCAATTCTAGAGTAAAGCCCCCTCCGTCTCAATGCCATGAGATGCGGGCTTGTTGCCCTCTAGAACCCGGCTATCCGTGCACCCCTCCTGGGGTAATCCTAGTACAGAAAGTAAAATATACATACAACGGGTACATCGACCGCAACCTGGTCGTGTCCCAAAAGAATAATACAAACAGGCAGTGACGGCAGTCCACATGTCGAACGCTCGCCCCGCAATAACAAATGTACATATAAAACAAAACTTGTACTAGCATTGCATCCAGGCTATCCCCCACGACCAATCCGCAATAACACAGCAAAACACAGAACATCAACGTGAATGTCACGTTCGCAAATCCGTCTAACCGGGCTATAGCAGTTAGACAGGATTTACCGATCTAGTGACATTCACGGTCGCAGATATAATGTAAATACTGTGAACTGGCATGTTTAAAATATCCGATCGAACAAATTTATCAAAGTGGGCCCAAGGAGTACTGTAGTACTTACAGAAAATCTGGGCTCAAAAAGAATATCCTAAAACCCCCATTCTGAACTCAGGAGCACTCTGAAAAAATTTGGTCTAATGAGGAGTCAAAAGAGCGGCGGAACCGCGGCCTAAGCATGGGTTTGGCCGCGGTTCCGCGGTCTTATGGACGTATCAGGTTATCAAATTTTTCCAGTGTTCTTAGAATTCACAGTACATGTTTCTGCAATGACCTAAAAAATTTTTGGAGCTTGAAAAAATTTCGACAGAAACATGAAGTTTTGAAAATGCGGTTTTTTGGGTTTTTTGTTCGATCGAGTTCTAAACATACTAGAGCAAGCTAGGCATGGTTAATGGCGTGGCTCTGATACCAGTGTAAGCCCGCGGGGGCGCCCCGGCCGTCGATCCGACGCCAGAAACGCGGAAACAAAAACTTTGCGAACTTTGCAAACCGGCACCACCGCGGACTTTTAACCCGGATCGGGCCATTAACCTAGCTAACTAGAAAACAAGAAATGGGTAGAGAAGTATACCAAGCGATCCGTGTCCTTCGGTCTTCGTCTCCACTCCGATCTCTCGCGGAATCTCCGTCCATCAACGTCTCGTCGGAAAGGACACCACGTAGCCGGAATCTTTTACGGGCACCCACCTCTTGACCGAGGCAACTCGGGCGCGAAGTTGGCTAGCCGACGCGTCCAAGAGATGCTATAGAATAGTGTAGTGAGTTGTCTCTTTAGGGTTTATGGAAGTTGCCATGATGGAGGGATGTGAGGTGAAGAATGAATGAATGAGAGAAGCTTGGAATTTTGCAAGCAAAGGAGCATGGAAAAATGAGATGAAGAAAATCCCACTCAAATGAATTTCTCCCCTCTCCTTCCTAAGTGTGGCCGGCCCCTCTCAAGCATGAATAAGATTGGAGAGAGAAAAAGAAAACATCTCCAAGTATATCATAATGGAATGGAAAAAACAATATATAAAAAAAATAAGATAAACCTCACATCCTTTCTCACTCACCTCACTAATCAATCCTTTCATCAAACCATCATGAGAAAGCAAGTGAAGAGATGCAAAAAGCATCTCATGATGACAAAGGCACAATATGCAACGAAGCCTTCCACTATAAGTTATTTGTGAACTTGCAAATAACCCCTCCATCAAAAAGTCCGGCCGTGAAGGAACAAAGAAAAACCGGCCGGAACTGAATGCAAACTGGCAACTTCAGAAAACTGATCCCGTAATAAATTATAGGAAAACCCCACTACTGCAAATACATGCCCGCATTTGTATTCCCACTTAACACACATGCAAAGAGACAAAACTACATTATCTAATACTAGGATCCGGCTTAAACCAAAGCCGTCTAGTAAAAACTGTCCGATCACGATCCGTGCAATACCGCATGTATCTGATCGAACCCTGCCATATCTCCATACGGCCTCTACAGCGTTTCGCCCGAAACCTGAGTAACCGAGTGTGGTGGACTCTAAAGACTCGTCAATACTATGGCTGTGGATTTAACCACTAGCACGTCAGAGGTATAAGCCAATACGTGACGGGCTACCAGGTATAGACCAAAAGGAACGTCGATGAGCGCACTCATCCTGACACCCTACTGAGCCTGTCAGTGACAATATCCGTACAGTCCGGTCCGTTCGTCTATGAGCATCGCATGGCGGGCCTAGGGGGTTGGTAAAAGTCAGACCCCCAAAAGCGGTACAAGTCGTGTCGGAGTGCAGCCCAGAACACCCTGAGATACTACTGGAATACCTACCAGCAAATCTCCTGCCTTGGCCAAGGACTTTTCATGTTCTGGCTCTCCTCGACACAGCGCGACCTCACCCCCAATACCGGGAGAGACGAACCCCTGCAGATCCGCTCACTGCCTCCATGTGGCTCGGGACTGTTCCCAACTAAAACCTGTTTGCACGACTCCTTTGAGCCGTGGTAGGGTAGTAATCAAAGCACAGTGGGAACTCACACGAAACAAATGACGATCCCAGGTCGATGAACTAACCTGTACATATGTCACCAGGGAACTGTTATCTGACGTCTGGTATAAAACCCAACTAGCAGGTTCCCGGCGAGTCCTGTCCAGTGTACTCATAACCCAATGAGCACCTGTATACATCTTAGGTGAACCAACTGACACCAGTGGCTTGTGAGACCGGCCACCGCCCCTCGTTAGGGTCTCGACTGTATACACTAGTCTACTCTGGAGTATCGATGCCCTGTCTCGAAACTCCCACGACTAGGGACCATTTAAGGATGTGCTTATAGACTACCAGCTCCCACGTATATGATCGCCCTCATACTGCCGGTAGTCAAGCAAGAATCCTAGGGGCTCTATCAACGTGCAATAGTGACCTGTAAGGTCACCTAAAGCAGTACACGATGATAAAGGTAAACCAGATAGCATACTATCATCTTGAGTAAGACTGTCCTACTGGGACAGGTCCTCCCCTCAATCATTGCAATCACGTGCCTGTGATCCAATAATTGACTCTGAGGGCACTATCTCCAACATAATTATCTACATGAGTTAAGCATGAGGGCTTAACTCAACCATGGTGCCATCATTCATTTGGATAAGTTTCACTTTGGATATTATTCATATGATATATTCTTTCTTCTTCTTCATCTTCATCAAGCTTGAAAAAGCTTGCTAGCTCTAATGGCATCATGAGAAAAAGAGTAAGAAATCCAATTCTAAAGTGAACCCACTTCCTATTTCTTCATCCTCTACCACTTGCCATGTAATATAGGGTGTTCTCTTCACAAAGTTTTCGACCGAGTGAAGGAATAGCTTGAGTTTGAGTCTCCCCGACGTAGATCATCTTCGGCCTCGAAGTCAATGACCTAGCCCGATCATTTCTCCGACGAAACCATTTCTAGAGTCCGGGATCCGATGATCGCAGCGGAGGGACATCAACACGGAGCTAAAGAAGTGGTGGACCAGATCTACAAAGGTTGTAATCCCTTTCACTTAGTAGCAAAGTCGTTTGCTTGCTTGCTTTTCGCATTTACTTCTAGTTAACGATCTTCATTAGGGTTTCTCGGCACCGTAAAATTTTTGTTTGGCATGGTTGATGCCTTGTGGAACCTCCTGAGTGTGCCTGGGAACCCTACACCTACGCCGCTCCGCAGGAGTAGTAGGCAGTCTCATCCGCCCGAGAGATACTACGGTTTTCTCATAGACGGGGATAGAGAGGACTGCATCATTGATTATGAAGAGCCTACTAGCTTCCAGCAGGCCGTTCAGAGCGTTGACTCTGTAAAATGGCTGGATGCAATGCGGACCGAAATAGAGTCCATGTACACTAAGAAAGTATGGACGTTGGACGTTGCTCCAGATGGGGTAAAACCCGTAGGATGTAAGTGGATCTTCAAAAGGAAGATTGGTGTAGATGGACAAGTTGAGACCTATATGGCTAGACTTGTGGCAAAGGGTTTTCGTCAAAGACCTGGTTTGGACTATGACAAGACCTTTTCTCCAGTGGCTTTGCTGAAATCAATTCGGATCATTCTTGCCATTGCTGCATTCCACGATTATGAGATTTGGCAGATGGACGTAAAGACCGCTTTTCTAAATGGAAATTTAGAGGAGTGTGTCTATATGGACCAGCCAGAGGGTTTCATTCAGAGTGGGAGCAGCAGAAAGGTGTGCAAGTTTCTTAAGTCCATCTATGGACTAAAGCAGGCATCGCGGAGTTGGAACATCTGTTTTGATGAGACGGTCAAAGAATTTGGCTTTATCAAAAATCCAGATGAACCATGCATCTATAGTAGATTTGTAGCAAGAACTGTCGTGCTCCTCGTATTATTCGTGGATGGCATTCTTTTGATAGGAAATGACATTCCTATGCTAATATCTGTCAAAGGGTTCTTGTCACACAGGTTCTCCATGAAGGACCTGGGCGATGCCAACTACATTCTGGGGATCCAGATCTATCGTGATAGATCTAAAAGGATATTAGTACTTTCACAGTCCAGTTACATAGACACCATACTGAAAAGATTCAGTATGGAATATTCGAAGCGCGGTAATCTACCGGCTTGTCACGGGATCACCCTCTCCAAAGAGATGTCTCCCAAGACTGATTTGGAAAGTGATCGCATGTCTATTATACCCTACGCTTCTGCGGTAGGCTCTATAATGTATGCGATATTGTGTACCAGACCGGATGTAGCTTATGCACTGAGTGTGGTAAGCCGGTATCAGTCAAACCCTGGGGAGAAACACTGGATAGCGGTAAAGAACATTCTAAGGTACCTGAGAAGGACTAAGGAGATGTTCTTGGTGTATGGCGGAAAAGACCTCCAGATTGAGGCTTTTGCTGACTCCAGCTTCTAGAGTGACAAGGATGATTCCAAGTCCATGTCGGGTTATGTCTTTACCCTCAATGGAGGGGCGGTGTGTTGGAAGAGTTCCAAACAGGAAACCGTTGCTGACTCGACGATGGAAGCGAAATATATTGCTGCTGCAGATGCCGCAAAAGAAGCTGTCTGGATAAGGAAGTCCTTCACAGAACTTCAGGTGGTTCCGTCCATTGTTGATCCAATACCTCTGTATTGCGACAACAACGGGGCTATGGCTTTAGCGAAGGAACCCAGGTCCCATCAGAAGTCCAGACACATCTTGAGGCGGTATCACCTGATCAGGGAGATCCTGGGTCGCCAGGAGATCGAGGTTCGGAGAGTTGCTACGGAAGATAACACTGTTGATCCACTCACGAAGGCCTTACCCCAGACTCAGTTCGAGCGGCTGATCGAGATGATAGGTCTTCGATACGCCAGTACATGGCCTTAGTGCACGTGGGAGATTGTTTGTGTATATGCCCTAGAGGCCATTACTGTATCATACTAGATTGTATATTACTTAATGGAAGGTTGGGATATTCACCTTGTATAGACAATCTTGCTCAAAATGGTAGTATGCTACTTGGTTTGTTTCTACTTTAATGTGTACATGTGTTTATTTTAGTATATCACCTATACACATTAGTTGAGCCCTTAGGATCTTTGCTTGATTACCAGCGTTGTGATGGCATTCACACTCGTGGGGGATGGGTAATCCACAAGCACATCCTTATGCAGGTCCCTAGTCGTAGGACTATCGAGACAGGGCATCGATACTCCGGAGTTGACTAGCGTATGCGCTTCTCATCCCAGGATGGGAGACGGTCTGTCCCACAGCCGTCAGTACGTCGTACTTGAGATAGTATGTGGGTGCTCGTTAGGTTACGAGTACACTGGACAGGACTCGTTAGGAACTGTTGGTTGGTACTATACCTATCGTCAGTTATCAGTTCCCAGGTGACATGAGTACAGCTTAGTCCGCTGACTTGACACTGTCACTTCGCCTCGAGTGTGTTCCCACTGTACTTAGATTACTACCCTATCACGGCTCAAAGGAGTCGTGCAAACAGGTAGTAGTTGGGTGTAGTTCCGAAGCACTTGGAGGCAGTGACGGTTAGACAGGATTCGTCTATCCCGGTATTGGGGGTTGATATCGCGCTGTGTCTAGGAGAGCCATTACACAAAGTCCCTGGCCAGGGCAAGCGAGATATACTGGTAGGTTTCCAGTGTTATCTCAGGGTGTTCTGGGCTACACTCCGACACGACTTGTACTGCTATTAGGGGATTGACGTTTACCGCCTCCCTAGGCCCGCCATGCGATATTCAAAGACGAACAGACCGGACCGTACGCAGATTGTCACATCCAGGCTCAGATGGGATTCACCTCGTCCGTCTTCTTGTCGGCATCTACCTGGGGACCGTTATGCACAGCTAGTGTCGCTTGCGGTCTGTGGTTAAACCCACTGCCAGCGTAGTGTCGAGTCTTTAGAGTCCCACACAGAAAGCTATTCGGCTTTTGGCAAAAGAGTAGAGGTCGCATGGTTTTGCGACAGGTCGCATTGTTTTGCGACAGGGTTCGGTCACATCCATGCACTTGTGCACGTTTAGTGTCCGGACAGATAACACTAGCGGGCTTTGGTTTAAGCCAAATCCTAGTGTATATTTTGGGATTGGTTTTATCTCGTTTGCATTCATGTTCCTCGGAACGCGGATGCGGGTGTGTATGCACAGTTGACAGAGAGACAGAGGCAGAGGATTCTCATTAGGGTTGTTGACTGTTGACTTTTGCAAAACCCTAATGAGAATAAGAAATATGATTAACAATAATATTAATTAAGTATTATAGTGAAATGGTTGTTGAGGGGTTGATTTTGTTGACCGGTTGACTAGGTTGGACTAGTTGACCATCATCATTACAATGGCTATCATTTCATGGCAAAGACTTTTGCTTGCTTGTTTCTTTTTGCAAAATGAGTGCATGAAATGATATGGCCATTTTGACTTGAACCATCACATAATACTTGATTACTATTATTTGTTATGATGATTTTGGATTATGAGAGCTTGGATGGAAAAAGCTTTACTAATTCTCTCATTTGCTTTCTCTCTCTTGCTTGAGCTCTCCCTCTTGCTCTCTGTCTAGCTCAAGGCAACTCTCTCTCATAAGTTGAGAATCATTGCATTAGAGATAAAAGAAAACCCATATCACTTCTCTACTCATCCTAGTTCACAAGGTTTAGCAAACCAAGTGTTCTAGTTTCTTCAAGTTCGAAGAAGAAGCCAAAGGTAGAAGCTTTCAGGTGGATCCATCTTCGGCGCAAGGAGACGACGAGGTGAGGCCGATCCGACCACCGCAAGGAGTTGAAGACGAAGGAGTTCAAGTTAAGGTATAACCACCTAACCGAGTAGGTAAAACTCTTGTTTGGTTTGTTAGATAGTTGTTTAACAAAGATCCGTATATTGAGTCAATGTACCACCTCTAGAAAAATCGTTTTTCATCATTTCCGCAAGCCCGTAAGTACCGGGAGAGGCAACATGGAGTTATAATAACCTCTTTTCCCTAGGGGCGTAGCCCCGCTAACACCTTTCTAGACACCTACTTGGTTTATAGCATTGATCGTTAAGTGAGAAAGTTTCCGAGGAGTAGCATATACTCACAGTAGGATCGGGATCCAAATATCATCGCGTGACAAAACTGAAGGAATCCTACCAGAATCATCACACTCCAAATGGTATGCAGCGCTAGCTAGTTTCGGTTCTTTTGAAACTCCCGATGTGGATTTTTGCCCCATGCTCTTATGACCTTGACGAAGGTCAACAAATCATAAGTCACATGTCAAGTTCTACCCGTCATTGTCCAGGTTAATTTGTACCCACCGATATATACCCTTGATGAAAGTCAACAAGGTAATACGACTGTCCCAAACCAACGCATCTATCTATGCTACATATGAACACCCAACAGCTACCAATCACTATGCCTTGACGAAGGTCAACAAACATAGCTTGAATACTATTGAATATTCATACGAAACGACGGAGGGCTACGAATGGTTTTGGCGAAACCGTGAACGTAGTGAACTTGATATAATCGAAGGAACCTTGATAGCTTTTAAAAAGAGTGGCTTAAGCTCCGCGTTTAAAAGTGGTTTTTGAAAAGAAACCGAGTGGTTTTTGAAATTGTTCCAACGACTTTTACTTGGTTTATTTTCTTGAATTAATTTAATGTGTCCCATCATTTAATCCTACCATTGCAGAAAACAACGAAAATATGACGTACGCTTATGCCATCCGCAATCGCCACGGGGCCCCGTCATTACCCGTTAGGTTACTTAACTAACGACAGAGCGGGGGCTGGACTAGCGCGAATGCAAAACATAAGCAACGCCTAAATAGATATCATATATAGATATACACATTCGTCACATGCAATGATAGCCATTCCAGATCATAGATTAACACATTGGATATACTAGGAATCCGCAATCCGTACGAGCCTGTAACGAATAGCGGATTACACGGTCGCGATGAATAGCCAAGACCCCACCCTAGACCCCTACGGGTGCGGCAAACTATCCGCCAAGTAGCCGAAGCGAAGCAACCTCCCTCAACACCGTGAGTAGGCCACTCGGCACTTCGAGATACCCGGTAGTTTGTGCACCCCACCTTGGGTCTATCCTAGGAGCAAAAACAGTAAAAGAAATTATACAATGACGGCTACAACCCCATCCCGGTTGTGCGACCATATAAATAATATTACATCAATTAGAAATTTACATGAATTAAAAGAAAAAAGAAAACTCTCATCTCACAACCCCCCGGCTATTCATCCGCGACAATCCAATGAATTCATATACACATTCCATCATCATTACAGATCACAGATATGTATAACCCCGACTAATCGACGTATAGCGATTAGCAGACGTTCAATACATATATCACATCACAGATATAACCCCGTTAGCTTAAATCTTTAGAAGTTCGATCAAAATACGTATTTTTAGGCCCCAAAAACAAATTTTGCTTTCTGGAAAATCTGGGCAGAAAATACATATCCCTAAAATCCCAAAACAGCCCCAGAAAAACACTGCAGGAAACATGTTCCACGACCGAGTCAACTCGGCTGCGGAACCGCGGCGGGAGCATGCTCCCGCAGCGTTCCCGAGACGCTTTGACCGAGTCGGTGGACCAAATTTCTTGGGTGTATTTAAAAAAGCCTGAGTCGATTTTTGGTGCAAGATTTATTATTTTTTGAACAGAATACAGAATCGACAGAAACTTGATTTATCGGGCGTGTTTCGTGACTTTTTCTCCGATCGAACTTCTAGTTACTTTGCTAACTTGTTAGATATTTGTTTAACTAGGCTCTGATAACAATGTAAGTCCACGTTACCTCTCCCGGTACTAACGGGCTTGCGGAAATGATGAAAAACCATTTTTTCTAGAGGTGGTAACATGGACTCAAAATACGGATCTTTGTTAAACAACTATCTAACAATCCTAACAAGAGTTTTACCTACTCGGTTAGGTAGTTATACCTTAACTTGAACTCCTTCGTCTTCAAGTCCTTGCGGTGGTCGGATCGGCCTCACCTCGTCGTCTCCTTGCGCCGAAGATGGATCCACCTGAAAGCTTCTACCTTTGGCTTCTCTTCGAACTAGAAGAAACTAGAACACTTGGTTTGCTAAACCTTATGAACTAGGATGAGTAGAGGAGTGTGATGGGATTTATCTCTATGGTTCTTGCTTCTCAACACATGAGACAAGTGAACCATAGACTAGAGAGAGAGCAAGAGGAAGAGGGAGAGCTCAAGCAAGAGAGAGAAAGCAAATGAGAGAATGAGCAAGCCTTTTGCCATCCAAGCTCTCATAATCCAAAATCAAGATAACTCATAATAGTAATTGAGTATTATGTGATGGTTCATGTCAAAATGGCCATATCTTTTCATGCACTCATTTTGCAAAAAGAAACAAGCAAGCAAAAGTCTTTGCCATGAAATGATAGCCATTGTAATGATGATGGTCAACTAGTCCAACCTAGTCAACCGGTCAACAAAGTCAACAAGTCAACAAAGTCAACCCCTCAACAACCATGTCACTATAATACTTAATTAATATTATTGTTAATCATATTTCATATTCCTATTAGGGTTTTAGCAAAAGTCAACAGTCAACAGTCAACAACCCCAATGAGAATCCTCTGCCTCTGTCTCTCTGTCAACTGTGCATAAACACCCGCATCCGCGTTCCGAGCAACACGAATACAAACGAGATAAAACCAATCCCAAAACGTACACTAGGATCTGGCTTAAACCAAAGCCCGCTAGTGTTAACTGTCCGGACACTAAACGTGGAGAAGTGCACGGATGTGACCGAACCCTATCGCAAAACCATGCGACCTGTCGCAAAACTATGCGACCTCTACTCTTTTGCCTAAAGGAGAATAACTTTCTGTGTGAGACTCTAAAGACTCGACACTACGCTGGCAGTGGGTTTAACCACAGACCGCAAGTGGCACTAGCTGTACGTAATGGTCCCCAGGTAGATGCCGATAAGAAGACGGACGGGGTAAAACCCATCTGAACTCCTACTGAGCCTAGATGTGACAATCTCCGTACAGTCCGGTCTGTTCGTCTGTGAATATCGCATGGCGGGCCTAGGGGGGCGGTAAACGTCAGTCCCCTAATAACGGTACAAGTCGTGTCTGAGTGTAGCCCAGAACACCCAGAGATAACACTGGAAACCTACGAGCATATCTCGCTTGCCCTTGCCAGGGACTTTGTGTAATGGCTCTCCTAGACATCGCGATATCAACCCCTAATACCGGGAGAGACGAATACTGTCTAACCGTCACTGCCTCCAAGTGCTTCGGGACTGCACCCAACTAATACCTGTTTGCACGACTCCTTTGAGCCGTGGTAGGGTAGTAATCTAAATACAGTGGGAACACACTCGAGGCGAAGTGACAGTGTCAAGTCAGCGGACTAAGCTGTACTCATGTCACCTGGGAACTGATAACTGACGATAGGTATAGTACCAACCAACAGTTCCCGACGAGTCCTGTCCAGTGTACTTGTAAGTGCACGGCGGCGCCCCGGTCGTCAATCCGACGCCGGAATGCCGAAACGGTGATAAACTTTAATTTTGCGGACATAGCAAACCGGCACCACCGCGCATTAAACCCCGGATCGTGCCATTAAACTAGATCTAGCAAACTATAAGAAGGGAAAGTGATATACCGAATGATCCGAGTCCTTCGGTCTTCGTCTCCAATCCGATCTCCCGCGGATGCTTTGTCCGTCATCTCCTCGTTGTCGCCTCTTCGTCGGAAGGGCACCACATCGCCTGCATCTTTTACGGGCTCCCACCTCAATACCGAGGCAACTCAGGCGCGAAGCTGGCGAGTCGACGCGTCCAAGATTTGCTGTAGGAAGTGCAGTGTAGAGGCTATGTCTCATTTGGGTTCGTTGCCATTTGAAGATGATGGAGGAAACAAGATAAGAAAAATGGTGCTTGCATTTTTCTAGCATGAATGAGATCAACAAATTTTCCCTCTTGAAAATGATCCTCTCATCTTCTTCTCTCTCCTTAGAAAATGGTGGAGGAAAGAATATGAAGCATGAAGGGAGGTGATGGTAGGAGCACAAGTGGTGACCACATCCAAAACATCATCATAACTAACTCACATCAACTACAAATCACTTCTAATCAACAAAAAGCAAGTGATGATAAAGGTATCAAAAGATGCTTTCATAATTAAAACTTTTGCAAGAAAACCCTCCACAAAGTGTTATTTGCAAACTTGCAAATAATCCCCTCCATCGGAAAAGTCCGGCCGGGAAAGAACAAAGGAAAACCGGCCGGAACGGAATGCAAACTGGCAACTCCAAAAAACTGGTCCTGTAATAAATTACAGGAAAACCCCGATACTGTGCATACACACCCGCATCTGTATTCCGTCCGGATACAAATGCAATGAGACAAAATCTACACTGTACTATACTAGGATCCGGCTTAAACCAAAGCCGGCTAGTAATATACGTCCGATCCTGATCCGTGCAATACCGCACGTATCTGATCGAACCCTGCCATATAACTATACGGCCACTATTACAAACTGTCCGATCCTGATCCGTGCAATACCGCACGTATCTGATCGGACCCTGCCATATCTCCATACGGCCTCTAGTACAAACTGTCCGATCCTGATCCGTGCAATACCGCACGTATCTGATCGGACCCTGCCATATCTCCATACGGCCTTTACAGCGTTTCGCCCGAAACTTGAGTAACTGAAAGTGTGGTGGACTCTAAAGACTCGTCAATACTATGGATGTGGATTTAACAACTAGCACGTCAGAGGTATAAGCCAATACGTGACGGGCCACCATCTATTGACCAAAAGGGACGTCGATGAGCGAACTCATCCTGACACCCTACTGAGCCTGTCAGCGACAATATCCGTACAGTCCGGTCCGTTCGTCTATGAGCATCGCATGGCGGGCCTAGGGGGTTGGTAAAAGTCAGACCCCCAAAAACGGTACAAGTCGTGTCGGAGTGTAGCCCAGAACACCCTGAGATACTACTGGAATACCTACCAGTAAATCTCCTGCCTTGGCCAAGGATTTCGTGTAATGGCTCTCCTAGACACAGCGTGACCTCACCCCTAATACCGGGAGAGATGAACCCATGATGGTCCGCTCACTGCCTCCATGTGGCTCGGGACTGTTCCCAACTAAAACCTGTTTGCACGACTCCTTTGAGCCGTGGTAGGGTAGTAATCAAAATACAGTGGGAACTCACACGAGACAAATCACGATCCTCAGGTCGATGAACTAACCTGTACACATGTCACCAGGGAACTGCTATCAGACGTCAGGTATAAGACCAACTAGCATGTTCCCGGCGAGTCCTGTCCGGTGTACTCATAACCCAATGGGCACCTGTATACATCTTAGGTGATCCAACTGACACCAGTGGCTTGTGAGACCGGCCACCGCCCCTCGTCGAGGTCTCGACTGTATACACTAGTCTACTCTGGAGAATCGATGCCCTGTCTCGAAACTCCCACGACTAGGGACCTTTTAAGGATGTGCTTATAGACTGCCAGCTCCCCCGTATATGATCGCCCTCATACTGCCGGTAGTCAAGCAAGAATCCTAGGGGCTCTATCAACGTGCAATAGCGACCTGTCATGTCACCTAAAGCAGTACACGATGATAAAGGTAAACCAGATAGCATATTATCATCTCGAGTAAGACTGTCCTACCCGGATAGGTCCTCCCTCAATCATTGCAATCACGTGCCTGTGATCCAATAATCGACTCTGAGGGCACTATCTCCAACAATCTCCCACTTGCAGTGAAGGCTAATTATTGCAATGTCGCATACTCACAGCCCGTGTGATACCGAACACCCAACTCCTCTACTTGTCAGTCTCACAAAACCCGTTTTCGAAACTATTGCGTTCGAGGAATAGCCTCAGTGAGTGGAACCGCCTTGATGTTTCTTTTTATGTCTCTCTATGTCTCAAGTTCGCGGAGAAAGCTATCTCCCGAAATGAGCAATACCTGTCTTAGAATGTCTGGATGTCTGATGGGACCTAGCTCATAAAAGAACTCCTAATCCAAACTTCTTAGACTGTATCGTCAACTGAACTTAATCAGTATCCTGCGCCATGCCACCCTCAGTATTGCCTTGGACCACCTGTCCAAAATACTGCCCCTCGTCAGAGGGAAAACTATAACTCTGACAACCTCCTTGTCGTCCATGTCACCTTGGAAGCCTGGAATGATAACTGTCTCCCGAATAAGGCTGTCGTTATCATATCCCTAGAACTTCTACCTATGTTCTAAAACTGCTTCCGACTGTTTCTCCAGGATTGGATCAATGTCAACTTATTGCATCTAGTGCAAGAACAACATCTGGTGTGGTACTTGACATCCCATGATTGACTCAATTGCCAAAGCAAGTGATCTGCCAATCATGCGTATCCCTCTCCCCTTTAGTCTGTAAGACACCTTTAGAGAGGGTGACTCCATCATCTGCAGGTACACTACCGTGCCAGGAGTCGTCCATTCTAAACTCTCTTAGAATGCTGTCAAAGTACCCTGATTGGGAAACCACCCAAATCTAGATCTAAAACCATAGATCCAGTAACCAGAATGTCAGATATAATATCCAAGTCATATGTGGAGAAAACACTGTGTGACGACCAAAGTATAACCGATCGTAGTATAGGAATATCACTTCCTACTACCTTCTCAACAGATCCATCCCCTATTCTGATGAAGTCAAACCCATGACTGTCACGTCAGAAATAGATGATCTATCTCCGCTATATCTGCTTTAGTCTATAAATAGACATAAGCCTGATGTCCAGCAATGCTTCCGCTGCTCCCACTGACTACGACAACCCTCTGGAAGAGTCATATAGACGTGCACTTCTAAAGCTAGTTTAGAACGACGCTATACTCATCCTCCTGCCGGGTCTCGCAGCCTGGAACAACAACAGTGGCAAGTGTGGGTAAACAAGAACTTCCCTGTCACCGTCCTTGAGGCTACAGGAGTACCTCTCGGGTGCCTGAAGTTACGAACCTTATCCGCGGAGTGGCCAATGGAATGTCAAATCAGATTGAATCTTTAGGTTCCTTATCAAATCTTCAGTAATCGTTTGCGGTTCTGGAATCACTTCCAGTTCTACCATACTCCCACTACTTTTTTCTGAAAAAATCCATTTCTTTTAAAATTGTGGCGAGTGAAGAACAATATCACTATTGATCTTCCAGATGGTAGAAAGTCAACCCTCGTCATAGCCTGGGTCAACCCACAAACAGCCATTACAGAAACATGCCTATGAGTTATCCAGAGTCTGGTTTTAAGCATAAGCCGGACAACTCCCCGTACCTTAACATCGTTAAGATATGAACTGTTCTATATCCAATATAGAACCAGAGGCACTGATTTAATTGAACCAGATTCAAATCATGCAGCTGTCTCCAGTGCATGTCTGCTAAATGGAAGGAGGCCGATCAGCGTTACTCAACTTAGGAATGCTTCCAATTATGAGTAACCCGAAAGAGAAGCAAGTTCTCTTAATCATTACTATCATCTGAATACCATACACAAGTATCTACATCTTCGATCACTTTGAAGAATCCCGATACTTGCTACACCTGGTTCTCTACTCTATTCAAATACCTATAACTCCTCAAAACTTAGACCCTGTGTTTCTACGAAACACATGTCTAAGAACTAGAGAAGTTAAAAGTAAACAGAATATAGTAAGAGAACCAACCCCTCTGTCCTAATGGACACTGGACAACATACAATACTCTGTATAAGTCCGCTGAGTCTAACAACTCTTTCACTGTGTGTCGTAGGTTGGAAACTGTACTTATGGTTAAGAAGAATTACACCGCTGTTCAATGCTCCTTACCTAACCATCCACTGATATAGGTAAATGTCATCGACATAATATCAAAAGGTATATCTCACTCTATAAAAATAGACGTACAGATATATCAATTTGAAATTGGTGCACAACAACGGATATTCAAAACCAAATATTTGCCGACCGGCAAACAACCCAGGTGGCTTCCTCAAATATCACTAATTCCAACGAATCCCGATATAATGAGGATGATCACCTAATTCCTAATAACTTACTCCCACTCATCATCTGTAAAACCATACAGATGTGAGAATCAAACCTGGTAAATACATACCCTGGAGCAAGTGTCCAATCGGGAAATCAGTTTTCTTTTAACATTATACAGTGAAACTGAAACATTGAAATGTTTCGGTGGGGTATTCCGGTATTCTTAGTAATGCCTCTTCCATTATCCAGATTCACAACTGTAACCGTATATCTCTTTGCCATCTGTCCAAATCCCTTTATATGTCTTTAGTCATTACCGTCTGCACACCCCTTTAGGCCAAATGGTTTTCTTCCTTCCCTACCGTTCGACACCAGCCTATGGTTTGGAAGAAGACTATCCAATAAGCATAAAAGGTGTACTGTCCTTATCCTAGGAGTACTCGCAAAGCGAGAGAAGGTGAAGATAAAAGACAACCGAATAAACCTTATTCCTATTTCTCCTGAACCAGAATCCATCGTCGAACTGGAACAAGTTCCTTTCGAGTTCGTATATAACCATACGATGGAGTATCCAATAAATTGTGGATCTTCGTAGTGATACGGAGTGTCCTGGAGAAATACAAAGGTGATTTTAGGATTGGCGAAGAAATACTTGGTCTGGTCGTGAATATCAGTCGCAATTTACTTTGCCCTCTTACTAATCCCTTGTTTTGTCTTAATCTTAATACCTTCTGCACACCGTTTAGGCTAATTGGTTTTCCTCATTCCCTACCGGTCGGCACCAGCCTAAGGTTTGGAAGAAGACTATCCAATTTGCGTAATAGGTGTGCTATCTCCTAAACCAAGGAGTACTCACAACTTGAGAGAAGGTGAAAAGAAAAGACAACTGAATAGTCCTATTCGTTTTCTCCAGAACCGGAAACCATCCTCGAATTCCTTCGAGTTCGTATCTAACCATACGATGGTTTTTTCCAAAGGAAGTGGACGCTCGCAGTAATACGGGATGTCCTGGAGAAAAGAGTAAAAGTAGGAGTGGCAATGAGGTTAGCGACTCTGACAATCCAAAAGCCAGTGTTAAGAAGGTTCGGTCAACTTGGTCACTGAGTCATAGTCTAGGGTCGGGTCAATGGTCGCTGCCAAAGAGAGAGAGAAAAGAAACACTCAGCGTGCACTCTATCCTAGATCAGAATGGTTACCAATTTATCTAATCTGGAAACCTCCCACTGTACCTCAAATTCTCCTCCAAACCTGAAAGAAGAATTAGTCGGGGTCACCCGAGGAGTAAACCAACTCATCAGTGGGAATCGGGATCCAACTCTCATCGCATGATAACGTGACGGAATCCGCTCACGGTATCATACTCCAGAAGGTATGCGCATATCTGGCAAGTTTCAGTTCTTTTGAAACTCCCGATGTGATTTTTACCCCATGCTCTTATGACCTTGACTTTGGCCAACATATCATAAGTCACATGTCAAGTTCTACCCGTCATTCTCCAGGTTAATTTGAACCCACCCGTACATACCCTTGACTTTGGCCAAAATGGCAGTACGACTGTCCTAAACCAACACATCTATCTATGCTGCATATGAATACCCCAATAGCTACCAATCACTGTGCCTTGACTTTGGCCAACATACACAGCTTGAATACTATTGACTACCCATATGAAACGACGGAGGGCTACGAATGGTTTCTGGCGAAAACCTTTAACGTAATGAACTTGATATCGTTGAAGGAACTGATAGCTTATTAGAAAATATAGTGACGAAAACCTTTACTAAAGAGGTCACTCCCGGTGAAGGGATCTCGGCTCTTTCCCCGTAGAATGGGGTGCAGGATATTCCAAATGAATACCACGATGCAAAGCAAAAGTAATCGGCTATAGTGATGTTAATGCCCTGACGCAAACTTCTATCCAAGGGGTCACTCCCGGTGAAGGGATCTCGGCCCTTGCCTCGTCGACTGAGGAGCAGGATATTCCAAATGAATACCATGATGCAAAACAAAAGAGAACGTCCTTGCAATAACAGCTTTTTGAAAAGTGTTCCAACAACATCAGAATAGGTTTGTTTATCTTGCATTGATCCGAATCAACGCAGTCCCATCAATTGATCACACCACAAAGAACGAAAATATAGTGACGTACGTATATGCCATCCGCATTCGCCACTGGGTCCCGTCATCACCCGTTAGGTTAGCTAACTAACGGCAGAGCGGGGACTGGACTAGCGCGGATGAAAAACATATACAACATCTACTAATATATATACCAATATATTATATTCGCTCAAGGCGTGATAAAATGCAACATCACAGAAATGTACAGCATCACAGAACAATACAGATATCTAGGATCCCCGGGTTTCACAGAGCCACTACTGAAACCCGACGTTCCCCTGGTCGTGTGGATAGCCTGTGCAATGAAGTCCTAGACCCCTACGGGCGCGGCAAGTTACCCGCCAAAACCTGAAGCGAGGCAGCCCCCTTCAGCGCCGTGAATGGACCACCCAGCACTTCACGGAATCCGGTAACTTGGGCACCCCTCCTGGGTCAACCTGTACCCCCTACAAGTGCGGCGAATAGCCCGCCAATCCTAGAGTGAAACCCCTCTGTCTCAATGCCATGAGATGCGGCTTGTTGCCCTCTAGAACCCAGCTATCCGTGCACCCCTCCGCGGGGTAATCCTAGTACAGAAAGTAAAATATACAAACAACGGGTACATCGACCGCAACCAGGTCGTGCCCCAAAAGAATAATACAAACTGGCAGTGACGGCAGTCCACATGTCGGACGCTCGCCCCGCAATATCAAATGTACATAATACAACCATAACTGTACTAGCATTGCATCCAGGCTATCCCCCACGACCGATCCGCAACATCACAGCAAAAACAGAACATCAACGTGAAAGTCATGTTCGCAAATCCGTCTAACCGGGCTATAGCAGTTAGACCGGATTTACCGATCATGTGACATTCACGGTCGCAGATATATTGTAAATACTGTGAAAAATGTGTTTAAAATATCCGATCGATCAAATAATTAACAAGTGGGCCCCCAAGCAATACTATAGCACTCACAGAAATTCTGGGCCCAATTTTAATATTCCAAAACCCCTAAAATAAGCCCAGAAGCCCACTGGAAAAACTTGATTCAGTGAGGACACCAATGCGCGGCGGAACCGCGGCCCAAGGGGGGTTTGACCGCGGTTCCGCGCTTCATTGATCGAGTCACTGCGTCGAATTTTTACAGCAGTCTTATAATTCCCTGCACATCATTCTGAGACAACCTGAAAAATTTTTAGAGCCAGAAAAAATTCGACAGAAAACTGATGTGAGGAAAAACGCGGGTTTTTGGAATTTTGGTCGATCGGAAATGCAAACACATCAAACGAAGCTAGACGAAGTTAATGGCGAGGCTCTGATACCACTGTAAGTGCACGGCGGCGCCCCGGTCGTCAATCCGACGCCGGAATGCGGAAACGGTGATAAACTTTAATTTTGCGGACTTAGCAAACCGGCAACACCGCGCACTAAACCCCGGATCGTGCCATTAAACTAGATCTAGCAAACTATAAGAAGGGAAAGAGATATACCGAATGATCCGAGTCCTTCGGTCTTCGTCTCCACTCCGATCTCCCGCGGATGCTTCGTCCGTCATCTCCTCGTTGTCGCCTCTTCGTCGGAAGGGCACCACATCGCCTGCATCTTTTACGGGCTCCCACCTCAATACCGAGGCAACTCGGGTGCGAAGCTGGCGAGTCGACGCGTCCAAGATTTTCTGTAGGAAGTGTAGTGTAGAGGCTATGTCTCATTTGGGTTCGTTGCCATTTGAAGATGATGGAGGAAACAAGATAAGAAAAATGGTGCTTGCATTTTTCTAGCATGAAATGAGATGAACAAATTTTCCCTCTTGAAAATGATCCTCTCATCTTCTTCTCTCTCCTTAGAAAATGGTGGAGAAAAGAATATGAAGCATGAAGGGAGGTGATGGTAGGAGCACAAGTGGTGACCACATCCAAAACATCATCATAACTAACTCACATCAACTACAAATCACTTCTAATAAAAAAAAAGCAAGTGATGAGAATGGTATCAAAAGATGCTTTCATAATTAAAACTTTTGCAAGAAAACCCTCCACAAAGTGTTATTTGCAAACTTGCAAATAACCCCCTCCATCGGAAAAGTCCGGCCGGGAAAGAACAAAGGAAAACCGGCCGGAACGGAATGCAAACTGGCAACTCCAGAAAACTGGTCCGGTAATAAATTACAGGAAAACCCCGATACTGTGCATACACACCCGCATCTGTATTCCGTCCGGATACAAATGCAATGAGACAAAATCTACACTATACTATACTAGGATCCGGCTTAAACCAAAGCCGGCTAGTAATATCCGTCCGATCCTGATCCGTGCAATACCGCACGTATCTGATCGAACCCTGCCATATAACCATACGGCCACTAGTACAAACTGTCCGATCCTGATCCGTTCAATACCGCACGTATCTGATCGGACCCTGCCATATCTCCATACGGCTTCTAGTACAAACTGTCCGATCCTGATCCGTGCAATACCGCACGTATCTGATCGGACCCTGCCATATCTCCAAACGGCCTCTACAGCGTTTCGCCCGAAACTTGAGTAACTGAAAGTGTGGTGGACTCTAAAGACTCGTCAATACTATGGCTGTGGATTTAACCACTAGCACGTCAGAGGTATAAGCCAATACGTGACGGGCCACCAGCTATTGACCAAAAGGGACGTCGATGAGCGAACTCATCCTGACACCCTACTGAGCCTGTCAGTGACAATATCCGTACAGTCCGTTCCGTTCGTCTATGAGCATCGCATGGCGGGGGCCTAGGGGGTTGGTAAAAGTCAGACCCCCAAAAGAGGTACAAGTCGTGTCGGAGTGTAGCCCAGAACACCCTGAGATACTACTGGAATACCTACCAGTAAATCTCTTGCCTTGGCCAAGGACTTCGTGTAATGGCTCTCCTAGACACAGCGCGACCTCACCCCCAATACCGGGAGAGACGAACCCCTGAAGATCCGCTCACTGCCACCATGTGGCTCGGGACTGTACCCAACTAAAACCTGTTTGCACGACTCCTTTGAGCCGTGGTAGGGTAGTAATCAAAGTACAGTGGGAACTCACACGAGACAAATGACGATCCTCAGGTCGATGAACTAACCTGTACACATGTCACCAGGGAACTGCTATCTGACGTCAGGTATAAGACCAACTAGCATGTTCCCGGCGAGTCCTGTCCGGTGTACTCATAACCCAATGAGCACCTGTATACATCTTAGGTGATCCAACTGACACCAGTGGCTTGTGAGACCGGCCACCACCCCTCGTCGGGGTCTCGACTGTATACACTAGTCTACTCTGGAGAATCGATGCCCTGTCTCGAAACTCCCACGACTAGGGACCTTTTAAGGATGTGTTTATAGACTGCCAGCTCCCACATATATGATCGCCCTCATACTGCTGGTAGTCAAGCAAGAATCCTAGGGGCTCTATCAACGTGCAATAGCGACCTGTCATGTCACCTAAAGCAGTACACAATGATAAAGGTAAACCAGATAGCATATTATCATCTCGAGTAAGACTGTCCTACCCGGATAGGTCCTCCCTCAATCATTGCAATCACGTGCCTGTGATCCAATAATGGACTCTGAGGGCACTATCTCCAACAGTACTTGTAACCTAACGAGCACCCGCATACTATCTCAAGTACGACGTACTGACGGCTGTGGCACAGACCGTCTCCCCTGCTGGGATGAGAAGCGCATACGCTAGTCTACTCCGGAGTAACGATGCCCTGTCTCGATAGTCTTATGACTAGGGACCTGCATAAGGATGTGCTTGTAGATTACCCAGCCCCTACGAGTGTGACTGCCATCACAACGCTGGTAATCAAGCAAAGATCCTAAAGGCTCCACTAATGTGTATAGGTGATATACTAAAATAAACACATGTACACATTAAAGCAGAAACAAACCAAGTAGCATACTACTATTTTGAGCCAGATTGTCAATAGAAGGTGAATTTCCCAATCTTCCATTAAATAATATACAAACTAGTATGATACAGTAATGGCCTCTAGGGCATATACACTAACACCGGGAACATGCTAGTTGGTGTTATACCTATCGTCAGATAGCAGCTCCCTGGTGACATGTGTACAGGTTAGTCTATCGACCTGAGATCATCATTTGTCTCGTGTGAGTTCCTACCGTGTTTTGATTACTACCCTACCACGGCTCAAAGGAGTCATGCAAACAGGTTTTAGTTGGATACAGTCCCGTGCCACATGGAGGCAGTGAGCGGATCGGCAGGGGATTCGTCTCTGCCGGTTTTGGGGGTGAGATCGCGCTGTGTATAGAGAGCCATTACACGAAGTCCTTGGCCAAGGAAAGTGAGATTTACTCGTAGGTATTCCCGTAATATCTCAGGGTGTTCTGGGCTACACTTCGACACGACTTATACCGCCTTTTGGGGGTCTGACGTTTACCAACCCCCTAGGCCCAACATGCGATACTCATAGACGAACGAACCAGACTGTACGGATATTGTCACTGACAGGTTCGGTAGGGTTTCTGGATGAGTTCGCTCATCAGCCTTCCCTTTTGGTCAATACTTGGGTAGCCGTTACGTACAGCTAGTATCTGTTTGGCCACGGCAGCGCCTCGGCCGTCAAACCGACGCCAAATGCGGAACAAAAACTTTTTGCGAAACCGGCGCCTACCGCGACCCAAATACCCGGATCGTTCCATTAACCATAAGCTAGAAAACTGTAAAAGTGTTTGGAAATTATACCGATCGATCCGTGTCCTTCGGTCTTCAATCTCCACGCCTAACTCCTTGCTGTTGCGCCGACGAAGTCCGCTGCCCGATCAGGTCCGTCGAAGTGGACCACGTCATCGAATATTTATACAGGCTCCCGCTTCAATCTGAAGCAACTCGGACATGATGTTTTCTAGCCGAAATGTCCAAGATTGAAGTTGAGAGAGTGTAGAATAATTTGTCTCAAGGCACCCAAGTGATTGGGTGGAGGTGAATTGGAGATGCCAAGTGAGATTGAGAAATGTGAGCATGATTTTAGCAAAGAAAAAGAAAATCCTCACATGGGAAGTGCTCGGCCAGCATGAATAGAATGGGCTCTGGGGATTTTCCTTTTTTTGTGAAGTGGTGAGAATAAGGGGTTTTTAATAATCGAACACAAAAACAAAACCCCTTCTCAAATGAACAGCACAATCAAGCCACACAAATAAACAATCCCCTCATCAATCAATTAACAACCACCTCATCATTTTAACCATGCTGACCCACACCAAACCATGCCTCATTAATGAAGCGCCCCATGAACAGTGCTCGAAATGGGCTGCCACCACCAGTGCAAGAAAAGGCAAGAAAAGAATGGTCAAATGTCAATTGTCAATGCTCACATAAATTAAACATAGAGGGTGATGTTTAAGACGGAAAAAGAAAACTGGCAACTCCCAAAATAATCCCGTAACGAATTATGAGATTACACCTCAACTGTAAATACATACCCGCATTTGTATTCCGACCGAATACAAATGCAATGAGACAAAAATATTCCTACAGTACAATACTAGGATCCGGCTTAAACTAAAACCCGCTAGTATTATCCGTCCGATCCTGATCCGTGCACATGTGCACGAATATGATCGAACCCTGCCATAAAACCATACGGCCTCTACAACGTTTCTCCCAAACTTGGGAAACTGTCTGTGGGGGACTCTAATGACACATCAATACACTGGCACTGGTTATAACCACTAGCACGTCAGAGGTACTAGCTGTACGTAACGGTTGCCTATGAATTGAACGAAAGGGAAGCTGGCGAGCGAACTCATCCTGAAACCCTACTGAGCCTGACAGTGACAATATCCGTACAATCCGGTCTGTTCGTCTATGAGTATCGCATATAGGGCCTAAGGGGGCTGGTAAACGTCAGACCCCCAATAGCGGTATAAGTCGTGTCGGAGAGAAGCCCAGAACACCCTGAGATACTACTGGAATACCTACCAGTAAATCTCGATTACCCTGGCCAGGGATTTCATGTAATGGCTCTCCTAAACACAGCGCGATCTCATCCGCAATACCGGGCGAGACGAATCCCTGACGATCTGCTCACTGCCTCCATGTGGCTCGGGACTGTACCCAACTAAAACCTGTTTGCACGACTCCTTTGAGCTTTGGTAGGGTAGTAATAAAAGTACAGTGGGAAATCAAATGAGAGAAATGACGATCTCAGATCGACAGACTAACCTGTACACATGTCACCTGGGAACTTCTATATGACGATATGTATAATACTAACTAGCATGTTCCCGGCGAGTCCTGTCCGGTGTACTCATAACCCAATGAGCACCTGTATACATCTTAGGTGAACGAACTGACACCAATGGCATGTGAGACTGGCCACCGCCCCTCGTCAGGGTCTCGACTGTATACACCAGTCTACTCTGGAGTATCGATGCCCTGTATCGAAACTCCCACGACTAGGGACACTTTAAGGTTGTGCTTATAGACCCCAGCTCCCACGTATATGATCGCCATCATACTGCTGGCAGTAAAGCAAGAATCCTATGGGCTCTATCAACATGCAATACTGAACTAAAGCATGCACACGATGATAAAGACAAACCAGATAGCATACTATAATCTCGAGCAAGACAGTACTACCGGTATAGGTCCTCCCTCAATCATTGTAATCATGTACCTGCGATCTAATAATTGACTTTGAGGGCACTATATCCAACAATCTCCCACTTGCACTTAAGGCTAATTATTGCGATGTCGCGTACTCACAGCTCGTGTGATACCGAACAATCAAATCATCTACTAATTAGTTTCACAAAGCTCGTTTGTAAAACTATTTTGTTCGAGAAATTGTTGCGCCACGGCTGCGCCCCGGCCGTCTTACCGAGGCCAAAATGCGGAATCAAAAATTTTCCTTACTTGGAAACTGGCGCTACCGCGGACAATAAAACCCGAATCGTAAACCATTAACCTAATGCTAGCAAACCAAGAGATGCGAAGAGAAGTATACCGAGTGATCCGAGTCCTCCGGTCTTCTCGTCGTCGTCCCGATCTCCTGCGGAAACTCCGGTCGTCGCCTCCTCGCCGGAAGGGCACCACATCGCCTGCATCTTTTACGGGCTCCCACCTCAATACCGAGGCAACTCGGGCACGAAGCTGCAAGTCGACGTGCCCAAGATGTGCTGCAGAATGTAGTGTAGAATGCGCTTTGTCTCAATGGGGTTAAGTTGCCTTGATGGAGGAATCAACAAGATATGAATTTGGGGATTTTTGGTAGCTATGGAAAAATGAGATGGATGATTAATTTCTCACACCAAAATGAACCTCTCTCATTTTTCCTCTCCTCCAAATTGTGGCCGGCCCCTTCTTTTTTGGAAATGGTGGTGGAGACTAAGTATATCACAAGAGGGAGGTGAGTGTAGGAGATAGAAAGAGGTGACCACATCCTAAAGCAAAAGAAACATCAACCATACTTTTCTCTCCATACCCTTTCAACTCTCATTAATGCAAAATCATGGATGAAAGATTCTAAACATATCATAATGAATATATTTGCAAGAAAACCCCTCCACAAATGTTATTTGCACAATTGCAAATAACCCCCTCCATCGGAAAAGTCTGGCCGGGAAAGAACAAAGGAAAACCGGCCGGAACGGAATGCAAACTTGCAACTCCAGAAAACTGGTCCCGTAATAAATTATAGGAAAACCCCGATATTGTGCATACACACCCGCATCTGTATTCCGTCCGGATACAAATGCAATGAGACAAAATCTACACTGTACTAAACTAGGACCGGCTTAAGCCAAAGCCGGCTAGTAATATCCGTCCGATCCTGATCCGTGCAATACCGCACGTATCTGATTGAACCCTGCCATATAACCATACGGCCACTAGTACTAACCGTCCGTTCCTGATCCGTGCAATACCGCACGTATCTGATCGGACCCTGCCATATCTCCATACGGCCTGTACAGCGTTTCGCCCGAAAGCTTGAGTAACTGTAAGTGTGGTGGACTCTAAAGACTCGTCAATACTATGGCTGTGGATTTAACCACTAGCACGTCAGAGGTCTTAGCCAATACGTGACGGGCCACCAGCTATTGACCAAAAGGGACGTCGATGAGCGAACTCATCCTGACACCCTACTGAGCCTGTCATTGACAATATCCGTACAGTCCGGTCCGTTCGTCTATGAGCATCGCATGTCGGGCCTAGGGGTTGGTAAAAGTCAGACCCCCAAAAGCGGTACAAGTCGTGTCGGAGTGTAGCCCAGAACACCCTGAGATACTACTGGAATACTTAGCAGTAAATCTCCTGCCTTGGCCGAGGGCTTTGTGTAATGGCTCTCCTAGACAAAGCGCGACCTCACCCCCAATACCGGGAGAGATGAACCCCTGAAGATCCGCTCACTGCCTCCATGTGGCTCGGGACTGTACCCAACTAAAACCTGTTTGCACGACTCCTTTGAGCCATGGTAGGGTAGTAATCAAAGTACAGTGGGAACTCACACAAGAAAAATGACGATCCTCAGGTCGATGAACTAACCTGTACACATGTCACCAGGGAACTGCTATCTGACGTCAGGTATAAGACCAACTAGCATGTTCCCGGCGAGTCCTGTCCGGTGTACTCATAACCCAATGAGCACCTGTATACATCTTAGGTGAACCAACTGACACCAGTGGCTTGTGAGACCGGCCACCGCCCCTCGTCGGGGTCTCGACTGTATACACTAGTCTACTAATGGAGTATCGATGCCCTGTCTCCAAACTCCAACGACTAGGGACCTTTTAAGGATGTGCTTATAGACTACCAGCTCCCACGTATATGATCGCCATCATACTGCTGGTAGTCAAGCAAGAATCCTAGGGGCTCTATCAAAGTGTAATAGCGACATGTCAGGTCACCTAAAGCAGTACACGATGATAAAGATAAACCAGATAGCATACTATCATCTTGAGTAAGACTGTCCTACCGGGATAGGTCCTCCCTCAATCATTGCAATCACGTGCCTGTGATCCAATAATTGACTCTGAGGGCACTATCTCCAACAATCTCCCACATGCACTCAAGGCTAATTATTGCGATGTCGCATACTCACAGCCCGTGTGATACCGAACACCCAACTCCTCTACTAGTTAGTCTCACAAAGCTCGTTTGCGAAACTATTGCGTTCGAGGAATAGCCTCAGTGAGTGGATCCGCTGTGAAGTTTCTTTCTATGTCTCTCTATATCTCAAGTTCGCAGAGAAAACCATCTCCCGAAATGAGCAATACCTGTCTTAGAGTATGTCTGGATATCTGATGGGACCTAGCTCATGAATGAACTCTAAATCCAAACTTCTTAGACTGTATCGATAACTGAACTTAATCAGTACCCAGCGCCATGCCTCCCTCAGTATTGCCTTGGACCACCTGTCCAAAATATTGTCCCTCGTCAGAAGGAAAACTATAACTCTGACAACCTCCTTGTCGTCCATGTCACCTTGGAAGCCTGGAATGATAACTGTCTCCCAAAGGAGGCCGTTGTTATCATATCCCTAGAACATCAACTTATGTTCTAAAACTGCTCCCAATTGTTTCTCCAGGATTGGATGAATATCAACTTATTGCACCTACTGCAAGAACAACATCTGGTGTGGTACTTGACATCTTATGATTGACTCAATTGCCTAAGCAAGTGATCTGCCAATCATGAGTATCCCTCTCCCCTTTAGTCTGTAAGACACCTTTAGAGAGGGTGACTCCATCAACTGCAGGTACACTACCGTGCCAGGAGTCGTCCATTCTAAATACTCATAGAATGCTGTCAAGGTACCCTGATTGGGAAACCACCCAAATCTAGATCTAAAACCATAGATCTAGTAACCAGTATGTCAGATATTATGTCCAAGTCCCATGTGGAGAAAACACTGTGTGACAACCAAAGTATAACCGATCGTAGTATAGGAGTTTCCTTTCCTACTCTGTGTATGTCATCCAAAACCAGGACATCACACCCTACTACCTTCTTAATAGATCCATCCCCTATTCTGATGACGTCAAACCTATGACTGTCACATCAGAAATAGATGATCTATCTCCGCTATATCTACTTTAGTCTATAAATAGACATAAGCCTAATGTCCACCAATGCTTCCGCTGCTCCCACTGACTACGACAACCCTCTGCCAGAGTCATATAGACGTGCACTTCTAAATCTAGTTTAGAACGATGCTATACTCATACTCCTGTCGGGTCACGCAGCCTGGAACAACAACAATGGCAAGTGTGGGTAAACAAGAACTTCCCTGTCACCGTCCTTGAGGCTACCGGAGTACCTCTCGGGTGCCTGAAGTTACCCACCTTATCTGCGGAGTGGCCAATGGAATGTCAAATCAGATTGAATCTTTAGGTTCCTTATCAAATCTTCAGTAATCGTTTGCGGTTCTGGAATCACTTCCAGTTCTACCATACTCCCACTACTGTTTTCTGAAAAATCCATTTTTATTAAAACTGTGGCGAGTCTAGAACAATATTACTATTGATCTTCCAGATGGGAGAAAATCAACCCTCGTCATAGCCTGGGTCAACCCACAAACAACCATTATAGAAACGTGCCTTGAGTTGTCCAGTGTCTGGTTTTAAGCATAAGCCGGACAACTCTCCGTACCTTAACAATGTCAAGATATGAACTGTTCTATATCCAATATAGAAACAGAGGCACTGATTTAATTGAACCAGATTCAAATCATGCAGCTGTCTCCAGTGCATGTCAAGTAAATGGAGAGAGGCCGATCAGCGTTACTCAACTTAGGAGTGCTTCCAATTATGAGTAACCAGAAAGAGAAGCAAGTTCTCTTAACCATTACTATCAACTGAATACCATACACAAGTATCTACATCTTCGATAACCTTGAAGAATCCCGACACTTGCAATACCTGGTTCTCTACTTTATTCGAATACCTATAACTTTTCAAAATTCGGACCCTGTGTTTCCACGAAACACCTGTCTAAAAACTAGAGAAGTCATAAGTAAACCGAATATAGTACGAGGACCAACCCCTCTGTCCTGATGGACCCTGGACGACATACAATACTCTGTATAAGTCCCTTGAGTCTGATAACTCATTCACTATGTGTCGTAGGTTGAAAACTGTACTTATGGTTAAGAAGAATTACACCGTTGTTTAATGCTCCTTACCTAACCATCCACTGATATAGGTAAATGTCGTAGACATAATTTCAAAAAGGTACATCTCATTCTATATAAATAGACGTACAGATATATCAATTTGAAATTGGTGCATAACAGCGGATATTCAAAACCAAATAATTGTCGTCCGGCAAACAACCCAGGTGACTTCCTCAAATATCACCGATTACAACGAATCCCGATATAATGAGGATGATCACCCAATTCCCAATAACTTACTCCCACTCATCATCTGTAAAACAATACAGATGTGAGAATCATACCTGGTAAATACATACCCTGGAGTAAGTGTCTAATCGGGAAATCAGTTTTCTTTTAACAGTACACAGCTGAACTGAAACATTGAAATGTTTCGGTGGGGTATTCCGGTATTCTTAGTAATGCCTCTTCCATTATCCAGATTCACAACTGTAACCGTATATCTCTTTGCCATCTTTCCAAATCCCTTTATACGTCTTTAGTCATTACCGTCTGCACACCCCTTTAGGTCAAATGGTTTTCTTCCTTCCCTACCGTTCGGCACCAGCCTATGGTTTGGAAGAAGACTATCCAATAAGCATAAAAGGTGTACTGTCCTAATCCTAGGAGCACTCGCAAAGCGAGAGAAGGTGAAGATAAAAGACAACCGAATAAACCTTATTCTTATTTCTCCTGAACCAGAATCCATCCCCGAACTGGAACAAGTTCCTTTCGAGTTCGTATATAACCATACAATAGAGTATCCAAATAAACTGTGGATCTTCGTAGTGATACAGAGTGTCCTGGAGAAATACAAAGGTGATTTAGGATTGGCGAAGAAATACTTGGTTCGGTCGTGAATAGCAGTCGCAATTTACTTTGTCCTCTTACTAATCCCTTGCTTTGTCTTAACTTAATACCTTCTGCACACCATCGTTATGCTAATTGGTTTTCTTCATTCCCTACCGTTCGGCACCAGCCTAAGGTTTGGAAGAAGACTATCCAATTTGCGTAATAGGTGTACTATCTCCTAAACCAAGGAGTACTCGCAATGAGAGAAGGTGAAAAGAAAAGACAACTGAATAATCCTATTCGTTTTCTCCAAAACCAGAAACCATCCTCGAAGTCCTTCGAGTTCGTATATAACCATACGATGGTTTTGTCCAATGGAAGTGGACGTTCGTAGTAATACGGGGTGTCCTGGAGAAAAGGGTAAAAGTAGGAGTGGCAATGAGGTTTGCAACTCTGACAATCCAAAAGCCAGTGTTAAGAAGGTTCGGTCAACTTGTTCGCTGAGTCATTGTCTTAGGGTCGGGTCAATGGTCGCTGCAAGAAAGCGAGAAAAGAAACACTCAGCGTGCACTCTAACCTAGATCAGAATGGTTACCAATTTATCTAATCAGGAAACCTCCCACTGTACCTCAAATTCTCCTCCAAACCTGAAAGAAGAATTAGTCGGGGTCACCCGAGGAGTAAACTAACTCATCAGTGGGAATCGGGATCCAACTATCATCGCATGATAACTTGACGGAATCCACTCAAGTCACCACACTCCAGAAGGTATGCGCATGCCTGGCAAGTTTCAGTTCTTTTGAAACTCCCGATTTGTGTTTTTACCCCTAGGACTCAAGTGACCTTGACGGAGTCAACAAATCAAAGAGTCCTAGTCAAGTTCAGCCCGTCATTATCTGGATTGCATTAAACCCACCCGTACGTGCCCTTGACGGAGTCAACAAGGCCGCACGACTGTCCTAACCAATCCCATTTATGCAACAAACAAGCACCACTTAGCTACCGTACACTACGCCTTGACGGAGTCAACAAACGCAGCACGAATACTAAATAATACTCATAAGAAATGAAGGAGGGCTACGAATGGTTTTTGGCGTAAAACCTTTAACGTAAAGAACTTGATATCGTTGAAGGAACTGCATAGCCTTTTATAAAAATATAGTGACGAAAACCTTTGCTAAAGAGGTCACTCCCGGTGAAGGGATCTCGGCTCTTTCCCCGTAGAATGAGGTGCAGGATATTCCAACTGAATACCACGATGCAAAGCAAAAGTAATCGGCTATAGTGAAGTTAATGCCCTGACGCAAACTTCTGTCCAAGGGGTCGCTCCCGGTGAAGGGATCTCGGCCCTTGCCTCGTCGACTGAGGAGCAGGATATTCCAAATGAATACCACGATGCAAAACAAAAGTGAACGTCCTTGCAATAACGGCTTTTTGAAAAATGTTCCAACAACATCAGAATAGGTTTGTTTATCTTGCATTGATCCGAATCAACGCAGTCCCATCAATGGATCACACCACAAAGAACGAAAATATACTGATGTACGTATATGCCATCCGCATTCGCCACTGGGTCCCGTCATCACCCGTTAGGTTACTTAACTAACGACAGAGCGGGGACTGGACTAGCGCAAATGCAAAACATATACAACATCTACTAATATATATACCAATATATTATATTCGCTCAAGGCGTGATAAAATGCAACATCACAGAAATATACAGCATCACAGAACAATACAGATATCTGGAAGCCCCGGGTTTCACAGAGCCGCTGCTGAAACCCGACGTTCCCCTGGTCGTGTGGATAGCCTGTGCAATGAAATCCTAGACCCCTACGGGTGCGGCAAGTCACCCGCCAAAACCTGAAGCGAGGCAGCCCCTTTCAGCACCGTGAATGGACCACCCAGCACTTCATGGAATCCGGTAACTTGGGCACCCCTCCTGGGTCAACCTGTACCCCCTACGAGTGCGGCGAATAGCCCGCCAATCCTAGAGTGAAGCCCCCTCCGTCTCAATGCCATGAGATGTGGGCCCGTTGCCCTCTAGAACCCGGCTATCCGTGCACCCCTCCGCGGGGTAATCCTAGTACAGAAAGTAAAATATACATACACCGGGTACATCCACCGCAACCAGGTCGTGCCCCAAAAGAATAATACAAACAGGCAGTGACGGCAGTCCACATGTCGGACGCTCGCCCCGCAATATCAAATGTACATAAAACAACAAAACTGTACTAGCATTGCATCCAGGCTATCCCCCACGACCGATCCGCAACAACACAGCATAAACATAGAACATCAACGTGAAAATCACGTTTGCAAATCCGTCTAACCGGGCTATAGCAGTTAGACAGGATTTACCGATCAAGTGATATTCACGGTCGCAGATATAATGTAAATACTGTGAAATAATGTGTTTAAAATATCCAATCGATCAAAAATTAACAAGTGGGCCCACAAGTAATACTGTAGCACTCACAGAAATTCTGGGCCCAAATTTAATATTCCAAAACCCCCAAAATCAGCCCACAAGCCCACTGGAAAAATTGGACACAGTGACGACACCAGAGTGCGGCGGAACCGCGGCCCAAGGGGGGTTTGTCCGCGGTTCCGCGCTCAAGTTGTCGACTGAATGCGTCGAATTTTTACAGCAGTCTTACAATTTCCAGTACATTAGTTTTATACAACCTGAAAAATTTTTAGACACCAAAAAATTTCAACAGAAAACTGATGTGAACAAAATTGTAGTTTTTGGAATTTTGGTCGATCGAAAATGCAAAACACATTAGAACAAGCTAGGTAAGGTTAATGGCGTGGCTCTGATACCATGTTGCGCCACGGCAGCGCCCCGGCCGTCTTACCGAGGCCAAAATGCGGAATCAAAAATTTTCCTTACTTGGAAACTGGCGCTACCGCGGACAATAAAACCCGGATAGTAAACCATTAACCTAATGCTAGCAAACCAAGAGATGCGAAGAGAAGTATACCGAGTGATCCGAGTCCTCCGGTCTTCTCGTCGTCGTCCCGATCTCCTTCGGAAACTCCGGTCGTCGCCTCCTCGCCGGAAGGGCACCACATCGCCTGCATCTTTTACGGGCTCCCACCTCAATACCGAGGCAACTCGGGCACGAAGCTGGCAAGTCGACGTGCCCAAGATGTGCTGCAGAATGTAGTGTAGAATGCGCTTTGTCTCAATGGGGTTATGTTGCCTTGATGGAGGAATCAACAAGATATGAACTTGGGGATTTTTGGTAGCTATGGAAAAATGAGATGGATGATTAATTTCTCACACCAAAATGAACCTCTCTCATTTTTCCTCTCCTCCAAATTGTGGCCGGCCCCTTCTTTTTTGGAAAAGGTGGTGGAGACTAAGTATATCACAAGAGGGAGGTGAGTGTAGGAGATAGAAAGAGGTGACCACATCCTAAAGCAAAAGAAACATCAACCATACTTTTCTCTCCATACCCTTTCAACTCTCATTAATGCAAAATCATGGATGAAAGATGCTAAACATATCATAATGAATATATTTGCTAGAAAACCCCTCCACAAATGTTATTTGCACAATTGCAAATAACCCCCTCCATCGGAAAAGTCCGGCCGGGAAAGAACAAAGGAAAACCGGCCGGAACGGAATGCAAACTGGCAACTCCAGAAAACTGGTCCCGTAATAAATTACAGGAAAACCCCGATACTGTGCATACACACCCGCATCTGTATTCCGTCCGGATACAAATGCAATGAGACAAAATCTACACTGTACTAAACTAGGACCGGCTTAAGCCAAAGCCGGCTAGTAATATCCGTCCGATCCTGATCCGTGCAATACCGCACGTATCTGATCGAACCCTGCCATATAACCATACGGCCACTAGTACAAACCGTCCGATCCTGATCCGTGCAATACCGCACGTATCTGATCGGACCCTGCCATATCTCCATACGGCCTCTACAGCGTTTCGCCCGAAACCTTGAGTAACTGTAAGTGTGGTGGACTCTAAAGACTCGTCAATACTATGGCTGTGGATTTAACCACTAGCACGTCAGAGGTATTAGCCAATACGTGACGGGCCACCAGCTATTGACCAAAAGGGACGTCGATGAGCGAACTCATCCTGACACCCTACTGAGCCTGTCAGTGACAATATCCGTACAGTCCGGTCCGTTCGTCTATGAGCATCGCATGTCGGGCCTAGGGGGTTGGTAAAAGTCAGACCCCCAAAAGCGGTACAAGTCGTGTCGGAGTGTAGCCCAGAACACCCTGAGATACTACTGGAATACCTACCAGTAAATCTCCTGCCTCGGCCGAGGGCTTTGTGTAATGGCTCTCCTAGACACAGCGCGACCTCACCCCCAATACCGGGAGAGACGAACCCCTGAAGATCCGCTCACTGCCTCCATGTGGCTCGGGACTGTACCCAACTAAAACCTGTTTGCACGACTCCTTTGAGCCGTGGTAGGGTAGTAATCAAAGTACAGTGGGAACTCACACTAGAAAATTGACGATCCTCAGGTCGATGAACTAACCTGTACACATGTCACCAGGGAACTGCTATCTGACGTCAGGTATAAGACAAACTAGCATGTTCCCGGTGAGTCCTGTCCGGTGTACTCATAACCTAATGAGCACCTGTATACATCTTTGGTGAACCAACTGACACCAGTGGCTTGTGAGACCGGCCACCGCCCCTCGTCGGGGTCTCGACTGTATACACTAGTCTACTAATGGAGTATCGATGCCCTGTCTCCAAACTCCTACGACTAGGGACCTTTTAAGGATGTGCTTATAGACTACCAGCTCCTACGTATATGATCGCCATCATACTGCTGGTAGTCAAGCAAGAATCCTAGGGGCTCTTTCAAAGTGTAATAGCGACATGTCAGGTCACCTAAAGCAGTACACGATGATAAAGATAAACCAGATAGCATACTATCATCTCGAGTAAGACTGTCCTACCGGGATAGGTCCTCCCTCAATCATTGCAATCGCGTGCCTGTGATCCAATAATTGACTCTGAGGGCACTATCTCCAACAGAAAAACCACAGTGAGTGGATCCTGTAAGTCCATGTAATCCCCCTCGGTATTTACGGGGAGGCGGAAAGAGTAAAAATCAAATTTTTATCACAAGGGTACATAGACTAGCCATGAAGGATCATTGCTAAAAAAACCTAACAAACTAACTGCAAGTTCTAGCTACTAGGTTAAATGGTTATACCTAGTTCTTGAACTCCTTCTCTTCTTGTTGTGGTCTTCCTTGTTGCTAGCTCCATGGAGTGGTGTAGCCGGCTCCTTCACTTCGTCTTCTCTTTGCCGAAGAAAGATCCACCCGAAGGCCTCTACCTTGAGCTCCTACCTCAACCAAGAAGTAACTAGAGTGCTTGGTTTTCTGGACAAAGAACCCTAGGATGAGTAGATAGATGTTTTGATGGTTTAGTCTCAAAAGCTTATGATTTTCAACACATGAAACACTTAAGCTTTGAGAGAGGAAGAGGGAGAGCTTTTTCAAGAGAGAGAAAGAGCATGAGATAATGAATGAGTAACCACAACCTTGCTCTCATATGAGAGAGATATGAGAATAATAATAATAATTAAGAAAATTGTGATGGTTAGTTGATTTGACCATTATCATTTCACATTTAATGCTAAGTGCAAGATTCAAGAAGCATCTTTCTTTTGCTAAAGAAAATAATAAGGTCAACAAAAGTCAACAAGTCAAATGGTCAACCCAACCATAACCATGGCACAATTATCCTTAATTAATATTATTAACTATATTTCTCATTCCCATTAGGGTTCAGAAAAAGTCAACGGTCAAAAACCCTAATGAGGTTCCTCTGCCTCTGTCAACTGTACATACACACCCGCATCCGTGTTCCGAGGAACATGGATACACTGAGACAAAACAAATCCCAAAACAAATACTAGGATCTGGATTAAACCAAAGCCCGCTAGTAATAACTGCCCGGACACTAAAAGTGCACAAGTGCGCGTATGTGAACGAACCCTGTCGCAAAACCATGCGACCTCTACTCTGTTTTTCCCAAAGGTGAACAACCCTCTGTGTGGGACTCTAAAGACTCGACACTATGATGGCAGTGGGTTTAACCACAGGCCGCAAGCGGTACTAGCTGTACATAACGTTCCCATGTAGATGCCGATAAGAAGACCGATGAAGTGAACCCATCCGAACTCCTACTGAGCCTGAATATGACAATCTCCGTACAGTCCGGTCTGTTCGTCTGAGAGTATCGCATGTCGGGCCTAGGGGGCGGTAAACGTCAGTCCCCTAATAGCGGTACAAGTTATGTCGGAGTGTAGCCCAGAACACCCAGAGAAACTACTGGAAACACTACCAGCAAATCTCACTTGCCCTGGCCAGGGACTTTGTGTAATGGCTCTCCTAGACACTCAGCGATATCAAATCCCAATACCGGGAGAAAAGAATCATGTCTAACCGTCACTGCCTCCAAGTGCTTCGGGACTACACCCAACTACTACTTGTTTGCACGACTCATTTGAGCCGTGGTAGGGTAGTAATCTAAGAACAGTGGGAACACACTCGAGGTGAAGTGACAGTGTCAAGTCAACGGACTAAACTGTACTCATGTCACCTGGGAACTGATAACTGATGATAGGTATAATACCAACCAACAGTTCCCAGCGAGTCCTGTCCAGTATACTCGTAACCTAACGAGCACCCGCATACTATCTCCAGTACGACGTACTAATGGCTGTCGGACAGACCATCTCCCATGCTGGGATGAGAAGAGCATACGCTAGTCTACTCCGGAATATCGATGCCCCGCCTCGATAATCCTACGACTAGGGACCTGTATAAGGATGTGCTTGTGGATTACCCAGCCCCCACTAGTGTGACTACCATCACAACGCTGGTAATCAAGCAAAGATCCTAAGGGCTCCACTAATATGTATAAGCGATATACTAAAAGAAACACATGCGCATATTTAAGTAGAAACAAACCAAGTAGCATACTATCATTTTGAGCAAGATAGTCTATACAACTGTGAATATCCCAAGCTTCCATTAAGTAATATACAAACTAGTATGATACAGTAATGGCCTCTAGGGCATATACACTAACAATCTTCCACTTGCACTAGGGCCATGTACTGGCGTATCTGTAACGTTTTGAAAATCGTTTCGGTGAAATTTCGAAAAAATCGGTAAAATAAGGGGGTTTTCTGTAAAAAGTCAAAATACAAATATCTTATTATAAAAATTAAATATACATATTCTAGCTATGTAATTGCTATTATTTGGTGTTTATTGAGCCGCTGGTGAAATTTCAAATTTTCTGAAAAAATATTATTTTATTATTATTTTAATTCGTCACCAATACATTTAATTAGGGAAAATTACAAATTGGAATGAGTTGAAACAAATTTTGTGCATCATAAAACATTAAATAAAATTTTATCATGTGGTTTTTGGAACGAAATCATTTGCCAAAACGGTTTAGAAATTATTGAAGAAAAAAAGGCCTTTTTTAGCGTAAATGGATGTTTGGGGTATTGTATTTATCATTTTTCATCACCCCACATCCGTACCCACACCAACACACCCCCATTCACTTCTCCCCTTGGCTGAATTCAGCAGCCCCCTCTCTTGTCCCCACTTGGTTTGCAAAAGAAAAGAAAAGAAAGAAAACAAAGGAAATGAAAGAAAATTGTAAAATGAGTTGGACCTTTGACTTTATGCCTTGACTTGGACTATTTTCCTCACCTCCTTCTCTCTCCTCTCCCCTCCATTTTCAGCCGAGCCCCCCTTTGTGCACCCCCAATTTTCCCCCTCTCTTTTCCTCATCAAAAAGTCTTCAAAATCCATCAAATTTCTATCAAAAATTAAGCCAAAACTCAAATCTAACTCCTACCCATTTTTCATTAGCTATTCTTGCATTGATCTAGGGAGCAAGTTGGCATTTTAGAGGCTTTGAATTTCATGTTTGATCTATTGATCATGAGGTATAAATTCTAACCTTTTCTTAAATTGTGTTAATTGTTTCATGTTAGCTTAATTAGGTTTTTTTTATTAGTTCTAGGTGCTTGAATTAAAATTCAAGAGAAGGGTTTTGAATTAATGATTAGGGTTTGTGATCAAGTGAGGTTTTTATCAATTGGTTATGGGTGTAATGAGGAGATTAACATGTGGTTGTATGCAAAATCTAAGTTAGTTGTTATTTACTAATTTGTTGTTTTAAGATTTTGATAACTTTGCTAATTGCTAACTATTTTTTTTTAATTAGTGTAATAATTAGGTTTAAAAATCTAATTATGGGTTCATAGCATTATTAACATTATAATGAGTGGTTTAATACTTTAGGTTATGCAAATCTAAGCTTAATTCTTAAATCGAGATTTTTTGCTTGAAAATTGTTAAAATTGGATAATTTGTAAACTAGGTTTTTGGGGTTTATGGAATTTAATGAGATTAAATTATGGGAATCATTTTTTTGAATTATTTAAGATATTTAGTGAATATTGTGGCCTCTAGATTCGTTTAAAAATCATGTTTTGTAAAATAACGGCGAATTGTGCTTGCTAGTTTTTTCGGAAAAATGACTTTTAAGTGAAATTGGGGTTTTTGTAAGTTTTAAGCTATTTTATATTAAAATTAGAGTTCGTGAATATGCAAATGAGTGTATTTGGGTTTTTCTCGATGGTTTGGCGTTTGTACGCCGACATCGAGGGTTTTTGGGTCGATTTGTGAAGCAACCATAGGTTTTGACCTATGTGAGATTCGTGCGTCGTTTTGGTCATGAGGCGGATTTTAATGCGATATGGTGCGTTATGATATGTGGGTACCCCATGTGGACTTCGAGACGACAAGCAAGCGCGTGGCGACGTCGGCACCGGCTAGCAAGGACCAGGTGAGTAGATTTATATCTACGGGGAGAAGTCGGGTGGATGGCGTATAGAACCCCCGCAGTCCGTTGTGAGGTATACGGATGCGTATACACACCAACAATTTATGATATGTTGTTAGGATTTATTATTGACTATTTTAGATTGATATTGGTGTTGGATTGGTGCATGGTTACGAAACCTTAGGTAGCGGGTGCACTACACTTACACATACACATACACATATATACATACTTGCATACATTCCTTATTTCATATGTGCGTGTATGGGAATATATATTTATGTGTTCACATGGGTATGGGACTATGTGTTCATATACTGGATTTGAGGATAGTATTTGGAATTTGAGATGAGTCGATGAGATTGGGCTTGAGGCCAGGAGATCGGTGATGTGATTTGGTTCGTATTGAGATACGACATGATGTTTTAGCGGGTCTTCTGACGTAGTAATTCTTACACCCGCATGCATACATAGATGGCATCAATATTGTACTAGACGTAGGACATTATTCCGGATCATGATATTTGATAAAGAAGATACCAAATGAATAGTGTGATTGATGTGACTTTGACCCGTACCCAGATTTGGGGATGCCGTACGACGGATTTACGTACGAGCTATATATTGATGATTGATCCGCACTCTTGACTTGGGATGTCTGATTATAGATATGGTATCGGATATGATATTATTGAGGCGGGATCACCGACTAATATATATACAGGTATGTATATACATCGACTCAGATGTTAGGCGGTTTCCTTACCTGTAGTGCAGCTGGTTAGCTTAGCCCTTTAGTTTAGTTTAGTTGTTAGATTAGATTCGATTCTTACCTATTTCAAAAACCAACGAATCGTGGGTATTTTAAAAGACAGCCCAAGGGATCCTACGGATATTTCAAAAGACGTATCTTTTCATAAAAACACCGTAGCCCTATTTCCAAAACCCCATGATTCATGTTATTTCAAAAGGCACCATTTGTAGGACTTATATTAGATTAATGCAGATTAGTTATAGTTGCGTCTAGTTTTCAGCTTCCGCTCATTATTGCTGTTCGCTCTGCCTCGCATACTTATTTTGCTGCATATTCCATTATTGATATCATGCTGTTAGGACACCAGCACCATTACCGATGATGCGTATGTACCACGTACACCTACTTGCCGGCTCACACACATCTTCATCGGTAACTGCCATGTCACGTACACTTTAGATGATATATTTGCTTGACTTAGCTTGTTAGCTAGTAGTTTTGACATAATATTAGTGTACTTCCCTTATATGCCATATTAGACATTGTAGTTATTACTTGTCGCTTCATGCATACTGTTATTCATTGTTATGCCGTATTCATGGATTCTCATGCTTATATTCATGGTTTTACATCCTATTGATGATTCGGATTTCCATGATATTTTCTGGATTTGGAGGAAAACCGCAAAACATATATAAACTGTTTTCTCTCTTTTAATATAAAAAGTGCGGTTTTCCCATGATGTATGAGTCGTCCACCATGAGTTTGCTGATGGATTTCGAGACCCGATTCGAGGAGGCGGATGAACCGTTTCGGGTACATGGTGGACCCGGTAAGGTACCTCGGGGCAAGAAGCGCGTGATGATGACGATGTGAGCCTGGCAGGGGAGTACTACCTACCGGTGATATTACCCGACGCGTCGGATATCCGGAGGATACCGTCGTGGTCTTGAGATGGATGGTAGGGGCCGGTCTGGACTGACGGCGCCCTAGATATTGAGATTGAGACTTGAGGTACATAGATTGTGACACAGAGATATCGAGGTATTTGGACACTTGTTTTTTGTCGATGCTGGGCACTGTTTTATGCTGATTTCATATATGGTACCTCATTTCTTTTAAAATACAGAAATCTCACTGATTTATGAAACCAGTTTTATTCAGTACATGCATTCTGTTTTATGCATTCATACATCATCCATATGATATATTGCTACCTGAGGCACTGACACGGGCACATGAGATTACACCCGGGTTAGATATTTACCCTAGCCTTGTTATAGGCTACGTGTTATTCATATTTTTGAGGATATATTATGATCATTGACCTAGGTTGCGTTATTTATGCGATTTCTGTGCGTAGATATTTTTCTATTCACGAGTTGGCAACTCACCCCCGTTGTGCCCCAGTTTTTTGCAGGTTGCCGTACAGGTTTCATTACGGCTTTGCGGGCTCAGTTTCATTCGGGTGACTTGCTAGCAGGTGGGTTTTTCTTGTATCGTACCCATTATATTACCTTGTATAATATTATTCCGTTGTATCTAGTAAATTCCATCAACCAAACATGTTTTTTTTTTGAAATAGAGACCAGTGTTGTTTATTCTTTCGACCTTAGAGTCGCTCGTTATAATTCTGGTGGTTTTGAGTTTCCTTTGAGTTTTGATCCTCGCCGTTGGCGTTGTATATTATATTGTTTGTGTGGTTGTGACCGTCGATTGACGAAGAGCTAGCTCCCGCTTGGGGATGCCCTTTTCTTGATTTCGTATACTATTCATGTTGTATCCCATTTGGAGGCCAGTATTTACAAAGGAGACTCTGCCGAAATTTTCAGTAAATTTTTGATGTTTTAAAAACTGCATAATTCGGCTTATGCTATTAAAACTACTTGTTTTAAATTGGTTTTCCTTCACTCTACTACTTTTCTTGGTTTGGATTTCTGGGTTTTCGGTTTACTCAGATTACGTACGCCTCGAGACGTTCGTAGTTTAAGTGCCGGTCATGTTCCGTACTTCAGGTCGTGACAGTATCGAAGACCTATCATCTCGATCAGCCGCTCAAACTGAGTCTGGGGTATGGCCTTCGTGACGGATCTGCAGTGTTATTCTCCGAATCTACTCTCTTCACCTCGATCTCCCAGCGATCTACGATCTCCCTGATCAGATGGTACCACCTAAAAATGTGTCTGGACTTCTGGTGGAACCTGGGTTCCTTTGCTAAAGCTATAGCGCAGTTGTTGTCACAATACAGCGGTATTGGATCAACAATGGTAGGAACCACCTGAAGCTCCGTGAGGAACTTCTTCATCCAGACAGCTTCCTTTACGGCATCGCAAGCAGCTATGTACTCCGCTTGCATAGTTGAGTCAGCAGCGGTTTCCTGCTTGGAGCTCTTCCAACAGACCGGCCCTCCATTGAGGGTAAAGACATAAGCCGACATGGACTTGGAGTCATCCTTGTCACTCTGGAAGCTGGAGTCAGCAAAGGCCTCGATCTGGAGGTCTTTTCCACCATACACCTAGAACATCTCCTTAGTCCTTCTCAGGTACTTGAGAATGTTCTTTACTGCTATCCATTGTTTCTCCCCTGGGTCCGACTGATACCCGCTTACAACGCTTAATGCGTATGCTACATCTGGTCTGTTACACAACATCGCATACATTATAGACCCTACCGCAGATGCGTAGGGTATAGATGACATGCGAGCCCTTTCCAAATCAGTCTTGGGAGACATATCTTTGGAGAGGGTGATTCCTTGACAAGGCGGCAGACTACCGCGCTTTGAATCTTCCATACCGAATCGTTTCAGTATGGTGTCGATGTACCTAGACTGCGAAAGTCCCGACATCCTTTTAGATCTATCACGATAGATCTGGATTCCCAGAATGTAGTTGGCATCGCCTAGGTCCTTCATAGAGAACCTCTGTGAAAAGAATCCTTTGACTGACTGTAGCATAGGAATGTCATTTTCTACTAGGAGAATGTCATCCACGTACAAGACGAGGAATACCACAGTTCTCCCTACAATCTTACTGTAAATGCATGGTTCATCCGGATTTTTGATAAAGTTGAATTCTTTGACAGTATCATCAAAGCAGATGTTCCAGCTCCTCGATGCCGCTTCAGTCCATAAATGGACTTAAGCAACTTGCACACTTTACCGCTGCTCCCACTCTGAATGAAACCCTCCGGCTGATCCATATAGACGCACTCTTCCAAATTTCCATTTAGAAAAGCCATCATTACGTCCATTTGCCAGATCTCATAATCGTGGAAGGCAGCAATGGCAAGAAGGATCCGAATGGATTTGAGCATAGCCACTGGAGAAAAGGTTTCGTCATAGTCCAAACCAGGTCTTTGACGAAAACCCTTTGCAACAAGTCTAGCTTTATAGGTTTCAACCTGCCCATCTACACCAATCTTCTTTCTGAAGATCCATTTGCAGCCTACGGGTTTTACCCCTTCTGGAGCAATGTCCAAAGTCCATACTTTGTTGGTGTACAAGGACTCCATCTCGGTCCGCATTGCATCCATCCATTTTACTGAGTCACCGCTCTTAATGGCTTGCTGGAAGCTAGTAGGCTCATCATTTCAATGACGTAATCCTCACGATCCCCGTCTATGAGAAAACCGTAGTATCTTTCGGGCGGATGAGACTGCCGACTACTCCTGCAGAGTGGCGCTGGGATGTCCGGTTCCCCTGAAACCTCTGGTTCTATCAAGCTTTCAGTAATAGCTTGTGCTTCTGGAATTCTTCCAGTTCTATTGCGCTCCCACTTATTTCCTTTTCTAAAAACTGATGTTCAAGAAAGTGGGCATGTCGAGAAACAAAAACCTCTGTTCCTCTGCGTAATAGAAGAGATACCCCCTGGAGTTCTTTGGGTATCCCACAAACTTACACAGTACTGAGCGTGCCTCGTTTGTCCGCATGCTTCTTTTTAACAAAAGCTGCACATCCCCATATCTTCAAATATTGAAGAGAGGGTTTCTTCCCACACCACATCTGATATGGTGTGGTAGGCACAGTCTTGGAGGGAACCTTGTTCAAAAGATATGTAGCTGATTCTAGTGCATAACCCAGAAAGATCGCGGTAACTCAGCCTTACTCATCATGGAACGAACCATATCCAATAGGGTTCGATTCAGCCTTTCAGATACACCGTTGTGTTGTGGGGTGTATGGAGGAGTAAGCTGAGAGATAATTCCATTCTCTTTTAAGTAGCCCAAAAACTCAGCACTTAAGTACTCACCACCTCGATCTGATCTCAGTGTCTTGATACTTTTGCCTATTTGTTTTTCAACTTTATTCTTGTATTCCCAAAATTTCTCAAAGGCCTCGGATTTATGCTTCATCAGGAAGACATGTCCATACCCAGAGAAATTATCCATAAAAGTAATGAAGTATGAATAACCACTTCGCGCATGTGTAGATATTGGACCACACACGTCACTGTGTATGAGTTCCAAGAGCTCGCTCGCTCTTACTCCGTGTCCAGTGAACGGAGTTTTTGTCATCTTTCCCATGAGACAAAATTCACAAGTAGCATAAGACTGATACTCGAACGGATTCAAGTATCCCTCTTTATGTAACTTTGTTAACCGTGTCTCATTAATGTGACCCAGTCTACAATGCCATAAGAAAGCCTGATTTGTGTCCGTAGACTTTCCTTTATGTGTGTTCTAGAAACTGAAAACTTGAGCTTGATTCAATACGTATATTCCATTTTCTAATGTACTTGTGTAAGCCCGCGGGGGCGCCCCGGCCGTCGATCCGACGCCGGAAACGCGGAAACAAAAACTTTGCAAAACTTGCAACCGGCACCACCGCGCACTTTTCACCCGCATCGGGCCATTAACCTAGCTAACTAGCAAACAAGAAAAGAGTAGAGAAGTTATACCAAGCGATCCGTGTCCTTCGGTCTTCATCTCCACTCCTATCTCTCGCGGAATCTCCGTCCATCATCGTCTCGTCGGAAAAGGCACCACGTAGCCGGAATCTTCTACGGCCTCCCGCCTCTTGACCGAGGCAACTCGGGCGCGAAGTTGGCTAGCCGACGCGTCCAAGACATGCTATAGATATAGTGTAGAAGGTTGTCTCTTTTTGGGGTTAGATGTTGCCATGGATAATATAGAGGTGAAGAAAGCAACTATGGAAAAATGAGCTTAGGAATTTGGTAGCTTGGAAAAATGAGATGAAACATTTTTCCCTCACCCAAATTGAAAACTCTCATCCTCTCCCCTCAAGTGGCCGGCCCCTTACAAAGAATGGAGGAAAAAGTATTATTAATCCAAGAGAACAAAGGGAATGAATGTATATGAAAATGGTCAAACCAATTTTCATTTCAATCCACTCACAACCATCATGAAAAAGCAAATGAATGGACAAGAATGGAATCTCATCATGAGCAATCCATCATAATGCCACCAGATTACAAAGGACCCCTCCACAAAATGTTAATTGCAAACTTGCAATTAACACCCTCCATCAAAAGTCCGACCGAGAAGGAATAAGAGAAAACCGTCCGGAACGGAATGCAAACTGGCAACTTCTGAAAACTGATCCCGTAATAAATTACAGGAAAACCGCACTACTGCATATACATGCGCGCATTTGTATTCCCACTGAATACAAATGCAAAGAGACAAAACTACACTATCTAATACTAGTATCCGGCTTAAGCCAAAGCCGTCTAGTAAAAAACCGTCCGATCACGATCCGTGCAATACCGCACGTATCTGATCGAACCCTGCCATATCTCCATACGGCCTCTACAGCGTTTCGCCCGAAACCAGAGTAACTGTATGTGTGGTGGACTCTAAAGACTCGTCAATACTTTGGATGTGGGTTTAACCACTAGTACGTCAGAGTTATAAGCCAATACGTGACGGGCTACCAGGTATTGACCAAAAGGGACGTCGATGAGCGCACTCATCCTGACACCCTACTGAGCCTGTCAGTGACAATATCCGTACAGTCCGGTCCGTTCGTCTATGAGCATCGCATGGCGGGCCTAGGGGGTTGGTAAAAGTCAGACCCCCAAAAGCGGTACAAGTCGTGTAGGAGTGTAGCCCAGAACACCCTGAGATACGACTGGAATACCTACCAGCAAATCTCCTGCCTTAGCCAAGGACTTTTCGTGTTCTGGCTCTCCTAGACACAGCGCGACCTCACCCCCAATACCGGGAGAGACGAACCCCTGCAGATCCGCTCACTGCCTCCATGTGGCTCGGGACTGTACCCAACTAAAACCTGTTTGCACGACTCCTTTGAGCCGTGGTAGGGTAGTAATCAAAGCACAGTGGGAACTCACACGAGCCAAATGACGATCTCAGGTCGATGAACTAACCTGTACACATGTCACCTGGGAACTGCTATCTGACGTCTGGTATAATCCCAACTAGCAGGTTCCCGGCGAGTCCTGTCCGGTGTACTCATAACCCAATGAGCACCTGTATACATCTTAGGTGAACCAACTGACACCAGTGGCTTGTGAGACCGGCCACCGCCCCTCGTCGGGGTCTCAACTGTATACACTAGTCTACTCTGGAGAATCGATGCCCTGTCTCGAAACTCCCATGATTAGGGACCTTTTAAGGATGTGCTTATAAACTCGAGCTCTCACTTATATGATCGCCCTCATATTGCTGGTAGTCAAGCAAGAATCCTAGGGGCTCTATCAACGTGTAATAGCGACTCGTAAGGTCACCTAAAGCAGTACACGATGATAAAGATAAACCAGATAGCATACTATCATCTCGAGTAAGACCGTCCTACTGGGACAGGTCCTCCCCTCAATCATTGCAATCATGTGCCTGTGATCCAATAATTGACTCTGAGGGCACTATCTCCAACAATCTCCCACTTGCACTCAAGGCTAATTTTTGCGATGTCGCATTCTCACAGCCCGTGTGATACCGAACACCCAACTCCTCTACTAGTCAGTCTCACAAAGCTCGTTTATGAAACTATTGCGTTCGAGGAATAGCCATAGTGAGTGGATCCGCTCCGGTGTTTCTTTCTATATCTCTCTCTATCTCAAGTTCGCGGAGAAAGCCATCTCCCGAAATGAGCAATACCTATCTTAGAATGTCTGGATGTCTGATGGGACCTAGCTCATAAATGAACTCCAAATCCAAACTTCTTAGACTGTATCGTCAACTGAACTTAATCAGTATCCTGCGCCATGCCTTCCCTCTGTATCCACCTGGACCACCTGTCCAAAATACTGCCCCTCGTCAGAGGGAAAACTATAACTCTGACAGCCACTCTGCCATCCAGGTCACCTTGGAAGCCTGGAATGATAACCGTCTCCCAAAGGAGGCTGCCGTTATCATATCCCTAGAACATCCACTTATGTCCTAAAACTGCTTCCCATTGTTTCTCCAGGATTGGATCAAAATCAACTTATTGCACCTACTGCAAGAACAACATCTGGTGTGGTACTTGACATCTCATGATTGACTCAATTGCCTAAGCAAGTGATCTACCAATCATGCGTATCCCTTTCCCCTTTAGTCTGTAAGACACCTTTAGAGAGGGTGACACCATCACCTGCAGGTATACTACCGTGCCAGGAGTCGTCCATTCTAAATACTTATAGAATGCGGTCAAAGTACCCAGATTGGGAAACCACCCAAATCTAGATCTAAAACTGTAGATCTAGTTACCAGAATGTCTGATGTAAGATCCATGTCCTTTGAGGAGAAACTACTGTGTGACGACTAAAGTATAACCGATCGTAGTATAGGAATATCACTTCCTACTCCGTGTATGTCATCAAATACCAGGACAACACACCCTATTACCTTCTTAACAGATCCATCCCCTATTCTGATGAAGTCAAACCTATGACTGTCACGTCAGAAATAGATGATCTATCTCCGCTATATCTGCTTTAGTCTATAAATAGACATAAGCCTGATGTCCACCAATGCTTCCGCTGCTCCCACTGACTATGACAACCCTCTGGCAGAGTAATATAGACGTACACTTCTAAAGCGAGTTTAGAACGACGCTATACTCATCCTCCTGCCGGGTCTCACAGTCTGGAACAATAGCAATGGTAAGTCTGGGTAAACAAGAACCTCTTTGCCACCGTCCTTGAGCATACCGAAGTACCTCTCGGGTGCCTGAGGTTACCCACCTTATCTGCGGAGTGGCCAATGGAATGTCAAACCAAATTGAATCTTTAGGTTCTTGTCAAATCTTCAGTAATCGTTTGCGGTTCTGGAATCACTTCCAGTTCTACCATACTCCTACTACTGTTTTCTAAAAAAATCCATTTTTAATAAAACTGTGGCGAGTCATGAACAATATCACTATTGATCTTCCAGATGGTAGAAAATCAACCCTCGTCATAGCCCGGGTCAACCCACAAACAGCCATCACAGAAACGTGCCTTCAGTTATCCGGAGTCTGGTTTTAAGCATAAGCCGGACAACTCCCAGTATCTTAACAAGGTCAAGATATGAACTGTTCTATATCCAAGAAACAGAGGCACTGATTTAATTGAACCAGATTCAAATCATGCAGCTGTCTCCAGTGCATGTCAACTTAATGGAAGGAGGCCGATCAGCGTTACTCAACTTAGGATGCTTCCAATTATGAGTAACCTGAAAGAGAAGCAAGTTCTCTTAACCATTACTATCAACTGAATACCATATACAAGTATCTACATCTTCGATCACTTTGAAGAATCCCAATACTTGCAATATCTGGTTCTCTAATTTACTCTTATACCTATAACTTCTCAAAACTTCGACCTTGTGTTTCTACGAAACACTTGTCTAAGAACTAGAGAAGTTATAAGTAAACCGAATATAGTACGAGGACCAACCCCTCTGTCCTCATGGACACTGGACAATATACAATACTCTGTATAAGTCCACTGAGTCTAGTGACTCATTCACTGTGTGTCGTAGGTTGAAAATTGTACTTATGGTTAAGAAGAATTACACCGTTGTTCAATGCTCCTTACCTAACCATCCACTGATATAGGTAAATGTCAAAGACATATTTTCAAAAAGTATATCTCACTCTATAAAAATAGACGTACAGATATATCAATTTGAAATTGGTACATAACAACGGATATTCAAAGCCAAAAAATTTGCCGACCGACAAACAACCCAGGTGACTTCCTCAAATATCACCAATTCCAACGAATCCCGATATAATGAGGATGGTCACCTAATTCCCAATAACTTACTCCCACTCATCATCTGTAAAACCATACAGATGTGAGACTCATACCTGGTAAATGCATACCCTGGAGCAAGTGTCGAATTGGGAAATCAGTTTTCTATTAACAGTACACAGTGAAACTGAAACATTGAAATGTTTCGATAGGGTATCCTGGTATTCCTTAGTAATGCCTCTTCCATTATCCTGATTCACAACTATAACCTTATAATTCTTTGCCACCTCTCCAAAATCCCTTTATATGTCTTTAGTCATTACCTTCTGCACACTCCATTAGGCCAAATGGTTTTCTTCTTTCCCTACCGTTCGGCACCAGCCTATGGTTTGGAAGAAGACTATCCAAAAAGCATAAAGGGTGTACTGTCCTAATCCTAGGAGCACTCGCAACGCGAGAGAAGGTGAAGATAAAAGACACCTGAATGTACTTTATTCCTATTTCTCCTGAACCAGGATCCATCCCCGAACTGGAACAAGTTCCTTTCGAGTTCGTATATAACCATACGATGGATTATCCAATAAACTTGGGATCTTCGTAGTGATACGGAGTGTCCTGGAGAAATACAAAGGTGATTTTGGATTGGCGAAAAAATACTTGGTTTGGTCGTGAATAGCAGTCGCAATTTACTTTGCCCTCTTACTAATCCCTTGCTTTGTCTGAACTTAATACCTTCTGTACAACGTTTTAAGCTAATTAGCTTTCTTCATTCCCCACCATTCGGCACCAGCCTATGGTTTGGAAGAAGACTGTCCAATTTGCGCAATAGGTGTACTATCTCCTAAACCAAGGAGTACTCGCAACCTGAGAGAAGGTGAAAAGAAAAGACAACTGAATAGTCCTATCAGTTTTCTCCAGAACCAGAAACCATTCTCGAATTCCTTCTAGTTCGTATATAACCATACGATGGTTTTGTCCAATGGAAGTGGACGTTCGTAGTAATACGGGGTGTACTGGAGAAAAGGGTAAAAGCAGGAGTGGCAATGAGGTTTGCAACTCTAACAATCCAAAAGCCAGTGTTAAGAAGGTTCGGTCAACTTGGTTATTGAGTCATAGTATAGGGTCGGGTCAATGGTCGCTGCCAAAGAGAGACAGAAAAGAAACACTCAGCGTGCATACTAACCTAGATCAGAATGGTTATCACTTTATCTAATCACGAAACCTCCCACTGTAACGTCAAATTCTTCCCCAAACCTGAAAGAAGAATTAGCCGGGATCACCCGAGGAGTAAACCAACTCATCAGTGGGAATCGGGATCCAACTATCATCGCATGATAACGTGACGGAATCCGCTCACGTTATCACACTCCAGAAGGTATGCGCATATCTGGCAAGTTTCAGTTCTTTTGAAACTCCCGATGTGGATTTTTACCCCATGCTCTTATGAACTTGACAAAGGCCAACAAATCATAAGTCACATGTCCAGTTCTACCCGTCATTGTCCAGGTTGATTTGAACCCACCCGTACAAGCCCTTGACGAAGGCCAACAAGGCTATACGACTGTCCCAAACCAACGCATTTATCTATGCAGCAGAAAGGCAACAAGCAGCTACCATACACTATGCCTTGACGAAGGCCAACAAACATAGCATGAATACTACGTGCTACCCGTCTGAAACGACGGAGGGCTACGAATGGCTTCTGGAGAAAACCTTTGACGTAATGAACTTGATATCGTTGAAGGAACCGGATAGCTTTTAAAAATATAGTGACGAAAACCTCTGCTAAAGAGGTCACTCGCGGTGAAGGGATCTCGGCTCTTTCCCAGTAGAATGAGGTGCAGGATATTCCAACTGAATACCACGATGCAAAGCAAAAGTAATCGGCTATAGTGAAGTTATTGCCCTGACGCAAAATTCTGTCCAAGGGGTCACTCTCGGTGAAGGGATCTCGGCCCTTGCCTCGTCGACTGAGGAGCAGGATATTCCAACTGAATACTACTGTGCAAAACAAAAGTGAACGTCCTTGCAATAACAGCTTTTGAAAAAGTGTTCCAACAACATCAGAGTAGGTTTGTTTATCTTGCATTGATCCGAATCAACGCAGTCCCATCAAATGATCACACCACAAAGAATGAAAATATACTGACGTACGTATATGCCATCCGCATTCTCCACTGGGTCCCTTCATCACCCGTTAGGTTAGCTAACTAACGACAGAGCGGGGACTGGACTAGCGCGGATGCAAAACATATACAAAATCTACTAATATATATACCAATATATTATATTTCGCTCAAGGCGTGATAAAATGCAACAACAAAGAAATGTATAGCAACACAGATCAATACAGATATCTGGGATCTCCGGGTTTCACAGAGCCGCTGCTGAAACCCGACGTTCCGTTGGTCGTGTGGATAGCCTGTGCAATGAAATCCTAGACCCCTACGGGCGTGGCAAGTTACCCGCCAAAACCTGAAGCGAGGCAGTCCCCTTCAGCACCGTGAATGGACCACCCAGCACTTCACGGAATCCGGTAACTTGGGCACCCCTCCTGGGTCAACCTGTACCCCCTACGAGTGCGGCGAATAGCCCGCCAATTCTAGAGTGAAGCCCCCTCCGTCTCAATGCCATGAGATGCGGGTCCGTTGCCCTCTAGAACCCGGCTATCCGTGCACCCCTCCTTGGGGTAATCCTAGTATAGAAAGTAAAATATACATACACCGGGTACATCGACCGCAACCTGGTCGTGCCCCAAAAGAATAATACAAACAGGCAGTGACGGCAGTCCACATGTCGGACGCTCGCCCCGCAATATCAAATGTACATAACAATACAAAACTGTACTAACATTGCAACCAGGCTATCCCCCACGACCGATCCGCAACAACACAGCAAAACACAGAACATCAACGTGAATGTCACGTTCGCAAATCCGTCTAACCGGGCTATAGCAGTTAGACAAGATTTACCGATCGAGTGACATTCACGGTCGCAGATATAATGTAAATACTGTGAACTGGCATGTTTAAAATATCTGATCGAATAAATTTATCAAAGTGGGCCCCAAGCAGTACTGTAGCACTCACAGAAAATCTGGGCCCAAAAAGAGTGTCCCAAAACCCCTATTTCCAAGTCTAAAGCCTACTGGGAAATTTTGGTGCAACGATCCCTCTTACCCACCGCGGAACCACGGCCAAACCAGGGGTTTGGCCGCGTTTCCGCGGTCGAAGTAAGGAATCACTGAACCGTATTTTTCCAGAATTCTTAGAATTGCTTGCACATGTCTCTGAAACAACCTCAAAAATTTTTGGAGCAGAAAAAATTTCGACAGAAACATGAAGCATAGGAAAATACGGTTTTTGGGGATTTTTGTTCGATCGAGTTATAAACACACTAGAGCAAGCTAGGCATGGTTAATGGCGTGGCTCTGATACCAATGTAAGCCCGCGGGGGCGCCCCCTCCGTCGATCCGACGCCGGAAACGCGGAAAAAAAAACTTTTCAAAACTTGCAACCGGCACCACCGCGCACTTTTCACCCAGATCGGGCCATTAACCTAGCTAACTAGCAAACAAGAAAAGAGTAGAGAAGTTATACCAAGCGATCCGTGTCCTTCGGTCTTTATCTCCACTCCGATCTCTCGCGGAATCTCCGTCCATCATCGTCTCGTCGGAAAAGGCACCACGTAGCCGGAATCTTTTACAGGCTCCCGCCTCTTGTCCGAGGCAACTCGGGCGCGAAGTTGGCTAGCCGACGCGTCCAAGACATTCTATAGATATAGTGTAGAAGGTTGTCTCTTTTTGGGGTTAGATGTTGCCATGGATAATATGGAGGTGAAGAAAGCAACTATGGAAAAATGAGCTTAGGAATTTGGTAGCTTGGAAAAATGAGATGAAACATTTTTCCCTCACCCAAATTGAAAACTCTCATCCTCTCCCCTCAAGTGGCCGACCACTCACAAAGAATGGAGGAAAAAGAATTATTAATCCAAGAGAACAAAGGGAATGAATGTATATGAAAATGGTCAAACCAATTTTCATTTCAATCCACTCACAACCATCATGAAAAAGCAAATGAATGGACAAGAATGGAATCTCATCATGAGCAATCCATCATAATGCCACCAAATTACAAAGGACCCCTCCACAAAATGTTAATTGCAAACTTGCAATTAACACCCTCCATCAAAAGTCCGACCGAGAAGGAATAAAAGAAAACCGGCCGGAACGGAATGCAAACTGGCAACTTCTGAAAACTGATCCCGTAATAAATTACAGGAAAACCCCACTACTGCATATACATGCGCGCATTTGTATTCCCACTGAATACAAATGCAAAGAGACAAAACTACACTATCTAATACTAGTATCCGGCTTAAGCCAAAGCCGGCTAGTAAAAAACCGTCCGATCACGATCCGTGCAATACCGCACGTATCTGATCGAACCCTGCCATATCTCCATACGGCCTCTACAGCGTTTCGCCCGAAACCTGAGTAACTGTATGTGTGGTGGACTCTAAAGACTCGTCAATACTTTGGCTGTGGATTTAACCACTAGCACGTCAGAGGTATAAGCCAATACGTGACGGGCTACCAGGTATTGACCAAAAGGGACGTCGATGAGCGCACTCATCCTGACACCCTACTGAGCCTGTCAGTGACAATATCCGTACAGTCCGGTCCGTTCGTCTATGAGCATCGCATGGCTGGCCTAGGGGGTTGGTAAAAGTCAGACCCCCAAAAGCGGTACAAGTCGTGTAGGAGTATAGCCCAGAACACCCTGAGATAGCCCAGAACACCCTCAGATACTACTGGAATACCTACCAGCAAATCTCCTGCCTAGGCCAAGGACTTTTCATGTTCTGTCTCTCCTAGACACAGCGCGACCTCACCCCCGATACCGGGAGAGACGAACCCCTGCAGATCCGCTCACTGCCTCCATGTGGCTCGGGACTGTACCCAACTAAAACCTGTTTGCACGACTCCTTTGAGCCGTGGTAGGGTAGTAATCAAAGCACAGTGGGAACTCACACGAGACAAATGACGATCTCAGGTCGATGAACTAACCTGTACACATGTCACCTGGGAACTGCTATCTGACGTCTGGTATAATCCCAACTAGCAGGTTCCCGGCGAGTCCTGTCCGGTGTACTCATAACCCAATGAGCACCTGTATACATCTTAGGTGAACCAACTGAAACCAGTGGCTTGTGAGACCGGCCACCGCCCCTCGTCGGGGTCTCGACTGTATACATTAGTCTACTCTGGAGAATCGATGCTCTGTCTCGAAACTCCCACGACTAGGGACCTTTTAAGGATGTGCTTATAAACTCCAGCTCTCACTTATATGATCGCCCTCATACTGCTGGTAGTCAAGCAAGAATCCTATGGGCTCTATCAACGTGTAATAGCGACTCGTAAGGTCACCTAAAGCAGTACACGATGATAAAGATAAACCAGATAGCATACTATCATCTCGAGTAAGACTGTCCTACTGGGACAGGTCCTCCCCTCAATCATTGCAATCACGTGCCTGTGATCCAATAATTGACTCTGAGGGCACTATCTCCAACAACTTGACCCAATCAGAACTTGATTTAGGTGGATGTGGACCACATCGCTTACAAAAGTAAAATCATATCCTTCCTTAGAAAGTATGGATACAGATATGATATTACAAGCCATACTATGTACATACAAACAGTTACACAGAATCAATATCTGCCCACTTGTAAATACAATGTGATATTCCCCTACGGAATCAGCGTCTACCCTCATTCCGTTGTCAACTCTGAGAGTCATATCACCTATCCTGATAACTCTACGGTTTCTCAAAGCCTATAATGAATTACAGATGTGAGATCCTGATCCGGTATCCAGTACCCATGATGTACGGTTAGTTGACATACAGTTTTGTATTACAAACACGCCCGAAGCCGAAGCCACAGCATGCTTCGAATCCTGGCTACTGGCTTTGCTAGCCCTGCAATCCTTCTGCCAATGTCCTTTCCCCTAACAATAGGAACATCCCTCCTTTACTACATCTAGTCCCGAATCTTTTGTCCTTCCCTTTCCTTCTTCTTCCCTAGTTTCCTTCAAGGTGTAAGTAGAGGGTAGAGACTGTAGAATCAAGTCAGTATTTGACCTGTTCTTCAACGTGGTCTTCAGGTCGGTGAGCTCATCAAAATAGCTAGTCTATGTAAGGACGTTGTCCCATACAGTTGACCCGAAAGCCAACCTCGCTTGAAGCAATTCGTTCGAGGTCTCATATCTTGCGATACGAGATTGCTCTCCATATAAATCTTTGTTATGGAGGAAGACAGAAACTAAGTCCATCTTCTCGTGCTGCCTTTGGTATGCACCATCAACTGAGGCCAACACGAGGCACTTGGCATTCACACAGTCCCTTTCCGATGTCTTACGGATATCAATGTCCATGACAGTGGAAACTGGTCCTGAGACGGCAGGGGTTTGATTAGTTAGGAGGTATCCCAGCTTGTCATGGGTAATGGGCATCTAGACAGACCTTTGCCAGTCATAACAGTCAGATACAGTCATTTTATTATCTAGATGTAACCTATGTCTGGTCACTGGGTCGCTGCAATTAAGAGAGAGAAGAAAACACTTAGCATGATGCTCTTGCAAGTTTAGAGTGGTTTTTAGTTTGTCTAAACATGATGGCTCCCACAGTTTCTCGAATCCTTCCTTAAACCATAAAAGAAGAATTAGTCGGGATTGATCTCACCGTAAAATACTTGCTGAACCGTACAGCCAGGCTGGTGTCGGTACTTCGAGGGAGGTTTTACGACGCTTTCGTGAAGTTCCATAATTAAATAACCTCTTTTCCCTGTGGGCGTAGCCCCGCTAACACCTTTCTAGACACCTACTTGGTTTATAGCATTGATCGTTAAGTGAAAAGTCTCCCGAGGAGTAGCGGATACTCATAGTAGGATCGGGACCAAAATATCATTGTGAGATAATGCTGAAGGAATCTTACCAACATTATCAAACTCCAAATGGTATGCAACACTAGTAAGTTTTAGTTTCTTTAGAAACTCCCGATGTGGATTTTTGCCCCATGCTCTTATGACCTTGACGAAGGCCAACATATCATAAGTCACTTGTCAAGTTCTACCCGTCATTATCCAGGTTAATTTGAACCCACCCGTAGATACCCTTGACGAAGGCCAAAATAGCAGTACGACTATCCCAAACCAATGCATCTATCTATGTAACAGATAAATATTCGGCAGCTACCAATCACTATGCCTTGTCGAAGGTCAAAATACATAGCTTGAATACTACTGAATATTTAACCGAAATGACGGAGGGCTACGAATGGTTTTGGTGAAACCGTGAACGTAGTGAACTTGATATAATCGAAGGAATCTGATAGCTTTTAAAAGGAGTGGTTTAAGCTCTGCGTATTAAAAGTTTTCTGTTTTTGAAAAAACCGAGTGGTTTTGAAATTGTTCCAACGATTTAACTTTGGTTTGTTTTCTTTGCATTAATTTAATGCTTCCCATCAATTAATCCTACCATTGCAGAAAACAACGAAAATATGACGTACGCTTATGCCATCCGCATTCGCCACTGGGCCCCGTCATCACCCGTTAGGTTACTTAACTAACGACAGAGCGGGGGCTGGACTAGCGCGGATGCAAAACATAAGCAACGCCTACTAGATATCATATATAGATATATACATTCGTCGGATGCAATGATAGCCATTCTAGATCACAGATGAACACATTGGATATGCTAGGAATCCGCGTTTCGTTCGAGCCTGCAACGAAAGACGGATTACACGGTCGCGATGAATAGCCAATCCCTACCCTAGACCCCTACGGGTGCGGCAAACTACCCTCCAAGTACCCGAAGTGAAGCAACCTCCCTCAACAACGTGATTAGGCCACTCGGCACTTTAAAGTACCCGGTAGTTTGTGCACCCCTCCTTAGGTCTATCCTAGGAGCAAAAACAGTAAAAGAAATAATATACAATGGCGGCTACAACCTCAACCCGGATGTGCGGCCATAAAAATAATATTACATCAATTTACAATTTACATCAAATGAAAGATAAATAAACTCTCATCTCACAAACCCCGGCTATTCATCCGCGACAATCCAACAAGTTCTTATACACAATCCAACATCACAGATCACCGATATGTACAACCCCTACTAATCGACGTATAGCGATTAGTCGACGTTCAGTACATATATCACATTAAAGATATAATCAATTAGCTAAAATTTATAGAATTTCGATCAATATTTCAATTTAAAACTACCCCAAACACAACACTGTTCTCAAAAGAATCTGGGCAGAAACAAAGCATCTTAAAAATCATAAAACCAACATAGAGAACCCCAGAAGAAATTTGGTGCGGAGCCGAGTTGACTCGGCCGCGGATCTGCGGCGGATCGCTTGGATCTGCCGTGGATCCGCGGTCTTCTGAGCGATTCAGGCGCCTAAATTTCTACAGTTTTCTCTAAAAAGGCTGCTTGTATTTTTCAGGTCTCTGGAAATATTTTTAGACCTGTTTTAAAAAACAGCAGAAAACGCTAAATTTTGAGGTATTTTGTGATTTTTTTCCGGATCGAAGTTCTAAACACTTTCCTAACATGTTAGATGTTGTTTAGCTAGGCCCTGATACCACTGTAAGTCCATGTAACCCACCCCGGTACTTACGGGGAGGCGGAAAGAGTAAAATTCAAATTTTTATCACAAGGGTACATAGACTAACCATGAAGGATCTTTGCTAAACAAAAACTAACAAACTAACTACAAGTTCTAGCTACTAGGTTAGATGGTTATCCCTAGTTCTTGAACTCCTTCTTTTCTTGTTGTAGTCCTCCTTGTTGCTAGCTCCTTGGAGTGGTGTAGCCGGCTCCTTCACTTCGTCTTCTCTTTGCCGAAGAAAGATCGACCCGAAGGCCTCTACCTTAAGCTCCTACCTCAACCAAGAAGTAACTAGAGTGCTTGGTTTTCTAAACAAAGAACCCTAGGATGAGTAGAAAGATGTTTTGATGGTTTAGTCTCAAAAGCATATGATTTTCAACACATGAAACACTTAAGCTTTGAGAGAGGAAGAGGGAGAGCTTTTTCAAAAGAGAGAAAGAGCATGAAAGAATGAATGAGTAACCACAACCTTGCCCTCATATGAAAGAGATATGAGAATAATAATGGTAATTAATAAAATTGTGATGGTTAGTTGATTTGACCATTATCATTTCACATTTAATGCTAAGTGCAAGCTTCAAGAAGCATCTTTCTTTTGCTAAAGAAAATAATAAGGTCAAAAAAAGTCAAGTCAAATGGTCAACCCAACCATAACCATGGCATAATTATCCTTAATTAATATTATTAACCATATTTCTCATTCCCATTAGGGTTTAGAAAAAGTCAACGGTCAAAAACCCTAATGAGGTTCCTCTGCCTCTGTCAACTGTGCATACACAACCGCATCCGTGTTCCGAGGAACATGAATACAATGAGACAAAACCAATCCCAAAACAATTACTAGGATCTGGCTTAACCAAAGCCCGCTAGTAATAATTTCCCGGACACTAAACGTGCACAAGTGCGCATATGTGAACGAACCCCGTCGCAAAACCTTGCGACCTCTACTATGTTTTGCCCAAAGGTGAACAACTCTCTGTGTGGGACTCTAAAGACTCGACACTACGCTGGCAGTGGGTTTAACCACAGGCCGCAAGCGGTACTAGCAGTACGTAACGGTCCCCAAGTAGATGCCGATTAGAAGACTGATGAGGTGAACCCATCCGAACTCCTACTGAGCCTGAATGTCACAATCTCCGTACAGTACGGTCTGTTCGTCTGAGAGTATCGCATGTCGGGCCTAGGGGGGCGGTAAACGTCAGTCCCCTAATAGCGGTACAAGTCGTGTTGGAGTGTAGCCCAGAACACCCTGAGAAACTATTGGAAACACTACCAGAAAATCCCGCTTTCCCTGGCCAGGGACTTTGTGTAATGGCTCTCCTAGACACAGCGCGATATCAACTCCCAATACCGGGAGAGACGAATCCTGTCTAACCGTCACTGCATCCAAGTGCTTCGGGACTGCACCCGACTACTACCTGTTATCGCGCCTCATTTGAGCCGTGGTAGGGTAGTAATCTAAGAACAATGGGAACACACTCGAGGCGAAGTGACAGTGTCAAGTCAACGGACTAAGCTGTACTCATGTTACTTGGGAACTGATAACTGACGATAGGTATAATACCAACCAACAGTTCCCAGCGAGTCCTGTCAAGTGTACTCGTAACCTAACGACCACCCGCATACTATCTCCAGTACGACGTACTAATGGCTGTGGGACTGACCATCTCCCATGCTGGGATGAGAAGCGCATATGCTAGTCTACTCCGGAGTATCGATGCCCCGTCTCGATAATCCTATGACTAGGGACCTGTATAAGGATGTGCTTATGGATTACCCTGCCCCCACTAGTGTGACAGCCATCACAACGCTGGTAATCAAGCAATGATCCTAAGGGCTCCACTAATATGTATAAGCGATATGCTAAAAGAAACACATGCACATATTAAAGTAGAAACAAACCAAGTCGCATACTACCATTTTAAGCAAGATTGTCTATACAACTGTGAATATCCCAAGCTTCCATTAAGTAATACACAAACTAGTATGATACAGTAATGGCCTCTAGGGCATATACACTAACAGATCCGCCCTGATGTTTCTTTCCATGTCTCTCTTTTTCTCAAGTTCGCGGAGAAATCCATCTCCCGAATTGAGTAATACCTGTCTTAGAATATGTCTGGATATCTGATGGGACCTAGCTCACAAGTGGACTCCAAATCCAGCAAACTTCTTAGACTGTATCGTCAACTGAAATTAATCAGCATCCAGCGCCATGCCTTCCTCAGTATCCACCTGGACTACCTGTCAAAACTACTGCCCCTCGTGAAGGGGAAAACTATAACTCTGACAGTCACTCTGTCATCTGGGTCACCTTGGATGCCTGGAATGATAACTGTCTCCCAAAAGAGGATGTCGCTATCAAATCCCTAGAAAAACCACTTATGTTCTAAAACTGCTTCCGAACGTTGCTCCAAGATTGAATTAATATCAACTTATTGCATCTAGTGCAAAAACAACATCTGATGTGGTACTTGACATCTCATGATCAACTCAATTGCCTAAGCAAGTGATCTGCCAATCATGCACGTCCCTCTCCCCTTTAGTCTGTAAGACACCTTTAGAGAGGGTGACTCCATCACCTGCAGGTACACCACCATGCCAGGAGTCGTTAATTCTAAATTACCTTTAGAATGCTGTCAAAGTACCCAGATTGGGAAACTACCCAAATCTAGATCTAAAACCATAGATCTAGTAACCAGAATGCCTGATATTATATCCATATCCTATGCGAAGAAGACACTGTATGACAACCACAGTATGACCGATCGTAGTATAGGAATTTCACTTCCCATAATGTGTATGTCATCCAAGTACCAGGACATCACACCCTACTACATTCTTAACAGATCCATCTCCTATTCTGATGAAGTCAAAGTCCATCACTGTCACATCAAAAATAGATGATCTATCTCCGTTATATTTGCTTTAGTCTATAAATAGACATAAGCTACTTATCCACTATGCTTCCGCTGCTCCCACTGACTACAAAAACCCTCTGGCAGAGTCATAGACACATGCACTTCTAAAACTAGAATGACGCTATACTCATCCTCCTGCCAGGTCTCATAGTCTAAAACAATAGTAATGGAAAGTCTGGGTAAACAAGAACCTCCCTATCACCGTCTTTGAGAATACCGAAGTACCTCTCGGATGCCTGAGATTACCCACCATCTCTGCGGAGTGGCTAATGGAATGTCAAACCTGATTGAATCTTTAGGGCCAATTAAATTTTCATTAATCGTTTGCGGTTCTTGAATTTCTTCCAGTTCTACCAGACTCCCACTATTGTTTTCTAAAAAAATCCATTTTACTAAAACTGTGGCGAGTCAAGAACAATATCACTATTGATCTTCCAGATGGTAGAAAGTTAACCCTCGTCAAAGCCCGGGTTAATCCACAAACTGCAATTACAGAAACGTGCCTTGAGTTATCCAGAGACTGGTTTTAAGCATTAGCCGGACAACTCCCCATACCTTAACATCGTTAAGGTATGAACCATTCTATATACAATATATAAACAGAGGCAATGATTTAATTAGACCCAGATTCAAACCATGCAGCTGTCTCCAGTGCATGTCAACTAAATGGAGAGATGACGATCAGCATTACTCAACTTAGGAGTGCATCCAATTATGAGTAACCTGAAAGAGAAACAAGTTTCTCAAAACCATTACTATCAACTAAATACCATACACAAATATCTACTTCTTCGATCACCTTGATGAATCCTGATACTTGCAACACACGGTTCTCTACATTATTCCTGTACCTATAACTTCTCAAAATTGGACCTTGTATTTCTTCGAAACACTTGTCAAAAACTTGAGAAGTCACAAGTAAACAGAATACAGTACGAGGACTAACCTCTTTGTCCTAATGGACACTGGACAATATACAATACTTTGTATAAGTCCCCTGAGTTCAATAACTCAAACTCTGTGTGTCGTAGGTTGAAAACTGTACCTATGCGACTTCCTTAAACATCACCAATTACAACGAATTCCGATATAATAAGGATGATCACCAAATTCCCAATAACTTACTCCCACTCATCATCTGTAAAACCATACAGATGTGAGAATCATACCTGGTAAATACATACCCTAGAGCAAGGGTCTAATTGGGAAATCAGTTTTCTATTAACAATACACAGTGAAACTGAAACATGAATATGTTTCAAAAAGGTGTATCTGGGTATTCCTAGTAATGCCTCTTCCATTATGCAGATTCATGACTGTAACCGTATATTTCCCTGCCATCTCTCCAATTCCCTTTATTTGTCTTTAGTCGTTACCTTCTGTACACCATCGTTAGGCTTAATGCTTTTCTTCCCTCCCTACCGTTCGGCACCAGCCTATGGTTTGGAAGAAGACTATCCAATAAGCATAATAGGTGTACTCTCCTAATCCTAGGAGCACTCGCAACCTGAGAGAAGGTAAAGATAAAAGACAACTGAATAAACCTTATTCCTATTTCTCCTGAACCAGAATCCATCCTCGAAAAAGTTCCTTCGAGTTCGTATATAACAATACGATGGATTTATCCAATGGAATTGGATGTTCGTAGTGATACGGGGTGTTCTGGAGAAATACAAATGTGAATTAGGAGTGGCGATGAAATACGTGGTTTGGTCGTGAATGTTAGCAGTCACAATTTACTTTGCCCTCTTTCTAATCCCTTTATTCGTCTTTACTTATTACCTTCTATACACCCAACTTAGGCTAATTGGTTTTCTTCATTCCCTACCTTTCGGCACCTGCTTATGGTTTGGAAGAAGACTATCCAATAAGCGTAATAGGTGTACCCTCTCATAATCCTAGGAGCCCTCATAACATGAGAGAAGGTAAAAGGAAAAGAAAACTGAATAGTCCAATTCAATCTCTCCAGAACCAGAATCCATCCTCGAAGAAGTGCCTCCGAGTTCGTATATAACCATACGATGGATTTATCGAATGGAAGTGGATGTTCGTAGTGATACGAGGTGTTCTGGAGAAATGCAAAGGGTAAGAGAAGGAGTGGCAATGATGTATGCAACTCAGACAATCCAAAAGCCAGTGTTTTAAGAAAGTTCGGTTAACTTGGTCACTGAGTTATAGTCTAGGGTCGGGTCATGGTCGCAGTCAAAGAGAGAGAGAAAAGAAAGACTCTGCGTTCACTCTAACCTGAATCAGAATGGTTAATCACTTTATCCAATCAGGAAACCTCCCACTGTTTTCTCAAATTCTCCTCCAAACCTGAAAGAAGAATTAGTCGGGATCACCCGAGGAGTAAACCAACTCATCAGTGGGAATCGGGATCCAACTATCATCGCATGATAACGTGATGGAATCCACTCACGTTATCACACTCCAGAAGGTATGTGTATGCCTGGCAAGTTTCCTGTATGTTTGAAACTCCAGATATGATTTTACCCCTAACGACCTATAACATTGACGCTTGCCAATAAGTCATAGGCCACTAGTCAAGTTCAACCCGTCATTGTCCTCGATTAACTCGAACCCACCCGCACAAACCCTTGACGCTTGCCAACAAAGTTGTACGACTGTCCCGATCAATCGCATATCTATGATACAAATAAGTAATATTCAGCTACCATATAATATGCCTTGACGCTTGCCAACAAACATAGCATGAATACTAAATAGTACTTATAAGAAATGACGGAGGGATACTAAGGGTTTTTGGCGAAAAACCCTTAGCGTAATGAACGTGATATCGTTGAAGGAATCTAAGTGGTTTTATAAAATAAATAGTGGCGAAAACCTTTGCTAAAGAGGTCACTCCCGGTGAAGGGATCTCGGCTCTTTCCTCGTCGAATGAGGTGCAGGATATTCCAAACTGAATACCACGATGCAAAGCAAAAAGCAATCGACTATAGTGAAATTATTACCCTGACGCAAACTTCTGTTCAATGGGTCACTCCCGGTGAAGGGATCTCGACCCTTGCCTCGTCGAATGAGGTGCTGGATATTCATAACTGAATACCTCTGTGCAAAACAAATAAGAACGCCCTTGTAATAACAGCTTCTGAAAAATTGGTTCCAACAACATCAAATATAGCTTTGTTTACCTTGCATTGATAAGAATCAACGCAGTCCCATCAATTGATCACACCAGAAAAGAACGAAAATATGATGTACTTATATGCCATCTGCATTCCCCACTGGGTCCCATCATCACCCGTTAGGTTACTTAACTAACGACAGTGCGGGGACTGGACTAGCGCAGGTGCAAAACATATACAACATATACTAGTATATATAACAATATATAATAATCGCTCTAGTCATGATAAATGAAACATCACAGAAAAGTAATAAGCATCAAAGAACATCAACGTGAATGTCATGTTCGCAAATTCGTCTAAAAAGTCTATAGCGATTAGACAAGTTTTACCGATCAAATAACATTCACGGACACAGATAGAAATGTAATGCACTGCAAACTTTAAACAATGTTAGAAAATATAAAATTCGAAATAACCTCCGAATAGCCCCAAACAATCTGATAAAACTATATCCAAACTGGGCTAACAAACAATACCACTGCACCAATATTCCAGAAACTAAATTCCATTGGGATGAAGAAAATGTGAACTAAAGAATTTTTTCATGTGAAGAAATCAACATGTTGTTGTTTTCATTTGAGGAAAAATAATGGGCTTTAACCATTGGAGAGAAAAAAAATTGGTTCTGTGGAATTTTGTTAGTTGTTGTGATTAGTGGAAAAATTGAATGTAACGTTTTAGAAATCGTTTTGTGAATTTTTCCGTTTTTGGGTAAAAGTGTCGGTATTTTCCGTTTTAAACCGACTGTGTTCAAACGACCATATAGACTTGCCAGCACCTAGGTTAGCTAAAATAAAGCGAGTGCACAAGCTTTGGGGGTATATGGGACGTTTTGGTCCAATTTGAATTTTTACCAATTTTAATATTATTTTAATACGGTATTCACATTTTGGGAATTTTCTCTTAAGTCTTCTTTTCAACAATTAAGTTTGAGTTAATAAAACCCTTCACATAACATATAGATATTTGTATGGGGTTTTGATTTAAACATAAAAGAAAAGAAAAAAAAATAGAAGAGGTGCATGCATGTATGCAAGTGTGTGTGTGAATGCATTTATTAGCATTTATCAGAAGAAATTGCTAGGAAACTCTCCCCACTTCCTCTTGGCCGAGATTCCCTCTCTCTCTCTTCTGCCCTTGACAATTTCTCTATCTCTTTTCCTCACAAAATCCTTCACAAATCCACAATTCATCACAAACTTCATAAAAATCTTATCTTTCACCTCTTGGATGCTTAGGAGCATGCAAAGCTTGGATCTTTCAGTTCTTTTAGCTAGGTAATGATCTCTATCTCTTCTTTAACTAGTTTTTGTGCTTTGTAGCTAGTTATATTCAGTTTAGAGAGTTTAAAGTTAGGGTTTGTGCGTAATATCGTATTTTAGTATCGATTTGTGATATCTATGACTTGCTGTGACCCCGAGATCTTACCAGAAAACCAAACAATGTAGTTTTGTAGTACCTGTGACCATAGGACCCCACCTGAGACACGAACCCACCTGCTCGGACGTCGGCCGACGACATGATGGAAAATTCCGGCGAGATCGGCCCCTAGGGTGAGTTGGGTTGTGGGTTTTTTAGGTTTGCTCTATGCTTTGGTTTGGGTGTATTTGGTCTTGTTTGTTTGTTTAGTTTTCACTGTATGCAAAATCTGGGATCACTTAGGTAGGTTGTAGTGTTTTGTGTTCGCGCGATACGTTATACGACACGGATTGTGCACTTTGGTTGGTTTTGCTCTTAAGTTGTTTTCGTCGTGTCAATACGTACGTTAGCCACAATATGAACACATGAGAGTATGTTTTGTGTTGTTGCGTCGGTCTAAAGTAGTGTGTACGTGTTTTAGGTTTATTATTAATATACACTTGTTTATTGTCTTAGTATTGTAGGTTCGTAGGCAGGGACTACGGACACAGCTACAAAGGGAAAACAGGTGGTTGGCTACACTTAGCCAGGAGTGTTGGTGAGTAGATTTAACATCTACAGGGGAATCACCCGCATGGCGTTATGCGTCTGGGCTAGAAATGATTAGACTTGTCGCATATTCTATGTCATATTTAGAATTGCGCACTTACCCTACTGCTTAGTAAATTGTTGTTCTTGGACTAGTATCCTTAGGACACTGCACTATTATTGACGGTTCATGTTGCACGAGCACTGATTGTATGCCACACACACCGTCAATAATTGCCATGTCACGCACAACCCACATATAGAAATGATATTGTCCGGTTAGGGACATTGTGACATTGATTCATATTTCTTATCGCATATAACATATAGCATATCTGTATACCTACATGCTTACACATATGTTTTGACATGCTAGTTACCTGTATACCTATAGGGTATCATACCATTAGCGATAGGTACATACACACCTAAGGACATAGCTACAGGTGCGCTTTGCATTTCGTACTTCAGTTATACTTGGAGGGTATATCACATCATTACTAATAGGTAGATACCTATATTTTCTGCTATACCTTCATGTGTTCACATATATCTGGCTATAGCTACGTATTTACCATTATTGTTGTATTATTAAGAATTGGAGAGATTAGGAACCGCATGATATTATATTAACTTGTTAGAGTTAATTGCGGCTTTTCCTTTATATGCCCGCATTACAGATTTATGATGCGTATATTATATTCATGAATTTTCGCATTGAGATATGGATTTTTCTTTATGTTTTCTGGATTTGGGGACCGTGGGATTTTAATGAAATTATTCATTATTTGAAAAACCCGGTTTCCCTTGATATGATATTTCAGCAGCCACCATGAGATTTATCGATGCGGATATATATATACCCCATGCGAGGAAAGGAGGGATCCGTGTGAGGGTACCTGGTGGGGCCCGGAGGTACCCCGGGGCAAGAATCTCAGTGAGGAGATGAGTTATTAGGGGAAACATACTTTCCGGTGACAATACCAATGACTCGCGGTTATCATGGGGATACCGACGGGAGTCATGTGCGTATGGATACGTCGAGAGGTGAGGGTCAGAGCTAGGCACTCGAGCTTTCGGGATAGCATATGATACGTACCTATCAGGGGGACAGTCGTGGTGACAGCACCTGATAGATCAGCTTTTCTGTGTCGATGTTTGACACATTGGTTTCTTGATATTTCTTCTTACTCCTTTGTATATATAACAGGGGATTTGGCCACTGTTATATATGCCCTTACACCAATATTAGTGGAATGGAACGCTAATATATGTTTATTGACGTTAATTATATACATCATCATTTTTATTCATGCAAATATACCTAGAATATAAAGGACTCATTGACATTGGATTTAGGACATTTGAGAATTCATATGATATTGATTACAGGATATATATGAGATTGCTGATATTGTCCATACGAGATATGTGAGATCTACTTGATATTGTACATACGGGATATGTGAGATCTACTTGATGTTGTACATTCGAGATATGTGAGATATACTTGATATTGTAGATATGAGATATGTGAGATCTACTTGATATTGTACATACGGGATATGTGAGATCTACTTGATGTTGTACATTCGAGATATGTGAGATATACTTGATATTGTACATACGAGATATGTGAGATCTACTTGATGTTGTACATTCAGGATACATGAGATTTACATGATATGAGAGCCGGTTTGGGGGCTGATTTGTGGAATTTTGGAATTTGACTGTCTTGTTGGATTTTGTTCCTACCCCGAGGTTAGGATTTCCGTGGAAATGACATGTTGTATTCCATACTCTACATTTACTGTTTATGCACTGCTTCATGCATTAGTGTACCTGTTAGAGTACCTTCCATGACTGTTGCATTTACATACCTTTATTCGTATCATTTCTTCATGTATGAGTAGTACCGATATAGTACCTTACATGATGCTGCATATAGATTGTCATATTATTACCGCTTCATGTGTAGTTGTACCTGTTAGTGTACCTTTCATGACTGCTGCATTAGATATGACCATTCATTGCTATTAAATGATTATGTTAGATTCGCGTTGTACGTGCATACTCGCGATTACCTGCATATGTTATTTACTATTCACGAGTTGGCAACTCACCCCCGTTGTGCCACAGTGTTTCCAGGTGTTCCTCAGGATAGTCAGAGACAGAGCTATTTTCATCCATCGTATGATCTTTTGCTGCGGATACCACTTCGCCTGATGGTGTGCAGTTTGCCAGGTGGGTTTTGTAGTTATCCGAGGTTGTTTTGTATATTCGTTGTATCCATGTACTCTCCATCTACCAGTTTTATGTATGACTTAGTGACTTGGTGTGAGGACGATATTGTATATTATTTTGTGACTTGGAGGTTTTTACGCAGTTTTATTTATATCGTCTCTTTCTTCGCTACGGCGTCGTATATCTGTTGTGGTGATTGTTTTCCGCCGTTAGGTGTCGATTTTGCTCCCGTTTGGGATGCTTTACTATATATTTTTGTTGTACCCATTTCGTGGGCTTGTTTTACCAAGGAGGTGCTGCCAAAATTTTAAGGAATAAAAGCTAGACTTTAAAGAATTTTTCGGTTGTGATTTCATAGGTTTTGGAAATACTATTATCACTTTCTTATTACTTTTCATGGTTTAGATTGCTGGGTTTTGGCTTTCTTTTACTACGTTACGCCTGTAGACGTTGCGTAGTATTAGGGCCGTCACGTGCCAAATTTCGGGTCGTGACAAAGTTGGTATCAGAGCGCTAGGTTTTATCTTTCGGAGTGTAGGATGACCTTGGTATGATTGAGTAGGTAGCTTAAGCAGAGTGACGTTGTGTGTGTATGTCTGCAGCATACTCACGATGCAGTACTCCGCCTAAAGTGCCTAAGTACAAATTTCTTGAAATTCCTTCCTTGATGATACATATTCTTGTGATTCGATTTCCGTGTTCTTATCGAATCTTACATTTTATTTGTTAGTTGTATGTATGCCCTAGAGGCCAGTATTGTACAGATGATGTATATTATATTGGATGCTTGGACATATATAGAGAGAACTTTCTTGCTCGATATGATAGTATGCTATCTGGTTGCTCTTTATCTTAACATGTATACTTTTCTCTTGATACTGTCTTATAGTTACATGTTGGTAAAGCCCTTAGGATGTATACTTGACTACCTGGACTATGATGCAGATCATACTAGTGGGGCCATGGCAGTCCATAAGTACATCCTTTAATGTTCCTAGTCATTGGTGTATCGAGACAGGGCATCGATATACCAGAGTAGACTAGCGTATACGCTTCTCGACCAATGAGATAGGCGATAGATGATCCTATATCCATTGGTGTTTGACATCAGAGATGGTATACGGGTGCTCAGTGGATACTGGGTACACTGGACGGACTCGCCGAGAACTCCCAGATGGTATTATACCCCACGTCAGATGGCAGTTCTCTGGTGACACTTGTGCAGGTTAGTCTGTAGACCCGAGATCGTCATAAAGACTTGTGTGATTCCCACCGTGCATTGATTTCCACCTTACCACATCCATGAGGGCGTGCAAAACGGTGGTTTTTGCGTACAGTCCGGTCTCCTCGTCTGATATGTCGCATATCAAGTCTAGGGGTGGTAAACGCCGGACCCCAATAACCAATAAGTCGTGTCGATATGAGGCTCATAACGGGTCGAGAAACTACTGGTAACACTTACCAGTAAATCTCTATATCAGCCTTGGCCAGGGACTTCCCTATTATGGCCAATCGAGCACAGCGCAACATCAACCCCCAATACCGGGAGAGACGAAACCCCTCCTATCGCTCATTGCCTCCATGGGACTCGGGACTGTACCCAAAAACCACCGTTTTGCATGCCCTCATGGATGTGGTAAGGTGGAAATCAAAGCACAGTGGGATTCACACACGACTCTATGACGATCTCGGGTCTACAGACTAACCTGCACAAGTGTCACCAGAGAACTGCCATCTGACGTGAGGTATAATACAATCTGGGAGTTCTCGGCGAGTCCGTCCAGTGTACCCAGTCTCCACTGAGCACCCGTATACCATCTCTGATGTCAAACACCAATGGGTATGGGATCATCCATCGCCCATCTCATAGGTCGAGAAGCGTATACGCTAGTCTACTCTGGTATATCGATGCCCTGTCTCGATACACCAACGACTAGGAACATTAAAGGATGTACTTATGGACTACCATGGCCCCACTAGTATGATCTGCATCATAGTCCAGGTAGTCAAGTACACATCCTAAGGGCTTTACCAACATATAACTATAAGACATTATCAAGAGACAAGTATACATGTTAAGATAAAGAGCAACCAGATAGCATACTATCATATCGAGCAAGAAAGTCCTCTCTATATATGTCCAAGCATCCAATATAATATACATCATCTGTACAATACTGGCCTCTAGGGCATACTTACAACTAACAATCTCCCACTTGCACTAGGGCCGGCTGCTGTAGTATCGCATACCTAGCATCCCAAAGAGTCTCTCAAACTGTATCTGGGGAATGGCCTTCGTGAGTGGATCCGCTGTGTCAACCCTCCCGGCTGTTGTTCTTCGTGTCATTCTTCGTGTCAACCCTCCCGACCACGATCTCCCGGCGATCAACTATCTCCCGGATCAGGTGCTACCGTCTCAGAATATGCCTGGGTCTCTGATGGGACCTGGGTTCCTTGGCCAAAGCCACCGCTCATTTGTTATCACATTACAAAGGTATTGGATGCTCAATGGATGGAACCACTCCAAGTTCAGTAATGAACTTCTTGATCCAGACAGCCTCTTTGGCAGCATCGTTGGCAGCGATGTATTCAGCCTCCATCATCAAGTCTGCCACGGTTCCCTGCTTGGAACTCTTCCAGCTAACCGCCCCTCCGTAAAGGGAAAAGACAAATCCCGAGTGCAACTTAGAGTCGTCCTTATCACTCTGGAAGATCGAATCGGTAAAGGACTCCACTTGGAGTTCTCCGTTACCATACACCAAGAGCATCTCTTTAGTCTTTCGCAAGTACTTGAGAATGCTCTTCACAACTGTCCAGTGACTCTCTCCAGGATCAGCTTGATACCTACTCACTACACTTAGTGAGTATGCTACATCCGGTCTGGTACATAGCATCGTGTACATGATAGTGCCTACAGCCGAAGCATAGGGTATCCCTTGCATGCGAGATCTCTCCAAATCAGTCTTGGGAGACATCTCTTTGGAGAGAGTGAGCCCTGAGATCATGGGTAAAAACCCACGTTTGGACTCTTCCATACTAAACCTCTATAGTATGGTGTCAATGTACCTGGATTGGGACAATCCCAATATCATTTTAGATCTATCTCTATAGATCATAATTCCCCGTATGCAGGAGGCATCACCTAGATCTTTCATTGAGAATCTTTGTGATAAGAAGAGCGTGACTGATTGCAGCATAGGAATTTCATTTCCTATCAAGAGTATGTCGTCCATATACAATACGAGGAAGACAACCTTACTCTCTGCCAACTTCTTGTAGATACAAGGTTCATCTACGTTTTTGACGAAATCAAACTCTTTGATAACGACGTCAAAGCAGATGTTCCAACTCCGCGATGCTTGCATTAATCCATAAATGGATTTAAGCAGCTTGCACACCTTCCCGCTGCACCCACTATCTACGAAGCCCTCTGGCTGAGTCATGTACACGCACTCTTCTAAATCACCGTTTAGAAAGGCGGTCTTAACATCCATTTGCCAGATTTCGTAGTCATGATATGCAGCAATGGAAAGCATTATCCGGATGGATTTAAGCATAGCCACTGAAGAAAAGGTTTTGTCATAGTCCACACCTGGTCTTTGACGATAACCTTTTGCAACAAGTCTAGCTTTGAAGGTCTCCACTTTCCCATCTACACCAAGTTTTATCTTGAAGATCCACTTGCTCCCAATGGGTTTTACCCCTTCAGGAGCATCTCCCAAAGTCCATACTTTGTTGGTGTACATGGATTCAATCTTGGAACGCATTGCATCCAGCCATTTCACTGAGTCCCCACTCGTGATGGCCTGCTCGAATCTAGTTTGGTCATCATCTACCATGATGCAATCCTCGTGCCCACCATCAAAGAGAAAACCGTAGTATCTCTCAGGTGGATGAGAAACCCTGCTAGATCGGCGGAGCGGCTGGGGTTCATCGGGTACTACTGAATCCTCTGGTTCTACCAAGTCTTCTGTTATAGTTTGTGTCGCTGGAACCTCTTCCAGTTCTACCTCAATGCCACTAATCTGATTCATAAGAAAACCTTTTTCTAAGAAAGTGGCATGTCGAGAATCAAACACCTTTTGTTCCTCGGGGTGGTAGAAGATATACCCTTGTGAATTTTTGGGATATCCTACAAACTTACATAAGACAGATCTTGCCTCGAGTTTGTCCGGATTTTGTCTTTTGACCTAGGCCAGACAACCCCGTATCTTAACATACTTAAGAGATGGTCTCTTCCCTTTCCATATCTCATATGGAGTAGTAGGCACTGATTTGGTAGGAACCATATTCAATAGGTGTATGGCTGTCTCAAGCGCATAACCCCAGAAGGAAATAAGCAACTCAGCAGTGCTCATCATAGAGCGCACCATATCTAATAGCTTGCGATTCCTCCGTTCCGATACACCGTTGTGCTGTGGTGTATAAGGAGGAGTAAGCTGAGAGATAATCCCATTCTCTTTTAAATAATCCAGAAAATCATTGCTCAAGTATTCTCCTCCTCGATCAGATCGAAGGATCTTAATACTTTTGCCCGTTTGGTTCTCAACTTCGTGCTTATATTCTCTGAATTTCTCAAAAGCTTCAAACTTGTGTTTTATCAAGAACACATGTCCGTATCTAGAGAGATCGTCAGTGAATGTAATGAAGTAGGAAGAACCGTTCCTGGCGTGTGTAGACATGAGACCGCATACATCACTATGTATCAGCCCTAAGAGTTCCGTAACTCTTTCTCCGTGTCCACTAAACGGAGCTTTGGTCATTTTTCCTTTGAGACATGAATGGCAAGTATCATAAGATGATAATTCGAACGGATTCAAATATCCATCTTTATGTAACTTAGCTAGTCGTGTCGCATTGATATGACCAAGTCTACAATGCCACAAGAAGGATTCGTTCATTTCTGAACTCTTTCTCTTGTGTGTGTTTTGTATATTAAGGACTGTATGTTGATTGAGAATGAATATGCCATTATATAACGAGCCTGATGCAATCAACTTTTGATCTAGGAAGATGTTCATAACATTATCATGTACTACAAAATTATATCCTTCTTTACTCAATAAAGAAACAGATATAATGTTGCACATCATGTTCGTTATATAATAGCACTCATTCAGAATCAGTGTATTACGACTTGGTAATACAAGGTGATATTCGCTAACTGCTTTGGCTGCAATACTTGCACCATTCCCTACTTGAACGTAATGATCACCTTTTCCCAATTCTCTACCTTCCTGTAGCCCATGTAACAGTTTACATATGTAGGATCCTGATCCGGTATCTAATACCCAGGACGTAGGGTGAACTGAGAAACTGTTCTCAATGACTAACACACCCGAAGAAGGTGCATCAACATGCATGTTCTCCATTTGGGCGGCGTGAGAATCCAGATATTCTCCTGTTTCCTGTTCAGTCTTATAACACTTATAAGATAGAACGGGTCCAACGTTCCCCTGCACAGTATAACATGCGGGTTCGGTCAATACATCCATATTATTATCTTTATTAAGGCATGATATGGTCGCTACCTGGAGAGAGAGGGAAGAAAACACTTTAGCGTATGCTCTTGCAAGATAAGATTGGTTATTATTTTATCTAATCAGGATGGCTCTCACTGTTTTTATCAAATCTTCTTTCAAACCCTAAAAGGAAAGACTAGCCGGGATTAATTACACCCTACAACTTCTCCAATCTTTCAGCCAGTCCAGTGTCGGTACTTTGAGGGTGGTTCCCCGTGCTTTCGCACGGACCTAATTAGAGTAAACCTCGTTTTTCCAGAGGCGTAACCCCGTTGACACCTTTCTAGACACCTACTTGATCGGCTAATTGTCCTGTGTAAAATTCTCCCAGGGGTAACAATTACTCGCAGTGGGTATCGGGATCCAACTATCTCATAGAAGGTATGCAATCTCATTACAAATTTCAACTCTTGAAATTCCCGATAATGCTTTTTCCCCTAACGTGCTATGACCTTGACGAATGCCAAACAACCCATAGTGCGCTAGTCAAGTTCAACCCGTACATTTCTTGATTGAATTAAACCCACCTGCACGACCCTTGACGAATGCCAAACAATGGACGTCCTAGTATATCCAATGTTTCATATGTTTCTTCTGCTGCGATATCTGTGATGTGATCATTTGATATGTTGTGATAAATACTGTATATAGTATATATGATATATTATATAGACGTTACTTATGTTTACACCCGCGCTAGCCCTGCCCCTCTCTGATACCACTATAGGGTGACTAGGCACTCTACACTATTTCTAGCATTTGCCGCCGACGACTATGGGGACTCAGAGAGGTGCAGCGAGGGCCGAGGTCAGGATTGACTCGGGTAAGACGAGTACTGACCAGGATGGCACGCTCGTTGTTCAGGAGCGGACGGTTTCGCCTTCGACTGATAGTATCGTTAGGCTTGTGGCAGAGATGCAGGACTTGCGCCAGACGATGAGTTCATTGGTTGAGGCCATTCGAGCGCAGCAACAGGAGGTTGTCACCCATGTTACCCAGTTGTTCCTTGTGGTCAGCACACAGCATTCCGTTACCTACATAGCCCCAGTGGATGCAGCCCCAGTTGACGAGACACTTCTTCCTGAGACTCTGGGAGTTCTGGAACAGTAGAGGACTCGTACAGAGGTACCAGCGCAGAGACAAAGGCCTAGTCGTCGAGATAGATTTCGTGACCATCGCGGGAGTAGCAGAGTCTTTGGACAAGGACAGTCATTTAGCTCTCATCCCCAGGAGGGTCAGCAGCCATTATATGGATGTTTTCGTTGCGGGAGCCTTCATCACCACATCAGGGATTGTTCCGTAGTACCGCGTCAGACCCATGTTCAGAGAGGTCGTGGTCGCGGAGGATTGGTTATGAGAGGACGGTCTGGCAGAGGAAGATTTCTGACAGTTCCGGGTAAAAGACAGACACGAGAGTTTGTTTCTACTCATCGGGACGCACAGGCGTCCAGTGCAGAGTTTTCAGGTATTCTTAATTTGTTTGTTCTTTTGATTCATAGGTTGGTGTTGTTCGGGATATTTGGACTTGTTGTATACACACGTTGTGCCTTTGTTGGGCTGAGGGTTGTGTATGCTAGATCAGTCGTTGTTGTGTTAATTTCTGTCAGCGATTCTTTTATTACGCAATACGTATTTCAGTCATGTGCCAATCGGTTAGGAGATAGAGATTCATCCGTCACTTGATCCTTCTAGAGATGTTGGATTTGACGTTCTCCTGGGCACGGATTGGATAGTTATGTGCGAGGCGTTTGTGGACTACCGGGAGAAAACAGTTAGTTTGTTTTCCCGGCAAGTCAGTTCTCGTTGTGTAGGGGGACAGTGGTGCCGCCTCTCACATCTTGAATTCAGCATTTTTCGCTAATCGGCTTTTGAGGAGAAGATGTCGCGGATTTTTGTCGTCTATTGGAGATACCGGAGCCACAGTGGGTTTGTTGGACCGGGTAGTTATCGTGCGAGAGTTTTCCGACGTTGTTCTAGATGAGCCGGCGAAGCTTAGGGAGCTTAAGGATCAGCTGCAGAGTTGTTTGTTGGGAGGTTTCGCTTCTGAGTGTTTCGCTTTTAGGAGCTCTTATTTCTGTTCGTCAAGGAGTAAGACGGTAGTTTGAGGTTGTGTATTAACGGATCGTCAATTGAACTAGCTTACGGTGCGGTTAAGTATCATTTACCCCGCATTGACGATTTCTTCGATCAGCTCCAGAGTGCGAGACATTTTCTATGTTTGTTGGGGATCAGGTCATCATTCTTGCGGGTTCGGAGTGATGACATTCCGAAGACTACCTTGTGCGTGCTATGGGCTTTGTGTGTTTTGGTGGTGTTATTGGACTCACCAATTCCCTAGCAGCATTCGTAGATACGATGAACTAGATTTCTTCAGGCCGTTCCTCGACCAGTTATTGTTGTGTTATTGACTATATTCTGGTCTATTCTAATGTGTCCTGAGGAACATGAGTAACACTTGAGGATTTGTATTGCAGACGTTTGGAGAGCCCCAGCGGTTTGCTAGATTCTCGGAGTGTTCCTTCAGGCTTGTTTGTGTTGACTCCTAGGTCTTTTAGTTGCGGGAGACGGTTTTCGTATGGTTCCGAGGGAGATCGAGGCCATACAGCTTTGGCCCAGACTTGTGTACGGACGGAGGTCTGTTGATTCTAGGCGTAGCAGGTTTTTACCGCCGTTTCGTGCAGGATTGCTAGGGTAGTGCTGCACCGTTGATTGGACTGACCTGAAAGGAGGTTCTTTTCTTTGGACTGAGGCATGCGTGCAGAGTTTTCCAGCAGTTGGAGATTCGGTTGACAATTGCACCAGTTCTTCTTGGTTTCTGGGTTCGGGCGACTTTGTTGTTTTTACTGTGATGTTTCACGAGTGGGGTTCGACTGTGTACTAAGGTGACACTATAGAGTTATCGCTTTTGCTTCCCGACAATTGGAGGATGTACGAGCAGGATGTCCCATTCATGATCTGGAGATGGCCGCGGTGGTCGTGCGTTGAAGATCTGAGGACACTACTTGTTCGGAGAGTCGTGTCAGGTTTCCATGGACCACCAGAGCTTAATGTACATCTTCCTGCAGCGGTTTATGATTGTAGAGACTGCGCCGTGGGATCGAGCTTGTAGAGGATTGTGTTTTGTGAGATCCTTTGGTTACCCGTGGCAAGGCGATTGTGGTAGCTGATGCTTGAGTCGTAGGCTCGGGGTTAGCTTGTTCGAGTTGTGCACAGTTCAGAGACAATCTTCTGCAGATTTACAATTCTTTTGTGATCGTGGAGTACAGCTAGGTTCTCCTCTACGGAGGGGACAACTTGCTCATGTCCGCGCCCAACCACTTTTCCTTAATCGTTTTCGTGATGCACAGCCCACCGATGCTCGTTGTCTGTGATACTTGAGCATGTTCGGCTGGGTAATGATTCAGAGTCCTTGATTTATGACTAAGATGTGCTACGTTTAGGGACGCGTTTGTGTGTACCTATTGCTGATGGGCAGAGACACGAAATCCTAGTGCAGGCGCATCAGTCAACTTTCAGAGTTCATTCAAGTTCCACCAATTGGTGACGTGACTTGTGAGATAGTTACTGGTGGACAGGATGAAGAGTGAAGTTTTGGATTTCGTTTCAAGGTGTCTGTCTTGTTGTGAGTTTGGGTTGAGCCTCTGAGACCGGCTGGAGAGTTGCAACCTTTAACCGTTCCGAAGTAGGAATGGGAGCAGATCTCCACGAATTTCGTTATGGTTTCTACCCAGGGTTTGACAGGGTGTGACCCCTTTCATGTGTTTGTTGTCCGGTTATTCTTAATTTGCTCAGTTGTTCTTTGTTATGCTTGTGCATACGTACTTATTGTTGTCGGCAGTTGGTATCGTCACTCGCCAGTGTTAGAGTTCTCCTTGGATAGCAGTTATCAGGAGACACTCCAATTGGCAACCTTTAGGTTAGTTGTAGGTTGTGTCGACTACCAGTCTGTTTTTCTGACTCTGCGTAGTAGGATTTTTGGACCCCAGCTAGTCTAGAGACTTCGGAGATGATCCAGTTGGTTCAGGTCAGGATGATGACAGTCCTGTACGGACAGAGGTCTTATGCCGACCATGGTGGTCGCAGGCTTGAGTTCGCAGTGGGAGATCATGTAATCCTATGGATTGTTCCGATAAATGACGTGTTGAGTTTTGGGAAGATTATTCCAGGATTGTAGGTCCTTTTGAGATCCTCAAGCGAGTTAGTTTCGTTGCCTTTAATTTGGCACATCCGCCCAGATTTTTGACTATTCACCCCGTTTTCATTGTGTTGATACTTTGCATTTACCTTCATGACTTTCCCACATGATTCAGCAGCAGACCTTTTAGTTTGGACTCGATCTTTTCGTTCACCGGCAACCTTTGGTGTAAATGGCTCGGCAGGTGGAGAAAATTCTGTCAAGGGTCTTGCCATCTGTAGAGATTTTTCTTGGACGTAGCCGTATAGTGAGGTGATCACTTGGGAGGCTGCGAGCAAGATATGAGACTTTGTAATTTTCACTTTGAAGGTAGGCTTAGCGAGAATTTTAAATCCGGGGACGAATTTTTATAAGGGTGGGAGATTGTAACGTTTTAGAAATCGTTATGTGAATTTTTCCGTTTTTGGGTAAAATTATCGGTATTTTCCGTTTTAAACCGATTGTGATCAAACGACCATATATACTTGCCAGCACCTAGTTTAGCTGAAATAAAGCTAGTACGCAAGCTTTGGGGGTATATGGGACGTTTTGGTCCAATTTGAATATTTCCAAATTTTAATATTATTTTAATGCGCTATTTCAATTTTGGGAATTTTCTCTTATGTCTTCTTTTCAACAATTAAGTTTGAGTTAATAAAACCCTTCACATAGCATCTAGATATTTGTATAGGGTTTTGATTTAAACTTAAAAGAAAAGAAAAAGAATAGAAGAGGTGCATGCATGTGTACAAGTGTGTGTGTGAATGCATTTATTTGCATTTATCATAGGAAATTGCTAGGAAACTCTCCCCACTTCCTCTTGGCCGAGATTCCCTCTCTTTCTTTTGCCCTTGACAATTTCCCTCTCTCTTTTCCTCACAAAATCCTTCACAAATCCATAATTCTTCATAAACTTCATATAAATCTTATCTTTCACCTCTTGGATGCTTAGGAGCAAGCAAAGCTTGGATCTTCGAGTTCTTTTAGCTAGGTAATGATCTCTATCTCTTCTTTAACTAGTTTTTGAGCTTTGTAGCTAGTTATATTCAGTTTAGAGTGTTTAAAGTTAGGGTTTGTGCGTAATATTGTATTTCAGTATCGATTTGTGATATCTATGACCTGCTGTGACCCCGAGATTTTACCAGAAAACCAAACAATGTAGTTGTGTAGTACCTGTGACCATAGGACCCCACCTGAGACACGAACCCACCTGCTCGGACCTCGACCGGCGACAGGAGGGAAATTTCCGGCGAGATCGGCCCCTAGGGTGAGTTGGGTTGTGGGTTTTTGAGGGTAGCTCTATGCTTTGGTTTGGGTGTATTTGGTCTTGTTTGTTTGTTTAGTTTTCACTGTATGCAAAATCTGGGATCACTTAGGTAGGTTGTAGTGTTTTGTGTTCGCGCGATACGTTATACGACACGGATCGTGCACTTTGGGTGGTTTTTCTCTTAAGTTGTTTTCGTCGTGTCGCTATGTACGTTAGCCACAATACGAACACTTGAGAGTATGTTTTTTGTTGTTGCGTCGGACTAAAGTAGTGTGTACGTGTTTTAGGGTTATTATTAATATACACTTATTTATTGTCTTAATATTTTAGGTTCGCAGGCGGGGACTACGGACACAGCTACAATGGGAAAACAGGTGGTTGGCTACACTTAGCCGGGAGTGTTGGTGAGTAGATTTAACATCTACAGGGGAATCTCACGCATGGCGTTATGCGTCTGGGCTAGAAATGATTAGACTTATCGCATATTCTATGTCATATTTAGAATTGCGCACTTACCCTACTGCTTAGTAAATTGTTGTGCTTGGACTAGTATCCTTAGGACACTGCACTATTATTGACAGCTCATGTTGCACGAGCACTGATTGTATGCCACACACACCGTCAATAATTGCCATGTCACGCACAACCCATATATAGAATTGATATTGTCTGGTTAGGGACATTGTGACATTGATTCATATTTCTTATCGCATATGACATATACCATACATGTATACCTACATGCTTACACATATGTTTTGACATGCTAGTTACCTGTATACCTATAGGGTATCGTACCATTAGCGATAGGTACATACACACCTAAGGACATAGCTACAGGTGCGCATTGCATTTCATACTTCAGTTATACCTGGAGGGTATATCACATCATTACTAATAGGTAGATACCTATATTTTCTGCTATTCCTTCATGTGTTCACATATATCTGGCAATAGCTACGTATTTACCCTTATTGTTGTATTATTAAGAGTTGGAGAGATTAGGAACCGCATGATTTTATATTAACTTGTTACAGTTAATTGCGGCTTTTCCTTTCTATGCTCGCATTTCAGATTTATGATGCGTATATTATATTCATGAATTTTCGCATTGAGATATGGATTTTTCATGATGTTTTCTGGATTTAAGGACCGTGGGATTTTCATGAAATTATGCATTATTTGAAAAACACGGTTTCCCTTGATATGATATTTCAGCAGCCACCATGAGATTTATCGGTGCGGATATATATATACCCCACACGAGGAAAGGAGGGATCCGTGTGAGGGTACATGGTGGGGCCCGGAGGTACCCCGGGGAAAGAATCTCAGTGAGGTGATGAGTTAGTGGGGGAACCATACTTTCTGGTGACATTACCAATGACTCGGCGGTTATCATGGGGATACCGACGGGAGTCATGTGCGTATGGATACGTCGAGAGGCGAGGGTCAGAGCTAGGCACTCAAGCTTTCGGGATAGCGTATGATACGTACCTATCAGGGGGCCAGTCGTGGTGACAGCACCTGATAGATCAGCTTTTCTGTGTCGATGCTTGACACATTGGTTTCATGATATTTCTTCTTACTCCTTTGTATATATAACAGGGGATTTGGCCGCTGTTATATATGCCCTTACTGTTGGATATGTATGCCCTAGAGGCCATTATTGTATAGTACTAGTATGTATAATACATTTTGGAAGCTTGGGATATATACACGGGTTTACGACAGTCTTTCTAGATATAGTAGTATGCTACTTGGTTTGTATCTATCTTAATATGTGTATATGTTTCTTTTAAAATATTGATAGAGCCCTTAGGATCTTTGCTTGACTATCGGCGTTGTGTTGGCGATCACACTAGTGGGGGCTGGGTAGTCTATAAGCACATCCTTATTTTGGTCCCTCGTCGTAGGATTATCTAGACAGGGAATCGATACTCCAGAGTAGACTGGTGCATACGCTTCTCATCCCAGCAGGGGAAATGGTCTGTCCCACATCCATCTGTACTTCGTACTGGAGATAGTATGCAGGTGCTCGTTAGGTTACGAGTACACTGGACAAGACTCATCGGGAACTGTTGGTTGGTATTATACCTATCATCAGTTAACACTTCCCAGGTTACATTAGTACATCTTAGTCCGTTGACTTGACACTGTCACTTCGCCTCAAGTGTGTTCCCACTGTTCTCAGATTACTCCCTACCATGGCTCTATTGAGTCGTGCAAACAGGTAGTAGCTGGGTGCAGTCCCGAAGCACTTGGAGGCAGTGACGGTTAGACAGGATTCGTCTCTCCCGGTATTGGGAGTTGATATCGCGTTGTGTCTAGGAGAGCCATTAGACATAGTCGTCCCTGGCCAGGGCAAGCGAGATTTGCTTGTAGTGTTACCAGTAGTTTCTCAGGGTGTTCTGGGCTACACTCCGACACGACTTGTACCGCTATTAGGGGACTGACGTTTACCGCCCCCTTAGGCCCGCCATGCGATACTCTTAGACGAACAGACCGGACTGTACGGAGATTGTCACATTCAGGCTCAGTAGGAGTTCGGATGGGTTCACCTCATCAGTCTTCTTGTCGGCATCTACCTGGGGACCGTTATGTACATCTAGTACCGCTTGCGGCCTGTGGTTAAACCCACTGCCAGCATAGTGTCGAGCCTTTAGAGTCCCACACAGAGGGTTACTCGCCTTTGGGCAAAACAGAGTAGAGGTCGCATGGTTTTGCGACGGGGTTCGTTCACATCCGCGCACTTGTGCACGTTTGGTGTCCGGGAAGTTATTACTAGCGGGCTTTGGTTTAAGCCAGATCTTAGTATTTGTTTTGGGATTGGTTTTGTCTCAGTGTATTCATGTTCTTCGGAACACGGATGCGGGTGTGTATGCACAGTTGACAGAGGTAGAGGCAGAGGATTCTCATTAGGGTTGTTGACCATTTGACTTTGGTTGACTTGGTGACCGTTGACTTTTTCCAAACCCTAATGAGAATGAGGAATATGGTGAATAATATTAATTAAGGATAATTGTGCTATTGTTAGGGTTGTTGACAATTTGACTTTTGTTGACCTTGTTGACTGGTTGACCTTTGTGGTCTTGTTGACCATCATCATTTCATTTCAATGATGCTTCTTGTTCATTGCAAAATGCATTAAATGAAGGTGATGATAGTGGTCATTCAAAAACTAACCATCACAATTCTTAATCATTATTCCAAAATATGTGAGCATGGTTGCAAGATGAAAGCTCATTCTATCATATTCTTTCTCTTTCTTGAAAGAAAGCTCTCCCTCTTCCTCTCTCAAACTTCAAGTGTTCCATGAGTTGGAAGTCATGAACTTTTGAGACAAAACCACCATAACTCTTCTCTACTCATTCTAAGGTCCTAGGTCTAGCAAACCAAGCACCTTAGTTATCTCTAGGTTGAGATAGGAGCTCAAGTTCGAGGCCCTCGGATGGATCCATCTACGGCAAAGAGGAGACGACGAGGAGGAGCCGTTCAAACCACTACAAGGAGTAAGCAAGGAGGAGAACTAAAAAAACAAGAGAAGGAGTTCAAGACATAGGTATAACCATTCTACATAGTAGCTACAACTTGTAGTTTATTTATTAGTTTTTCTTTAGCAACGATCCTTCATGGATAGTCCATGTTACCTAGTTAGGAAAATTTGATTTTTACCTATTTCGTCTCCCCGAAAGAACCGGGGTGGGTAACGTGGACCTAACACTTACACCAATATTAGTGGAATGGGACGCTAACATATGTGTATTGACGTTAATTATATACATCATCATTTTTATTCATGCAAATATACCTAGAATGTAAAGGACTCATTGACATTGGATTTAGGACATTTGAGGATTCATATGATATTGATTATAGGATATATATAAGATTGCTGATATTGTACATACGAGATATGCGAGATCTACTTGATATTGTACATACGGGATATGTGAGATCTACTTGATGTTGTACATTCGAGGTATGTGAGATATACTTGATATTGTACATACGAGATATGTGAGATCTACTTGATATTGTACATACGGGATATGTGAGATCTACTTGATGTTGTACATTCGAGATATGTGAGATATACTTGATATTGTACATACGAGATATGTGATATCTACTTGATGTTGTACATTCAGGATATATGAGATTTACATGATATGAGAGCCGGTTTGGGGGCGGATTTGTGGAATTTGACTATCTTGTTGGATTTTGTTCCTACCACGAGGTTAGGATTTCCATGGAAATGACATGTTGTATTCCATACTCCACATTTACTGTTTATGCACTGCTTCATGCATTAGTGTACCTGTAAGAGTACCTTCCATGCCTGTTGCATTTACATACCATTATTCGTATCATTTCTTCATGTATTAGGAGTACCGATATAGTAACTTACATGATGCTGCATACAGATTGTCATATTATTACCGCTTCATGTGTAGTTGTACCTGTTAGTGTACATTTCATGACTGCTGCATTAGATATGACCATTCATTGCTATTAAATGATTATGTTAGATTCGCGTTGTATGTGCATACTCGCGATTATTTGCATATGTTATTTACTATTCACGAGTTGGCAACTCACTCCCGTTATGCCACAGTGATTGCAGGTGTTCCTCAGGATAGTCAGAGGCATAGCTATTTTCATCCATCGTATCATCTTTTGCTGCGGATACCACTTCGCCTGACAGTGTGCGGTTTGCCTGGTGGGTTTTGTGGTAATCCGAGGTTGTATTGTATATTCGTTGTATCCATGTACTCTCCATCTACCAGCTTTATGTATGACTTATTGACTTGGTGTGAGGACGATATTGTATATTATTTTATGACTTGGAGGTTTTTATGCAGTTTTATTTATATCGTCTCTTTCTTCTCTACGTCGTCGTATATCTGTTGTGGTGATTGTTTTCCGCCGTTAGGTGTGGATTTTGCTCCCGTTTGGGATGCTTTACTTTATATTTATGTTGTACCTATTTTGGGGGCTTGTTTTACAAAGGAGGTGCTGCCAAAATATTAAGGAATAAAAGTGAGACTTTAAAGAATTTTTGGGTTGTGATTTCAAAGGTTTTGGAAATACTATTATCACTTTCTTATTACTTTTCATGGTTTAGATTGCTGGGTTTTGGCTTTCTTTTACTACGTTACGCCTGTAGACGTTGCGTAGTATTAGGGCCGTCACGTGCCAAATTTCGGGTCGTGACATTGAAGCAGCACCAAATTACACACTACCCAAAAGTCCACAATAACCAATACCCTGAAAAAAAACAGCACAAGAATTTCCCTGCACCATAAAAAAAACAGCAACGAAATTTCCTCATCTCCAAAAATGTCAATGGTGTTGTTTCGGGTTGTTTCGGTTTTGATATTTTAAGATTGTCTAAACAACTAGTAAACGGTTAATGGGTTGGCTCTGATAACATGTTGGGCCACGGCAGCGCCCCGGCCGTCAAACCGACCCCAAATGCGGAACCAAAACTTTTTGCGAAACCGGCGCCTACCGCGGTCCAAATACCCGGATCGTTCCATTAACCGTAAACTAGAAAACTGTAAAAGAGTTTGGAAATTATACCGATCGATCCGTGTCCTTCGGTCTTCAATCTCCACGCCTAACTCCTTGCTGCTGCGCCGACGAAGTCCGCTGCCCGATCAGGTCCGTCGATGAGGCACCACGTCATCGAATCTTTATACGGGCTCCCGCTTCAATCCGAAGCAACTCGGACATGAAGTTTGCTAGCAGACTTGTCCAAGATTGAATTAGAGAGAGTGTAGAATAATTTGTCTCAAGGAACCTAAGTGATTGGGTGGAGGTGAATTGGAGTTGCCAAGTGAGATTGAGAAATGTGAGCATGATTTTAGCAAAGAAAATCCTCACATAGGAAGTGCTCGGCCAGCATGAATTGAATGGGCACTGGGGATTTTTTTTTTTGTGAAGTGGTGAGAATAAGGGGTTTTTAATAATCCAACACAAAAACAAAACCCCTTCTCAAATGAACAGCACACTCATTCCACACAAATAAACAATCCCCTCATCAATCAATTAACAACCACCTCACCATTTTAACCATGCTGCCCCACACCAAACCATGCCTCATTAATGAAGCACCGCCATGCACAGTGCTCGAAATGGGCAGCCCCCACCAGTGCAAGAAAAGGAAAGAAAAGAATGGTCAAAGGTCAATTGTCAATGCTCACATAAATTAAACATAGAGGGTCATGTTTAAGACGGAAAAAGAAAACTGACAACTACCAAAATAATCCCTTAACGAATTACGAGATTACACCTCAACTGTAAATACATACCCGCATTTGTATTACGACCGAATACAAATGCAACGAGACAAAAATATTCCTACAATATAATACTAGGATCCGGCTTGAACCAAAACCCGCTAGTATTATCCGTCCGATCCTGATCCGTCCACATGTGCACGAATATGATTGAACCCTGCCATAAAACCATACGTCATGTACAACGTTTCACCCGAACATGGGAAACTGTCTGTGGGGGACTCTGATGACTCATCAATACACTGGCACTGGGTATAACCACTAGCACGTCAGAGGTACTAGCTGTACGTGACAGTTGCCTATGTATTGAACGAAAGGGAAGTTGGCGAGCGAACTCATCCTGAAACACTACTGAGCCTGACAGTGACAATATCCATACAGTCTGGTCTGTTCGTCTATGAGTATCGCATATAGGGCCTAGGGGGGCTGGTAAACGTCAGACCCCTAATAGCGGTATAAGTCGTGTCGCAGAGAAGCCCAGAACACCCTGAGATACTACTGGAATACCTACCAGTAAATCTCGATTACCCTGGCTAGGGATTTCATGTAATGGCTCTCCTAAATACACCGCGATCTCACCCCCAATACCGGGAGAGACGAATCCCTGACGATCCGCTCGTTGCCTCCATGTGGATCGGGACTGTACCCAACTAAAACCTGTTTTCACGACTCCTTTGAGCCATGGTAGGGTAGTAATCAAAGCACGGTGGGAACTTACACGAGACAAATGACGATCTTAGGTCGACAAACTGACCTGTACACATGTCACCTGGGAACTGCTATCTGACGATATGTATAATACCAACTAGCATGTTCCCGGTGAGTCCTGTCCGGTGTATTCATAACCCAATGAGCACCTGTATACATCTTAGGTGAACCAACTGACACCAATGGCATGTGAGACCGGCCACCGCCCCTTGTCGAGGTCTCGACTGTATACACTAGTCTACTCTGGAGTATCGATGCCCTGTCTCGAAACTCCCACGACTAGGGACACTTTAAGGATGTGCTTATAGACCCCAGCTCCCACGTATATGATCGCCATCATAGTGCTGGCAGTCAAGAAAGAATCCTATGGGCTCTATCAACATGAAATAGTGAACTAAAGCATGTACACGATGATAAAGACAAACCAGATAGCATACTATCATCTCGAGCAAGACTGTACTACCGGTATAGGTCCTCCCTCAATCATTGTAATCACGTACCTGCGATCCAATAATTGACTTTGAGCTCACTATATCCAACAGTACCACCGACGTGCTTGTGGTTAAACCCACTGCCGGCGTATTGATGAGTCTTTAGAGTCCACCATAGATAGTTTCCCAAAGTTTCGTGCGAAATGTTGTAGATGCCGTATTGTTTTATGGCAGGGTTCGATCATATACATGCACTTGTGCATAAATCATGATCGAACGGATCATACGAGTGGGTTTTGTTTTAAGCCGGATCCTAGTATTAGATTTGCTGGATTACTTTAGTCTCATCGCATGTGCATTCAGTCGGAATGCGGATGCAGGTATGTATATACAGGCGAGGGGTATCCATGTGATCTGTCACGAGTTTACTTTAGATGTTGCCGTATCTTTTTGTCAGACTAAACATTTGGATTAAAGTTTGGATGGTGGAAATTGTGAATATGAGTGATGATTTTCTGCATTAAATGAGACATGTGCTTCATTGGTCACTCATGGTCTTATTTCTTGTGCAAATGTCATTTTTGTGATTGATTATTGGGTTGAAATGAGAGGTGGAGAGAGAGTGGACAGCCACAAGGGCTTGGGTTAACTCTTGAGATTATTCTCTTGCTCTCACAACTCATTCCAACACAATAATAAACCAAGCCTCATCTTCTTCTTCTTCCTCTAGCTCACCATTTCCACAATAGCATCATCTTCAACCTCCATCCATACACTGTCATGTGTTGAGAATCAATGGATGCTTGAGACAAAGTTATCACTGTTGGATATATGTATGCCCTAGAGGCCATTATATGTATAGTGGATGCTTGGATATGTATGTATATATATATATATATATATATATATATATATATAGATTAGTTTCTTGCTCGACATGATAGTATGCTATCTGGTTTACTTTATCTGACATGTTGATTTGATCATAATTTTATTCATTCGCACATGTTGATAAAGCCCTCAGGATATTTGCTAGACTACTGTGACTATGATGCAGATCATACTTGTGGGGCACGTGTAATTTATAAGCATATCCTAGAACTGTTCCTAGTTGTGGGTGTATCGAGACGGGGAATCGATATTCCAGAGTAGACTAGCGTATACTATTCTTGTCCCATGTGATGGGCGATGGAGTTTCCCATATCCATCTGGTGAGGTGACACCAAAGAATGTATGCGGGTGCTCAGTGGAGACTGGGTACACTGAATGGACTCATAGAGAACTCCTATGTGGTATTATATCTATCGTCGGATAGCAGTTCTCAGGTGACACGGTTACAGGTCAGTCTGTAGACCCAAGATCGTCATAGAGTCTTGTGTGTCCTTCCATTGTACTTTGATCTCCACCCTACCACGGCTCTACTGAGTCATGCGAATAGGTGGTCTTTGGGTACAGTCCCGAGGCACATGGAAGCAATGAGCGATAGGAGCGGTTTTGTCTCTCCCGGTATTGGGGGTTGATGTTGTGCTATGCCTGATTGGCTATAACAGGAAGTCCCTGGCCAGGGCTACTGAGATTTACTGATAAGCGTTATCAGTAGTTTCTCGATCTGTTATGAGCCATACACCAGCATGACTTATTGAGTTATTGGGGTCGACAATACCATCCCTAGACTTGATATGCAACATATTTGACGAGGAGACCGGACTGTACGGTAAGTGTTGCCAGATGGCTCGACGGGAGTTTTGACAGCTTTGCTGGTTTTCTTCTGATCGCTCAATACCCGGATGGCCGTTACGTTTAGCTGACCGCTTGCATCTTGTGGATGTTTAATATGATCATCACCTATTGCCGGAGTATTGACGAGTCTTAGAGTCCCACACAGAAATTTCCTAGCCCAAGCGAAAAGATGTGGTGTGCATATGTGATATGCGCGGGGACCCGATTGAATACGACTATCTGATACCGTATTTTAGTCGGGCGTTATCTTATTGGTCGGGTCGTATGTGATATGACCGGATTGTTAAATCAATTGTTGATTTAACATTTTGACTTTTAGCTTTACTTTAATTCTTTAGTCACACTCTTTTTATTAAAGAGGAAGAATGCATGCATGTATGCATATGATGATATGCAAGCATGCACATGATGATGTGCATAGGATACATACATACAATGTATCATGGTTGATGATACACACTTGAAGGCAATATAAAACTTACATGAAAGTATAATATATATATATTTATTTGCATTTGTTTTAAAACAAAAGGAAAAGAAAAGATTAATTCATGGTTAACATTCTACACTCTTCTTGAATTTAACATTGCTCACCCACTTTTTAACCACGGATTAAGTTCTCTTTTGGCTTTTAACCCATTTACTAAATATCTAGATATTATAGCAACCATGGTTGAGAGAGAGATAGAAAATATATATACTATATTTTCTATTTTTCTTTCACAAGTTTATCACTTCACAAAAAAAGCTTTTTCCTTCATCTTCTTCTTCCTCCTTGCTCTATAGGTTTTTCCATAGTGAGAGAGAGATAAAAAGAAAGGGTTTTACAAAAGAGAACTCACCACTTCATCATTCTACTCTAATCTAGCCAATTAGTTTAGAGTGTTTAGCTTCATCTTCTTCTTGCACCAAGTGGAGCTACAAGCTTGGAGCTAGTGAACTTCGGGTGGATAATCGTGGCCGTAGGAGCTTACTAGCAAGACTTTCCAACCTTTCAACGATCCTAGGAGTCACTACAAAGTGGACTACAAAGGTTGTATTCCTTTCACTTAGTGTAAATATAGTTCTTGTATGTGATACTTGTGTTGTTACCCTAGCTATTCTAGTTAAAGATCCATGCTTTGTTTACTTAGCACCTCTAGAAATTTTAAAGTGGCATGTGTGATGCTTCCATACTCATAAGTAGGTGCTCGGGAAACCTAACACTGGTATCAGAGTCAAGCTAGAATTCTGGAGTTGGTGTTACAACAAATAAGAAAACGAATCCGACTACGAAAATACGGTATTACGGAACCCTTGATATGCTCTATGGAATTTTTTTTAAAAGTCGTCTAAAATTTTTTCAAACAGGTATAGAGTCGTATTTTGACTGAAATAAGCACACAGGTGAAATACGGGGGAGGGGGGTCATCGGATTTGGAACGGCCACCCTAGAAGTTTTTCCGGCCAGGCCGGCCCCCATGCCTCAGAACCCTCCCGTATTGCTCCAGTGCTCTTTTGGGTTAATTTTTGGTTTTGTGGTATTGTTTGTTTGGCCCAGTTTTCATGTGATGATTGTTTAGAATTGGGGCTAACTCCTAGTACTTTGAAGTCGTATTTCTTTTACACTAAATTGGTAACCTAGACTATTTTTAAACAGTTCGAACGGACAATGAACACCCCACTTTCTACCCCGCTGAAATTTCCAAGTGTTGAGTTTTTCTTAAGTTAAATTTATATTCAATTATAGCGCAAGTATCCTATGGACCCTCTAGAAGATCATAATAACCTTAAATCGATTCTATGCCCACGGAACCGCGAACGAACCTTCGGGTTTGCCGTAGTGCCGTGATGTCATGGGTGAGGCATTGGTTAACTTCTTCTACGACTAGATCATAAGACACTGTGGCGCGATTTTGGGTATTTGTAACTATGCTCAAGCGTTGAGCTCTTGGGGTAAAACGTGGGTGTTTGTTGATTCAATCGAAACGTTAAACATCGTCTTAATATCTGTGATTGCAATTGTTGTTTTTCACTTTCTTTTCTGCGACCGTCTGCGTAGTATGTAGTGCATCGCCGGCTTCGTTTCTATACATCAACGGAAATCGGGATACGCATACTTGCTTACATTGATGATATGAGATATTATGTGTTTCAAAGATATGATGCAGTATTGTCGCGATCGAATAGCCGGGGGTTTTATGTGAGATGAGAGTGTTTATTTTCATTCATGTAAAAGTTAAATGTATGTAATATTCTTTTATTTGGAGCACTTCCGGGTTGAGGATGATGTCACCATTATTGTGTATTATTTATTTTTCCGCATTAGGATAGACCCAAGGAGGGAGCACAAGTGATCGGGTTCTAGGGTTCAGTGGGAGGCCATCTCGAGGAGTCGAGACCGGGTCTCCTAAACTTTAGAATTGGCAGGATCACTTGCCGCTCTCGTAGGGGTCTAGGGGTGTGGGCTTGGCTATTCATCGCGACCGTGGAATCCGTATTTTCTATTGCTGGCTGAATACAAAATACAGACCTTCTAGTTATCCTTTTTTATTTTCATATATGCTTCTGCTGCTGTTGATATTCTGTAATGTGATTATTTAGTATCTGAGACGAATGGATTATTATTATATATATGATATATAATAAACGTTGCTTATATTTTACACCCGCGCTAGTCCCACCCCGCTATGCCGTTAGTTATGTAACCTAACGGTGCATAATGAGACATTGTGGCGAATGCGGATGGTATAAGTATACGTTCTATTTTCGTTTCTTTTCTGTGATGGCTTAGGAACTTAAATGATGGGACCACATTAATGAGATTAATGTAAAGTAAAAGAAACTTAAAGATGTTGTAGAATCGGATTTGAAACCCACTCGGCCTTTTTATGAAAAATGCATGTTTTCAAAAGATGCGGAGCTTAAGCCACTCCTTTTCTAAACTGTTTTGATTCTACAACGAGATCAAGTTCAAAGCGTTAAAGGTTTTCATAAAAAAAAACCTCCCCCACCCTACGTCATTTTAGGAAGCAGAGTACTTAGTATTCGTGCTACGTATGTCGACCATAGCCAAGGCGTAGTGTACGGTAGCTAAGTGATGACTTCCTACACCGCATATGATGCGATTAGTTAGGACAGTCACATGATAATGTCGACCATAGCCGAGGGTCCTTTGGGTGGGCCTAATTAATCACGAAATGACGGGTAGAACTTGACTAGTGCTTATGATATGTTGACCATAGCCAAGGACATAAGCAGCTATGGGTAAAAACCATATCGGGAGTTTCAAGAGTTGAAATTGCATACCATCTATATGATAGTTGGATCCCGATCTCACTGTGAGTAAGAGTTACTCCCAGGAGAGTTTTGCATTTTGCAATTAGCTAATCCAGTAGGTGTCTAGAATGGTGTCAACGGGGTTTGACCTCTGGGAAAATGAGGTTTATTTTAATTAGGTCCGTGCGAAAGCACGGGGAACCTCCCTCAAAGTACCGTCACTGGCCTGGCTGACTGGTTAGCGAAACTGTAGAATGTAATTAATCCTGGATAGTTTTCTATTCAGGGTTTGAAAGAAAATTTGATAAAAGCAATGGGAGACATCGATTAGATAAGATAATAACCAATCTCATTCTTTGCAAGAGTATTTCACAGAGTGTATTATTTTCTCTCTCCTAATAGCAGATACCGATGACTGGACTTAGGCTTCTACTAGAGAAAAACAAACTGACGGGGACGAATTATAAAAAATGGAAGAGGAACTTGAAAATTGCACTCGCATATGATAAAGTATCATATGTCCTCACTACCAAAGCCCCACCCGTCCTAGGACCTGAATCATCTGTTTCGGATAGGGAGATCCGAAAAACATGGGATATTGATTGCAACACAGCCAGGTGCCTCGCGCTTCCTTCTATGGACAACATCCTTCAGAAACAGCACGAGAAGATGGATGTACAATCCATCTTTCTTCATACAAAAGAGTTGTATGAAGAGAAATCTCGTACTTTGAGATATGAGGCATCTCGAAAGCTGTTTCAGATGCGAATGGCCCCTGGAACATCAGTAGGAGACGATGTTTTGAAGATGATTTGTCTTATTGAAGAACTTGAGGAACTGGGATGACTATGGATAATGAGCAATATACGAATGTTGTTTTGAAGTGTCCCTCCCCCGCCTTTGCTCCATTCATAGTGAATTTAAATATAAACGATTTAGAGAAATCATTGAATGAACTTCTTAATATGTTGAGAAGTGCAGAGAGCACGCTGAAAATAGCGAAGTCTCCCGCTCTGCTTGCTGGGCCATCTTCCTCTTCCATCCCAAAAGCCAAGGCCAAGGGAAATAAGAAGAAGAAGTCCATCAAACCGAATGGAGGAGTCCAAAAGGCGAAGGGGAAAGTCAAAACCGGGGCCGCGGGAAGTGGAAAAGGGGAATGTTTTTTCTGCCACAAGATGGGACATTGGATACGGAACTGTGCTTTGTATCTTGCTGATCTCAAGAAGAAGAAGCATGTTGATGTTTCCACTTCAGGTGTGTTTGTAACTGAGAACTGTTTTTCAATTAACTCTGCATCTTGGGTATTAGATATCGGTTCTAGTTCTCACATCTGCAATTGTATGCAGGGGCAGAGAAACAGTAGAGTTTTGAAGACTGGAGACCATACTCTGCGGGTTGGAAATGGTTCCAATCTACATGCTGTATCCATAGGACAATAACATCTTAGGTTGCCTTCGGGTTGTATTTTAGTTTTGAACACGTGTTATTTTGTACCTAGTATGCTATGTAATATAATATCCGTTTCTTTGTTGGACAATGGAGGATATCATTTTGTGTTGCAAAATAATGTTATGAAAATTAACTTGAATCAAGAGTTGATTGGGTATGGTACATTGAATAACGGTATTTACGTCCTGAACAAACACACAGTTTTCAATATACACCATACTAATTAAAGAAAACTTTCAGATATAAATGAAGCTTTTATTTGGCATTGTAGATTTGGTCATATTAATGAAACAAGACTAAACAAGCTACATAAAGATGGATATTTAAAACCTTTTGAATATAAATCTTATGCAACTTTCCAGTCCTGTACCAAAGGTTAAATGACCAAAACTCCGTTTACTTGACACGGAGAATGAGCTGTGGAACTCTTAAGCCTTATACATAGTGATGCATGCGGACCAATGTCTACACATGCACGAGGTTGTTTTTCAAAATTCATCACTTTTACTGATGATTTCTCAAGATTCGGACACGTGTTTTTGATAAAGCACAAATCCGAAGCTTTCGAGAAATTCAAGAAGTACAAACTTGAAGTAGAAAAACAAACGGGCTTGAGCATCAAGAAACTTTGATCAGATCGAGGTGGAGAGTACTTAAGTACAGAGTTTTCAGACTTTTTAAAAGAGAATGGGATTCTTTCTCAGCTCACTCTTCCTTACACACCACAACACAACGGTGTGTCAAAACGGAGGAATCGTACCCTATTAGATATGGTACGATCTATGATGCATGATACTGAGTTACCGCTTTCCTTTTGGGGACATGCATTGGAGACAGCAATGTATCTGTTAAACAGAGTTCCAACCAAGACCGTGCCTACTGCTCCATATGAGATATGGAGTGGAAAGAGACCATCTCTTAAAAGAGTTAGGATATGGGGTTGTCTGGCTTATGTCAAAAAGCAGAATCCGGATAAACTCGAGACACGATCGGTCATGTGTAAATTTGTAGGATATCCAAAACAGTCCTATGGATATCTATTCTACCACAAGGAGGAACAAAAGGTGTTTGTTGCTCAGTATGCCACATTTTTGGAAAATGAAGTCTTTACAGAAAGTACTGATGGCAATATGGTAGAACTAGAAGAAGTTCTAGAGACACAAATTACTCAAGACGAATTAGTTGAAACTGATGTTACAGTAGAACTTCAAGAACCTCAGCCACTCCGGAGATCTAGTAGAACTTCTCGCCCACCGGAGAGATACTATGGGTTTCTCATTGATGGTGATAGAGAAGATTGCATCATGGATGATGATGACCCTACTAGTTTTCACCAAGCTATCACGAGTGGTGACTCTGTGAAGTGGCTGGAAGCCATGAGATCCGAAATGGAGTCCATGTACACCAACAAAGTATGGACTTTGGACGTTGCACCTCCTGGGATAAAACCCGTTGGGTGCAAATGGATCTTTAACAGAAAGATTGGTGTAGATGGACAGGTAGAGACCTATAAAGCAAGGCTTGTAGTGAAAGGTTTTCGTCAAAGACCAGGACTGGACTTTGATGAAACTTTCTCTCCGGTAGCAATGCTTAAATCCATCTGGATCCTACTTGCTATTGCTTCTCACCATGATTACGAAATCTGGCGGATGGACGTTAACACTGCATTTCTGAATGGTGATTTAGAAGAATGTGTTTTTATGGATCAGCCAGAGGGCTTCATTGACAGTGGGAGCAGCGGGAAAGCATGTAGATTGATTAAATCCATTTATGGATTAAAGCAGGCCTCACGGAGCTGGAACATCTGTTTTGATGATACAATCAAAGTGTTTGATTTTATCAAAAATATAGATGAACCATGCATTTATAAGAAGATTGGAGGGCATACTGTCACATTCCTCGTATTATACGTGGATGACATTCTCCTGATAGGAAATGATATTCCTATGCTACAATCGGTCAAACTATTCTTATCACAAAGGTTCTCCATGAAGGACCTGGGTGATGCCTCATGCATTTTGGGTATAAGGATCTATAGAGATAGATCCAAGAGATTATTGGGATTGTCCCAATCAAAGTTCATTGACACCATCCTAAAAAGATTTAGTATGGATGATTATAAGCGTGGTGCCTTGCCCGCTTGCCATGGAATCACTCTCTCCAAAGGCTTCTGTCCGAAGACTGATGAAGTGAGAACTCGCATGAGCATTATACCGTACGCTTCAGCCGTGGGATCTATAATGTATGCGATGTTATGTACTCGACCTGATGTTTCTTATGCACAAGCTGTTGTAAGCAGGTATCAATCCAACCCAGGGGAGAAACATTGGATAGCTGTGAAGAACATTCTTAAGTACTTACGAAGGACTAAAGAATTGTTCTTGGTGTATGGTAATGGGGATCTCCAAATGGTGGCCTTTATCGATTCTAGCTTCCAAAGTGATAAGGATGACAGCAAATCTATCTCAGGGTTTGTATTTAGCCTCAATGGAGGGGCGGTTAGTTGGAAGAGTTCCAAACATGATACCGTTGCAGACTCAACGATGGAAGCTGAGTATATTGTTGCAAATGACGCTGCCAAGGAAGCCGTCTGGATGAAAAAGTTCATCGCGGAACTAGGAGTAGTTCCAACCATTGTTGATCCAATACCATTGTATTGTGATAATAATGGGGCTATGGCGTTAGCCAAAGAACCCAGGTCCCATCAGAAGTCCATACATATCCTAAGGCGATATCATTTGATCCTGGAGATAGTAGATCGCCACGAGATCAAGATTCGGAGAGTAGATACAAAGAATAACACAGCGGATCCACTCACCAAGGCCCTTCCACAGCCGCAGCATGAGCGACTTTTTGAGATGTTGGGTATGAGATACGCCTATAACTGGCCTTAGTGCAAGTGGGAGATTGTTGGATATATGTATGCCCTAAAGGCCATTATATGTACAGTGGATGCTTGGACATGTATATATATATATATATATTACTTTATTGCTCGACATGATAGTATGGTATCTGGTTTACTTTATCTAACATGTTGATTTGATCATGCTTTTATTCATTCTCACATGTTGATAAAGCCCTCAGGATATTTTCTAGACTACTGTGACTATGATGCAGATCATACTTGTAACGTTTCAGAAATCGTTTTGCGAATTTTTCCGTTTTAGGGCAAAATTGTCGGTATTTTCCGTTTTAACCAGATTTCGATCAAACGTCCGTAGAAACTTTCCGGCACCTAATTTAGCTAAAATAAAGCTTGTGCGCAAACTTTGGGGGTATTTGGAAGGTTTTGGTTCAGATAGAATTTTACCCAAATAAAATATTATTTTAGCCGGTAAAATATGCACGTAAATCGGGAAATTTCTTCTAAATGAAAATTCTTGGAAATCATCACTATAATTATTTTAGAACCTTCTTTTTAAATATCAGGATTTTTTTGGTCAAAGGTTTTAATTTTTTTTAAAGAAAAAGAAACAGAAAAAAGGTAGCAAAATGCATTTAATGAAGCATTTATTGTTTTTTTACTAGAACTTTCTTCACAAAAAACACCCTCCACACACTCATGGCCGGCCACTTCCTGTTCTTGGCTGCCCTTTTCTTTTCTCACTCCATTTTCAACATTTCTTGCACAAATAAATCATGAAAAATCCAAATAAAATCACAAAAATTCAAATATAATCATTTTCCTTCATTTCCTTAACCCTAAACCATGCTTGGTTCTTCATGAAGTCTTGATTTTGGAGGCTAATCTTGGTTTTCTTGTTGCATGTTTTTGAATCATTTGGAGGTATAAAATCCTAACCCTAATCTTTAATTGTTAAGTTTAAATCTTTATGCTAGCTTAATTAAATATTAATTTAAGCTTTAAATTTCATGTTTCAAAATTCTAGAAATGGTTTTAGAAATTCAAGTTAAGTTTGAAAATTGATTTAAGTGTTTAATTTTTTATTGAAGTGTTAATTTGTGATTAGGATAAGCTTAGCCTAGTAGAAAATGTTAATTATTGTTAATGAATACTTTGTTTAATTTTGCAATTTTGCTTACTAGGTTTTTGCTAAAATTTATTTATCAAGTGTTAAAAATTTAGAAATGGTTTAGATAGCTTAGTTAAGCTATTATAAGGTGTTTGTAATCGCTAGATATGCGTTAGCTTGAAACTACTGGAAAATATTGCGATAAGTTGCTTACTAGGTTTCGGGGTTTTTCCGACGTGGGTTCGATTGGTCGTTGCGAGGTTATATCTATTGTATTCCTCGTAATTGTTTCTGTTGTGTTGCGCGATCGGGACGATCGGGGTCTAGACTTGGTGTTTTGTAGTTTAGCGACCCCAGTTAGGGTTTTTGGCCGATGTCGTGCGCGATAGATGCGCTAAGCGCGCAGTGTAATTTACCGGGCGTTTTCATCATGTTTCGTTGTCTTTTCGTCATTGTAGAATGTTTTGCTTATGTGTTGTGTTTGTGAAATTTTTGGTTCGCAGGCGGGGACTACGGACACTGCTACAAAGGGAAAACAGGTGGTAGGATTCACCTAGCTTGGAGCGTTGGTGAGTAGATTTAACATCTACAAGGGAATCGCCCGCATGACGTTATGTGTCTGGGATAGAGATGTTATTTCTGTCGCATATTCTATGTCATATTTAGAATTGCTCATTTACCCTATTACTTAGATATTGTTGTGCTTGTACTTGTATCCTTAGGACACTGCACATATTATTGACGATTCATGTTGCACGAGCACTGATTGTATGCTACACACACCGTCAATAATTGCCATGTCACGCACAACCCACTTATAGATATGATATTGCTTGGTTAGGGACATTTCGACTTTGATTCATATTTCTTTACGCATTGACTTATAGCATACCTGTATACCTACATGCTTACACATATGCTCTGACATACTTACATGATAGTTACCTGTATACCTATAGAGTATTGTACCATTAGTGACAGGTACATGCACACTTTTTGACATAGCTACAGGTATACCTTGCACACCTATTTCACTTATACCCAGGGGGTATACTACATCATTACTTATAGGTAGATACATATATCTTGCTATACCTTTATGTTTTCACATACATCTGGTTATAGTTACATGTCTACCCATACCTGATGTTATTTTAGAATTGGAGAAAATTAGGAACCGCATGATATTTATATTAACTTGCTGCAAATAATTAGCGGCTTTTCCTTTATATGCTTACATTTCCGTTTATGTTGCATATATTATATTCATGGATTTTCGCATTGTGATATGGAGTTTTCATTATGTTTTCTGGATTTGGGGACCGTGGGAGTTAATGAAATTATGCATTATTTAAAAAAACCCGGTTTCCCTTGATTTGATATTTCAGCAGCCACCATGAGATTTATCGGTTCTGATATATATATATACCCCACACGAGGAAAGGAGGGGTCCGTGTGCGGGTACATGGTGGTGCCCGGAGGTACCCGGGGCAAGAATTTCGTGGAGCTAGACGATGAGTTAGTGGGGGAACCATACCATCCGGTGACATTACCAATGATTCAGCGGTTATCATGGGGATACCGACGGGAGTCATGTACGTATAGATACGTGAAAAGACGAGGGTCAGAGCTAGGCACTCGTGCTTTTCGGATAGCGTGTGATACGTACCTATCAGGGTACCAGTCTTGGTGACAGCACCTGATAGATCAGTATTTCTGTGTCGATGCTTGACACATTGTTTTCATGATACTTCTTTTTACTTCTTTGTATATATAACAGTGGAATGGGACGCTGTTATATATGCCCTTACACTAATATTAGTGGAATGGGACGCTAATATATGTGTATTGACATTAAATTATATACATCATCATATTTATTCATGCAAATATATTTAGGATGTTAGATTTTTACTTGATAATTTGATTTGGGGCATATGTGATTCATTTGATATTGTATACAGGATATTTATGAGATTGTTGATTTGTACATTCAGGATATATGAGATTTATTTGATATTGTACATTCAGGATTTGTGAGACTTATATGATATTAGAGCCAATTTGGGGGCTGATTTGAGGAATTAGGATTTGGATTTGTCTTGATGGATTGTGATCCTACCACGATGTCAGGATTCCGTGGAAATGACTTATTTCATTCCATACTCCACATTTATTATTTATGCACTGCTTCATGTATTAGTAGTACCTGTTAGAGTACCTTTCATGACTGTTGCATTTACATACCTTTATTTATATGCATTGCTTCATGTATTAGTTGTACCTGCTAGTGTACCTTTCATGATTATTGCATTTATATGACTTTTTATTGCTATTAATTGCACATGTTAGATTCATGGTGTACGTGCATGCTTGCGATTACCTGCATATGTTATTTACTATTCACGAGTTGGCAACTCACCCCCGTTGTGCCAAAGTTTTTTTTGTTGGGTGTTCCCCAGAGTAGTCGAGGCAGGCTATTCTTCTATCATCTTTTGCTACGGATACCGCATCAGCTCATAGTGTGCAGTTTTGCTTAGGTGGGTTTGTGGTTATCCGTATTGTTGTATTGTATATTCGTTGTATCCTTGTACTCTCCATCTACTATATTTATGTTGACTTAGAGACTTGGTGAGGACGATATTGTATATTATTGTGACTTGTTGTCTTTTATACAGTTTCCTTTCTATCGTCTTTTATTTTTTCGCTACGGTGTCGAATATTTGTTGTGGTGGTTGTTTTCCGCCTTTGGGCGTGTATTTCCTCCCGTTTGGGGACGCTTTATTTATATTTATATTGTACCCATTTTTGGGGCTAGTTTTTACAAAGGAGGTGCTGTCAAAATTTTAAAGAAAGAAATTTGGACTTTTAAAGAATTTGGGTTGTGATTTCAAAGACTTTTAAACAATGTTTCTTATCTTTTCTTATCTTTTAATGGTTTAGATTTCTGGGTTTTGGCTTTTTTTTGCTGCGTTACGCCTGTAGACGTTACGTAGTATTAGGGCCGTCACATGCCAATTTCGGGTCGTGACAATACTAGTGGGGCACGTGTAGTTTAGAAGCATATCCTAGAACTGTTCCTAGTCGTGGGTGTATCGAGACGGGGCATCGATATTCCAGAGTAGACTAGCGTATACCATTCTTGTCCCATATGATGGGCGATGGAATTTATCATATCCATCGGGTAAGGTGACACCAAAGAATGTATGCGGGTGCTCAGTGGAGACTGGGTACACTGAACGGACTCACAGAGAACTCCTATGTGGTATTATATCTATCGTCGGATAGCAGTTCTTAGGTGACACTTGTACAGGTTAGTCTGTAAACCCGAGATCTTCCTAGAGTCTTGTGTGTCCACCCACTGTACTTTGATCACCACCCTACCACGGCTCTACTGACTCGTGCAAACAGGTGGTCTTTGGGTAGAGTCCCGAGGCACATGGTGGAAATGAGCGATAGGAGGGGTATCGCCACTCCCGGTATTGGGGTTGATGTTGTGCTATGCTTGATTGGCTATAACAGGAAGTCCCTGGTCAGGGCTACTGATATTTACTGATAAGCGTTATCAGTACTTTCTCGATCTGTTATGAGCCATACACCAGCATGAGTTATTTAGTTATTGGGGTTGACGATACCATCCCCAGACTTGATATGCAACATATTTTACGAGTAGACCGGATTGTACGGTAAGTGTTTCCAGATGGCTCGACAGGAGTTTTGACAGCTTTGCTGGTTTTCTTCTGATCGCTCAATACCCGGGTGGCCATTACGTTTAGCTGACCGCTTGAGGGTTGTGGATGTTTAATATGATCATCACCCACTGCCGGAGTATTGAAGAGTCTAAGAGTACCACAAAGAAAGTTTCCTAGCCCAGGCGAAAAGATGTGGTGTGCATATGTGATATGCGCGGGGACCCGATTGAATACGACTATGTGATACTGTAGTTTAGTCGGGCGTTTTTTTATTGGTCGGATCGTATGTGATATGACCGGATTGTTAAATCAATTGTTGATTTAATATTTTGACTTTTAGTTTTATTTTAATTCTTTAGTCAAACTCTTTTTATTAAAGTGGAAGAATGCATGCATGTATGCATATGATGATATGCAAGCATGCATATGATGATGTGCATAGGATACATACATACAAAGTATCATGGTTGATGATACACACTTGAAGGCAATATAAGACTTACATGGAAGTATAATATATAGATATTTATATGCATTTGTTTTAAAACAAAATGAAAAGAAAAGATTAATTCATGGTTAACATTCTACACACTTCTTGAACTTAACCTTGCTCACCCACTTTTTAACAATGGATTATGTTTTCTTTTTGTTTTTAACCCATTTACTAAATATCTAGATATTATAGCAACTATGGTTGAGAGAGAGATAGAAAATATATATACTATATTTTCTAATTTTCTTTCACAAGTTTATCACTTCACAAATAAGCTTTTGCCTTCTTCTTCTTCCTCTTTGCTATCTAGGTTTTTCCATAGTGAGAGAGAGATAAAAAGAAAGGGATTTGACAAAAGAAAACTCACCACTTCATCATTCTACTCTAATTTATCCAATTAGTTTAGAGTGTTTAGCTTCATCTTCTTCTTGCATCAAGTGGAGCTACAAGCTTGTAGCTAGTGAACTTCGGGTGGATCATCGTGGACGTAGGAGCTTACTAGCAAGCCTTTCCAACCTCTCAACGATCCTAGGAGTCACTACAAAGAGGACTACAAAGGTTGTATTCCTTTCACTTAGTGTAAATATAGTTCTTGTATGTGATACTTGTGTCGTTACCCTAGCTATTCTAGTTAAAGATCCATACTTTGTTTGCTTGGCACCTCTAGAAATTTTAAAGTGGCATGTGTCATACACTAAGTCATGTAGAGAATAAACCAATGATAAACAATAATGGTTGGGTTAACAAATATCTTCAAGTAAAACAAAATTAGTGGACTTGGTCAATGGTTCCAAAATTTTCTACAAGCTTCAACCATGTGACAATTTCCAACTAATTTGATTTACTTTAAATAAAAAAAACCTCACATTATTATAAGCATGGTGTAAGTCTCATACAACCATGTAGCATGTGGCATCTAGCTTGACACAAAAGATATACATTAATATATATCACATATATACTAAGTGTACAATAGTGAGAAAAAGAAATCTTAATTGAGCTAATATTAGTTAATGTAAGATAATATATCAAACATATAATTATACATTAAATTATTAAATCAACACATGATTTAATAATCCGGCTATATCACATACAACCGACTAATATCAAATGCATCAACTTGTCGAATAAACACTTGATTCGACAGCCCAGTTATATTACATATAATCGACCGATATCACATATCGCGAGAATAGAATACGGTATCATATACGCGTATTAATCTCGGTCTCGCACATATCACATATGTGCTCCTACTTCATTTCTCTTGAACCAGGAAACCTCTGTTTAGGACTCTAAAGACTCGTCAATACTCTGGCAGTAAGTGATGATCATATCAGTCACCCACAAGCCGCAAGCAGTCATCTAAACGTAACGGCCACCCGGGTATTGAGCGATCAGAAGATCAACTAGCAAGCCTGCTCATACTCGTGCGAATCCAATCAGTAACACTACCGTACAGTCCGGTCTCTTCGTCAGATATGTCGTATATCTCAGCCTAGGGGTGGTAAACGTCAAACCCCAATAGCCCTGATAAGTCATGCCGATGTGAGGCTCATAACAGTTCGAGAAACTACTGATAACACTTACCAGTAGATCTCAGCAAGCCTGGCAAGGGATTTCCTGTTATGGCCAATCAAGCATAACGCAACATCAACCCCCAATATTGTGAAAGACGAAATCCCCTCCTATCGCTCATTGCCTCCATGTGACTCTGGGCTATACCCAAAAACCACCGTTTTGCATGATCTCTTGAACATGGTGTCGCGACCCAAAGTTCGGCCCGTGACCGGCACTTAACCACGTGACGTCTACAGGCGTAACGCGACTAAGTAAGCCGAAACCCAGAAATCAAAACCAGAAAAAGTATAGAGCGCTTAAAACATTTATTAGAATATTTGTTAAAACATCTAGAAAACTTTAAGTTGTTTAGTAGAATTCTTTAAAGTTCAAGTTATCCTTTAAAAAATTTGGCAGCATTTCCTTTGTAAAATTTGCCCCGAGATTGGGTACAAAGCAATAAATGAGTAAAATGATACACAATAAAAAATAAGCATCCCAAACGGGAGCAATCACGCCCAACGACGGAAACAACACCACAATGATAATATACGATGCCGTAGCGAAGAAAGAGTAAAAACATGTGAAGACAACATGAAATATAAAACTGCATAATAAAGTCGGCTCATAACGAGCTCGACACCAGAGTACAAGAATATACATCGTCCTCACAACTGGTCTCTAAGTCCATACATAAGTAGTAGATGGAGAATACTAGATACAATGTTGTATACAACTGGAAAATAAACAGATACCGCACAAAACCCACCTATCAGGAAAAGGGCTAGTATGCCAACTGCAATGGTATCTATGACAAAAGATGTAAGGAAGCAGCCTGCCGCGACTACTCCGAGGGACAACCTGTAAGCACTGTTGCACAACGGGGGTGAGTTGCCAACTCGTGAATAGTAGATAACATATAAAGGTAATCGCGAGTATGCACGTGCTGTGATACTCTAACCTATGCCACCAGATAACATCTATATGATGAACTGGATGCTCAAATCATGCAACAAATGCGATCTAATAACATCTCTATGTGAGGAGAAAGGTATGCAATAATCGTGCATAGTAATGAAATCTAACAACCATATATTGAATGAGCAGGGTATGCAATAAGAGTGCATAGTATGTGTACTCTATCAGGTACAATAGATACAGGATGAGATGTGAAATACTGAATGCTGAGCATGGGAATAAATAGTATCTACACGAAATATCAACATGGAAAAATAACTGGTGTCCATCAATACACCCAAATCCCAAAAAGACTCAGGCGCCCAACATCGGCACTCGAAATATCATAAAATAAGCCGTGTCTAGCATCGACATGCAAATCCTCAATTATAGGGCTCCGTCCATCGGATCGGCCCACGGGCTCCGTCTGCGGAATCGTCCCTCGGCCCCGGCAGTACGCGTCGTCCCGTATCCATCTATCGACTCTGGTCGGTATCCTCCTGATTGATCCTATTTTCCGTTGTCGGTATTTAGAAACTTGTATGAAATCACAACCAAAAATATTTGACCGCAATCAATAACAGTGTCGGTTTATAGCACATTAGTGAGTGCGGATCGTCCACAGGGATTGTGCGATTCGTTCGTATTTTGTTTTGTTTGAATCGAAAATTTAATAGAAAAAAAAGAAAAGCAAAAACGATTCAAGATTTTTATCAATGAGTTTCAAGAATCAACTAATCTAATCAAGAATCAAGAAAATGATAAACATCAAGAATCAAGTATCGATAGAATTCCAATCAATTTAGGTTTCAAGATTTGATGTAAAGCTCGTAGGAATCGATTAGATCGTAGATGTGAAGAAGATTCGAAATTACGATTTATTATCCATTAACAAATTGATACTAAAACGATGTAGATTCATCGAGGATCAAGGATCTTGCGAAGAATTAGGGTTCCTCATCCTATCCTTTGCCCTTTCGATGAATCACATTCACTAGATAGCTTCTAGGAAATCGAATGATCGATTGTTGATCTCTAGATCGTGCGAAAGGAATCAAGAACGCATTCGCATCGATCTAGATCATCGATAATTCAATTTTCAAGAATTTACAATTGTTATAGGACTAAAGAAATCGTTTAACGATTCATCATCATCATCATTCTACAATCGTTTCGATTCCTCCACTAGCGGAGTTTTACTCAAGCATCATCACGAAGAATACATTCAAGAATTGAATATGAATCATAATTCTCGAATTGAAAATAAGCAAGTTTAAAGAATCTTCACCTTTATTATATCAACAATTAGTTACAACTCTCAAGAACTACAAGAGGAAGGAACTTTGATCGTCGATTCTAGCGTCGCTCGGCTCCTTGAGTCGTGGATCGGCTTGGATCTCGTGCTCCATTGAAGTCCGGTTCCGCTTCTAAAGGATCGTTGAAGACTTGCTTTGCTTGCACTCAAAGGATCTTGAATTCTTGATCTTGGATTGGATTAGGGTTAGGGTTTTGAGGTGGTAGGAGTTGGGTTGAAGAACTAGAGAATGATTAGCTTTCAACAACTAAAGATTAGCCAACAATGAACAACCTCTTCTAGTGAGCCTTGGGTCCCTTTTTATAGGTTTCCAAAACCCTAGGTCTAGGATTTTGAATTTTGAATTTCCCTCCAAAAGTTTGTTGTAGGGAGAGGCTTCTAGAAGTAGTTAGTTAGGGCTTAGCTTCTACCCTATGCTAGGAGGTTAGGGAGAAGGTTCTAGGCCCTTAATGTAGTTTAGATGAAGCTTGTTGTGGAAGCTTGGGTGTTTAGTTTAGAACCCTAGGGCTTGCTGATCTGGCAAAATGTTCAGGATCTTTCTGGAATTTGCAGTGGCTTAAAGAGCTTAAAGAACTGAGGTAGAGATTCTGAAGCAGAGCAGGGATGATGACGTGGACAAGCTGCCGCGGAACCACGGCGCAAGGCGGCTCCGGCCACGGTTCCGCGGCCAAGTGGTTGAGATAGGGCTTCAACTCCTTTGTATTGATTCGGGTCACGTTCCGTACCTTCGGGTCGTGACATCTGTAGACATCTGTAGACATCTGTAAAATCAAGAAAATGATAAACATCAAGAATTTAAGTAGCGTTCACGTTCCGTACCTTCGGGTCGTGACATCTGTAGACCCAAGATCGTCATAGTGTCTTATGTGGTTCCCACTGTGCTTTGATTTCCTCCCTACCACGGCTCAAAGGAGTCGTGCAAATAGGTGGATTTTGGGTACAGTCCCGAGTCACATGGAGGCAGTGAGTGATCGGAGGGGTTTCGTCTCTCCCGGTATAGGGAGTTGATGTTGCACTATGCTCGATTGGCTATAACAGTAAGTCCCTGGCCAGGGCTGATGAGATTTACTGGTACGTGTTATCAGTAGTTTCTCGAACCGTTATGAGCCATACATCAGCATGACTTATCAAGTTACTGGGGTCTGACGATTCCACCCCTAAACTTGACATGCGACATATCAGAAAAAGAGACTGGACTGTACGGTAAGTGTTACTTATAGGCCTCATGGGAGTTTGGACAAGCTTGCTTTTTGATCTTCTATTCGCTCAATACGTGGGTAGCCGTTACGTCCAGCTAGTACCGCTAACGGCTTGTAGGTAACTGATGTGATCATTACCTACTGCTGGCGTATTGACGAGTCTTTTGAGTCCCACATAGAGGTTTTATAGTTCAAGCGAAACGAAATAGGGCACATATGCTGATATGTGCGGGGGCCAGATTAAATACGAGTATATGATACCGTATTCTAATCTGGCGATAAATGTTATCGGTTAGGTTATATGTGATATAACCGGATTATTGAATCAAGTGTTGATTTGATAATGTGATATACAGATAAATGATATTAGTCGGTTATATGTGATATAACCGGATTATTGAACCAAGTGTTGATTTAATAATATGATATATATTTATATTTGATATAATTATATATTAACTAATATTATGCTCACTAATTATTTTCTTTTCTTAATATATATATTAATATATATATATTAATATATATATATATATGTATATATATTTGTGTGTATATATATATATATGATATGTGTGTGTGTGTGTGTGAAGTATGGCTTGGATTTTCTATTTTTAGAATATAGAAAAAGAGGTGGAAAATGGGGAGATATTTTGGGTATGGGTGAGGCATGGCACATATTATTGTTTATTACTTTTGCTTCACTATTGAAGCATGGTGCATATTTTCTATGAGAAAATATTCATGCTTCAATGAGTGAAGATCATATGAGCCATTCTTTACTTGATCGTTAGACTTGCTCATTTTTTGATGCTAGCTCATTTCACTCTCTAGCTCTCTCCATCTTCCTCTACCTCCTCCTCCAAGCCGCAACCCTTACATGTGATGTGAATCATAGGGTTTTGGATAAATCCTAATTGAGCTTACAACCCCTACTTCACCATCCTACACTTGATTAGCACTTGAGTTTAAGGTGTTTCCTTCATTAAAGAAAGATTAGTGAAGAGGTAGCTTGGACTATAGAAGCTTCAAGGTGGATCATCTTCGACACGAAGATCGCGTAGGAAGCTCGATCTTTCTTCAAGTGGAGCTTAGTAGAGTCGTAGGGACTACAACCCGGAGCTTTAAAAGTGAAGTACACGATCTACAAAGATTGTAATATCTTTCACTTACTTTAGTTTTTGATATCATCAACATTAACCCTAATAATCTAGTTAGATCTTTGGATAGTGTAGCTTAGCACCATGAAAATTTAAAAATTGCATGCTTGATGTGTATGTCTATGTAACCCACCCCGGTACTTACGGGGAGGCGGAAAGAGTAAAAATAAAATTTTTATCACAAGGAAACATAGACTAACCATGAAGGATCTTTGCTAAACAAAAACCAACAAAAAATCTACGAGTTCTAACTACTAGGGTAGAAGGTTATACCTAGTTCTTGAACTCCTTCTCTTCTTGTTGTGGTCCTCCTTGATGTGAGCTCCTTGGAGTGGTGTAGACGGCTTCTCCTCTTCGTCTTCTCTTTGCCAAAGAAGGATCCACCCGAAGGCCTCTACCTTGAGGTCCTACCTCAACAAAGAAGTAACTAGAGTGCTTGGCTTGCTAGACTAAGAACCTTAGAGTGAGTAGAGAGGTGTTTTGATGGTTTGATCTCACAAAGCTCATGTTTTTCAACTCATGAAACAAGAGAGCTTTTGAGAGAGGAAGAGGAGAGAGCTTTTCAAGAGAGAGAAAGAGCAAGAGAGAATGAGAATAATATGAACCTTGCTTTCATATGAACCAAAAAGAATAATGAAAATTTTTATTAGGATAAATTGTCATGGTTGATGTTGATTTGACCCTTATCATATCATAATAAATGCTAAGCATGCTCACAAAAAAATATCCAAGTCAACATGGGTCAACTTGGTCAAAGGGTCAAACCTAATTAACCATGATACAATTATCACTAATTAAAACTCATTAATCAATTTCCTCAATCTCATTATGGTTTTAATCAAGTCAATGGTCAAAACCCTAATGAGGTTCCTCCGCCTCTGTCAACTGTGTATACACACCCGCATCTGTGATCCGAGGAACACGAACACTATGAGACAAGATCAATCCCAAAACAAATACTAGGATATGGCTTAAACCAAAGCCCGCTAGTAATAACTGCCTGGATACCAAACGTGCACAAGTGCGCGTATGTGAACGAACCCCGTCGTAAAACCATACGACCTCTACTCTGTTTTGCCCAAAGGTGAACAACCCTCTCTGTGGGACTCTAAAGACTCGACACTACGCTGGCAGAGAGTTTAACCACAGGCCGCAAGCGGTACTAGCTGTACGTAACGGTCCCCAGGTAGATGCCGATAAGAAGACCGATGAGGTGAACCCATCCGAACTTTTACTGAGCCTGAATGTGACAATCTCCGTACAATCCGGTCTATTTGTCTAAGAGTATCGCATGTCGGGCCTAGGGGGCGATAAACGTCAGTCCCCTAATAGCAGTATAAGTCGTGTCGAAGTGTAGCCCAGAACACCCTGAGAAACGACTGGATACACTACCAGTAAATCTCGCTTGCCCTGGCCAGGGACTTTGTGTAATGGCTCTCCTAGACACAGCGCGATATCAACCCCCAATACCGGGAGAGACGAATCCTGTCTAACCGCTACTGCCTCCAAGTGCTTCGGGACTGCACCCAACTACTACCTGTTTGCACGACTCCTTTGAGCCGTGGTGGGGGTAGTAATCAAAGTACAGTAGGAACACACTCGAGTTGAAGTAGCAGTGTCAAGTCGACGGACTAAGCTGTACTCCTGTCACCTGGGAACTGTTAACTGACGATAGGTATAGTACCAACCAACAGTTCCCAACGAGTCTTGTCCAGTGTACTCGTAACCTAACGAGCACCCGCATACTATCTCCAGTACGACGTACTAATGGCTGTGGGACAGCCCATCTCCCCTGCTGGGATGAGAAGCGTATACGCTAGTCTACTCCGGAGTATCGATGCCCAGTCTCGATAATCCTACGACTAGGGACCTGTATAAGGATGTGCTTGTAGATTACCCAGACCCCACTAGTGTGACTGCCATCACAACGTTGGTAATCAAGCAGAGATCCTAAGGGCTCCACTAATATGTATAAGCGATATGCTAAAAGAAACACATGCACATATTTAAATAGAAACAAACCAAGTAGCATACTACCATTTTGAGCAAGATTGTCTATACAATTGTAGCTTCCATTATGCAATATATAAACTAGTATGATACAGTAATGGCATCTAGGGTATATACACTAACAATCTCCCACTTGCACTAGGGACATGTACTGGCGTATCGAAGACCTATCATCTCGATCAGCCGCTCGAACTGAGTCTGGGGTATGGCCTTCGTGAATGGATCTGCAGTGTTATTCTCCGAATCTACTCTCCTCACCTCAATCTCCGGGCGATCTACGATCTCCCTGATCAGGTGGTACCGACTCAAAATGTGTCTGGACTTCTGATGGGACCTGGGTTCCTTCGCTAAAGTTATAGCGCCGTTGTTGTCACAATACAGCTGTATTGGATCAACAATGGTAGGAACCACCTGAAGCTCCGTAAGGAACTTCTTCAACTAGACAGCTTCCTTTGCGGCATCGCAAGCAGCTATGTATTCAGCTTCCATAGTTGAGTCAGCAACGGTTTCTTGCTTTCACGACCCGAAAGTACGGAACATGACCGGCACTTTGGCTACGAACGTCTCAAGGCGTACGTGCGCTTAGTAAGCCGAGCTCAGAAATCCAAACCAAGAAAAGTAATGGAGTGAAGGAAAAACCAAATGTAAATCAACCAGTTTGCAACATAATATACAACGCCTAAAGGCGAGGATCATAACCGGAAAGGAAACTCCAAACAGAAAGAAATCCATAGAAACGTAACACGCGACTCTAAGGTCGAAAGAATAAACATCACTGGTCTCTATCTCAAATAAGTACATGTTTGGTTGATGGAACTTCTAGATACAACTGAAATATAATATACAACGTATAATGATGGGTACGATACAAATAAACCCACCTACTAGCAAGTCACCCGAAAGAAGCAGTGCCGTAAGCCGTAATGAAACCTGTACGGCAGATCCTGCAAGAACTGGGGCACAACGGGGGTGAATTGCCAACTCGTGAATAGAAAAACATCTACGAACAGAAAATCGCATGTATGACGCAATCCTAGGTCATACGATCAATATATATAAACCTCAAATGAATAAGTCTGAAGCATGGTAAGGTGGCAAAGTAACATCTATACATGTATGTAGTGCCAAGTACTCGTGCCAGTGCCTCAGATAATAACATGTCATAAATATGAGGTATGTCTGCATGAAGTAATATGATGAAATACCTAAATTGATATCAATACACATATATTAGCATCCCATTCTACTAATATTGGTGTAAGGGTATATATAACAGCGTCCTCATCCACTGTTATATATAAAAATGAGGTGTGATCGATGTAATCAATATGAATCAATGTCAGCTATAACATGAAGTCTAGTAGTATGTGGATATCTTCCAACTAGGTAATCAATGTCTGTAATTAGGTGGATCCCGTCCACGTGTCACCCAATGACAATAAGCATCATGCATGTAAATATCGTAAAGCATATGCATGGAAATATAAGGATATAATCAAGTCATGGAACCTGAGTGCCTAGCATCGACACTTGAGAACATCATGAACACCTGTGCCTAGCATCGACACGTAAATCCTCATGTATCTCAGGCGCCGCACAACCTGGTCGGCCCTCATATCCATCTCATGACTCCAGTCGGTATCCTCCGGGTAACCGGCGGGTCCCAAATACTATCACCGGTAGGTAGTACTCCCCTGCCGGGCTCACCGTCTAGCATATACGAGTCTTCTTGCCTCGGGGTACCTCACCGGTCCACCATGTACCCACAATCGGTGCCAACCGCTCCTCGAATCGGGTATACCCACACAAGCTCTCTAGAACCGAGAAAACTCATGGTGGACACACTGAAATATCATATCAAGGGTAACCGGGTTTTTAAAACAATTACATATTTTCTTTTGAAATATCCACGGTCCCCAAATCCAGAAATATCATGGAAACCACATATCTCAATGCGTATAATCAAAACAGGATGTATGCGAAATGTAAAGAAAGGTAAGCATATCAGTAAGTCATGCAACATGGAATAGTAATGTGCACATATTGAGGGAAACCGTTCTTTTTAAAATGAATCAGCTTTAAAGAATATCTTGCGGTTCCCAATCTCTAATCAAGCCTGAATCATCTATGTATGTGTACAGGTATAAGTGTACAATATGCCATGCAAGAATCACATCATGAATGCAACAGAACTACAGTGTAGTGGCATGGCAATTATCGATGATGAAGTGTGTGAGCCGGCAAATAGTGTATGTGGAACATACGCATCATCGATAATGGTGCTGGTGTCCTACAGCATGATGGTAATATCTCAATAAACAAAAGTAATGCGATGCAAATAATATGAATATGCGGAATCAAATAATCAACGCAATAGTGAAGAATCTACACCAATATGTAAGTGTCATGCAGTTTTGCCTTTTTGAGATAAGACGAATCGGGTTTTTTAGTAAAATAAGGGTTTTTAAGAAAAGATGCACCTTTTGAAATTATCCGTAGAATCCTTTTTATCTGTCTTTAAAATACTCCCGATTCGTTAGTTTTGAAATAGGTATGACTCGGGTCTAGTCTAACATCTACTATACTAACTACAGATCTAACTATCAAGTCAATATGGAAGGGTATGGAAACCACCTAAATATGAGTCGATATATATAAATATAAAGATAGTAGTCGGTGATCCCGCCTCAATAGTATTGCATACGATACCGTTTATCATCTGACATCCTCAAGTCATGAGTGCGGATCAATCAACAATATAAAGTTCGTACAGTAAATCGTCGTACGACATCCCAATAGCTGGGTGCGGGTCAGTATCACAATCATCACATCAATTATCTGGTATCCTTATCATCATCTCACATAATCTGGGGTACTGATCTAGGTCTAGTACGAATCGATACCATTATCTAAGTAAGAATGCGTGTGTGAAACACAATTCCCAATGCCCGCTAAGAATCATGTATCGTATCCCAAATATGAATCACATCACATCACCGATATCACGGCACTAAGCCCAATCTCATCGACTCATCTCTAATGTCTTCCAATATCCTCATCAGCACAGTATAACATGGCAAATATGCACGTGTATGCGTGTGGGTGTAAACCTATTCTAAGGTTCGCGACTAGGGAATACACTAGTTACTTCTAACCCTAATCTATGTATAGTACACCCAACACATACTAGACAACCAAGTCGTACATAAGCTAGCATATATCTGTAAATATATAGTATACATTGTATACTAGACATCAGACTGCGGGGGTGTTATACGAAATCCACCCGACTTCTCCCCGTAGATATAAATCTACTCACCTTTCTTATGTGTGCTGGTGCCGATGTCGCCATTTGCATCTCTAACGCTTCGACGCCACGCGGGGTACCTACAAGGATATCACACGCTAAAACACATGAAAACCATGTCGGAAACCAAAATGCTGCATGCAACGCCTATAGGTAAAAACCTGTGGCCTCGCGTGCAAACACAGCCAATAACCCTCTGCCGTTGGCGTTCAAACGCCACCGGACCGAAACGAATCATCGAATACCAAAATCCATATGAAAATGTTGGAGATAGTGCCCTCAGAGTCAATTATTGCATCACAGGCACGTGATTGCAATGATTGAGGGAGGACCTATCCCGGTAGGACAGTCTTACTCGAGATGATAGTATGCTATCTGGTTTACCTCTATCATCGTGTACTGCTTTAGGTGACCTGACATGTCGCTATTGCACGTTGATAGAGCCCCTAGGATTCTTGCTTGACCACCAGCAGTATGAGGGCGATCATATACGTGGGAGCTGGTAGTCTATAAGCACATCCTTAAAAGGTCCCTAGTCATGGGAGTTTCGAGACAGGGCATCGATTCTCCAGAGTAGACTAGTGTATACAATCGAGACCCCGACGAGGGGCGGTGGCCGGTCTCACAAGCCACTGGTGTCAGTTGGTTCACCTAAGATGTATACAGGTGCTCGTTGGGTTATGTGTACACCGGACAGGACTCGCCGGGAACATGCTAGTTGGTCTTATACCTGACGTCAGATAGCAGTTCCCAGGTGACATGTGTACAGGTTAGTTCATCGACCTGGGGATCGTCATTTGTCTCGTGTGAGTTCCTACTGTGCTTTGATTACTACCCTACCACGTCTCAAAGGAGTCGTGCAATCATCTTTTAGTTGGGTACAGTCCCGAGCCAAATGGAGGCAGTGAGCGGATCTTCAGGGGTTCGTCTCTCCCGGTATTGGGGGTGAGGTCGCGCTGTGTCTAGGAGAGCCATTACACGAAGTCCTTGGCCAAGGCAGGAGATTTACTGGTAGGTATTCCAGTAGTATCTCAGGGTGTTCTGGGCTACACTCCGACACGACTTGTACCGCTTTTGGGGGTCTGAATTTTACCAACCCCTTAGGCCCGCCATGCGATGCTCATAGACGAACGGACCGGACTGTACGGATATTGTCACTGACAGGCTCAGTAGGGTGTCAGGATGAGTTCCCTCATCGACGTCCCTTTTGGTCAATAGCTGGTGGCCCGTCACGTATTGGCTTATACCTCTGACGTGCTAGTGGTTAAATCCACAGCCATAGTATTGACGAGTCTTTAGAGTCCACCACACTTACAGTTACTCAAGCTTTCGGGCGAAACACTGTAGAGGTCGTATGGAGATATGGCAGGGTCCGATCAGATACGTGCGGTATTGCACGGATCAGGATCGGACGGTTAGTACTAGTGGCCGTATGGTTATATGGCAGGGTTCGATCAGATACGTGCGGTATTGCACGGATCAGGATCGAACGGATATTACTAGCCGGCTTTGGTTTAAGCCGGATCCTAGTATAGTACAGTGTAGATTTTGTCTCATTGCATTTGTATCCGGTCGGAATACAGATGCGGGTGTGTATGCACAGTATCGGAGTTTCCTGTAATTTATTACGGGACCAGTTTTCTGGAGTTGCCAGTTTGCATTCCGTTCCGGCCGGTTTTCCTTTGTTCTTTCCCGGCCGGACTTTTCCGATGGAGGGGGTTATTTGCAAGTTTGCAAATAACACATTGTGGAGGATTTTCTTGCAAATGTATTTATTATGAAAGCATCTTTTGATACCATTCTTATCCATCATTATCACTTGCTTTTTGTTGATTAGAAGTGATTTGGAGTTGATGTGAGATTGTTATGATGATGTTTAGGATATGGTCACCTCTTACCTTTTACTACACTCACCTCCCTCTTGCATTTGGTATTCATTCCTCCACCATTCTCATTTGAGATGGTTGAGCACATTTGAGAGAAAAAGATGAGAGCTTCATCTTTGAGAGTGTAGTATTCTTGATCTCATTTTCATGCTAGAAAAATGCAAGCACCATTTTTCTTATCTTGATTCCTCCATCATCTTGAAAGGCAACAAACCCCAAATGAGACATTGGCTCTACACTACACATTCTATAGCAAATCTTGGACGCGTCGGCTAGCCTACTTCGCGCCCGAGTTGCCTCGGTATTGAGGTGGGAGCCCGTAAAAGATACAGGCGATGTGGTGCCCTTCCGGCGAGAAGGCGACGACCGGAGTTTCCGCAGGAGATCGGGACGACGACGAGAAGACCGGAGGACTCGGATCATTCGGTATATCTCTTCCCCTTCTTGTAGTTAGCTTAGACTAGTTAATGGTTCGATCCGGGTGTTTAGTGCGCGGTGGTGCCGGTTTGCTAAGTTCGCAAAATTAAAGTTTATCACCGCTTCCGCATTTGGCCGTCGGATTGACGGCCGGGGCGCCGCCGTGCACTTATAGTGGTATCAGAGCCTCGCCATTAACTTCGTCTAGCTTTGTTTGATGTGTTTTACGTTTCCGATTGAACAAAATCCTGAAACTGCGTTTTTCAAGCACATCAGTTTCTGTCGAATTTTTTTTGAGTCCAAAAATTTTTCAGGTTGTCTTAGAGTGATGTGCAGGGAATTATAAGCATACTGTAAAAATTTGGTAGCATGAACTCACCACACCACCGTGGAACCGCGGCCAAACCCATGCTTGGGCCGCGGTTCCGCCGCAATGTTCACTGTTCATGTCCCCAAAATTTTGCAGAATGTTCCTGAGTTGAAAATGTGGTTTCTGGAAGGTTCATTTTGGGCCCAGAATTTCTTGATGTGCTACAGTAGTACTTGGGGGCCCACTTGTTAATTTTTGATCGATTGGATATTTTAAACACATTTTTCACAGTATTTACATTATATCTGCGACCGTGAATGTCACTCGATCGGTAAATCCAGTCTAACTGCTATAGCCCGGTTAGACGGATTTGCGAACGTGACTTTCACGTTGATGTTTTGTGATTTTGCTGTGATGTTGCGGATCGGTCGTGGGGGATAGCCTGGATGCAATGTTAGTACAGTTTCTGTTGTATTATGTACATTTGATATTGCGGGGCGAGCGTCCGACATGTGGACTGCCGTCACTGCCTGTTTGTATTATTATTTTGGGGCACGACCTGGTTGCGGTCGATGTACCCGTTGTATGTATATTTTACTTTCTGTACAGGATTACCCCACGGAGGGGTCCACGGACAGCCGGGTTCTAGAAGGCAACAAGCCCGCATCTCATGGCATTGAGACGGAGGGGGCTTCATTCTAGGATTGGCGGGCTATTCGCCGCACTCGTAGGGGGTACAGGTTGACCCAGGAGGGGTGCCCAAGTTGCCGGATTCCGTGAAGTGCTGGGTGGTCCATTCACGGAGATGAAGGGGGCTGCCTCGCTTCAGGTTTTGGCGGGTGATTTGCCGCGCCCGTAGGGGTCTAGGATTTCATTGCACAGGCTATCCACACGACCAGGGGAACGTCGGGTTTCAGTAGTGGCTCTGTGAAACCCGGGGATCCCAGATATCTGTATTGTTCTGTGATGCTGTACTTTTCTGTGATGTTGCATTTTATCACGCCTTGAGCGAAATATAATATATTGGTATATATATTAGTAGATGTTGTATATGTTTTACATCCGCGCTAGTCCATTCCCCGCTCTGTCGTTAGTTAGCTAACCTAACGGGTAATGACGGGACCCAGTGGCGAATGCGGATGGCATATACGTACGTCAGTATATTTTCGTTCTTTGTGGTGTGATCAATTGATGGGACTGCGTTGATTCGGATCAATGCAAGTTAAAAACAAACCTAATCTGATGTTGTTGGAACACTTTTCAAAAAGCTGTTATTGCAAGGACGTTCTCTTTTGTTTTGCATCGTGGTATTCAGTTGGAATATCCTGCTCCTCAGTCGACGAGGCAAGGGCCGAGATCCCTTCACCGGGAGTGACACCTTGGACAAAAGTTTGCGTCAGAGCAGTAACTTCACTATAGCCGATTACTTTTGCTTTGCATCGTGGTATTCATTTGGAATATCCTGCACCCCATTCTACGGGAAAAGTGCCGAGATCCCTTCACCGGGAGTGACCTCTTTAGTAAAGGTTTTCGTCACTATATTTTCTAAAAAGCTATCCGTTCCTTCAACGATATCAAGTTCGTTACGTTAAAGGTTTTCGCCAGAAACCATTCGTAGCCCTCCGTCGTTTCATATGGGTAGTCAATAGTATTCAAGCTGTGTTTGTTGGCCTTAGTCAAGGCACAGTGTTTGGTAGCTATTGGGTATTCATATGCTGCATAGATAGATGCGTTGGTTTGGGACAGTCGTATAGCCTTGTTGGCCCTAGTCAAGGGCTTGTACGGGTGGGTTCAAATCAACCTGGACAATGACGGGTAGAACTTGACATGTGACTTATGATTTGTTGGCCTTAGTCAAGGTCATAAGAGCATGGGGCAAAAAATCCACATCGGGAGATTCAAAAGAACTGAAACTTGCCAGATATGCGCATACCTTCTGGAGTGTGATACCGTGAGCGGATTCCGTCACGTTGTCATGCGATGATAGTTGGATCCCGATTCCCACTGATGAGTTGGTTTACTCCTCGGGTGACCCCGACTAATTCTTCTTTCAGGTTTGGAGGAGAATTTGAGGTACAGTTGGAGGTTTCCAGATTAGATTAAGTGATAACCATTCTGATATAGGATAGAGTGAACACTGAGTGTTTCTTTTCTCTCTCTCTCTGGCAGCGACCTTTGACCCGACCCTAGACTATGACTCAGTGACCAAGTTGACCGAACCTTCTTAACACTGGCTTTTGGATTGTCAGAGTTGCAGACCTCTTTGCCACTCCTACTTTTACCCTTTTCTCCAGGACACCCCGTATTACTACGAACGTCCACTTCCATTGGACAAAACCATCGTATGGTTATATACGAACTCAAAGGACTTCGAGGATGGTTTCTGGTTCCGGAGAAAACGGATAGGACTATTCAGTTGTCTTTTCTTTTCACCTTCTCTCAGGTTGCGAGTACTCCTTGGTCTAGGAGTAGTACACCTATTACGCAAATTGGATAGTCTTCTTCCAAACCATAGGCTGGTGCCGACCGGTAGAGAAAGAAGAAAACCAGTTAGCCTAAACGGTGTACAGAAGGTATTAAGTTCAGACAAAGCAAGGGATTAGTAAGAGGGCAAAGTAAATTGCGACTGCTATTCACGACCAAACCAAATATTTCTTCGCCAATCCTAAATCACCTTTGTATTTCTCCAGGACACTCCGTATCACTACGAAGATCCACAGTTTATTGGATACTCCATCGTATGGTTATATACGAACTCGAAAGGAACTTGTTCCAGTTCGGGGATGGATTCTGGTCCAGGAGAAATTGGAATAAGGTTTATTCGGTTGTCTTTTATCTTCACCTTCTCTCGCATTGCGAGTGCTCCTAGGATTAGGACAGTACACCCATTATGCTTATTGGATAGTCTTCTTCCAAGCCATAGGCTGGTGCCGAACGGCAGGGAAGGAAGAAAACCAATTGGCCTAAATGGGTGTGTAGAAGGTAATGACTAAAGACATATAAAGGGATTTGGAGAGGTGGCAAAGAATTATACGGTTATAGTTGTGAATCTGGATAATGGTAGAGGCATTACTAGGAATACCAGCATACCCCATCGAAACATTTCAATGTTTCAGTTTCACTGTGTACTGTTAAAAGAAAACTGATTTCCCGATTAGACACTTGCTCCAGGGTATGTATTTACCAGGTATGATTCTCACATCTGTATGGTTTTTACAGATGATAAGTGGGAGTAAGTTATTGGGAATTAGGTGACCATCCTCATTATATCGGGATTCGTTGGTATTGGTGATATTTGAGGAAGCCACCTGGGTTGTTTGCCGGTCGGCAAATATTTGGTTTTGAATATTCGCTGTTGTGCACCAATTTCAAATTGATATATCTGTACGTCTATTTTCATAGAGTGAGATATACCTTTTGATATTATGTCGATGACATTTACCTATATCAGTGGATGGTTAGGTAAGGAGCATTAAACAGCGGTGTAATTCTTCTTAACCATAAATACAGTTTTCAACCTACGATACACAGTGAAAGAGTTGTTAGACTCAGCGGACTTATACAGAATATTGTATATTGTCCAGTGTCCATTAGGACAGAGGGGTTGGTCCTCATACTATATTCTGTTTACTTTTAACTTCTCTAGTTCTTAGACATGTGTTTTGTTGAAACACAGGGTCTAAGTTTTGAGGAGTTATAGGTATTTGAATAGAGTAGAGAACCAGGTGTAGCAAGTATCGGGATTCTTCAAAGTGATCGAAGATGTAGATACTTGTGTATGGTATTCAGTTGATAGTAATGATAAAGAGAAATTGCTTCTCTTTCAGGTTACTCATAATTGGAAGCATTCCTAAGTTGAGTAACGCTGATCGGCCTCTCTCCATTTAGTTGACATGCACTGGAGACAGCTGCATAATTTGAATCTGGTTAAATTAAATCAGTGCCTCTGGTTCTATATTGGATATAGAACAGTTCATATCTTAACGTTGTTAAGGTACGGGGAGTTGTCCGGCTTATGATTAAAACCAGACACTGGACAACTCAAGGCACGTTTCTGTAATGGCTGTTTGTGGGTTGACCCAGGCTATGACGAGGGTTGACTTTCTACCATCTGGCAGATCAATAGAAATATTGTTCTAGACTCGCCACAGTTTTATTAGAAATGGATTTTTTCAAAAAGAGTAGTGGGAGTATGGTAGAACTGGAAGTGATTCCAGAACCGCAAACGATTACTGAAGATTTGATAAGGAACCTAAAGATTCAATCTGGTTTGACATTCCATTGGACACTCCGCAGATACGGTGGGTAACTTCAGGCACCCGAGAGGTACTCCGGTAGCCTCAAGGACGGTGACAGGGAAGTTCTTGTTTACCCACACTTGCCATTGCTGTTGTTCCAGGCTGCGAGACCCGGCAGGAGGATGAGTATAGCGTCGTTCTGAACTAGCTTCAGAAGTGTACGTGTATATGACTCTGCCAGAGGGTTGTCGTAGTCAGTGGGAGCAGTGGAAGCATTGGTGGACATCAGGCTTATGTCTATTTATAGACTAAAGCAGATGTAGCGGAGATAGATCATCTATTTCTGATGTGACAGTCATGGGTTTGACGTCATCAGAATAGGGGATGGATCTGTTGAGAAGGTAGTAGGGTGTGATGTCATGGTATATGGATGACATACACAGAGTAGGAAGTGATATTCCTATACTACGATCTGTTATATTTTGGTCGTCACACAGTGTTTTCTCTATATGGGATTTGGACATTATATCAGACATACTGGTTACTAGATCTATAGTTTTAGATCTAGATTTGGGTGGTTTCCCAATCTGGGTACTTAGACAGCATTCTAAGAGTATTTAGAATGGACGACTCCAGGCATGGTAGTGTACCTGCAAGTAATGGAGTCACCCTCTCTAAAGGTGTCTTAAAGACTAAAGGGGAGAGGGATGTGCATGATTGACAGATCACTTACTCAGGCAATTGAGTCAATCATGAGATGTCAAGTACCACACCAGATGTTGTTCTTGCACTAGATGCAATAAGTTGACATTGATCCAATCCTGGAGAAACAGTCGGAAGCAGTTTTAGAACATAAGTGAATGTTCTAGGGATATGATAACGGCTGCCTCCTTTAGGAGACGGTTATCATTCCAGGCTTCCAAGGTGACCTGGACGACAAGGAGGTTGTCAGAGTTGTAGTTTTCCTTCTGACGAGGGACAATATTTTGGACAGGTGGTCCAAGGCAATACTGAGGGTGGCATGGCGCAGGAAACTGATTAAGTTCAGTTGACGCTACAGTCTAAGAAGTTTGGATTTGGAGTTCATTTATGAGCTAGGTCCCATCAGACATCTAGACATTCTAAGACAGGTATTGCTCATTTCGGGAGATGGCTTTCTTCACGAACTTGAGATATAGAGAGACATAGAAAGAAACATCCAGGCGGATCCACTCACTGAGGCTATTCCTCGAACGCAATAGTTTCGCTAACGGATTTTGTGAGACTGACTAGTAGGGGAGTTGGGTGTTCGGTATCACACAGGCTGAGAGTATGCGACATCGCAATAATTAGCCTTGAGTGCAAGTGGGAGATTGTTGGAGATAGTGCCCTCAGAGTCAATTATTGGATCACAGGCACGTGATTGCAATGATTGAGGGAGGACCTATCCCGGTAGGACAGTCTTACTCGAGATGATAGTATGCTATCTGGTTTACCTTTATCATCGTGTACTGCTTTAGGTGACCTGATATGTCGCTATTGCACGTAGATAGAGCCCCTAGGATTCTTGCTTGACCACCAGCAATATGAGGGCGATCATATACGTGGGAGCTGGTAGTCTATAAGCACATCCTTAAAAGGACCCTAGTCGTGGGAGTTTCGAGACAGGGCATCGATTCTCCAGAGTAGACTAGTGTATATAGTCGAGACCCCGATGAGGGACGGTGGCCGATCTCACAAGCCACTGGTGTCAGTTGGTTCACCTAAGATGTATACAGGTGGTCATTGGGTTATGAGTACACCGGACAGGACTCGCCGGGAACATGCTAGTTGGTCTTATACCTGACGTCAGATAGTAGTTCCCAGGTGACATGTGTACAGGTTAGTTCATCGACCTGGGGATCGTCATTTGTCTCGTGTGAGTTCCCACTGTGCTTTGATTACTACCCTACCACGGCTCAAAGGAGTCGTGTAAACAGGTATTAGTTGGGTACAGTCCCGAGCCACATGGAGGCAGTGAGCGGTTCTTCAGGGGTTCGTCTCTCCCGGTATTGGGGGTGAGGTCGCGCTGTGTCTAGGAGAGCCATTACACGAAGTCCTTGGCCAAGGCTGGAGATTTACTGGTAGGTATTCCAGTAGTATCTCAGGGTGTTCTGGGCTACACTCCGACACGACTTGTACCGGTTTTGGGGGTCTGACTTTTACCAACCCCCTAGGCCCGCCATGCGATGCTCATAGACGAACGGACCGGACTGTACGGATATTGTCACTGACAGGCTCAGTAGGGTGTCAGGATGAGTTCGCTCATCGACGTCCCGTTTGGTCAATAGCTGGTGGCCCGTCACGTATTGGCTTATACCTATGACGTGCTAGTGGTTAAATCCACAGCCATAGTATTGACGAGTCTTTAGTGTCCACCACACTTACAGTTACACAAGCTTTCGGAAGAAACGCTGTAGAGGCCGTATGGAGATATGGCAGGGTCCGATCAGATACGTGCGGTATTGCACGGATCAGGATCGGACGGTTAGTACTAGTGGCCGTATGGTTATATGGTAGGGTTCGATCAGATACGTGCGGTATTGCACGGATCAGGATCGAACGGATATTACTAGCCGGCTTTGGTTTAAGCCGGATCCTAGTATAGTACAGTGTAGATTTTGTCTCATTGCATTTGTATCCGGTCGGAATACAGATGCGGGTGTGTATGCACGGTATCGGGGTTTCCCTGTAATTTATTACGGGACCAGTTTTCTGGAGTTGCCAGTTTGCATTCCGTTCCGGCCGGTTTTCCTTTGTTCTTTCCCGGCCGGACTTTTCCGATGGAGGGGGTTATTTGCAAGTTTGCAAATAACACATTGTGGAGGATTTTCTTGCAAATGTATTAATTATGAAAGCATCTTTTGATACCATTCTTATCCATCATTATCACTTGCTTTTTGTTGATTAGAAGTGATTTGGAGTTGATGTGAGATTGTTATGATGATGTTTAGGATATGGTCACCTCTTACCTTTTACTACACTCACCTCCCTCTTGCATTTGGTATTCATTCCTCCACCATTCTCATTTGAGATGGTTGAGCACATTTGAGAGAAAAAGATGAGAGCTTCATCTTTGAGAGTGTAGCATTCTTGATCTCATTTTCATGCTAGAAAAATGCAAGCACCATTTTTCTTATCTTGATTCCTCCATCATCTTCAAAGGCAACAAACCCCAAATGAGACATTGGCTCTACACTACACATTCTACAGCAAATCTTGGACGCGTCGGCTAGCCTACTTCGCGCCCGAGTTGCCTCGGTATTGAGGTGGGATCCCGTAAAAGATACAGGCGATGTGGTGCCCTTCCGGCGAGAAGGCGACGACCGGAGTTTCCGCAGGAGATCGGGACGACGACGAGAAGACCGGAGGACTCGGATCATTCGGTATATCTCTTCCCCTTCTTGTAGTTAGCTTAGACTAGTTAATGGTTCGATCCGGGTGTTTAGTGCGCGGTGGTGCCGGTTTGCTAAGTTCACAAAATTAAAGTTTATCACCGCTTCCGCATTTGGCCGTCGGATTGACGGCCGGGGCGCCGCCGTGCACTTACAGAAAACAAGTCATAAATCATGTGCCAGCTCAAGAAAATCAACCCAGATTCTACCGTGGTTGGAACCAGACAAAAATAGATATACCCAGGGTCAAGTCTATAGGGTATAAGGCTACAGAACCAAAACGAGCACCAGAACCCATGCTCTGGCAGCAATTTGCAGCCAGATGGGATTTATCTGTGCCCAGGACGTGGGCCCAGGGGCTGGGGCTTCGGGTGTTGGCTTCTATCTACCTGCACATCTCACTGCCAAGTCAATTTTATTTTAGGAGGTCCGGGTTGATAGCAGTTTCCAGGAAGGCCACAAAGTCGACAAAACCGATAAAATACGCCAAGTCGAAACATTCAGGTAACTAACTGGAAATATAGGGTATTCCGGGGTTAACTGGTCTCAAACACACCTAATAAGGTTACACTAACGATCAAGACCATCATGTGGCCAAATCTCACTCAAATTTACCTAAACTAGCACTAATCCACATAATAACACTATGTTTCAGTTTTACGACCATAATCAAGCAAGAAAGGAGTTGGGTTGTGAGTTTATACCTCAAGGGGGTCCTAGGATGAAGGAGAAGGGAGGATAAGGAGAAAGGGCTGTTGGTGGACAGCTGAGTTGCTCCTACAGCTGCTGGTGTTGCTTTTGCAGCTGATGCTGTTGTTGTTTTTCAACAGCAGTTTGTTGCTGTTGCTGTAGCTTCAGCAGCTGCTATTTTTGTGTGGGTATGTTGGTGTGGTGATGTTGCAATAATGCTAGGGGCTGTTTCTGGTGTTTGAAAGATGTGGCTGCTGCCGTGGCTAAAGTAGCAGCACATGGAGGGGGGGCTGTTTTGTGGCTGATGTAGGGTGTTGTTGTGTGGGGTGAAGTGAGGTTTATGATGGTGTGGTGTGAGTTAGAGGGAGAGATGTGAGAGGCAAAAAGTTTTGAAGTGAAATGGGGTGAAAAGTCTTGATATGAGACGAGTTAACCCCCATCATCCTCTCTCTCACTAGATGCTTGTCATGGCACATCCATCATGCCCCCCCTCTCTCTCCTACACAAGTCAACCCCCAACCCTAATCACCTTTAACAAACTAAAAACCCTTAATTAATCCACGTAACTTAACCAAAAGGTTTAGGCCATCATGGTTGGCTAAACATGGTTAACCCACCATGCTCATCTAAACATGGTAACCCTAGACTAACCCAAGCTAACATGCACAAGTGTGTGCAGTCCAGATAAAATTCCAATAAAATATTCATAAAACCAGATAAAATATTTAAAAGCCGTTTTGGTAAACTTTTTACCAAAAACCCTACATTAAACCCAATTACCACTAAATAACATATTTTAGAATTTCCATAATTTTTTGTCCAGAATTTTCCAAAAATAATATATTATTTTTTTTGAAATGTTACAGTCTTCCCCCCTTAAAGAAATTTGGTCCCCCAATTTAAATTTAAACCCCCAAATTCTAAAACATTTCAATAAAATGTCCAAGTCAATGGGGCTCCGAAATCATCAATACATAAAAGGCATCATAGCGCAATACATGCGCATGAGTAACGAGCAGATAACTCGAAAACAAAACTCCGTCAAGCATCTCGCAATTATCGGAGTCAAGGTGAAAACACGAATGCCACATCCAAGGCAAAACCGATATGCTAGAAATCGGAACTATACATGTAAATACAAAATCCGTACATGTAAATATCTTGAAGGGAATGCATGCCAAAATCTTTAAAGTCAATGTGCAATGCGCATAACACTGCACAGTGGCGGACGTTTCTATAAAAAAATTAGCCATATACGTATATATCTTTGTTTAACAGTCACGACCCGCTGTTTTTTTTGAAAAAAATTTAGAAGGGTTCCCTGTTTTAAATATTTCGTGTCGTATCGGACACGTATGCAAATAATGAGAATATAGCTCGCTTTTGGAAACCACTTTGAAATCTATTAATGCATGCAAAACACACTCCGGTACTGTCATCTGACTAGTCCTGCTCAGTGCGGAAGCAAATCGTAATATCATAAAAACGTACTGCTCCATAAGAAATCAGTCCCAAAACATGCATATGAATACCCTGTGCGTCCGGTGCGCAAGGAAATCAAAATCCATAAATGTGCCATACATGCGCACAGAAACAACATCTAAGTGCATCGGGTGTGCACGAAGCATCTGTCATGGGCCAAGTGTGTGCCTGAAAGCAAAAACAGGCGTATATGACATGCACGAAGAATCTCGATTTAGTGCATCTGGTGCGCACCAAATCGCATCTCATAATATGCGCCCAACATGCGCTAAAAATCCAATTCTAGTGCATCCATCATGCACGAAATCATGAAATCCAATGTCAAGCGCTGAACATGCGCAAATCCAATCAGGTGCATAAACTGCACAAGACAAATATCGAGCATCACCATCGAAATCGAAGTCCAGTGCATCCAAGTGCAAAAAATACATGTCACTGCAGTAAAAGCATATGTAAACTATACAGAGTGCAAAACCAAATCGTGTGCGTTCATACGCAAAAAATCAACTCAAATGTCTAAAATCCATAAAATCATAAACATGTGAAACCAAGGCACGAAAACGATATGAAGTGCAACAACTGTGCAAATCGTAAATACTCAATAGGTGCAACCAAGGTTCATGAAAACAACTGCCATGAAACCCAATCATCAAAATCAGTCATGTGAATAGATCGCCCAAAACACCGAAATCCAAGATGACGGATACGTGATAATCGAATCACAAACTCACAAATCATAAATACCGTCATCGGTAGTTCTTCCTTCAAAGTCGAGAAGGTGTCGGTGCATCCAATGCAAGCAGCGCAAGATATCTACTTGCCTCTTGCTCACGGTCTGGCGTCCTCTGTCTCAGGGTCCTTATCTTCTCTGTGGATTTACCAATCTCGCTATCCATCGGCTCATTGGCCCAGTCAGGTGTGCTAACGGAAATGATTCCGTTCTGGCACTTCTCTGGTCATCTCTCGGTCAACCTTCACGACCACTCGTATGGCAGCATATCACTGGCGTCGGCCTCTGGCTCTCTGAATGTACGTGACACATCTGATCCTGGGTGCAAGTATCATTGCAGCAGTGTCCTGGAAGGAATCCTGCTTAAGGTCTCTCCCAAATCTCGTCTCTGCCTAACTGTCCGGAAGTCCTCATCCTTTACTATATCTGCTTCTTGTTTCCGGAGCGGCTGCATACCCATCACGTCTCCTTCTGGAAGGTATATCTAGTACTATGCCTCGGCATGCGCATCGCATCTCCGCTGTCGGCAGGGTGGAACGTCATCTTATCCAGACCTTGCACGAGCCTCTTACTCCACTTTCTCTAATGTCGACAGCTCCGGACTCGTCTCGTCGTGGTTGCATAGACTGAGCTCCAACGGCTATCCTCGTACCTGGAGTCTCCCGAGAAGTGCATCTCACCACCTAGTATTCGAAAAAAGTCGAGACATTCGATCGATTTGTCAAGACCTCATAATCCCCCAAGAGCTCAATATCTTGGGTACAGTATAATAGTATCGAGTACATACCACAGCATCGGTAGTCCAGCCGTAGAAGGGCAAATCGAAGCCTCACTAATGGCGCCGCAGAACTGCCGCAAATCCTAAAGTTCAAAGGCTTTCACACGGTCATTAAGTCGAGTTAGGGTTTCATTCTTCTAGAGGGTCCATATAATTGCCTGCATGTCTTTCCGAATACTTTAAACTTGGAATAATAGGTTTCTGACATTCGATCGTCTCTGTCGACTCTCAACGCATCCGCGTGTAGTCGTCTCAGCTGGAATCAATCTATCTGATGACCTCGCATCGGGGTATCGAACAAACCACACGTCCTAGTCATTCATCCTCGGGGACTAGCGACCTCCTATCTGTTAGTGTATATGCCCTAGAGGCCATTACTGTATCATACTAGTTTGTATATTACTTAATGGAAGCTTGCGATATTCACCTTGTATAAACAATCTTGCTCAATATAGTAGTATGCTACTTGGTTTGTTTCTACTTCAATGTGTACATGTGTTTATTTTAGTATATCACCTATACACATTAGTGGAGCCCTTAGGATCTTTGCTTGATTACCAGCATTGTGATGGTAGTCACACTAGTAGGGGCTGGGTAATCTATAAGCACATCCTTATGCAGGTCCCTAGTCGCAGGACTATCGAGACAGGGCATCGATACTCCGGAGTAGACTAGCGCATGCGCTTCTCATCCCAGAGTGGGAGATGGTTTGTCCCACAGCCATCAGTACGTCGTACTGGAGATAGTATGCGGGTGCTCGTTGGGTTATGAGTACACTGGACAGGACTCGTCGGGAACTGACCAGTTGGTATTATACCTATCGTCAGTTATCAGTTCCCAGGTGACATGAGTACAGCTTAGCCCGCTGACTTGACACTGTCACTTTGCCTCGAGTGTATTCCCACTGTACTTTGATTACTACCCTACCACGGCTCAAAGGAGTCGTGCAAACAGGTGGTAGTTGGGTGCAGTCCCGAAGCACTTGGAGGCAGTGACGGTTAGACAGGATTCGTCTCTCCCGGTATTGGGGGTTGACATCGCGCTGTGTCTTGGAGAGCCATTACACGAGTAGTCCGTGGCCAGGGCAATCGAGATATACTGGTAGGCTTCCAGTGTTATCTCACGGTGTTTTGGGCTTCACTCCGACACGACTTGTACCGCTATTAGGGGACTGACGTTTACCGCCCCCTAGGCCCGCCATGCGATGTATCAGAAGAATAGACCGGACTGTACGGAGACTGTCACATTCAGGCTCAGTAGGAGTTTAGATAGGTTTCACCTCGTCAGTCTTCTTGTCGGCATCTACCTGGGGACCGTTACGCACAGCTAGTGCCGCTTGCGGTCTGTGGTTAAACCCACTGCCAGCGTAGTATCGAGTCTTTAGAGTCCCACACAGAAAGCTATTCGCCTTTAGGCAAAAGAGTAGAGGTCGCATGGTTTTGCGGCAGGTCGCATGGTTTTGCGACCGGGTTCGGTCACATCCGTGCACTTGTGCACGTACAGTGTCCGGACAGTTAACACTAGCGGGCTTTGGTTTAAGCCAGATCCTAGTGTACGTTTTGGGATTGGTTTTATCCAGTATTTATTCGTGTTCCTCGGAACGCGGATGCGGGTGTGTATGCACAGTTGACAGAGAGACAGAGGCAGAGGATTCTCATTAGGGTTGTTGACGGTTGACTGTTGACCATTGACTTTTTGCTCAACCCTAATGAGAATATGATATGTAATTAACAATAATATTAATTAAGTATTATAGTGACATGGTTGTTGAGGGGTTGACTTTGTTGACTTGTTGACTTTGTTGACCGGTTGACTAGGTTGGACTAGTTGACCATCATGATGACAATGGCTATCATTTCATGGCAAAGACTTTTGCTTGCTTGTTCTCTTGTGCAAAATGAGTGCATGAAATGATATGGCTATTGTAACTTAAACCATCACTAATACTTGATTGCTATTATTGGTTATGATGGCTTTGGATTATGAGAGCCAAGAGAGAAAAGACTTTCTCATTCTATCATTTTCATTCTCTCTCTTGTTCTTGAGCTCTCATCCTCTTCCTCTTGCTCTCCCTCTCTCTTGAGTCTATGGTTCACTTGTCTCAATTGTTGAGCAGTAAGAACCATAGAGTATAATCCCAACATACTCTTCTCTACTCACTCTAGTTCACAAGGTTTAGCAAACCGAGTGAACTAGTTTCTTCAAAGCTCGAAGAAGAAGCTAAAGGTAGAAGCTTTCGGGTGGATCGATCTTCGGCGCAAGGAGACGACGGAGTGAAGCCAATCCGTACACCATCGAGAGTCAAAGACGAAGGAGTTCAAGGAAGAAAGGTATAACCCCCTAACCGAGTAGTTAACAACTCCTAGTTAGGTTGTTAGGTAGATAGTTTAACAAAGATCCGGTTTTGAGTCCATGTTACCGCCTCTAGAAAATTATTTTTCACCAAATTCCGCATGCCCGAAAGTACCGGGAGAGGTAGCATGGACTTAGAGTGGTATCAGAGCCTGGTTAAACACTACCTAACATGTTAGCAAAGTAACTAGAAGATCGATCAAAGAAAAAGTCACGAAACGAACCCGATATGTCAAGTTTCTGCCGATTTTTTTTCTGTTCAAAAATTGATAAATTTCATCTTAAAAATCGGCTCAGGCTTTTTATTAAATAACCACAAAATTTGGTCCTACGAACCGATCAAAGCGCCGTGGAAACGCGGCGGGAGCACGCTCCCGCCGGGGTTCCGCGGCCGAGTTGACTCGGCCGAGGTCCAAATTTAGTGCAGTGTATTTCTGGTGTTGTTTTGGGATTTTTGGAATATGTCTTTTCAACCTAGATTATCCAGAACGAAAATTTTGTGTTTGGGGCCTAAAAATCCGTATTTTTGATCGAACTTCTAAAGACTTAAGCTGACGGGTTTTTATCTGTGATGTGATATTTGTATTGAACGTCTGCTAATCGCTATATGTCGATTAGTGGGGGTTATACAAATCTGTGATCTGTAATGTCATTGGAATGTGTATATGAATTCATTGGATTGTCGCGGGAGAATAGCCGGGGGTTGTGAGACGAGAGATTTCTTTTCTTTCAATTCATGTAAATTTGTAAATTGATGTAATAATTATTTGTATGGCCGCACAACCGGGTCAGGGTTGTAGCCGTCATTGTATAATTTCTTTTTACTGTTTTTTGCTCCTAGGATAGACCCATGGAGGGGGTGCACAAACTACCGGGTATCCCGAAGTGCCGAGTGGCCTACTCACGGAGTTGAGGGAGGTTGCTTCGCTTCGGGTACTTGGCGGGTAGTTTGCCGCACCCGTAGGGGTCTTGGGTGGGGTATTGGCTATTCACCGCGACCGTGTAATCTGCTTTTCGTTGCAGGCTCGTACGAATTGCGGGTTCCTAGTATATCCAATGTGTTCATCTGTGATCTGAAATGGCTATCATTGCAATATATATCTATATTTGATATTATTTAGGCGTTGCTTATGTTTTACAGCCGCGCTAGCCCAGCCTCCGCTCTGTCGTTAGTTAAGTAACCTAACGGGTAATGACGGGGCCCCGTGGCGAATGCGAATGGCATAAGCGTACGTCATATTTTGGTTGTTTTCTGCAATGGTAGGATTAAATGATGGGACGCATTAAAAGAACTAATGCAAGAATTACACGCATTAAAAGAACTAATGCAAGAAAATAAACCAAGTAAAAGTCGTTGGAACACTTTCGAAAAACCACTCGGTTCTTTTCAAAACTAACTTATAAATGCGGAGCTTGAGCCACTCTTTTTAAAAAGCTATCTCGTTACATCGATTATATCAAGTTCACTACGTTCATGGTTTCGCCAAAACCATTCGTAGCCCTCCGTCGTTTCACAAGAATAGTCAATAGTATTCAAGATATGTTTGTTGGCCAAAGTCAAGGCATAGTGATTGGTAGCTATTGGGTATTCATGTGCAGCATAGATAGATGCGTTGATTTGGAACAGTCGTACTGCCTTGTTGGCCAAAGTCAAGGGTAGGTACGGGTGGATTCAAATTAACCTGGAGAACGACGGGTAGGACTTGACATGTGACTTATGATTTGTTGGCCAAAGTCAAGGTCATAAGAGCATGGGGCAAAAATCCACATCGGGAGTTTCAAAAGAACTGAAACTTGCTAGTGTTGCATACCATTTGGAGTGTGATGATTCTGGTAGGATTCCTTCAGTTTCGTCACGCGATGATATTTGGATCCCGATCCTACTGTGAGTATATGCTACTCCTCGGGAAATTTCTCACTTAACGATCAACGCTATAAACCTAGTAGGTGTCTAAAAAGGTGTTAGCGGGGCTACGCCCCCAGGGAAAAGAGGTTCTTAAATTAAGGAACTTCGCGAAAGCGTTGGAAAACCTCCCTCGAAGAACCGACACTAGCCTGGCTGAACGGTTAAGCAAGTATTGTACGGTGAGATTGATCCTGACTAATTCTTCCTTTTTGGTTTGAGGAGGGATTCGAGAAACAGTGGGAGCCATCCTGTTTAGACAAACTAAAAACCACTCTAAACTTGCAAGGGCATCATGCTGAGTGTTTCTTCTTCTCTCTCCTAATTGCAGCGACCAATCGACATGACTGAACTTAAGTTACTTCTAGATAAAAACATACTGACAGGGCCAAACTACAAAGATTGGCTCAGGAATGTCAAAATGGCAATCACTTACGACAAGCAGGGGTATCTTCTTAGCACCAAAGCTCCCCCCGTCCCAGGTCCCACCTCCAGCGTCGCGGATAAGGAAATCCGTAAGACATGGGCTATTGATTGCACGAAGGCCAGGTGCCTCGTGCTTGCCTCTATGGACAACGAACATCAGAGGAGGCACGAGAATATGGACCTTGAGTCCATATTTCTCCATACAAAAGAACTGTATGGAGAGCAGTCTCGTATCGCAAGATACGAAGTGTCGAAGAAGTTATTTTCGGCAAGGTTGGCCGTCGGATCATCGGTAGCGGAACACGTGCTTAAGATGATTGGCTACATAGAAGAGCTCGCGGACCTTGGGACCACGTTGGAGAATGAGCTCTATACGGACTTGATTCTCCAGTCCCTTCCTTCCACTTACGCCCAGTTTATCCCGAACTTCAACTTACAAGAAAAGGAAGTTGAACTTTCAGAACTCCTCAACATGATGAGGAGCGCAGAGGGCACCCTACAGAAAGGTAGGGAAACATCCACTTTGTTTGTAGGAGGATCTTCCTCTTCTAGGTCCAAGGCGAAAGCCAAGGGAAAAAAGAAGAAAGCACCCGCCAAACCAAGGGGCGGTGTTAGTAAAGTGGATACGAAGGGAAGAGCAAAAGCAAAAGCAACAAAGAAAGCGGGGCAGCTTGTGGATAAAGAAGAATGCTTCTATTGTCATAAGAAGGGACACTGGAAGAATGATTGCAGGGCTTGGAAGGCCAGAACACAGGAACTGAAGCAGGTTGCGGCTTCAGCTTCAGGTGTGTATGTTATTGATAACTGTCTTTCAATAAACTCTACTTCCTGAGTATTGGATACCGGATCAGGATCTCATATCTGTAATTCTTTGCAGGCGTTGAGAAACGGTAGGTTTTTGAAGGCAGGTGACATGACCCTCAAAGTTGCAAACGGAGCTAGCATAGATGCTAAGTGTCACGACCCGAGAATTCGACTCGTGACCGGCACTTAACCACGCACGTCTACAGGCGTAACGCGGCTAAGTAAGCCGAACCCAGAAATCAAAACCAATAAATATAGAGTGATTTAAAGCATTTTGTAAAAGCAATAGTAAATGTCTGAAAAACTTCCATTTATTTAGTAGAAAACCCTTTTAAGTTCAAAAGTTATGAGTTTTATAATTTTGGTAACATTTCCTTTTTAAAACATTAGCCCCGAAAGTCGGGTAAAAGTAAGGTGTAGCAGAAATAACAAGTGACATGAATAAAGCATCACAATGATATACGACGCCGTAGCGAAGAATACACGGTAAAATAAGGACAATATCATAAAAGATGAGACTGCATAAAGTAACGTCGGCTCACATGCGAGCTCGACACCAGAATATAAAATCATACATATCGTCCTCACAACTGTCTCTAAGTCAATACATAAGGTAGATGGAGAGTACTAGATACATCAATATACAACTGAAAGATAACAGATACCGTACAAAACCCACCTAAACAGCAAAAGGGCTATCTCTGCTCAAAAGGGGTATCTGTGCCAAAAGATGAGGTAACAGCCAGCCGTGACTACTCCCAAGGGCAACCTGCAAACACTGTGGCACAACGGGGGTGAGTTGCCAACTCGTGAATAGAGATAACATATAAAGGTGATCGCAGGCATGCACATATAGCGTGGCTCTACTAATGCCAGCAGATGATATCAATGCATGTCAACAGTGGATACAGTAGTAATGCATGTACTCTAACAGGTAAATGCCACAGGATGAGATGTATAGTAATCAATACTGAGTATGGGATAAATAATATCTACATGGACTATGTCAACATGGAAAGCAATGATCGGTGCCTCAAACTGCACCCAAATCCCACATATACTCAGACGCCGGCACACCCATCGGCCCTCAAATCCTGTATATCTCGGAGGAATCACGAGTGCCCAACATCGGCACCCAAAACATCATAAAATACTCGTGTCCAGCATCGACACGTAAATCCTCGAATATCGGGCGCCGTCAATCCGGACCGGCCCCACGGGGTCCACCTGCGGTATCGGCCCTCGGCCCCGGCAGTACGGATCCTCCCGCATCCATCACTCGACTCTGGTCAGTATCCTCCGGACAACTGCCAGGTCCAACAAATCACCGGTAGGTACTCGCCCGCCTCCAGACTCAATCGGCAAATCCCATCGATCATCTCGCCGAGGGGAACCATACCGGGCCCACCACGAACCCGCAAACGGAACATCCACTCCTCGAATCGGGTTTCAAGCACACGTCTCAGCACCGAGAAAACGCGTGGTGGACACACCAAAATATCATATCACGAGGTACCGGGTTTTCAAAATAGCATATCTTTCCTTAAATAATTCCACGGTCCTCAAAAACAGAAATCACATGAAAATCCAATACCAATAGTAAAATCCAATGTGAGGTACAATATACATCAATCCATGGTATGGGTATAAGGGGAAAACCGCTTTTTAAAGTAGTTTCATTTCCGGTTTTAAAAGATGTCATGCGGCTCCCAATATACATGAAAATCATATCAATCACATGTAAGATGAACTACAGCAATAATACAACAGTATAATCATGGCAGTTCTACAGTGAGTGTGGCATGGCAATTACTAACGGTGTGTGTGTAGCATGTAAATAGTGCTCGTGCAACATAAACCGTTAGTAATAGTGTGGTGTTCTATCAGTTCTAACATATATCAATAACACCTAGCAGGGAAATGCAATATGAGATGACAGTCCATAAGTAAATGCAATATGTAATACTAAGATCCTATCAGCCCTGACGCATAACGCCATGCGGGCGATATCCCCGTAGATGTGAAATCTACTCACCGTGTCTCGCGCTAAGCGTATCCAACCACTTGCTTGCCCTTCTTCGCAGCGTCCGTCTTACTGGCCCGCGAACCTAGAATCACATGTACATATCATACATAAGCTTAAGTCACAAAACGCGACATTATAATCCAACGAGAAACCTGTGTCGCAAACCAATCGCGCGTGTGCGCGATACGCTAAAACGTGAAAACACGCGCCACGAAACTACCCCGACGCGCCGCGATACGCAGAACCCAAACCTACTCACGTATCACGCGTGTCGCGAAGGTTTAGAAAAACGGCAAAACAGGTATTTGGTCCCAGATTTTCCTACAGAATTGATCTTAAAAATATATGTATACCAAAACACTACCCACAGTAGCAGACACCCACTGGACCAAACCCCAACCCAAACCCTACCCATCTGGCCGCAATTGGCGGCCAGAAAGAGGAAATTGGCGGCCTACTGTAGCTGTATGGGGGTTGGGTTTCACCTGGTGCGTCAGCTCTACTCCACTACACTACAGTCTTCCCAAAATCAATCTGCACTCACCGAGTTGATAGCAGTTCCAGAAAACTCACATTTTGCCCAAATACGACATTTGCATCAAACATGAAAACTGGTGGTATTTTAGTGTAATAGGGGTTCGACTAAGTTACAATGGCCTCAACAGACCACAATCAACCTACAGGAACCAACTTACATCCTATAAGCACAAAGTTCACACTAAACACCCCATATCGCACTAAAACACACAAAAATCCTTTAACCGATGCAAAACTACACTAACTAGGCAAACTAGGGAAGCAAGATAGGAAATATACCTCATACTTAACCCTAGGGAGCTGGAGGAAGGTGAAGAAGAGAAGAGAAGAGGCTGCTGTCGAAGTTGATGCTTGCTGCTGTTGCTGTGAAGTCCCCTGTTGCTGCTGCTGCTACTTCTCATGCTGCTGCTGTTGCCTCCATGTTGCTGCTGCTGTTGCTGTGCCTGCTGCTGCTTCTGGAGCTGGGGAGAGGTAAGTGTGTTGTGTGAGTGTGTTGTGTATGTGAGAGTGTGAGTACTTGAGAGAAAACCAAAAGAAATGGGAGGCACCAAAAGTCACCCCTCTCTCTCTCTTACTTCATTTAATGCAAGCATGGCTTGAGCCATGATGCATCCCTCTCTCTCTTCCTCTCACAAGTCAACCCCTAAGCAATTTGAATTAGAGAAATCTTTTAATTAACCAATTTAAAACCCATTTAAGAATCCAAAAGAATTAATCCTACAATTAACCCACCATGGTTAATAATTATGGTATTTCCTTGATTTAAAAAACTCTAGTTTACATGCACATGTGTGTGCAAGTTTAGAAAAATTTTGGAAAAATATTTATTAAATTAAGAAAAATATTTAAAACACAATTTGGTAAACTTTTTATTAAAAATCATTATTTAATTATAATTATCCACTAACCCTTATCCTAAGGTGTTACAATCTCTCCCCCTTAAAGAAATTCGTCCCCGAATTTCAAAAATCTAACTAAGGTTACCTTCAAAAAGATGGGGATACGTCTTCATCATCTCGCTTTCAGTCTCCCAAGTGACCTCTTCACGGTTCTGACCACGCCAAAGTACTTTAACTGATGGAATCTCCTTCGATCTCAATTTCTTCACTTGTCGATCCAAGATCATCACCGGCTGCTCTGCATAGGAAAGATCACGCTCAAGCTGGATCGTCGGATGCTGAATCGCGTGCGAAGGATCATTTAGATATCTGCGGAGCATCGAAACATGGAATACGGGGTGCACGTCTGGAAAGCTGGGTGGAAGGGCTAACCGGTAAGCTACTGCACCGACACGCTCGAGGATCTCGAAGGGGCCCACATACCTGGGGCTAAGCTTCCCCTTCTTCCCAAACCTCATCACACCTTTCATTGGGGAGACCCTCAAGAAAACATGATCACCAACAGAAAACTCAAGTCTGCGTCGTCGACGGTCTGCATAAGCCCTCTGCCTACTCTGCGCTGCTCTCATCCTATCGCGAATCAACTGGATCTTCGCTGTCGTCTCCTCAACGATCTGTGGTCCTAAGATACTGCTCTCACTGAGCTCTGTCCAACAAGTAGGCGACCTACATCTCCTCCCGTAAAGAGCCTCAAATGGTGCCATCTGAATAGTCTCCTGGTAGCTGTTATTGTAGGAAAACTCTACCAAGGGCAAATGATGATCCCAGCTACCTCCGAAATCTAGTACACAAGCTCGGAGCATGTCCTCGAGAGTCTGGATGGTCCGCTCTGACTGTCCGTCGGTCTGCGGATGAAAAGCCGTGCTGAAACTCAAACGAGTGCCCAAAGCCTCCTGAAGCCTCTGCCATAGTCTACTGGTAAACTGGGTGCCTCTGTCGGACACAATGCACGTCGGAACTCCGTGTAGTCGCACTATCTCGTCAATATAGATCTGGGCATACTGAGTAAATCCGAAAGTCGTCTTCACCGGTAGGAAGTGAGCCGCTTTCGTCAAACGATCCACGATCACCCAGATGGAGTCATACCCCCTACTAGTCCTGGGTAGACCCACCACAAAGTCCATCGAAATCTGTTCCCATTTCCACTCCGGAATGGGTAACGGCTGTAGCTCTCCCGCGGGCCTCTGGTGCTCAGCCTTGACTTGCTGACAAGTCAGGCACCTCGATACAAAATCTGCAATGTCCTTCTTCATTCCGTCCCACCAGTAAACATCTCTCATATCATGATACATCTTGGTGGAACCGGGATGTACGCTATACACCGATCGATGTGCCTCCTCAAGAATCTCACGCCTCAGTCCCTCAGCATCAGGTACGCACAGTCTGACTCCAAACCGTAGTATCCCCTGATCATCGATCACGAACTCGGAAAATCGGTCCTGTCCCATCTGTGCCATGATCTCTGAACATCGGTCATCACTGAGCTGTGCCTCTCGTATACGATCAATCAACAGTGGGCGTGCACGGACATGCGCTATCTGTCCCCCAATCGGCGTGAACTCGAACTGCACTCGACTGTCGCATAATACCTGCCAATCTGCGGATGACTGCTCCTGTACTGCGCTCAAACAAGATAAACTACTCCCGGGCCTCCTGCTCAAAGCATCCGCCACCACATTTGCCTTGCCCGGGTGATATAAGATCTCGCAGTCATAATCCTTCACTAACTCCATCCATCGACGCTGTCGAAGGTTCAGGTCCCGTTGCTGGAATATGTATTTCAGACTCTTGTGATCCGTAAATATCTGGCACGACTCACCGTATAAGTAATGTCGCCAGATCTTAAGTGCGAAGACCACTGCTGCCATCTCCAAATCATGAGTGGGGTAGTTCTGCTCGTGCTTCTTCAATTGTCGCGAGGCATACGCGATCACCCTATCATGCTGCATCAGAACGCATCCCAATCCCACTCGAGAAGCATCACAAAAGACCACAAATCCGCCCGATCCGGAAGGTAAAGATAACACCGGTGCCGTCGTCAGCCGAGTCCGTAACTGCTGAAAACTGTGCTCGCACTCCTCCGTCCAATCGAAGGGAACTCCCTTCCGGGTCAACCCGGTCAACGGTGTAGCAATACGTGAGAAGTCCTGCACAAAACGCCTGTAGTAACCGGCCAATCCCAAAAAGCTGCGAATCTCCGTCACCGATGTGGGTCTGGGCCAACGCTGAACGGCCTCGATCTTCCTCGGGTCAACACATATACCGTCTCGTGAAATCACGTGACCCAAGAAGTCCACGCTGTCTAGCCAAAAAGCACACTTGGAGAATTTCGCATAAAGCTGGTGCTCCCTCAATGTCTGCAATGTAACCCGCAGGTGCTGCTCGTGCTCCTCACTACTCCGGGAATACACCAAGATATCGTCGATGAAGACTATGATGAACAGATCCAAATAAGGCCGGAAAATACGGTTCATCAAATCCATGAAGGCTGCTGGCGCATTGGTGAGTCCGAACGACATCACCAAAAACTCGTAATGGCCATAGCGCGTACGGAAAGCTGTCCGGGGAATGTCCTCCTGTCGAACCCGCAGCTGATGATAGCCCGATCGTAAATCGATCCTCGAAAAGTACCCTGCCCCCTGAAGCTGGTCGAACAAATCGTCGATACGCGGCAAAGGATACCTGTTCCGCACTGTCACCCTGTTCAGCTGGCGGTAGTCGATACAAAGACGCAAACTGCCATCCTTCTTCTTGACGAACAGGACTGGAGCACCCCAAGGAGAAACACTGGGTCGAATAAGTCCCTTGTCCAGCAAATCCTGTAACTGACCCTTCAGCTCACGAAGTTCCGCCGGGGCCATCCGATAGGGCGGTATAGAAATAGGCCCCGAACCAGGAACCAAATCAATACAGAAAGAAATGTCGCGCTCGGGCGGCAACCCAGGAAGCTCGTCAGGGAACACATCAGGAAACTCGCTAACTACCGGAACCTGATCCAATGGAACCTCTGTAGCGCGAGCATCGCGAACATAGGCGAGAAATCCCTGACATCCCTTCCTCAAAAGCTGTCCAGCGCGAAAAGAAGAAATCACACTGTGAGGGGCGGCACTACGGTCCCCCAACACAACAAAAACCGACTCACCGGGGAAACAGAATCTAACTGTCTTCTCGCGGCAGTCCAAAGAAGCATAGCACGTGGCTAACCAATCCATGCCCAAAAGAACGTCGAAGTCCAACATCTCCAGAAGGATCAAGTCGACAGGCAACTCTCTCTCGCCAATACAGACGATACATGATCGGAACACGTGCCTAGCAACAAACGACTCTCCCACAGGAGTAGTCACCACAAGCGGCTGATCAAGTAAGCCAGACTCTCTACCCAAACTCGGCACGAAGTGTGTGGATACGTACGAGTGTGTGGATCCGGGATCGAACAATACATGTGCATCAACCGAACATACAGGGAGGATACCTGAAACCACTGCATTGGACGCCTGCGCGTCCTGATGTGTCAAAGCAAAGACCCTCGCCTGTCCACCACCTGTAACTGACTGACCTCTGCCTCGGTCATCTCGTCCTCTCTGAGCAACTCCTCCACGCCCGCGACCTCTCTGAGCATAAGTCTGGCGTGGAGCAACGGTAGGCGCAACGGGCAACGCCCTCTGGGGTGGTGAAGGTGGTAAGGTAACACGCGGTGCTGCCGCCTCCCTCCGGTGTGTCTCTGGACAATCTCGAACGAGGTGAAGTAGGCTGCCACATCTGTAGCAACCCCGCGGCGACTGCTGACCGTCCTGGGGGTACGAACTAAACATCCGACCCCGTCCCGAATCTCTGCTACCCCTCGTACCAGAACGATACCTGTCGCGGCGTCTGAATGACTGCCTCCGTGCGGAAATACTGGTACGAACTCTCTTCGGCTCTGGAAATACCGAAGTCTCAACAAGGTGCTCCTCGACCACTAGGGCTGCGTCTACAGCTGCTGCATAGGTCTCGTAGTGCTGCGCGCTGATCGCGAGGAACACTGGTGAAATCAAGCCTCGAACAAATCTCCGGACTCGCAACTCCTCGGTGGCCACTAGATGTGGGGCGTAGACTGCTAGCTCTATAAACAGTACGTCATACTCTGCCACTGTCATCCCTGACGTCTGGCGCAAAGACTCAAACCTGCGTGCTCGGGCATCTCTAACACTCCGGGGAAGGAAACGGGCTAGAAATATAGTCACGAACTCCGTCCAGGTCATAGGAGGAAGACCTGCTGCTCTGCCCTTCTCCACTGAATCACACCATTTCTGCGCAAGCCCTTCCAGGCGAAAGCTCGCGAACTCAACCCATCTCGCATCTGCACATCTGAGGGAACGACATATCCTGGCCATCCTGTCTATGAAGGACTGTGGGTCCTCGGCTGTATCGGTGCCTGTGAAAACCGGAGGCTTCAGCCTCATGAACTCTGATAGCGATACTGTAATCACCTCCGTGGCTGCAGGGGCAACTGGCTGTGCGGTATGCACCATCGCGGTCTCTGGAACTGGTGGAGCTACCTCTGGTCGCTGCGCTCGAAGCGTCTCAACTAACGATCCTATCATCTGGCGCATCTCCTGCATACCAGCCCCTAACGATGCGATCTGCTCTGTCACGGCAGGAACAGCCTGCTCAGGTACAACCGGCGTACTGCCCGGATCAGTCCTTGTCTCGGACGAGTCAACACGAATCTCGGCCCTCGCGGCCGCTCTCTGTGCCCTCGTAGTCTTAGGCGGCATATTGGCTGAAAGAAAATTTGGATTCGATAAGAACACGGAAATCGAATCACAAGAATATAAGGAGGAATCAAATCAACAAGTCCTAAGGTCGCGTAAGCGGAGTACCGTGTCGTGAGTATGCCGCGGAACATACGCACGCTACGCTACCCTGCTGCAGCTACCTACTCCATCATACCAGGGTCATCCTACACTCCGAAGGTAAAACCTACGCTCTGATACCAACTTTGTCACGACCCGAGAATTCGACTCGTGACCGGCACTTAACCACGCACGTCTACAGGCGTAACGCGGCTAAGTAAGCCGAACCCAGAAATCAAAACCAATAAATATAGAGTGATTTAAAGCATTTTGTAAAAGCAATAGTAAATGTCTGAAAAACTTCCATTTATTTAGTAGAAAACCCTTTTAAGTTCAAAAGTTATGAGTTTTATAATTTTGGTAACATTTCCTTTTTAAAACATTAGCCCCGAAAGTCGGGTAAAAGTAAGGTGTAGCGGAAATAACAAGTGACATGAATAAAGCATCACAATGATATACGACGCCGTAGCGAAGAATACACGGTAAAATAAGGACAATATCATAAAAGATGAGACTGCATAAAGTAACGTCGGCTCACATGCGAGCTCGACACCAGAATATAAAATCATACATATCGTCCTCACAACTGTCTCTAAGTCAATACATAAGGTAGATGGAGAGTACTAGATACATCAATATACAACTGAAAGATAACAGATACCGTACAAAACCCACCTAAACAGCAAAAGGGCTATCTCTGCTCAAAAGGGGTATCTGTGCCAAAAGATGAGGTAACAGCCAGCCGTGACTACTCCCAAGGGCAACCTGCAAACACTGTGGCACAACGGGGGTGAGTTGCCAACTCGTGAATAGAGATAACATATAAAGGTGATCGCAGGCATGCACATATAGCGTGGCTCTACTAATGCCAGCAGATGATATCAATGCATGTCAACAGTGGATACAGTAGTAATGCATGTACTCTAACAGGTAAATGCCACAGGATGAGATGTATAGTAATCAATACTGAGTATGGGATAAATAATATCTACATGGACTATGTCAACATGGAAAGCAATGATCGGTGCCTCAAACTGCACCCAAATCCCACATATACTCAGACGCCGGCACACCCATCGGCCCTCAAATCCTGTATATCTCGGAGGAATCACGAGTGCCCAACATCGGCACCCAAAACATCATAAAATACTCGTGTCCAGCATCGACACGTAAATCCTCGAATATCGGGCGCCGTCAATCCGGACCGGCCCCACGGGGTCCACCTGCGGTATCGGCCCTCGGCCCCGGCAGTACGGATCCTCCCGCATCCATCACTCGACTCTGGTCAGTATCCTCCGGACAACTGCCAGGTCCAACAAATCACCGGTAGGTACTCGCCCGCCTCCAGACTCAATCGGCAAATCCCATCGATCATCTCGCCGAGGGGAACCATACCGGGCCCACCACGAACCCGCAAACGGAACATCCACTCCTCGAATCGGGTTTCAAGCACACGTCTCAGCACCGAGAAATCGCGTGGTGGACACACCAAAATATCATATCACGAGGTACCGGGTTTTCAAAATAGCATATCTTTCCTTAAATAATTCCACGGTCCTCAAAAACAGAAATCACATGAAAATCCAATACCAATAGTAAAATCCAATGTGAGGTACAATATACATCAATCCATGGTATGGGTATAAGGGGAAAACCGCTTTTTAAAGTAGTTTCATTTCCGGTTTTAAAAGATGTCATGCGGCTCCCAATATACATGAAAATCATATCAATCACATGTAAGATGAACTACAGCAATAATACAACAGTATAATCATGGCAGTTCTACAGTGAGTGTGGCATGGCAATTACTAACGGTGTGTGTGTAGCATGTAAATAGTGCTCGTGCAACATAAACCGTTAGTAATAGTGTGGTGTTCTATCAGTTCTAACATATATCAATAACACCTAGCAGGGAAATGCAATATGAGATGACAGTCCATAAGTAAATGCAATATGTAATACTAAGATCCTATCAGCCCTGACGCATAACGCCATGCGGGCGATATCCCCGTAGATGTGAAATCTACTCACCGTGTCTCGCGCTAAGCGTATCAAACCACTTGCTTACCCTTCTTCGCAGCGTCCGTCTCACTGGCCCGCGAACCTAGAATCACATGTACATATCATACATAAGCTTAAGTCACAAAACGCGACATTATAATCCAACGAGAAACCTGTGTCGCAAACCAATCGCGCGTGTGCGCGATACGCTAAAACGTGAAAACACGCGCCACGAAACTACCCCGACGCGCCGCGATACGCAGAACCCAAACCTACTCACGTATCACGCGTGTCGCGAAGGTTTAGAAAAACGGCAAAACAGGTATTTGGTCCCAGATTTTCCTACAGAATTGATCTTAAAAATATATGTATACCAAAACACTACCCACAGTAGCAGACACCCACTGGACCAAACCCCAACCCAAACCCTACCCATCTGGCCGTAATTGGCGGCCAGAAAGAGGAAATTGGCGGCCTACTGTAGCTGTATGGGGGTTGGGTTTCACCTGGTGCGTCAGCTCTACTCCACTACACTACAGTCTTCCCAAAATCAATCTGCACTCACCGAGTTGATAGCAGTTCCAGAAAACTCACATTTTGCCCAAATACGACATTTGCATCAAACATGAAAACTGGTGGTATTTTAGTGTAATAGGGGTTCGACTAAGTTACAATGGCCTCAACAGACCACAATCAACCTACTGGAACCAACTTACATCCTATAAGCACAAAGTTCACACTAAACACCCCATATCGCACTAAAACACACAAAAATCCTTTAACCGATGCAAAACTACACTAACTAGGCAAACTAGGGAAGCAAGATAGGAAATATACCTCATACTTAACCCTAGGGAGCTGGAGGAAGGTGAAGAAGAGAAGAGAAGAGGCTGCTGTCGAAGTTGATACTTGCTGCTGTTGCTGTGAAGTCCCCTGTTGCTGCTGCTGCTACTTCTCATGCTGCTGCTGTTGCCTCCATGTTGCTGCTGCTGTTGCTGTGCCTGCTGCTGCTTCTGGAGCTGGGGAGAGGTAAGTGTGTTGTGTGAGTGTGTTGTGTATGTGAGAGTGTGAGTACTTGAGAGAAAACCAAAAGAAATGGGAGGCTACAATCATCACACCAAAAGTCACCCCTCTCTCTCTCTTACTTCATTTAATGCAAGCATGGCTTGAGCCATGATGCATCCCTCTCTCTCTTCCTCTCACAAGTCAACCCCTAAGCAATTTGAATTAGAGAAATCTTTTAATTAACCAATTTAAAACCCATTTAAGAATCCAAAAGAATTAATCCTACAATTAACCCACCATGGTTAATAATTATGGTATTTCCTTGATTTAAAAAACCCTAGTTTACATGCACATGTGTGTGCAAGTTTAGAAAAATTTTGGAAAAATATTTATTAAATTAAGAAAAATATTTAAAACACAATTTGGTAAACTTTTTATTAAAAATCATTATTTAATTATAATTATCCACTAACCCTTATCCTAAGGTGTTACACTAAGGCCGTGGGGGACTATCACCTGGGAATGTCAGATGGACATGTTTTGGTTTTGCGTAATTGCTTTTTTGTACCCAACGCAACTTGTAATATCATTTCTGTATCTTTGACTTCTAAAGAAGGTTATGAATTTGCGTTTGTAAGTAATGTTGTAAACATTCACCTTAATTAAGTTCTGATTGGGTCAGGTACATTAAGCAATGGTATATACGTATTAAACCAACCACAGATTTTCAATGTCCAGAATACACACAAAAGAAAGTCTCCGGAAATAAATCAGACTTTCTTATGGCATTGTAGACTGGGTCACATCATTGAGAGAAGGTTGACGAAGTTACATACAGAAGGATATTTGAATCCGTTCAAATATCAATCGTATGCCACTTGTCAATCCTGTCTCAAAGGAAAGATGACAAAGACTCCGTTCACTGGACACGGAGTAAGAGCGAGCGAGCTCTTGGGACTCGTACACAGCGACGTGTGCGGTCCAATGTATACGCATGCACGAAGCGGTTATTCTTACTTCATTACTTTTACGGATGACTTTTCAAGGTACGGTTATGTATTCTTAATGAAACATAAGTCCGAAGCCTTTGGAAAATTCCAGGAATATAAGAATGACGTAGAAAAACAAACCGGCAAAAGTATCAAGATTCTAAGATCGGATCGAGGTGGTGAATACTTGAGTGCCGAGTTCCTAGACTATTTAAAAGAGAACGGAATTCTCTCTCAGCTTACTCCTCCATACACTCCGCAACATAACGGTGTATCGGAGAGACGGAACCGAACCCTATTGGATATGGTACGGTCCATGATGAGTAACGCTGAGTTACCGCGATCATTCTGGGGGTATGCGCTTGAATCAGCTGCATACCTTTTGAACCGAGTTCCAACTAAGACTGCGCCTACTACACCATATGAGATGTGGTGTGGGAAGAGACCCTATCTTAATCACATTAAGACATGGGGATGTCCAGCTTTTGTCAAAAAGCAGCATGCGGACAAACTCGAGGCACGCTCAGTACAGTGCAAGTTCGTGGGATATCCAAAGAACTCCAAGGGATATTTCTTCTACTGCGAAGAGGAACAAAAGGTTTTTGTTTCTCGTCATGCCTACTTCTTGGAAACTGAGTTTTTGGAAAACCTGATAAGTGGGAGCGCAGTAGAACTGGAAGAAATTCCAGAACCACAGACTATTACTGAAAGCTTAGTAGAACCAGAGGGTTCAAAAGAAAATGACATTCCTACGCCGCTCCGCAGGAGTAGTAGGCAGTCTCATCCGCCCGAGAGATACTACAGTTTTCTCAAAGACGGGGATAGAGAGGATTGCATCATAGATTATGATGAGCCTACTAGCTTCCAGCAGGCCGTTCAGAGCGTTGACTTGGTAAAATGGCTGGTTGCAATGCGGACCGAAATGGAGTCCATGTACACCAACAAAGTATGGACGTTGGACGTTGCTCCAGACGGTGTAAAACCCGTAGGATGCAAGTGGATCTTCAAAGGAAGATTGGTGTAGATGGACAGGTTGAGACCTATAAAGCTAGACTGGTTGCAAAGGGTTTTCGTCAAAGACCTGGTTTGGACTATGACGAGACCTTTTCTCCAGTAGCTATGCTGAAATCCATTCGGATCCTTCTTGCCATTGCTGCCTTCCACGATTATGAGATTTAGAAGATGGACGTAAAGACCGCTTTTCTAAATAGAAATTTAGAGGAGTGTGTCTATATGGACCAGCCAGAGGGTTTCATTCAGAGTGGGAGCAGCGGAAAGGTGTGCAAGTTGCTTAAGTCCATTTACGGACTAAAGCAGGCATCGCGGAGTTGGAACATCTGTTTTGATGAGACGGTCAAGAAATTTGGCTTTATCAAAAATCCAGATGAACCATGCATCTATAGTAGATTGTAGCGAGAACTGTGGTATTCCTCGTTTTATACGTGGATGACATTCTCTTAATAGGAAATGACATTCCTATGCTACAATCTGTCAAGGGGTTCTTGTCACACAGGTTCTCCATGAAAGACCTGGGTGATGCCTCATACATTCTGGGGATCTGGATCTATCGTGAGAGATCCAAGAGGATACTGGGACTTTCACAGTCCAGGTACATCGACACCATACTGAAAAGACTCAGTATGGAAGATTCCAAGCGCGGTAATCTACCGGCTTGTCACGGGATCACCCTCTCCAAAGAGATGTCTCCCAAGACTGATTTGGAGAGGGATCGCATGTCTATTATACCCTACGCTTCTGCGGTAGGCTCTATAATGTATGCGATGTTGTGTACCAGACCGGATGTAGCTTATGCACTGAGTGTGGTAAGCCGGTATCAGTCAAACCCTTGGGAGAAACACTGGATAGTGGTAAAGAACATTCTCAAGTACCTGAGAAGGACTAAAGAGATGTTCTTGGTTTATGGCGGAAAAGACCTCCAGATCGAGGCCTTTGCTGACTCCAGCTTCCAGAGTGACAAGGATGATTCCAAGTCCATGTCGGGTTTTGTCTTTACCCTCAATGGAGGGGAGGTGTGTTGGAAGAGTTCCAAACAGGAAACCGTTGCAGACTCGACGATGGAAGCGGAATACATCGCTGCATCTGATGCCGCAAAAGAAGCTGTCTGGATGAGGAAGTTCTTGAAAGAACTTCAGGTGGTTCCGTCCAATGTTGATCCAATACCTCTGTATTGCGACAACAACGGGGCTATAGCTTTAGCGAAGGAACCCAGGTCCCATCAGAGATCCAGACACATCTTGAGGCGGTATCACCTGATCATGGAGATCGTGGATCGCCAGGAGATCGAGGTCCGGAGGGTTGCTTCAGAAGATAACACTGCAGATCCATTCACCAAGGCCTTGCCCAAGACTCAGTTCGAGCGGCTGATCGAGATGATAGGTCTTCGATACGCCAGTACATGGCCTTAGTGCAAGTGGGAGATTGTTAGTGTATATGCCCTAGAGGCCGCAAAAGAACCTGTTTGCAACATAATATACAACGCATAAAGGCGAGGATCACAACAGGAAAGGAAACTCCAAACAGCAAGAAATCCATAGAAACGTAACACGCGACTCTAAGGTCAAAAGAATAAACATCACTGATCTCTATCTCAAATAAGGACATGTTTTGTTGATGGAACTTCTAGATACAACTGGAATATAATATACAATGAATAATGATGGGTATGATACAAATAAACCCACCTACTAGCAAGTCACCCTTAAGAAGCAGTGTCGTAAGCCGTAATGAAACCTGTACGGCAAAACCTGCAAGAACTGGGGCACAACTGGGGTGAGTTGCCAACTCGTGAATAGAAAAACATCTACGAATAGAAAATCGCATGTATGACGCAATCCTAGGTCATACGATCAACATATATAAACCTCAAATGAATAAGTCTGAAGCATGGTAAGGTGGCAAAGTAACATCTATACATGTATGTAGTGCCAAGTACTCGTGCCAGTGCCTTAGGTAATAACATGTCATAAATATGAGGTATGTCTGCATGAAGTAATATGATGAAATACCTAAATTGATATCAATACACATATATTAGTGTCCCATTCCACTAATATTGGTGTAAGGGTATATATAACAGCGTCCTCATCCACTGTTATATATACAAATGAGGTGTGATCGATGTAATCAATATGAATCAATGTCAGCTATAACATGAAGTCTAGTAGTATGTGGATATCTTCCAACTAGGTAATCAATGTCTGTAATTAGGTGGATCCCATCCACGTGTCACCCAATGACAATAAGCATCATGCATGTAAATATCGTAAAGCATATGCAAGGAAATATGAGGATATAATCAAGTCATGGAACCTGAGTGCCTAGCATCGACACTCGAGAACATCATGAACACCTGTGCCTAGCATCGACACGTAAATCCTCATGTATCTCAGGCGCCACACACCCGGGTCGGCCCTCATATCCATCTCATGACTCCGGTCGGTATCCTCCGAGTAACCGACGGGTCCCAAATACTATCACTGGTAGTTAGTACTCCCCTGCCGGGCTCACCGTCTAGCATATACGAGTCTTCTTGCCCTGGGGTACCTCACCGGGTCCACCATGTACCCACAATCTGTGCCTACCTGTAACGTTTTGAAAATCGTTTCGGTGAAATTTCGAAAAAATCGGTAAAATAAGGGGGTTTTCTGTAAAAAGTCAAAATACAAATATCTTATTATAAAAATTAAATATATATATTCTAGCTATGTAATTGCTATTATTTGGTGTTTATTGAGCCACCGGTGAAATTTCAAATTTTCTGAAAAAAATATTATTTTAATATTATTTTAAGCCGTCACTAATACATTTAATTAGGGAAAATTACAAATTGGAATGAGTTGAAACAAATTTTGTGCATCATAAAACATTAAATAAAATTTTATCATGTGGTTTTTGGAACGAAATTATTTTCCAAAACGGTTTAGAAATTATTGAAGAAAAAAGGCTTTTTTTTTAGCGTAAATGGATGTTTGGGGTATTGTATTTATCATTTTTTCATCACCCCACACCCGTACCCACACCCACACACCCCCATTTACTTCTCCCCTTGGCTGAATTCAGCCGCCACCATCTTTTTCCCCACTTGAATTTCAAAGGAAAAGAAATGAAAGAAAAGAAAAGAAAATGGAGAAATGAGGTGGACCTTTGACCTTGAATTGACTTTGACTTCTCCCCCCACTTTCTCTACCTCCCACTCTCTCCTCTTCCACTCCCATTCCAGCAGCCCCCCCCCCCTCCTACAGCAGAAACAGCCCCCCCCCCCCATTTCCCTTCTCTTTTCTCTTCAAACTTCATCAAAAATTGCCTCAAATCAATCAAAAAAAATCCCAAAACCCAAATCCGACTCCTTCCCATTTTAGCCTAGCCCGTATAGCATGGATCTTTGTGAAAAGAGAGCATTTTGGGAGGCCATGGATTCTTGTGGATCTTCAAATGTTTTTGGGGTATAATTCTAAAACATTTTTCCTTAATTTGTTACAAATTTCTTAAAGCTAAACTACTTAAGTGTTAATTAGGCTTAAGTTGCAAGTTTTGGAATTCAAGTTAGGAATTTGAATGCAAGTTAGGGTTTTATAAAATTGGTGTATGGTTGTGTGTTATATTTAGGCTTTTTTTCATGTTAATACAAGATTAGTAGCTTGTGCTAATGGTTAGTTTAAAAATTGTGTTAATTTGCTAATTTGCTTACTAGGTTTTTGAAATTGGTTAAATACTTGGGATTAAAAATGTGTTTAGGTTTTTCATGACTTCATCAACTTTATTAAGTGTGGTTTAATGCTTTAGATCATGCAAATCTAAGCTAGATTGTAGTTTGTGCATTTTTGCTTTGAAATTGTTAAATTTTAGGTATTTTGTAAACAAGAATATTAGGGTTTTTGGAATTTAATGAGATTAAATTCCGGGAATTGTTTATATGACTTATTTAAGATATTTAATAAGTATATTGGCCGCTACATTCATTTAAACGTCATGTTTTGTACAAAAACGGCGAATTGTGCTTGCTAGATTTTCGGAAAAATGACTTTTTAAGTGAAATTGGGGTTTTTGTGAGTTTTAACCTAGTTTATATTAAAATTAGGGTTCATGAATGTGCAAATGAGTGTGATTGGATTTTTCTCGATGGTTTGACGTTTGTACATCGACATCGAGGGTTGGTTTGACTATTCTTGCATGCGTAGGCGATAGGTTTGGACCTATGCGTGATACGCGTGCCGATTTGATTTTCGTATGCCGTTTCGATTTCGAATTTAGTTTTAATGCGATATGGTGCGTTATGATACGTAGGTAACCCCATGTGGACTTCGAGACGACAAGCAAGCGCGTGGCGACGTCGGCACCGGCGGGCGAGGACCAGGTGAGTAGATTTATATCTACGGGGAGAAGTCGGGTGGATGGCGTATAGCACCCCCGCAGTTCGTGGTGATGTATACGAATACGTATGCACACACACACACACATATATATATATATATATTGTTTCAGTATATTGATGATAATATGGATATTTGGTGTTCTTGTATGATTTAGTGTCCCGAAACCCTAGAGTAGTGGCCGCACCATACTTGCACACACCCACCCATACTTGCATACTTTCTTCTTTCATTTGTGCTTACGGGAATATATTGTTATGTGTTCACATGGGTATGGGACTATGTGTTCATATACGGATTTGAGGATGATACTTGGGATTGAGATAAGTCGATGAGTTTTGTGTTGAGATTGTGATATCGGTGATATGGCATGATTCGTACTTGAGGTACGTCCTGGTGTTAGAGCGGATCTTGGGACGACGATACGGGTGAATAGTGTTATTAATTAAATGGTCGACATGTGATCGTGATATGAGATATGGTATGCTATGATATTGATCCTAGGCCGTATTGGGCGATGTATACCCCTTGATGATGATATGTGCTGATGATATCAGTTTGTACAAGACGGTCGATCAGTAGCCAGATCATGACTATATTGATGATATTAGTATTGTACTAGACATAGGTCAGTACCTTAGACTATGATCTTTGATAAAGAGGATACCGGATTAATAGTGTGATGATTATGATATTGACCCGTACCCAGATTTGGGGATGTCGTATGACGGATGTACATACGAGCTATATTTTGATGATTGATCCGCACTCTTGACTTGGGATGTCTGGTTATGGATATGATATTATTGAGGCGGGATCACCGACTGTATATATACAGGTATGTATATGTATCGACTCAGATGATAGGCAGTTTCCTTACCTGTAGTTCAGCTTGTTAGTTCAGCCGTATAGTTTAGTGTAGTTGTTAGATTAGATTAGACTCCTACCTATTTCAAAACTAGCGGATCGTGGGTATTTTAAAAGACAGGTCAAGGGATCTACGGATATTTCAAAAGACGTATCCTTTCTTAAAAACCACCGTAGCCCTATTTTCAAAACCCCGCGGTTCGTGTTATTTCAAATGGCACCATTTGTAGGACTTATATTAGATTAATGCAGATTAGTTATAGTTGCGTCTAGTTTTTAGCACCCGCTCATTTTGGTTGCTCGCTCCGCATCGCATATTTACATTGTTATTTCATATTGCATTGTTGACATTATGCTGTTAGGACACCGGCACCATTACCGATGATGCGTATGTACCACATACACTTACTTGCCGGCTCACACACATCTTCATCGGAAATTGCCATGTCACGTACACCTTAGAAAATATTGTTGCTTAACTTAGCTTGATAGCCAGTAGTTTGACATAATATTAGTGTACATACCTTATATGCCAGCTTAGATATTGTAGTTATTACTTGTCGCTTCATGCATACTGTTATTCATTCTCATGCTTATATTCATGGTTCTACATGCTATTGATGATTCGGATTTCCATGATATTTTCTGGATTTGGAGGAAAACCGCAAAACATATATAAACTGATTTCTCTCTTTTTAAATAAAAGTGCGGTTTTTCCCATGATGTATGAGTCGTCCACCATGAGTTTGCTGATGGATTTCGAGACCCGATTCGAGGAGACGGATGAACCGTTTCGGGTACATGGTGGACCCGGTAAGGTACCCCGGGGCAAGAAGTGCGTGATGATGACGATGTGAGCCTGGCAGGGGAGCACTACCTACCGATGATTTTACCCGACGTGTCGGATATCCGGAGGATACCGTCGTGGTCTTGAGATGGATGGTAGGGGCCGGTCTGGACTAACGGCATCCTAGATATTGTGATTGAGGTACAGAGACTGTGATACCGAGATATCGAGATATTGGGATTACGTTTTGTGCCGATGCTAGGCACTGTTTTACGCTGATTTCATTATGATACCTCATTTTGAAAATATACATAGGAAATCTCACTAATTTATGAAAACAGTTTCTTCATTTGCATGTATTCTGTCTTCATGCCTTCATACCTCATTCATACGATATATTGCTACCTGAGGCACTGACACGGGCACATGAGATTACACTCGGGTTAGATATTACCCTAGCCATTGTTATAGGCTGCCTGTTATACATTTTCGAGGATATATTATGATCATTGACCTAGGATTGCGTTATTTATGCATTTTCTGTGCGTGGATGTTTTTCTATTCACGAGTTGGCAACTCACCCCCGTTGTGCCCCAGTTTCTTGCAGGTTTGCCATACAGGTTTCATTACGGCTTTGCTGGCACTATTTCCATTTCCGGGTGGCTTGCTAGTAGGTGGGTTATTTGTATCTTACCCATCATTATATCTTGTATAATATTATTCCGTTGTATCTAGTAAATTCCATTAACCAAACATGTATTTATTGAGATAGAGACTAGTGTTGTTTATTCTTTCGACCGTAGAGTCGCTCGTTATATTTCTGGTGGTTTTGAGTTTCCTTTTGAGTTTTGATCCTCGCCGTTGGCGTTGTATATTATATTGCTTGTGTGGTTGTCACCGTCGATTGACGAAGAGCTAGCTCCCGCTTGGGGATGCCTTTTTCTTGATTTCGTATACTATTTATGTTGTATCCCGTTTGGGGGCCAGTATTTACAAAGGAGACTCTGCCGAAATTTTCAGTAAATTTTTGATGTTTTAAAAAACCGCATAATTCGGCTTATGCTACTGAAACTACTTGCTTTAAGTTGGTTTTTCCTGCACTCTACTACTTTTCTTGGTTTGGATTTCTGGGTTTTCGGTTTGCTTAGATTACGTACGCCTCGAGATGTTCGTAGTTTAAGTGCCGGTCATGTTCCGTACTTTCGGGTCGTGACAAAGTTGGTATCAGAGCGTTAGGTTTTAACCTTCGGAGCGTAGGATGGTTGATGGAATAGGTGACTAAAGTAGAGTGACATACCGTTGATATGTTCCGCGGCATATTTACGACATGCCACTCCACTTATGAAGCCTTAGGATGTTCATTTCCTTGTTCAGTATTATATTCCTTCCTGATCTAGCCTCATCGATACCAGTTTGGTTTTGCTGCTACGGTTACGGCAGGGAGAGCTACAGCTAGAGTTGCGGTCAGCACGAGCTCGTTACGAACGAGGACTGACCAGGGCGTGATTCCGGCGACACACGATTGCAGAGATGTCTCTTTTTATTGTGTTTTCGCGCCACGAGGGTTGATGGATCGCTGTGTGAGATTACTCGGACGGGCAGATCAGCACCGGAGGATTCAGCCAATGATAGAAGGTCGCTAGTCATCGAGGATGAATGACTAGGACATGTGGATCGTTCGCCTACCCCGATGCAAGGTCATCAGATAGATTGATTCCAGCTAGAGACGACTTCATGCGAAGACGTTGGGAGTCGACAGAGACGATCGAATGTCAGAAACCTATTATTCTAAGTTTAAAGTAGTCGGAAAGACATGCAGGCAATTCTATGGTCCCTCTAGAAGAATGAAACCCTAACTCGACTTAATGACCGTGTGAAAGCCTTTGAACCTTCGGGTTTGCGGCAGTTCTACGGCGCCATTAGTGAGGCTTGGGTTTGCCCTTCTACGGCTGGACCACCGATGTTGTGGTATGTACTCGATACTATTAAACTGTGCCCAAGATGTTGAGCTCTTGGGGGATTATGAGGTTTTGACGACTCGATCTGATGGCTCGACTTAATTCGGATGCTATGTGGTGAGATGCATTCTTGGGAGACCCCAGATACGAGGATAGTCGTTGGAGCTCAATCCATGCAGCCACGACGAGACGAGTCCAAAGAAGGCGACATTAGAGAAAAGTGAAGTAGGAGGTTCGTACCAGATCTAGATGAGATGATGTTCCACTCCGCCGACATCAGAGATGCGATGCGCATGCCGAGGCATGGTACTTGGATATACCTTCCAGAAGAGTCGTGATGAGAATGCAGTCATTCCAGAGCAAGATGCAGATATAGTAAAGGACGATGACTTCCGGACAGTTGGCAGAGACGAAACATGGAAGAGACCGTGAGTAGGATTCCTTCCAGGACACTGCTGCAATGATACTTGCACCCAGGATCAGAGGTGTTACGTACATTCAGAGAACCAGAGGCCGACGCCAGTGATATGCTGTCTTACGAGTGGTCGCAATGATTGACCGGGAGATGACAAGAGACGTGCCAGAACGGGATCATCCCCGTTAGCACACCTGACAGGGCCGATGAGCCGATGGACCGAAAGATTGGTAATTCAAAGTGAAGACCTTGACCCAGGAGTGGTCATGGTTACGCACACCAGCAGGACAGAGTTCATGATCATCGACGAGACGTCCCACTAGTGACCGCGACAGTTGGCCGAGATTCTTAGAGGATGCGCTTGAGCTGTACTGTTCCGCCATTATTGATTACGATGTTTTGGGTGATTTATTCGTATGATTTGATTTTGATGATTGAGGATTTACGATCTTTGCACAGTGTTGCACTTGATATCGTTTTCGTGCTTTAGTTTCACATGTTTGTGATTTTACGGTTTTAAACAGTTGAGTTGGTTTTATGCGTATGCATGCACGCGATTTCGTTCCTGCACTCTGTATAGTTTATATATGCTTGCAGTGCAGTGATACGCCTTTTGTGCACTTAGATGCACTGGACTTCGATTTCGATTGTGATGTTCGATATTTGTTTTGTGCACCGTGTGCACTTGATTGGATTTTGGGCATGTTCGGTGCTTGATATTGGATTTCGTGATTTCGTGCGTGATGGATGCACCTGATTTGGGTTTTCGCGCATGTTGGGCGCATGTTATGAGATACGATTTTGGTGCACACCAGATGCACTAAATCGAGATTCTTCATGCGTGTCAGATGCACCTGTCCTTGCTGTCAGGCACACACGTTGCCTACGACAGATGCTTGTGCACACTCGATGCACTTAGATGTTGTTTCTGTGCGCATGTATGGCACATTCATGGATTTTGATTTCCGTGCGCACCAGACGCACGTAGCATTCATGTGCATATTTTGGGATTGATTTCGTATAGAGCAGTACGTTTTTATGATATTGCTATGTGTTTTCGTACTGAGCAGGATTAGTCAGAGGACAGTACCTGAATATATTTTTGCATGCATTGATAGTTATTGAAGGGATTTCCAAAAAGCGAGCTATAGCCTCAGTATTTACCTACGTGTCTGATATGACACGAAATGTTTAAAACAAGGAGACCCTTCTAAATTGTTTCCAAAACGGCGGGACGAACATTTCAAACAAAGGTATATATGTATATAGTTATTTTCTTATGATAGACGTCCGCCACTGTGCAGTGTTATACGCGTTACACAGCGACTTAAAGAGATTTGGCATGCATTTCCTTCAGATACTTCCAGATATAGATTCGATGTTTACATGTATAGTTTCGAGTTATATCAAATTGGTTTGATTTGGATTTGGCATCGATGTCTTCTCCATGACTCCGATGATTGCGGGATGCTTGACGGAGTTTTGATTTGAGTTATATGCTCATTTTTCAAGCGCATGCGCTGCGCTACGATTTGTTTTATGTATTTACAATTTCGAAGCCCCGACAACTTGATGGTTTTCTTAGATGTTTTAGTATTTGGGGGAGTTTGAATTTAAATTCGGGGACCGAATTTCTTTAAGGGGGGAAGATTGTAACGTTTTGAAAATCGTTTCGGTGAAATTTCGAAAAAATCGGTAAAATAAGTGGGTTTTCTGTAAAAAGTCAAAATACAAATATCTTATTATAAAAATTAAATATACATATTCTAGCTATGTAATTGCTATTATTTGGTGTTTATTGAGCCACTGGTGAAATTTCAAATTTTCTGAAAAAAATATTATTTTAAGCCGTCACTAATACGTTTAATTAGGGAAAATTACAAATTGGAATGAGTTGAAATAAATTTTGTGCATCATAAAACATTAAATAAAATTTTATCATGTGGTTTTTGGAACGAAATTATTTGCCAAAACGGTTTAGAAATTATTGAAGAAAAAAGGCATTTTTTTAGCGTAAATGGATGTTTGGGGTATTGTATTTATCATTTTTCATCACCCCACACCCGTACCCACACCCACACACCCACATTTACTTCTCCCTTGGGCTGAATTAAGCCGCCACCATCTTTTTCCCCACTTGAATTTCAAAGGAAAAGAAATGAAAGAAAAGAAAAGAAAATGGAGAAATGAGGTGGACCTTTGACCTTGAATTGACTTTGACTTCTCCCCCCACTTTCTCTACCTCCCTCTCTCTCCTCTTCCACTCCCATTCCAGCAGCCCCCCCTCCTACAGCAGCAACAGCCCCCCCCATTTCCCTTCTCTTTTCTCTTCAAACTTCATCAAAAATTGCCTCAAATCCATCAAAAAAAATCCCAAAACCCAAATCCGACTCCTACCCATTTTAGCCTAGCCCGTATAGCATGGATCTTTGTGAAAAGAGAGCATTTTGGGAGGCCATGGATGCTTGTGGATCTTCAAATGTTTTTGGGGTATAATTCTAAAACATTTTTGCTTAATTTGTTACAAATTTCTTAAAGCTAAACTACTTAAGTGTTAATTAGGCTTAAGTTGCATGTTTTGGAATTCAAGTTAGGAATTTGAATGCAAGTTAGGGTTTTATTAAATTTGTGTATGGTTGTGTGTTATATTTAGGCTTTTTGTCATGGTAATACAAGATTAGTAGCTTGTGCTAATGGTTAGTTTAAAAATTATGTTAATTTGCTAATTTGCTTACTAGGTTTTTGAAATTGGTTAAATACTTGGGATTAAAAATGTGTTTAGATTTTTCATGACTTCATCAACTTTATTAAGTGTGGTTTAATACTTTAGATCATGCAAATCTAAGCTAGATTGTAGTTTGTGCATTTTTGCTTTGAAATTGTTAAATTTTAGGTATTTTGTAAACTAGAATATTAGGGTTTTTGGAATTTAATGAGATTAAATTCCGGGAATTGTTTATATGACTTATTTAAGATATTTAATAAGTATATTGGCCGCTACATTCATTTAAACGTCATGTTTTGTACAAAAACGGCGAATTGTGCTTGCTAGATTTTCGGAAAAATGACTTTTTAAGTGAAATTGGGGTTTTTGTGAGTTTTAACCTAGTTTATATTAAAATTAGGGTTCGTGAATGTGCAAATGAGTGTGATTGGATTTTCTCGATGGTTTGACGTTTGTACATCGACATCGAGGGTTGGTTTGACTATTCTTGCATGCGTAGGCGATATGTTTGGACCTATGCGTGATACGCGTGCCGATTTGATTTTCGTATGCCGTTTCGATTTCGAATTTAGTTTTAATGCGATATGGTGCGTTATGATATGTAGGTAACCCCATGTGGACTTCGAGACGACAAGCAAGCGCGTGGCGACGTCGGCACCGGCGGGCGAGGACCAGGTGAGTAGATTTATATGTACGGGGAGAAGTCGGGTGGATAGCGTGTAGCACCCCCGCAGTTCGTGGTGATGTATACGAATACGTATGCACACACACACACACACACACACACACATATATATATATATATATATATATATATATATTGTTTCAGTATATTGATGATAATATGGATATTTGGTGTTCTTGGATGATTTAGTGTTCCGAAACCCTAGAGTAGTGGTCGCACCATACTTGCACACACCCACCCATACTTGCATACTTTCTTCTTTCATTTGTGCTTACGGGAATATATTGTTATGTGTTCACATAGGTATGGGACTATGTGTTCACATACGGATTTGAGGATGATACTTGGGATTGAGATGAGTCGATAAGTTTTGTGTTGAGATTGTGATATCGGTGATATGGCATGATTCGTACTTGAGGTACGTCCTGGTGTTAGAGCGGATCTTGGGACGACGATACGGGTGAATAGTGTTATTAATTAAATGGTCGACATGTGATCGTGATATGAGATATGGTATGCTATGATATTGATCCTAGGCCGTATTGGGCGATGTATACCCCTTGATGATGATTTGTGCTGATGATATCAGTTTGTACAAGATGGTCAATCAGTAGCCAGATGATGACTATATTGATGATATTAGTACTGTACTAGACATAGGTCAGTACCTTAGGCTATGATCTTTGATAAAGAGGATACCGGATGAATAGTGTGATGATTATGATATTGACCCGTACCCAGATTTGGGGATGCCGTACGACGGATGTACGTACGAGCTATATTTTGATGAATGATCCGAACTCTTGACTTGGGATGTCTGGTTAAGGATATGATATTATTGAGGCGGGATCACCGACTGTATATATACAGGTATGTATATGTATCGACTCAGATGATAGGCGGTTTCCTTACCTATAGTTCAGCTTGTTAGTTCAGCCGTATAGTTTAGTGTAGTTGTTAGATTAGATTAGACTCCTACCTATTTCAAAACTAGCGGATCGTGGGTATTTTAAAAGACAGGTCAAGGGATCTACGGATATTTCAAAAGACGTATCCTCTCTTAAAAACCACCGTAGCCCTATTTTCAAAACCCCGCGGTTCGTGTTATTTCAAATGCCTCCATTTGTAGGACTTATATTAGATTAATGCAGATTAGTTATAGTTGCGTCTAGTTTTTAGCTCCCGCTCATTTTGGTTGCTCGCTCCGCATCGCATATTTACATTGTTATTTCATATTGCATTGTTGACATTATGCTGTTAGGACACCGGCACCATTACCGATGATGCGTATGTACCACATACACTTACTTGCCGGCTCACACACATCTTCATCGGTAATTGCCATGTCACGTACACCTGAGAAAATATTGTTGCTTAACTTAGCTTGATAGCCAGTAGTTTGACATAATATTAATGTACATACCTTATATGCCAGCGTAGATATTGTAGTTATTACTTGTCGCTTCATGCATACTGTTATTCATTCTCATGCTTATATTCATGGTTCTACATGCTATTGATGATTCGGATTTCCATGATATTTTCTGGATTTGGAGGAAAACCGCAAAACATATTTAAACTGATTTCTCTCTTTTTAAATAAAAGTGCGGTTTTTCCCATGATGTATGAGTCGTCCACCATGAGTTTGCTGATGGATTTTGAGACCCGATTCGAGGAGACGGATGAACCGTTTCGGGTACATGGTGGACCCGGTAAGGTACCCCAGGGCAAGAAGCGCGTGATGATGACGATGTGAGCCTGGCAGGGGAGCACTACCTTCCGGTGATTTTACCCGACGCGTCGGATATCCGGAGGATACCGTCGTGGTCATGAGATGGATGGTAGGGGCCGGTCTGGACTGACGGCGCCCTAGATATTGTGATTGAGGTACAGAGACTGTGATACCGAGATATCGAGATATTGGGATTACGTTTTGTGCCGATGCTAGGCACTGTTTTATGCTGATTTCATTATGATACCTCATTTTGAAAATATACAAAGGAAATCTCACTAATTTTTGAAAACAGTTTCTTCATTTGCATGTATTCTGTCTTCATGCCTTCATACCTCATTCATACGATATATTGCTACCTGAGGCACTGACACGGGCACATGAGATTACACTCGGGTTAGATATTACCCTAGCCATTGTTATAGGCTGCCTATTATACATTTTTGAGGATATATTATGATCATTGACCAAGGATTGCGTTATTTATGCGATTTCTGTGCGTGGATGTTTTTCTATTCACGAGTTGGCAACTCACCCCCGTTGTGCCCCAGTTTCTTACAGGTTTGCCGTACAGGTTTCATTACGGCTTTGCTGGCACTATTTCCATTTCCGGGTGGCTTGCTAGTAGGTGGGTTATTTGTATCTTACCCATCATTATATCTTGTATAATATTATTCCGTTGTATCTAGTAAATTCCACCAACCAAACATGTATTTATTGAGATAGAGACTAGTGTTGTTTATTCTTTCGACCGTAGAGTCGCTCGTTATATTTCTGGTGGTTTTGAGTTTCCTTTTGAGTTTTGATCCTCGCCGTTGGCGTTGTATATTATATTGCTTGTGTGGTTGTGACCGTCGATTGACGAAGAGCTAGCTCCCGCTTGGGGATGCCTTTTTCTTGATTTCGTATACTATTCATGTTGTATCCCGTTTGGGGGCCAGTATTTACAAAGGAGACTCTGCCGAAATTTTCAGTAAATTTTTGATGTTTTAAAAAACCGCATAATTCGGCTTACGCTACTGAAACTACTTGCTTTAAGTTGGTTTTTTCCTGCACTCTACTACTTTTCTTGGTTTGGATTTCTGGGTTTTCGGTTTACTTAGATTACGTACGCCTCGAGATGTTCGTAGTTTAAGTGCCGGTCATGTTCCGTACTTTCGGGTCGTGACACTACCGCTCCTTGAATCGGGTATACCCACACAAGCACTCTGGAACCGAGAAAACTTATGGTGGACGCACTGAAATATCATATCAAGGGTAACCGGGTTTTTAAAACATTTACATATTTTCTTTTGAAATATCCACGGTCCCCAAATCCAGAAATATCATGGAAACCACATATCTCAATGCGTATAATCAAAATAGGATGTATGCGACATGTAAAGAAAGGTAAGCATATCAGTAAGTCACGCAACATGGAATAGTAATGTGCACATGTCAAGGGAAACCGTTCTTTTTAAAATGAATCGGTTTTAAAGAATATCTTGCGGTTCCCAATCTCTAATCAAGCCAGAATCATCTATGTATGTGTACATGTATAAGTGTACAATATGCCATGCAAGAATCACATCATGAATGCAACAGAACTACAGTGTAGCGGCATGGCAATTATCGATGATGAAGTGTGTGAGCCGACAAATAGTGTACGTGGAACATACACATCATCGATAATGGTGCTGGTGTCCTAACAGCATGATGGTAATATCTCAATAAACATAAGTAATGCGATGCAAATAATATGAATATGCGGAATCAAATAATCAACGCAATAGTGAAGAATCTACATCAATATGTAAGTGTCATGCAGTTTTGCCTTTTTGAGATAAGACGAATCGGGGTTTTTAGTAAAATAAGGGCTACGGTGTTTTTAAGAAAAAATGCCCCTTTTGAAATTATCCGTAGAATCCTTTTTGCCTATCTTTAAAATACTCCCGATTCGTTAGTTTTGAAATAGGTATGACTCGGGTCTAGTCTAATATCTACTATACTAACAACAGATCTAACTATCAAGTCAATATGGAAGGGTATGGAAACCACCTAAATCTTAGTCGATATATATAAATATAAAGACAGTAGTCGGTGATCTCGCCTCAATAGTATCGCATACGATACCGTATATCATCTGACATCCTCAAGTCATGAGTGCGGATCAATCAACAATATAAAGCTCGTACGGTAAATCGTCGTACGGCATCCCAATAGCTGGGTGCGGATCAGTATCACAATCATCACATCAATTATCTGGTATCCTTATCATCATCTCACATAATCTGGGGTACTGATCTAGGTCTAGTACGAATCGATACCATTATCTAAATAAGAATGCGTGTATGAAACACACGTCCCAAGGCCCGCTAAGAATCATGTATCGTATCCCAAATACGAATCACATCACATCACCGATATCACGGCACTAAGCCCAATCTCATCGACTCATCTGTAATGTCCCCCAATATCCTCATCATCACAGTATAACATGGAAAATTTGCATGTGTGTGCCTGTGGGTGTAAACCTATTCTAGGGTTCGCGACTAGGGAATACACTAGTTACTTCTAACCCTAATCTATGTATAGTACTCCTAACACATACTAGACAACCAAGTCGTACATAAGCTAGCATATATCTGTAAATATATAGTATACAAGGTATACTAGACATCCGACTGCGGGGGTGCTATACGCCATCCACCCGACTTCTCCCCGTAGATATAAATCTACTCACCTTTCATATATGTGCTGGTGCCGATGTCGCCATTTGCATCTCCAACGCTTCGACGCCACGCAGGGTACCTACAAGAATATCACACGCTAAAACACATGAAAACCATGTCGGAAACCAAAATGGTGCATGCTACGCCTATAGGTAAAAACCTGTGGCCTCGCGTGCAAACACAGCCAATAACTCTCTGCCGTTGGCGTTCAAACGCCACCCGACAGAAACGAATCATCGAATACCAAAATCCATACGAAAACAAGTCTTAAATCATGCGCCAACTGTAGAAAATCAACCCAGATTCTACCCTGGTTGGAACCGGACAAAACTAGACATACCCAAGGTCAAGACTATAGGGTATAAGGCTACAGAACCAAAACGAGCACCAGAACCCATGCTCTGGCCGCAATTTGCGGCCAGATGGGATTTATCTGCGGCCAGGAAGTGGGTCCAGGGGCTGGGGCTTTGGGTGTTGGCTTCTATCTACCTGCACATCTCACTGCCAAGTCAATTTTATTTTAGGAGTTCCGGGTTGATAGCAGTTTCCAGGAAGGCCACAAAGTCGACAAAACCGATAAAATACGCTAAGTCGAAACATTCAGGTAACTAACTGGAAATCTGGTGTATTCCGGGGTTAACTGGTCTCAAACACACCTAATAAGGTTACACTAACGATCAAGACCATCACTTGGCCAAATCTCACTCAAATTTACCTAAACCAGCTGTAACATTTCAAAAAAGATAAAATGTTAATTTTGGGAATTTTTATAATTTAATATTATTTTATTGAATATTTTAATATTTTGGAATTATTAAATACAAATAAATGGGGGGAAATTTTGGAAAATTCTAAAATAGGGTAAATTAGAGAATTATGACATTTTAAAGATTTTGTGATTAATTTGACACTAATTTAGTGCTAATCGCGATTAAAAATCGCTAATCGGTTTTTAGCTTTTTGTGCAACACATGCACATATCACTTTTTCACACTTGTGCATTTTCTTGCCATGCTTTTCATTTGGGTTTACTATTTGAGTGAGAAGGGTTTTAAAAGGAAAAAGAAAAGGAAAAGAATAAAGAAATGGGTAGTTGGTGAGAGAGAGAGGTATGGGTTTCATTGACTAAGGACTTAACCATTTCTCCCCTCATTTCCCTCCCTCTTCTCCCTTCTCCTGCTGCTGCTCCTGCACCTCCTTTCCCTCCCCTCTTCAAGCTCCAAAACACCTCTAAAACAACCCCAAAACCCAATCTCCATTTCATTAAATGTGTGCACAATCCCTAGATCTACACTTGGTGCTAAAGAAGCAAGGATTTTGGCCACTAGGGGCAACTCAAGAAAATTCTTGAGTTGCCAAATGAGGTATTTTCTGGACCTTAAACTTAGTTTATGCATTTCCTTTACCCTCATATTAAGATCGAATCGATATTGTGTGATATTGTGGACTTGTGGATAACCTAGTTAGGGTTGTGATGATTTATGGGTTGTAATATGGAATTGAGGTCAGTAGAGGTTATACCATCACCCTAGTGTATGAATTGGAAACCCAAAACCTGAAGCTTAAACCATAATACGGATTTTAGAAACCGATATCGGGGAATTTATGAAATCTGTGAAGGGTATATTGAATCTGCTATCACCCGAGACACCCTAAATTAAAATTGATTGGACAGTGACACGTGCAGGCACCCAGGAAGCTAACCCCAAGACCACAGATCCCACTTCTTCTTCCCGGCCGCCAATTTATCCCCATTGGCCGCAAATTGCGGCCTGGGTCCCACCATTTTGGCTCGTATTGGTTCTGTAGCTCCTACATGTTTATGTTAGACCCCTGGTATATATAGATTTGTATAAATTGACCTAGGGTGAAATCTGGGACATATTTCCTAAGTTGCTGTTTTGGATTCGTGTTTCCGTATTCCGTATTTTTAATTCTGAAATTGTGTCTTGTGATTTACCTCGACTATTTGGCGTTTATACGACGATATAGAGGATTTATTGATGGTTTTGAAGGCGTGCCATAGGTTCTAACCTATAGGCCCCTTATCGTATCGTTTTGGATTTCGTGTGCCGTTTTAGCTTTGATTGGTTTTAATGCGCATATACGACACTTTGATGTGTAGGTACAACATGAAGACTTCGGGATGACAAGCAAACGCGTGGTGGCATCGAAAGATAAAGACATAGGTGAGTAGATTATATCTACTGGTGGAAGTCGGGTGGATGGCGTATAGCACCCCCGCAGTCCGTAGTTGTTATTATATATGATAGTTAGGTGCATTATGGATAGTGCAGGGTTAGAAGTGACTAGTGTAGTTCATAGTCGCGAACCCTAGAATAGAATTACACCTACACGCACACCCTTGCATATTACTTATACTGGCACTGTGTTGATGATATTGGATGACTTTGGAGATGAGTCAATGATATTGGGCTTTGTGCCGCGAGATCGGTGATGTGATATGATTCGTATTTGGGATACGAAATGTGATTCTTGCGGGCTTGGGATGTGTGTTTACCCCCGCATGCATACTTTATTGATGGTATCGATATATACTAGACATAGAATAGTACCCCAGATTATATGATATGTTGATAGTGATACCTGAACTGTGATGAGATAGTGTGTTATTGACCCGTACCCAGCTATTGGGATGCCGTACGACGATTTACCGTATGAGCTTTACATAGATGATAGATCCGCACTCATGACTTGAGGATGTCATATGATATACTGTATCGTACGCGATACTATTGAGGCGAAATAACCGACTATTATATCTATATATATATCGACTCAGATGTTAGGCGGTTTCCTTACCTGTAGCTCAGCTTGTTAGTTCAGCCGTATAGTTTAGTGTAGTTGTTAGATTAGATTAGACTCTTACCTATTTCAAAACTAGCGGGTCGTGGGTATTTTAAAAGACAGGTCAAGGGATCTACGGATATTTCAAAGGCATATCTTTTCATAAAAACACCGTAGCCCCTATTTTCAAAACCCCATGATTCGTGTTATTTCAAAATGCACCATTTATAGGACTTATATTAGATTAATGCAGATTAGTTTTAGTTACGTCTAGTTTCAGCTCCCACTCATTTTTGTGGTTCGCTTTGCATCGCATTCTTATATTATGTTTCATACTCCATTATTAATATCATGCTGATAGGACACCAGCACCATTACCGATGATGCGTATGTACCAGGTACACTTACTTGCCGGCTCACACACATCTTCATCGGTAATTGCCATGTCACGTACACCTTAGAAAATATTATTGCTTGACATAGCCTATTAGCTAATAGTTTAGACATTATAGTTATTACCTGCTACTTCATGCATACTGTTATTCATTGTTATGCCGCATTCATGGATTCTCTTGCATACATTCACTATTTTACGTGCTATTAAGGTTTTGGATTTGGATTTCCATGAGATTTTCTGGATTTGGAGAAAAACCGCAAAAACACAAATAAACATATTCTCTCTTTTAAAATAAAAAGTGCGGTTTTCCCATGATGAATGAGTCGTCCACCATGAGTTTGCTGATGGATTTGGAAACCCGATTCGAGGAGACGGATGAACCGTTTCGGGTACATGGTGGACCCGGTGCGGTACCCCGGGGCAAGATGAATGTGGTGATGACTTTGAGCCTGGCAGGGGAGCACTACCGACCGGTGATTTTACCTGACGCGTCGGATATCCGGAGGATACCGTCGTGGTCTTGAGATTGATGGTAGGGGCCGGTCTGGACTGACGGCGCCCTAGATTTTGTGATTGGGATACAGAGATATCGGGATATTTGGATTACGTTTTGTGCCGATGTTAGGCACTGTTTTATGCTGATTTCATTATGATACCTCATTTTAAAAATACAAAGGAAATCTCACTAAAGTATGAAAACTGTTTTTTCATTTACATATATTATGTTCTCATGCATTCATACCTCATTCTTATGTTATATTGCTACCTGAGGCACTGACACAGGCACAGGAGATTACACTCGGGTTAGATATTTACCCTAGCCTTGTTATAGGCTGCATGTTTTATATTGAGGATTTTGTACTGATCGTTTTGACCTAGGATTATGTCTTGCGTTCGGTTTCTGCTTGTAGTTATTCTCTATTCACGAGTTGGCAACTCACCCCCGTTGTGCCACAGTTCTTGCAGGTTTTGCCGTACAGGTTCCTTTGCGGCATTTCTGGCACATTGCTTCCTTGCGGGTGAATTGCATTTGGTAGGTGGTTCCTTTTGCATCAAAACCACCATTGTACTTATATTATTCTTTGTATCTAGAATTTCCATCAACCAAATTTGTTTATTGTTTCAGACTCAGACTTTAGTGATGTTTTATTTGGCCTTAGAGTCGCGCTTAGTAGTATTGCGGTTTTCATGCTTACTGTGTTTCTTTTGGATCGATCCTCGCCTTTCGGCGTTGTATATTATATTGCATGTGTGGTTGTGACCGTCAATTGACGAAGAGCTAGCTCCCGCTTGGGGATGCCTTTTATCATTGTATATATGTTATGCTTGTTGTATCCCGTTCGGGGCCAGTATTTACAAAAGAAACTCTGCCGAAATTTTTAGAAAATACTTTACCTTTTAAAAATGCACCTTCGGCTTAGTTATTTAAAAACCTCGACTTCAAACATATTTTCCTTCACTTCTTTAAACCAGTTTTCTTCACTTACTCTTAAAATGGTTTTAGATTTCTGGGCTTTGGCTTACTTGGATCAGATGGAGTCCTATAGATTTCATATGGTTCGAGGGCCAGTCACGTGCTCTTTCGGGTCGTGACAGAGTTGGTATCAGAGCGCTAGGTTGACCTTGGTTCGAGTCTATGTTTGACTATGTGGAGCCTAGGGCGTTTATATATATACGGAACTTAGGCTTGACCTTACGGAACTTAGACTTAGTCGAGGGGGTATTAGACCCGAACTTTCGTCGTATAGGATGACCCTTGGTTGATGGAATAGGTGACTAAAGTAGAGTGACGTACCGTTGGTATGTTCCGCGGCATACTTACGACACGCCACTCCGCTTAAGGAACCTTAAGATGTACATATTTTCGAGATCAGTGATTCTCTTTATATCCATGATTATACATCCATTTGAGATCCTCGATTCTATTAGTTTCATGATCATACCTTTATTGATGTTGTTCCTTCTTCTGATCATGTATCCACTCTGGATTTGTTGTTCTCTTTCTTCCTTTGATCTACTCCCTTCGATACTCGATTGAGGTTCCTGTCGCCATGTTTGAGCGCAGTTGGGCTGCTGCTAGAGTTACGGTCTGTGCGAGCTCGTCTGGTACGAGGGCTGACCATTGTGTTTTCTGGTGACATGGGAACGTCTCGAGTTGGTATTGATGATTGTGGCCTCTAGTAGAGGCGAGTGCTTGGTTTTGCACCAGATGATCGGGCCATTGTTAGAGCTGCCAGTTGAGAAAGGACTGTTGATGTACAGCATACCTCAAAGATTATGATGTCGCCTACCATGCAGACAGATGGACCAGCTGTTGCTGAGATTGACAGGATGTCGCTTCCGAAGCTTACGAGCTGAGATTGTCGGAGCTTCCAGGCAGATATAAGACAGATGATAGCTAGTCTACCCGATTTGAGAGACGAAGGTGATTCGTCCGATTTATGCGCCAGAGCAGGCCCAGTTGAGTTGAAGATTTCCAGTGAGGAGAGTCTTACTCAGATCTAGAGCAGACCGATTCAGAGATGACCGCCAATGTATTGCCTTTCCTGGAGGATTGAGGCGCTGCTCGGCGTACAGGTGAATGAGCCAGTTGTTGCGGCAATGACGAGATATCACCCAAATGGTTGGAACTACTGCAGCATGAGCTTATACCTAGAGATATGATGGGCGGTCGCTAGTCACCTAAGGACTAATGACTAGGACATGTGGTTCGTTCGGTTACCGATGCGAGGTCATCAGATAGATTGTTTCCAGCTAAAGACGACTTCACGCAGATTCGTTGAGAGTCGATAGAGACGATCGAATGTCAGGAGCCCATTTTCCAAGTTTAAAGTACACGGAAAGACATGCAGGTGATTCTATGGACCCTCTAGAAGAATGAAACCCTAACTCGACTTAATGACCGTGTGAAAGCCTTTGAACCTTAGGGTTTGCGGCAGTTCCACGGCGCCATTAGTGAGGCTTGGGTTTGCCCTTCTACGGCTGGACCACCGACGCTGAGGCATGTACTTGATACTATTAAACTGTACTCAAGATGTTGATCTCTTGGGGGATTATAAGGTTCTGACTAGTCGATCGAATGTTTCGACATCATTCGGATATCATGTGATGGGATGCATTGCTTGGGAGACTCCAGATACGAGTATAGCCGTTGGAGCATAGTCCATGCAGCCATGATGAGACGAGTCCGAATCAGTCGACATTGAAGCAGAGTGAAGAAAAGAGTTCGCAAGAGATTTCGACGAGATGACGTCCCACTACGCTGACATTAGAGATGTGATACGCGCCTAGAGGCGTTGTATATGGATATATCTTCCAGAAAGAAGCGCGATAAGTATGCAGCCGTTCCGGAACAAAAATTTGCTTCAGCAAGGGATGATGACTTCTGGGCAATTCGGCAGGGATGAGATTTGAGAGAGACTTCGACATGACCTTTCTGGAATACTATACGAGAATACCTAACCCAGGAGTGGTCATATTGCGCACAACCAGCAGGCCAGAGTTAGCATTGTCGACGAGGTTGTTGACCAGATTCGGATAAAGGAACTTACCCAGATGCGTTGCGAATCGATCAAGGACGGACGAGTATTGAGTATTCCTCCGATGGTTGGGACGTGTTCCCGAGGACCTGTTCGGCCTGACATCTTCTACAGAATGATGAAGCTACAGAGTACGCAATTTCGAGTCCGTGCGAGAGACTTCAGATTGACCGTGGCCGAGAACAGGGCAGAGCGTAGATAGCATGGCGTGACGTCATAGTGGACGACGATAGAGACAGGTGGAACCAGAGGTTCGGGCGAGATGCTGACGAGCTGTCATTGCTTCCCGTCGAGACAAGAGGTCAGATATGCTTACAGAGGCATTAGGATGCAACCAGATTTCGAGAAATATTGTGCTGAGGACACAGATGTCTATCGAGTGAGAAGAGATTATGTAGGAGAGCCAGCCTCTGTACAGTTCGGCATAGGCAAGATCGGAAGAGACCTTGAGCAGGATTCCTTCCAGGACATTGCTGCAATGATGTTTGCATCCAGGATCGGATATGTGACGTGCATTCAGAGAGCCAGAGGCCGACGCCAGTGATGGGCTGCGTCACGAGTGGTCGTGAGGATTGACCGATAGGTGACCAGAGAATTGCCAGAACGGAATCGTCCCTGTTAGCACACCTGACAGGGCCGATGAGCCGATTGACTGCGAGATAGGTAATCCTCAGAGAAGATAAGGACCCAGAGTCAGAGGGCGCCAGACCGTGAGCAAGAGGCAAGTAGATATCTTGCGCTGCTAGCAGTGGATGCACCGACTCCTTCTCGACCTCGAAGGAGGAACTACCGACGACGGTACTATGATTTGTGATTTTGTGATTCGATTATCACGTATCCGTCATTTTGGATTTCGGTATTTTGGGCGTTCTGTTTGCATGATTTAGTTTTGATGACTGAGTTTCATGATATTTGTTTCATGCACCCACTGGATATTTATATTTTGCGCATAGTTATTACATTCGAGGTTTTGATTGTGAATTCACGCCCACCTTATACAGTGATTTGATTTACACTTCCAGCAGAGTTTTCATGCACCTTTAGTGTTTTGATATACGATTTTGGTGCACGCCAGATGCACTAAATCGGGATTCTTCGTGCATGTTACATGCACCTGATTTGGTTGCTGTCAAGCACACACGTTGCCTATGACAGATGTTTCGTGCACACCCGTTGCACCTAGATGTTGTTTTGTACACCTGTATGACACATATATGGATTTTGATTCCTTGCGCACCAGACGCATAGGATATTCTCTATGTATTGATGTCTTCGGAGCCCCGACAAATTGGAGTATTACAAAAATTGTTTTAGTATTGGGGGTTTAAATTTAAATTCGGGGACCGAATTTCTTTAAGGAGGGTAGATTGTAACATTTCAAAAAAGATAAAATGTTAATTTTGGGAATTTTTATAATTTAATATTATTTTATTGAATATTTTAATATTTTGGAATTATTAAATACAAATAAATGGGGGAAAATTTTAGAAAATTCTAAAATAGGGTAAATTAGAGAATTATGACATTTTAAAGTTTTTGTGATTAATTTGACACTAATTTAGTGCTAATCGCGATTAAAAATCGCTAATCGGTTTTTAGCTTTTTGTGCAACACATGCACATATCACTTTTTCACACTTGTGCATTTTCTTGCCATGCTTTTCATTTGGGTTTACTATTTGAGTGAGAAGGGTTTTAAAAGGAAAAAGAAAAGGAAAAGAATAAAGAAATGGGTAGTTGGTGAGAGAGAGAGGTATGGGTTTCATTGACTAAGGACTTAACCATTTCTCCCCTCATTTCCCTCCCTCTTCTCCCTTCTCCTGCTGCTGCGCCTGCAACTCCTTTCCCTCCCCTCTTCAAGCTCCAAAACACCTCTAAAACAACCCCAAAACCCAATCTCCATTTCATTAAATGTGTGCACAATCCCTAGATCTACACATGGTGCTAAAGAAGCAAGGATTTTGGCCACTAGGGGCAACTCAAGAAAATTCTTGAGTTGCCAAATGAGGTATTTTCTGGACCTTAAACTTAGTTTATGCATTTCCTTTACCCTCATATTAAGATCGAATCGATATTGTGTGATATTGTGGACTTGTGGATAACCTAGTTAGGGTTGTGATGATTTATGGGTTGTAATATGGAATTGAGGTCAGTAGAGGTTATACCATCACCCTAGTGTATGAATTGGAAACCCAAAACCTGAAGCTTAAACCATAATACGGATTTTAGAAACCGATATCGGGGAATTTATGAAATCTGTGAAGGGTATATTGAATCTGCTATCACCCGAGACACCCTAAATTAAAATTGATTGGACAGTGACACGTGCAGGCACCCAGGAAGCTAACCCCAAGACCCCAGCTCCCACTTCTTCTTCCCGGCCGCCAATTTATCCCCATTGGCCGCAAATTGCGGCCTGGGTCCCACCATTTTGGCTCGTATTGGTTCTGTAGCTCCTACATGTTTATGTTAGACCCCTGGTATATATAGATTTGTATAAATTGACCTAGGGTGAAATCTGGGACATATTTCCTAAGTTGCTGTTTTGGATTCGTGTTTCCGTATTCCGTATTTTTAATTCTAAAATTGTGTCTTGTGATTTACCTCGACTATTTGGCGTTTATACGACGATATAGAGGATTTATTGATGGTTTTGAAGGCGTGCCATAGGTTCTAACCTATAGGCCCCTTATCGTATCGTATTGGATTTCGTGTGCCGTTTTAGCTTTGATTGGTTTTAATGCGCATATACGACACTTTGATGTGTAGGTACAACATGAAGACTTCGGGATGACAAGCAAACGCGTGGTGGCATCGAAAGATAAAGACACAGGTGAGTAGATTATATCTACTGGGGGAAGTCGGGTGGAAGGCGTATAGGACCCCCGCAGTCCGTAGTTGTTATTATATATGATAGTTAGGTGTATTATGGATAGTGTAGGGTTAGAAGTGACTAGTGTAGTTCATAGTCGCGAACCCTAGAATAGAATTACACCTACACGCACACCCTTGCATATTACTTATACTGGCACTGTGTTGATGATATTGGATGACTTTGGAGATGAGTCAATGATATTGGGCTTTGTGCCGCGAGATCGGTGATGTGATATGATTCGTATTTGGGATACGAAATGTGATTCTTGCGGGCTTGGGATGTGTGTTTACCCCCGCATGCATACTTTATTGATGATATCGATTTATACTAGACATAGAATAGTACCCCAGATTATATGATATGTTGATAGTGATACCTGAAGTGTGATGAGATAGTGTGATATTGACCCATACCCAGCTATTGGGATGCCGTACGACGATTTACCGTATGAGCTTTACATTGATGATAGATCCGCACTCATGACTTGAGGATGTCATATGATATACTGTATCGTACGCGATACTATTGAGGCGGAATCACCGACTATTATATCTATATATATATCGACTCAGATGTTAGGCGGTTTCCTTACCTGTAGCTCAGCTTGTTAGTTCAGCCGTATAGTTTAGTGTAGTTGTTAAATTAGATTAGACTCTTACCTATTTCAAAACTAGCGGGTCGTGGGTATTTTAAAAGACAGGTCAAGAGATCTACGGATATTTCAATGGCGTATCTTTTCATAAAAACACCGTAGCCCCTATTTTCAAAACCCCATGATTCGTGTTATTTCAAAATGCACCATTTGTAGGACTTATATTAGATTAATGCAGATTAGTTTTAGTTACGTCTAGTTTCAGCTCCCACTCATTTTTGTGGTTCGCTTTGCATCGCATTCTTATATTATGTTTCATACTCCATTATTAATATCATGCTGATAGGACACCAGCACCATTACCGATGATGCGTATGTACCACGTACACTTACTTGCTGGCTCACACACATCTTCATCGGTAATTGCCATGTCACGTACACCTTAGAAAATATTATTGCTTGACATAGCCTATTAGCTAATAGTTTAGACATTTTAGTTATTACCTGCTACTTCATGCATACTGTTATTCATTGTTATGCCGCATTCATGGATTCTCATGCATACATTCACTATTTTACGTGAGATTAAGGTTTTGGATTTGGATTTCCATGAGATTTTCTGGATTTGGAGGAAAACCGCAAAAACACAAATAAACATATTCTCTCTTTTAAAATAAAAAGTGCGGTTTTCCCATGATGTATGAGTCGTCCACCATGAGTTTGCTGATGGATTTGGAAACCCGATTCGAGGAGACGGATGAACCGTTTCGGGTACATGGTGGACCCGGTGCGGTACCCCGGGGCAAGATGAATGTGGTGATGACGTTGAGCCTGGCAGGGGAGCACTACCGACCGGTGATTTTACCTGACGCGTCGGATATCCGGAGGATACCGTCGTGGTCTTGAGATTGATGGTAGGGGCCGGTCTGGACTGACGGCGCCCTAGATTTTGTGATTGGGATACAGAGATATCGGGATATTTGGATTACGTTTTGTGCCGATGTTAGGCACTGTTGTATGCTGATTTCATTATGATACCTCATTTTAAAAATACAAAGGAAATCTCACTAATGTATGAAAACAGTTTATTCATTTACATGTATTATGTTCTCATGCATTCATACCTCATTCTTATGTTATATTGCTACCTGAGGCACTGACACAGGCACAGGAGATTACACTCGGGTTAGATATTTACCCTAGCCTTGTTATAGGCTGCATGTTTTATATTGAGGATTTTGTACTGATCGTTTTGACCTAGGATTATGTCTTGCGTTCGGTTTCTGCTTGTAGTTATTCTCTATTCACGAGTTGGCAACTCACCCCCGTTGTGCCACAGTTCTTGCAGGTTTTGCCGTACAGGTTCCTTTGCGGCATTTCTGGCACATTGCTTCCTTGCGGGTGAATTGCATTTGGTAGGTGGTTCCTTTTGCATCAAAACCACCATTGTACTTATATTATTCTTTGTATCTAGAATTTCCATCAACCAAATTTGTTTATTGTTTCAGACTCAGACTTTAGTGATGTTTTATTTGGCCTTAGAGTCGCGCTTAGTAGTATTGCGGTTTTCATGCTTACTGTGTTTCTTTTGGATCGATCCTCGCCTTTCGGCGTTGTATATTATATTGCATGTGTGGTTGTGACCGTCAATTGACGAAGAGCTAGCTCCCGCTTGGGGATGCCTTTTATCATTGTATATATGTTATGCTTGTTGTATCCCGTTCGGGGCCAGTATTTACAAAAGAAACTCTGCCGAAATTTTTAGAAAAGACTTTTCCTTTTAAAAATGCACCTTCGGCTTAGTTATTTAAAAACCTCGACTTCAAACATATTTTCCTTCACTTCTTTAAACCAGTTTTCTTCACTTACTCTTAAAATGGTTTTAGATTTCTGGGCTTTGGCTTACTTGGATCAGATGGAGTCCTATATATTTCATATGGTTCGAGGGCCAGTCACGTGCTCTTTCGGGTCGTGACACCAGCACGAATCCACATAATAACACTAAGTTTCAGTTTTACGACCATAATCAAGCAAGAAAGGAGTTGGGTTGTGAGATTATACCTCAAGGGGGTCCTAGGATGAAGGAGAAGGGAGGATAAGGAGAAAAGGCTGTTGGTGGACTGCTGAGTTGCTCCTACAGTTGCTGGTGTTGCTTTTGCAGCTCATGCTGTTGTTGTTTTTCAACAGCAGTTTGTTGCTGATGCTGTAGCTTCAGCAGCTGCTGTTTTTGTGGTGAGTTGTTGTGGTTTTGGTGAGGGTATGGTGGTGTGGTGATGTTCCAATAATGCTGGGGGCTGTTTCTGTTGTTTGAAAGATGTGGCTGCTGCTGTGGCTAAAGTAGCAGCCGATGGAGAGGGGGGCTGTTTTGTGGCTGATGTAGGGTGTTGTTGTGTGGGGGTGAAGTGATGTTTATGATGGTGTGGTGTGAGTGAGAGGGAGAGATGTGAGAGGCAAAAAGTTTTGAAGTGAAATGGGGTGAAAAGTATTGATATGAGATGAGTTAACCCCCATCATCCTCTCTCTCACAAGATGCTTGTCATGGCACATCCATCATGCCCTCTCTCTCTCTCTACACATGTCAACCCCCAACCCTAATCACCTTTAACAAGCTAAAAACCCTTCATTAACCCACTTAATTTAACCAAAAGGTTTAGGCCATCATGGTTGGCTAAATACGGTTAACCCACCATGCTCATCTAAACATGGTAAACCTAGACTAACCCAAGCTAACATGCACAAGTGTGTGCAGTCCAGATAAAATTCCAATAAAATATTCATAAAACCAGATAAAATATTTAAAAGCCGTTTTGGTAAACCTTTTACCAAAAACCCTACATTAAACCCAATTACCACTAAATAACATATTTTAGAATTTCCATAATTTTTTGTCCAGAATTTTCCCAAAATGATATTTTGTTTTATTTTTTGAAATGTTACACTTGCTTAGAGCTCTTCCAGCAAACCGCCCCTCCATTGAGAGTAAAGACATAACCCGGCATGGACTTGGAGTCATCCCTGTCACTCTGGAAGCTGGAGTCAGCAAAGGCCTCGATCTGGAGGTCTTTTCCGCCATACACGAAGAACATCTCCTTAGTCATTCTCAGGTACTTGAGAATGTTCTTTACTGCTATCCAGTGTTTCTCCCTTGGGTCCGACTTATACCGTCTTACAACGCTCAATACGTATGTTACAGCTGGTCTGGTACACAACATCACATACATTATTGAGCGTACCGCAGATGCGTAGGGTATAGATGACATGCGAGCCCTTTCCAAATCAGTCTTGGGAGACATCTCTTTGGAGAGGGTGATTCCGTGACAAGCCGGTAGATTACCGCGCTTTGAATCTTCTATACTGAATCGTTTCAGTATGGTGTCGATGTACCTGCGAAAGTCCCAACATCCTCTTAGATCTGGATCCCCAGAATGTAGTTGGCATCGCCCATGTCCTTCATGGATAACCTTTGTGACAAGAATCCTTTGACTGATTGTAGCATAGGAATGTCATTCCTATTAAGAGAATGTCATCCACGTACAAGACGAGGAATACCACAGTTCTCCCTACAACTTTACTGTTAATGCATGGTTCATTTGGATTTTTGATAAAGTCGAAATCTTTGACAGCATCATCAAAACAGATGTTCCAACTCCGCGATGCCTGCTTTAGTCCATAAATGGACTTAAGCAGCTTGCATACTTTACCGCTGCTCCCACTCTTAATGAATCCCTCTGGCTGATCCATATAGACGCTCTCTTCCAAATTTCCATTTAGAAAGGCCGTCTTTACGTCCATCTTCCAGATCTCATAACCGTGGAAGGCAGCAATAGCAAGAAGGACCCGAATGGATTTGAGCATAGCCACTGGAGAAAAGGTTTCGTCATAGTCCAAACCAGGTCTTTGACGGAAACCCTTTGCAACAAGTCTAGCCTTATAGGTTTCAACCTGTCTATCTACACGAATCTTCTTTTTGAAGATCCATATGCATCCTACGGGTTTTACCCCATCTGGAGCAATGTCCAAAGTCCATACTTTGTTAGTGTACATGGACTCCATTTCGGTCCGCATTGCATCCAGCCATTTTATTGAGTCACCGCTCTGAATGGCTTGCTGGAAGCTAGTAGGCTCATCATAGTCAATAGTGCAATCCTCTCTATCCCCGTCTATGAGATAACCGTAGTATCTCTCGGGCGGATGAGATTTCCTACTACTCCTGCGGAGTGGTTCGGGAATGTCCTGTTCTTCTTGAACTACTGGTTCTACCAGACTTTCAGTTGTAGGTTGTGGTTCTGGAATTTCTTCCAGTTCTATTTCGCTCCCACTTGTATCCATTTCTAAAACTTGTTGTTCTAAAAAATGGGCATTACGAGAAACAAAAACCTTTTGTTCCTCTGCGTAATAGAATAGATACCCCTTGGAGTTCTTTGGATATAAACCCTCCGGCTGATCCATATAGACGCACTCTTCAAAATGTCCATTTAGAAAAGCCGTCTTTACGTCCATCTGTCAGATCTCATAATCGAGGAAGGCAGCAATGGCAAGAAGGATCCGAATGGATTTGAGCATAGCCGCTGGAGAAAAGGTTTTGTCATAGTCCAAACCAGGTCTTTGACGAAAACCCTTTGCAACAAGTCTAGATTTATAGGTTTCAACCTGACCATCTACACCAATCTTCTTTCTGAAGATCCATTTGCAGCCTACGGGATTTACCCCTTCTGGAGCAATGTCCAAAGTCCAAGCTTTGTTGGTGTACATGGACTCCATCTCGGTCCGCATTGCATCCAGCCATTTCATCGAGTCACCGCTCTGAATGGCTTGCTAGAAGCTAGTAGGCTCATTATTTTCAATGATGCAGTTCTCTCGATCCCCATCTACGAGAAAACCGTAATATCTCTCGGGTGGATGAGACTGCCTACTACTCCTGCGGAGTGGCGCTGGAATGTCCGGTTCTTCTGAAACCTCTGGTTCTACCAAGCTTTCAGTAATAGCTTGTGCTTTTGGAATTTTTTCCAGTTCTATTGCGCTCCCACTTGTTTCCTTTTCTAAAAACTGATGTTCCAGAAAGTGGGCATGACAAGAAACAAAAACCTTTTGTTCCCCTACGTAATAGAAAAGATACCCCCTGGAGTTCTTTGGTTATCCCGCGTGCCTCGAGTTTGTCCGCATGCTGCTTTTTAACAAAAGCTGGATATCCCCATATCTTTAGATATTGAAGATAGGGTTTCTTCCCACACCACATCTGATATGGTGCGGTATGTAAGTCTACGGTAGCGCCCCGGCCGTCATTCTGACGCCAAACGCGGAACAAAACCTTTTATAACTGGCGCTATCGATACAATAACCCGGATCTTGCCATTAACGCTAAACTAACAAACTGTAAAGAGATAGAAAGGCTATACCGATCGATCTGAGTCCTTCGGTCTTTAGCCATCATCCCACGCTCCTCGCGGCAACTCCGATCTCTCGTCTCCTCATCGAGGTGGCACCACGTCAACGGATCTTTAAACGGGCTCCCGCCACTATACCGAGGCAACTCGGTCATCAAGTCTGCTAAAAGAGATGACCAAGATGAAGTAGAGAACGAGTAGAATACTTTGTCTCAAACACCCTAGGGTTCTCATCACATGAGAAGGTTAGGGTGGAGGTTGAAGAAGATGCTAGGATTTGGAAATGGTGAACTCAAGAAAATCAAGAGAGCAAAAGAACTCAAGCATATAAAACTTTTCTCTTTTTCTTCTTTTGTGAATAGATGAATGAGGTTCTCATCTTTTATCAAAAACCAAAGAGAAATATCTAATGAAAATATCTCCTCAAATATCTCTTCATAAAACAAAACTCATTAACTCCTTAATGACTCACTAGATGACTCACTACATGAGTCATTAGTGAACATTCTAGAGTTAATGTGTCATCCATAATGAGTCACCCTTTCCAAAATCCTTTTAACCATTTAAACCAAAATGATTAACCAAGAGAAATGCATCTTCTAAAATATTCTCGTAACGGATTAAGAAAATACCCTTCGCCTGTATATACATACCTGTATCCGTATTCCGACCGAATACGAATACGAGAGACTAAAATATTCCGATTCAATATAATACATGGATCCGGCTTAAACCAAAGCCCACCAGTTTTATCCTCCCGAAATATGACACGTGCATAAATGCACGTGCATTTTCCGAACCCTGCCATAAAACCATACGGCCTCTACAACGTTTCGCTCGAACTTAGGAAACTATCTATGGGGGACTCTAAAGACTCGTCAGTACCCTGGCAGTGGGTTTTACCACAAGCACGTCAGCGGCACTAGCTGTGCGTAACGGCTGCCCATGTACTGACCTCAAGGGAAGACGATGAGCGAACTCATCCTGGAACCCCACTGAGCCTATCAGTGACAATATACATACATTCCGGTCCGTTCGTCTATGAGTATCGCATATCTGGACTAGGGGGGATGGTAACGTCAGACCCCCAAAAGCGGTATAATTCGTGTCAGAGTGTAGCCCAGAACACCCGGAGATACTACTGGAGTACCTACCAGTAAATCTCCTGCCTCGGCCGAGGGCTATGTGTAATGGCTCTCCTAGACACAGCGCGATCTCACCCCCAATACCCGGAGAGACGAATCCCCTGCCGATCCGCTCACTTGCCTCCATGTGGCTCGGGACTGTACCCAAAATAGACCTGTTTGTATGACTCCTTTGAGCCGTGGTAGGGTAGAAATCAAAGCATAGTGGGAACTCACACGAGACAAATGACGATCTCAGGTTGATGAACTAACCTGTACACATGTCACCAGGGAACTGCTATCTGACGCTAGGTATAATACCAACTAGAAGGTTCCCGGCGAGTCCTGTCCGGTGTACTCATAACCTAATGAGCACCTGTTTACATCTTAGGTGATCCAGCTGACACCAGTGGCTTGTGAGACCGGCCATCGCCCCTCGTCGGGGTCAAGACTGTATACACTAGTCTACTCCGGAGTATCGATGCCCTGTCTCGAAACTCCCACGACTAGGGACCACTTTTAAAGATGTGCTTATGGACTACCCAACTTGTAAGTGCACGGCGGCGCCCCGGCCGTCAATCCGACGGCCAAACGCGGAAACGGTGATAAACTTTAATTTTTGCGGACTTAGCAAACCGGCACCACCGCGCACTAAACCCCGGATCATACCATTAAACTAGTCTAAGTTAACAAGAGAATGAGTTAGAGATATACCGACTGATTCGAGTCCTCCGGTCTTCATCTCCACTCCGATCTCCTCGCGGGATCTCCGGTCGTCGCCTCCTCGCCGGAAGGGCACCACGTCGCCTGCATCTTTTACGGGCTCCCGCCTCTATACCGAGGCAACTCGGGCATGAAGCCGGCAACTCGACATGCTCAAGATGTGCTGTAGGATGTAGTGTAGAACATGCTAGTCTCATTTGGGGTTTGGAGTTGCCTTGATGGAGGAATCAACAAGATATCAACTTGGGGTTTTATGGTAGCAATGAAAATGAGATAGATGATTAATTTCCCACACCAAAATGAAACCTCTCATTTTCTCTCCTCATGAAAATTGTGGCCGGCCATGTGTAATGGAAATGGTGGAGGGAATCAAGATATATCATAAGAGGGAGGTGATTGTAGGAGATGAGAAGAGGTGACCATAAACAAACATCAACCATACCCTTTTTCACATCAAACCCATATCCTTTCAATCTCATTTAATGCAAGTGATGGAGAGAATCAAAGATGCTATCATAATCTCTACAATTGCAAGAAAACCCCTCCACTAATGTTATTTGCACAATTGCAAATAACCCCCTCCATCGGAAAAGTCCGGCCGGGAAAGAACAAAGGAAAACCGGCCGGAACGGAATGCAAACTGGCAACTCCAGAAAACTGGTCCCGTAATAAATTACAGGAAAACCCCCATACTGTGCATACACACCCGCATCTGTATTCCGTCCGGATACAAATGTAATGAGACAGAATCTACACTGTACTATACTAGGATCCGGCTTAAACCAAAGCCGGCTAGTAATATCCGTCCGATCCTGATCCGTGCAATACCGCACGTATCTGATCGAACGCTGCCATATAACCATACGGCCACTAGTACAAAACTGTCCGATCCTGATCCATGCAATACCGCACGTATCTGATCGGACCCTGCCATATCTCCATACGGCCTCTACAGCGTTTCGCCCGAAAGCTGAGTAACTGTGTGTGTGGTGAACTCTAAAGACTCGTCAATACTATGGCTGTGGAGTTAACCACTAGCACGTCAGAGGTATAAGCCAATACGTGACGGGCCACCAGCTATTGACTAAAAGGGACGTCGATGAGCGAACTCATCCTGACACCCTACTGAGCCTGTCAGTGACAATATCCGTACAGTCCGGTCCGTTCGTCTATGAGCATCGCATGTCGGGCCTAGGGGGTTGGTAAAAGTCAGACCCCCAAAAGCGGTACAAGTCGTGTCGGAGTGTAGCTCAGAACACCCTGAGATACTACTGGAATACCTACCAGTAAATCTCCTGCCTTGGCCAAGGTCTTCGTGTAATGGCTCTCCTAGATACAGCGCGACCTCACCCCCAATACCGGGAGAGAAGAACCCCTGAAGATCCGCTCACTGCCTCCATGTGGCTCGGGACTGTACCCAACTAAAACCTGTTTGCACGACTCCTTTGAGCCGTGGTAGGGTAGTAATCAAAGCACAGTGGGAACTCACACGAGACAAATGACGATCCCTAGGTCGATGAACTAACCTGTACACATGTCACCTGTGAACTGCTATCTGACGTCAGGTATAAGACCAACTAGCATGTTCCCGGCGAGTCCTGTCCGGTGTACTCATAACCCAATGAGCACCTGTATACATCTTAGGTGAACCAACTGACACCAGTGGCACGTGAGACCGGCCACCGCCCCTCGTCGGGGTCTCGACTGTATACACTAGTCTACTCTGGAGAATCGATGCCCTGTCTCGAAACTCCTGCGACCAAGGACCTTTTAAGGATGCGCTTATAGACTCCAGCTCTCACTTATATGATCGCCCTCATACTGCTGGCAGTCAAGCAAGAATCCTAGGGGCTCTATCAACGTGCAATAGCGACATGTAGGTCACCTAAAGCAGTACACGATGATAAAGATAAACCAGATAGCGTACTATCATTTTGAGTAAGACTGTCCTACTGGGACATGTCCTCCCCTCAATCATTGCAATCACGTGCCTGTGATCCAATAATTGACTCTGAGGGCATTATCTCCAACAATCTCCCACTTGCACTCAAGGCTAATTATTGCGATGTCGCATACTCACAGCCCGTGTGATACCGAACACCCAACTCCTCTACTAGTCAGTCTCACAAAAACCGTTTGTGAAACTATTGCGTTCGAGGAATAGCCTCAGTGAGTGGATCCGCCTTGATGTTTCTTTCTATGTCTCTCTATATCTCAAGTTCGCGGAGAAAGCCATCTCCCGAAATGAGCAATACCTGTCTTAGTATGTCTGGATGTCTGATGGGACCTAGCTCATAAATGAACTCCAAATCCAAACTTCTTAGACTGTATCATCAACTGAACTTAATCAGTATCCTGCGCCATGCCACCCTCAGTATTGCCTTGGACCACCTGTCCAAAATACTGCCCCTCGTCAGAAGGAAAACTATAACTCTGACAACCTCCTTGTCGTCCAGGTCACCTTGGAAGCCTGGAATGATAACTGTCTCCCGAAGGAGAATGCTGCTATCATATCCCTAGAACATCCACTTATGTTCTAAAATTGCTTCCGACTATTTTTCCAGGACTGGATCAATGTCAACTTATGCATCTAGTGCAAGAACAACATCTGGTGTGGTACTTGTAATTGCCTAAGCAAGTGATCTGCCAATCATGCGCATCCCTCTCTACTTTAGTCTATAAGACACCTTTAGAGAGGGTGACTCCATCACCTGCAGGTACACTACCATGCCAGGAGTCGTCCATTCTAAATACTCTTAGAATGCTGTCTAAGTACCCAGATTGGGAAACCACCCAAATCTAGATCTAAAACCATAGATCTAGTAACCAGTATGTGTGATGTAATGTCCAAGTCCTATGTAGAGAAACCACTGTGTGACGACCAAAGTATAACCGATCGTAGTATAGGAATATCACTTCCTACTACCTTCTCAACAGATCCATCCCCTGTTCTGATGACGTCAAACCTATGACTGTCACATCAGAAATGGATGATCTATCTCCGCTACATCTGCTTTAGTCTATAAATAGACAGAAGCCTGATGTCCACCAATGCTTCCGCTGCTCCCACTGACTACGACAACCCTCTGGCAGAGTCATACAGACGTGCACTTCTAAAGCTAGTTTAGAACGACGCTATACTCATCCTCCTGCCGGGTCTCGCAGCCTGGAACAACAACAATGGCAAGTGTGGGTAAACAAGAACTTCCCTGTCACCGTCCTTGAGGCTACCGGAGTACCTCTCGGGTGCCTGAAGTTACCCACCTTATCTGCGGAGTGGCCAATGGAATGTCAAAACAGATTGAGTCTTTAAGTTCCCTATCAAATCTTCAGTAATCGTTTGCGGTTCTGGAATAACTTCCAGTTCTACCATACTCCCACTACTGTTTTTGAAAAAAATCCATTTTTAATAAAACTGTGGCGAGTCTAGAGCAATATTTCTATTGATCTGCCAGATGGTAGAAAATCAACCCTCGTCATTGCCTGGGTCAACCCACAAACTGTCATTACAGAAACGTGCCTTGAGTTGTCCAGTGTCTGGTTTTAATCATAAACCGGACAACTCCCCGTACCTTAACATCGTTAAGATATGAACTGTTCTATATCCAATATAGAACCAGAGGCACTGATTTAATTTAACCAGATTCAAATCATGCAGCTATCTCCAGTGCATGTCAACTAAATGGAAGGAGGCCGATCAGCGTTACTCAACTTAGGAATGCTTCCAATCATGAGTAACCTGAAAGAGAAGTAATTACTATAAACTGAATACCATACACAAGTATCTACATCTTCGATCACTTTGAAGAATCCCGATACTTGCAACACCTGGTTCTCTACTCTATTCAAAAACCTATAACTCCTCAAAACTTAGACCCTGTGTTTCTACGAAACACATGTCTAAGAACTAGAGAAGTTAAAAGTAAACAGAACATAGTATGAGGACCAAACCCCTCTGTCCTAATGGACACTGGACAACATACAATACTCTGTATAAGTCCGCTGAGTCTAACAACTCTTTTACTGTGCGTCGTAGGTTGAAAACCGTACTTATGGTTAAGAAGAATTACACCGCTGTTCAATGCTCCTTACCTAACCATCCACTGATATAGGTAAATGTCATCGACATAATATTAAAAGGTATATCTCACTCTATAAAAATAGACGTACAGATATATCAATTTGAAATTGGTGCACAACAACGGATATTCAAAACCAAATATTTGCCGACCGGCAAACAACCCAGATGATCTCCTCAAATATCACCGATTACAACGAATCCCGATATAATGAGGATGATCACCCAATTCCCAATAACTTACTCCCACTCACCATCTGTAAAACCATACAGATATGAGAATCAAACCTGGTAAATACGTACCCTGGAGCAAGTGTCTAATCAGGAAATCAGTTTTCTTTTAACAGTACACAGTGAAACTGAAACATTGAAATGTTTCGGTGGGGTATCCCGGTATTCTTAGTAATGCCTCTACCATTATCCAGATTCACAACTATAACCATATAATTCTTTGCCACCTCTCCAAATCCCTTTATATGTCTTTAGTCATTACCTTCTGCACACCCCTTAGGCCAAATGGTTTTCTTCCTTCCCTACCGTTCGGCACCAGCCTATGGTTTGGAAGAAGAAAATCCAATAAGCATAAAGGGTGTACTGTCCTAATCCTAGGAGCACTCGCAACGCGAGAGAAGGTGAAGATAAAAGACAACTGAATGTACTTTATTCCTATTTCTGCTGGACCAGAATCCATCCCCGAACTGGAACAAGTTCCTTTCGAGTTCGTATATAACCATACGATGGAGTATCCAATAAACTGTGGATCTTCGTAGTGATACGGAGTGTCCTGGAGAAATACAAAGATGGTTTAGGATTGGCGAAGAAATACTTGGTTTGGTTGTGAATATCAGTCGTAATTTACTTTGCCCTCTTACTAATCCCTTGTTTTGTCTTAATCTTAATACCTTCTGTACACCGTTTAGGCTAATTGATTTTCTTCATTCCCTACCGGTCGGCACCAGCCTATGGTTTGGAAGAAGACTATCCAATTTGCGTAATAGGTGTACTACTCCTAAACCAAGGAGTACTCGCAACCTGAGAGAGGGTGAAAAGAAAAGACAACTGAATAATCCTATCCGTTTTCTCCAGAACCGGAAACCATCCTCGAATTCCTTCGAGTTCGTATCTAACCAAACGATGGCTTTGTCTAATGGAAGTGGACGTTCGTAGTAATACGGGGTGTCCTGGAGAAAAGGGTAAAAGTAGGAGTGGCAATGAGGTCTGCAACTCTGACAATCCAAAAGCCAGTGTTAAGAAGGTTCGGTCAACTTAGTCTCTGAGTCGTAGTCTTAGGGTCGGGTCAATGGTCGCTGCCAGAGAGAGAGAGAAAAGAAACACTCAGCGTGCACTCTATCCTAGATCAGAATGGTTATCACTTTTTCTAATCAGGAAACCTCCCACTGTTCCTCAAATTCTTCTCCAAACCTGAAAGAAGAATTAGTCGGGGTCACCCGAGGAGTAAACCAACTCATCAGTGGGAATCGGGATCCAACTCTCATAGCATGATAACGTGACGGAATCCGCTCACGGTATCACACTCCAGAAGGTATGCGCATATCTGGCAAGTTTCAGTTCTTTTGAAACTCCCGATGTGATTTCTGCCCCATGCTCTTATGACCTTGACTTTGGCCAACATATCATAAGTCACATGTCAAGTTCAACCCGTCATTCTCCAGGTTAATTTGAACCCACCCGTACATACCCTTGACTTTGGCCAAAATGGCAGTACGACTGTCCCAAACCAACGCATCTATCTATGCTGCATATGAATACCCCAATAGCTACCAATCACTGTGCCTTGACTTTGGCCAACATACACAGCTTGAATACTATTGACTACCCATATGAAACGACGGAGGGCTACGAATGGTTTCTGGCGAAAACCTTTAACGTAATGAACTTGATCTCGTTGAAGGAACGGATAGCTTTTTAGAAAATATAGTGACCAAAACCTTTACTAAAGAGGTCACTCCCGGTGAAGGGATCTCGGCTCTTTCCCCGTAGAATGGGGTGCAGGATATTCCAACTGAATACAACGGTGCAAAGCAAAAGTAATCGGCTATAGTGAAGTTAATGCCCTGACGCAAACTTCTGTCCAAGGGGTCACTCCCGGTGAAGGGATCTCGGCCCTTGCCTCGTCGACTGAGGAGCAGGATATTCCAAATGAATACCACGATGCAAAACAAAAGTGAACGTCCTTGCAATAACAGCCTTTTGAAAAGTGTTCCAACAACATCAGAATAGGTTTGTTTAACTTGCATTGATCCGAATCAACGCAGTGCCTTCAATAGATCACACCAATAAAGAACGAAAATATACTGACGTACGTATATGCCATCCGCATTCGCCACTGGGTCCCGTCATCACTCGTTAGGTTAGCTTACTAACGACAGAGCGGGGACTGGACTAGCGCGGATGAAAAACATATACAAAATCTACTAATATATATACCAATATATTATATTTCGCTCAAGGCGTGAAAAGAAATGCAACATCACAGAATGTACAGCATCACAGAACAATACAGATATCTGGGATCCCCGGGTTTCACAGAGCCACTACTGAAACCCGACGTTCCCCTAGTCGTGTGGATAGCCTGTGCAATGAAATCCTAGACCCCTACGGGCGCGGCAAGTCACCCGCCAAAACCTGAAGCGAGGCAGCCCCCTTCAGCACCGTGAATGGACCACCCGACACTCCACGGAATCCGGCAACTTGGGCACCCCTCCTGGGTCAACCTGTACCCCCTACGAGTGCGGCGAATAGCCCGCCAATCCCAGAGTGAAACCCCCTCCGTCTCAATGCCATGAGATGCGGGCTTGTTGCCCTCCAGAACCCGGCTATCCGTGCACCCCACCATGGGGTAATCCTAGTACAGAATGTAAAATATACATACACCGGGTACATCGACCGCAACCAGGTCGTGCCCCAAAATAATAATACAAACAGGCAGTGACGGCAGTCCACATGTCAGACGCTCGCCCCGCAATAACAAATGTACATAATATAAACAGCACAGTACTAGCATTGCATCCAGGCTATCCCCCACGACCGATCCGCAACATCACAGCAAATACATAGAACATCAACGTGAAAGTCACGTTCGCAAATCCGTCTAACCGGGCTATAGCAGTTAGACTTGATTTACCGATCAAGTGACATTCACGGTCGCAGATATAATGTAAATACTGTGAAAAATGTGTTTAAAATTTTCCGATTGACCAAAAATTAACAAGTGGGCCCCCAATCAAAACTGTAGCACTCACAGAAAACCTGGGCCCAATTTTAATATTCCAAAACCAATATTTTAAGCCCAGAAAGCCTCTGTAAAAAATTGGTGCAGTGATCTTCTCAGTGTGCGGCGGAAGGGCGGCGGAATGGGGGTTTGTGCGGCGCTTCCGCGCTCCAACTGTGGATTCACTTCATCGAAATTTTACAGAGTTCTTATAATTTCCAGTACATCAATATTTTACAACCTGAAAAATTTTTCGAGACCAAAATATTTCAACAGAAACTGATGTGAACAAAAATGCAAGTTTTGGAATTTTGGTCGATCGGAAATGCAAAACACATCAAACGAAGCTAGACAAAGTTAATGGCGAGGCTCTGATACCACTGTAAGTGCACGGCGGCGCCCCGGCCGTCAATCCGACGGCCAAACGCGAAAACGGTGATAAACTTTAATTTTTACGGACTTAGCAAACCGGCACCACCGCGCACTAAACCCCGGATCATGCCATTAAACTAGTCTAAGCTAACAAGAGAATGAGTTAGAGATATACCGACTGATTCGAGTCCTCCGGTCTTCATCTCCACTCCGATCTCCTCGCGGGATCTCCGGTCGTCGCCTCCTCGCCGGAAGGGCACCACGTCGCCTGCATCTTTTACGGGCTCCCGCCTCTATACCGAGGCAACTCGGGCATGAAGCCGGCAACTCGACATGCTCAAGATGTGCTGTAGGATGTAGTGTAGAACATGCTAGTCTTATTTGGGGTTTGGAGTTGCCTTGATGGAGGAATCAACAAGATATCAACTTGGGGTTTTATGGTAGCAATGAAAATGAGATAGATGATTAATTTCCCACACCAAAATGAAACCTCTCATTTTCTCTCCTCATGAAAATTGTGGCCGGCCATGTGTAATGGAAATGGTGGAGGGAATCAAGATATATCATAAGAGGGAGGTGATTGTAGGAGATGAGAAGAGGTGACCATAAACAAACATCAACCATACCCTTTTTCACATCAAACCCATATCCTTTCAATCTCATTTAATGCAAGTGATGGAGAGAATCAAAGATGCTATCATAATCTCTACAATTGCAAGGAAACCCCTCCACTAATGTTATTTGCACAATTGCAAATAACCCCCTCCATCGGAAAAGTCCGGCCGGGAAAGAACAAAGGAAAACCGGCCGGAACGGAATGCAAACTGGCAACTCCAGAAAACTGGTCCCGTAATAAATTACATGAAAACCCCCATACTGTGCATACACACCCGCATCTGTATTCCGTCCGGATACAAATGTAATGAGACAGAATCTACACTGTACTATACTAGGATCCGGCTTAAACCAAAGCCGGCTAGTAATATCCGTCCGATCCTGATCCGTGCAATACCGCACGTATCTGATCGAACGCTGCCATATAACCATACGGCCACTAGTACAAAACTGTCCGATCCTGATCCATGCAATACCGCACGTATCTGATCGGACCCTGCCATATCTCCATACGGCCTCTACAGCGTTTCGCCCGAAAGCTGAGTAACTGTGTGTGTGGTGAACTCTAAAGACTCGTCAATACTATGGCTGTGGAGTTAACCACTAGCACGTCAGAGGTATAAGCCAATACGTGACGGGCCACCAGCTATTGACTAAAAGGGACGTCGATGAGCGAACTCATCCTGACACCCTACTGAGCCTGTCAGTGACAATATCCGTACAGTCCGGTCCGTTCGTCTATGAGCATCGCATGTCGGGCCTAGGGGGTTGGTAAAAGTCAGACCCCCAAAAGCGGTACAAGTCGTGTCGGAGTGTAGCCCAGAACACCCTGAGATACTACTGGAATACCTACCAGTAAATCTCCTGCCTTGGCCAAGGTCTTCGTGTAATGGCTCTCCTAGATACAGCGCAACCTCACCCCCAATACCGGGAGAGACGAACCCCTGAAGATCCGCTCACTGCCTCCATGTGGCTCGGGACTGTACCCAACTAAAACCTGTTTGCACGACTCCTTTGAGCCGTGGTAGGGTAGTAATCAAAGCACAGTGGGAACTCACACGAGACAAATGACGATCCCTAGGTCGATGAACTAACCTGTACACATGTCACCTGGGAACTGCTATCTGACGTCAGGTATAAGACCAACTAGCATGTTCCCGGCGAGTCCTGTCCGGTGTACTCATAACCCAATGAGCACCTGTATACATCTTAGGTGAACCAACTGACACCAGTGGCTCGTGAGACTGGCCACCGCCCCTCGTCGGGGTCTCGACTGTATACACTAGTCTACTCTGGAGAATCGATGCCCTGTCTCGAAACTCCTGCGACCAGGGACCTTTTAAGGATGCGCTTATAGACTCCAGCTCTCACTTATATGATCGCCCTCATACTGCTGGCAGTCAAGCAAGAATCCTAGGGGCTCTATCAACGTGCAATAGCGACATGTAGGTCACCTAAAGCAGTACACGATGATAAAGATAAACCAGATAGCGTACTATCATCTTGAGTAAGACTGTCCTACTGGGACATGTCCTCCCCTCAATCATTGCAATCACGTGCCTGTGATCCAATAATTGACTCTGAGGGCATTATCTCCAACACAACTCTCACGTATATGATCGCCATCATACTGTTGGTAGTCAAGCAGGATCCTAAGGGCTCTATCAACGTGTAATAGTGAACAGTAACCTAAACCTGTACACGATGATATAGGCAAACCAGATAGCATACTATCATCTCGAGTAAGACTGTCCTACCGGTATAGGTCCTCCCTCAATCATTGCAATCACGTACCTACGATCCAATAATTGACTTTGAGGGCACTATATCCAACAATCTCCCACTTGCACTTAAGGCTAATTATTGTGATGTCACATACTCACAGCCCGTGTGATACCGAACACCCAACTCCTCTACTAATCAGTTTCACAAAGCTCGTTTGTAAAACTCTAGTGTTCGAGAAATAGCCTCAATGAGTGAATCTGCCCTGATGTTTCTTTCTATATCTCTCTTAATCTCAAGTTCGCGGAGAAAACCATCTCCCGAATTGAGTAATACCTGTCTTAGAATATGTCTGGATATATGATGGGACCTAGTTCATAAATGAACTCCAAATCCAAACTTCTTAGACTGTACCGTCAACTGAACCTAATCAGTGTCCAGCACCGTGCCTCCCACAGTATCCTCTTGGACCACCTGTCCAAACTACTGCCCCTCGTCGGAGGGAAAATTATAACACTGACAATCACTCTATCATCTATGTCACCTTTGAAGCCTGGAATGATAACCGTCCCCCGAAGGAGGCTGCCGTCATCAAATCCGTAGAACATTCACTTATGTTCTAAAACTGCTTCCGTATGTTTCTCCAAGATTGGATTAATATAAACATATTGCATCTAGTGAAAAAACAACATCTGGTGTGGTACTTGACATCTCACGATTGACTCAATTGCCTAAGCAAGTGATATGCCAATCATGTACATCCCTCTCCCCTTTAATCTGTAAGACACCTTTAGAGAGGGTGACTCCATCACCTGCAGGTACACTACCATGCCAGGAGTCATCTATTCCAAATACTTTTAGAATACTGTCAAAGTACCCACATTGGGAAACGACCCAAATCTAGATCTAAAACCATAGATCTAGTAACCAGAATGTCAGGTATTATATCCATATCCTTTGTGGAGAAACAACTGTGTGACAACCATAGTATAACCGATTGTAGTATAGGGATTTTACTTCCGACTCTGTGTATGTCATCCAAATACCAGGACATCACACCCTACTACCTTCTTAACAGATCCATCCCCTATTCTGATGAAGTCAAACCCATGACTGTCACATCAAAACTAGATGATCTATCTCTGCTATATCTGCTCGAGTCTATAAATAGACATAAGCCACTTATCCACTATGCTTCCGCTGCTCCCACTGACCACAATAACCCTCTGGCAGAATAATATATACGTGCACTTTTAAAGCTAGTTTAGAACGATGCTATACTTAACCTCCTACCGGGTCTCATAGCCTGGAACAACAGTAGTGTCAAGTCTGCGTAAACAAGAATCACCCTGTCATCGTCCTTGAGGCTACCGGAGTACCTCTCGGGTGCCTGAGGTTACCCACCATATCTGCGGAGTGGCTAATGGAATGTCAAAACCTGATTGAATCTATAGGTCCTATTAAATTTTCCGTAATCGTTTGCGGTTCTGGAATAACTTCCAGTTCTACCATACTACCACTACTATTTTCTGAAAAAAATCCATTTTACTAAAACTGTGGCGAGTCAAGAACAATATCAGTATTGATCTTCCAAATGGTAGAAAGTCAACCCTCGTCATAGCCTGGGCCAACCCGCAAACTTCCATTACAGAAACGTGCCATGAGTTATCCAGAGTCTGGTTTTAAGCATAAGCCGGACAACTCCCCATACCTTAACATCGTTAAGATATGAACCATTCTATATCCAATATAGAAACTTTGGCACTTATTTAATTGGAACCAGATTCTAATCATGCAGCTGTCTCCAGTGCATATCAACTTAATGGAGAGAGGCCGATCAGCATTACTCAACTTAGGAATACATCCAATTATGAGTAACCTGAAAGAGAAACAAGTTTCTCAAAACCATTACTATCAACTAAATATCAATCACAAGTATCTATATCTTCGATCTCTTTGAAGAATCCCGATACTTGCGACATCTGGTTCTCTATTTTATTCCTATACCCACAACTTCTCAAAACTTAGACCTTGTATTTCTACGAAACACTCGTCTAAAAACTAGAGAAGTCACAAGTAAACAGAACATAGTACGGGGACCAACCCCTTTGTCCTGATGGACACTGAACAACATACAATACTCTGTATAAGTCCGTTGAGTTGAATAACTCAAAACCTGTGCATCGTAGGTTAAAAACTGTACTTATGGTTAAGAACTACTCCGCTGTTCAATGCTCCTTACCCAATCGCCAACTGATATAGGTAAATGTCACGGACATGATTTCAAAAAGTTATATCTCACTTTATAAAAATTAACGTACAGATATATCAATTTGAAATTGGTGCATAACAACGGATATTCAAAACCAAATACTTGCCGTCCGACAAAAACCCAGGGGACTTCCTCTAACATCACCAATTACAACGAATTCCGATATAATGAGGATGATCACCTAATTCCCAATAACTTACTCCCACTCATCATCTGTAAAACCATACAGATGTGAGAATCATACCTGGTAAATACATACCCTGGAGTAAGTATCTAATTGGGAAATCAGTTTTCATTTAACAACGCACAGTGAAACTGAAACATGAAAATGTTTCGTAGGGGTATCCTGTTATTCCTAGTAATGCCTCCTCCATAATTCAATTCATGAATGTAACCGTATATTTCTTTGCCATCTCTCCAAATCCCTTTATTTGTCTTTATTCATAACCTTCTGTACACCCTTTAGGATAAGTGGTTTTCTTCCTTCCCTACCGTTTGGCACCGGCCTATGGTTTGGAAGAAAACTATACAGTAAGCATAATAGGTGTACTCTCCTAAACTAAGGATCCCTCGCAACCTGAGAGAAGGTGATGATAAAAGACAACTGAATAAAACCTTATTCTATTTCTCCCGAACTGGGGAAAAAGCAAAGGTGAAGTAGGAGTGGCGATGAAGTACGCGGTTTGGTCGTGAATGATAGAAGTCACAATTTACTTTTCCGTCTTTCTAATCCCTTTATTTTGTCTTTACTTATTACCTTCTGTATACCCTACATAGGCTAATTGGTTTTCTTCATTCCCTACCTTTCAGCACTTGCCTATGGTTTGAAAGAAGACTATCCAATAAGCGTAATAGGTGTACTCTCCTAAACTAAGGAGCCCGCGCAACCTGAGAGAATGTGATGATAAAAGACAATTGAATAAACCAATTCAATTCCTCCTGAACCTGGATCCATCCTCGAAGAAGTCCCTTCGAGTTCGTATATAACCATACGATGGATCTATCCAATGGAAGTGGATATTCGTAGTGATAAGAGGTGTTCTGAGAAATGCAAAGGGTAAAAGAAGGAGCGACAATGACTTATGCAACTTAGACAATCCAAAAGCCAGTATTTTAAGAAGGTTCGGTCAACTTGGTCACTGAGTCATAGTCAAGGGTCGGTCAAAGGTCGCTGCCAAAGAGAGAGAGAAAAGAAACACTCTGCGTGCACTCTAACCTAGATCAGAATGGTTATCACTTAATCTAATCAGGAAATCTCCCACTGTACTGTCAAATTCTCCTCCAAACCTGAAAGAAGAATCAATCGGGATCACCCGAAGAGTAAACAAACTCATCAGTGGGAATCGGGATCCAACTCTCATCGCATGATAACGTGAAGGTATCCACTCACGTTATCACACTCCAGAAGGTATGCGCATGCCTGGCAAGTTTCAGTTTCTTTAGAAACTCCCGATGTGATTTTTGCCCCATGCTCTTATGACCTTGGCTAAGGGCCAAACTAATCATAAGTCACATGTCAAATTATTCCCATCATTATCTTATTAATTTGAACCCACCCGTACATACTCTTGACTAAGGGTCAACAAAGTAATACGACTGTCCCAAACCAACACATCTATCTATGCAACATGTGAACACCCCAGCAGCTACCAATCACTATGTCTTGACTAAGGGCCAAACCAACATAGCTTGAATACTACTGACCATTCATATGAAATGACGGAGGGCTACGGCTGGTTTTTGGCAAAAAATCCTTAACGTAACGAACTTGATATCGCTGAAGGAACCTGATAGCATTTTAGAAAAATGTAGTGGCGAAAACCATTGCTAAAGAGGTCACTCCCGGTGAAGGGATCTCGGCTCTTTCCTCGTGGAATGAGGTGCAGGATATTCCAACTGAATATCGTGATGCAAAGCAACATGTAATCGACTATAGTGAAGTTATTACCCTGATGCAAACTTCTGCCCAAGGGGTCACTCCCGGTGAAGGGATCTCGGCCCTTGCCTCGTCGAATGAGGTGCAGGATATTCCAACTGAATACCACTATGCAAAACAAAAGAAAACGTCTTTGTAATAACACTTTTTAAAACTGTTTCAACAACGTCCAAACAGGTTTTTTTTTCCTTTGCATTGATCAGAATCAACACAATCCCATCAATTAATCACACCAGAAAAGAACGAAAATATAATGTACGCATATGCCATCCGCATTCGTCACTGGGTCCCGTCATTACCCGTTAGGTTACATAACTAACAACAGAGCGGGGACTGGACTAGCGCGGGTGCAAAACATATATAACATCTACTAGTATATATACCAATATACAATAATCGCTCCAGGCGTGATAATATGCAACATTACAGAAAAGTAATAAGCATCACAGAACAATAAAGATAATCCGGGATCCCCGGGTTTCACAGAGCCGCTGCAGAAACCCGACGTTCCCCTGGTCATGTTGATAGCCTGTGCAATGAAAACCTAGACCCCTACGAGTGCGGCAAGTTACCCGCCAAAACCTGAAGCGAGGCAGCCCCCCTACCGCAAAGTGAATGGACCACCCAGCACTTCACGGAATCCGGTAACTTGGGCACTCCATCTTGGGTCAACCTGTACTCCCTACGAGTGCGGCGAATAGTCTGCCAATTCCGGAATGAGGCCCCTCTGCCTCTCAAAGCCATGAGATGCAGACCCGTTGCCCTCCAGAACCCGGCTATCCGTGCACTCCGTCGCGGTGTAAAACCTAGTACAGAAATGAAAAATATGTACAACGGGTACATCGACCTCATCCCGGTCATGCCCCAAAAGAATATTATACAAACAGGCTGTGACGGCAGTCCACATGTTGGACGCTCGCCCCGCAATATCAAATGTACAAATAAATCCAAACTGCACTACCATTGCACACTGCTATCCACCACGACAAATCCGCAACATCACTGCAAAACACAGAACATCAACGTGAATGTCACGTTCGCATACCCGTCTAAAAGGACTATAGCAATTAGACGCAATTTACCGCTCGAATGACATTCACGGTCGGAGATATAATGTAAGTACTGTAAACAAACAAGTTTAAAATTCTGATCGACAAAACTTCTCGAAGTGGGCCCCACCTACATCTGCAGTACACAAACAAAATCTAGGCCCAAACAAAATATTCCAGAAACCACAATTCCCTATGCAGAACACCCTGAAGAAATATGGAGCACTGTAGCCACAAACTAGCAGCGGAACCGCGGCCAAACCATGGTTTGTGCGGCGGTTCCGCGGCAGTACAGTGGTGTCAGTCGACCAAATTTCATCAAAATTCTTAAAAAAGCCTGCTCGATTTTCTGAGATGCTCAAAATGATTTTTAGACCTGTTTAAAAAATCGACAGAAACTTTAGCCTGAAAATTGCGGTTTTTGAAATTTCGTTCGATCGTTGTTTTAAACACGTTAGAACAAGTTAGTAAAGGTTAATGGCGTGGCTCTGATACCATGTAAGTCTACGGTAGTGCCCCGACCATCATTCTGACGCCAAACGCGGAACAAAAACTTTTATAACTGGCGCTATCGCATACTATAACCCGGATCTTGCCATTAACGCTAAATTAACAAACTGTAAAGAGTTAGAAAGCCTATACCGATCGATCCGAGTCCTTCGGTCTTTAGCCATCATCCCACGCTCCTCGCGGCAACTCCGATCTCTCGTTTACTCATCGAGGTGGCACCACGTCAACGGATCTTTAAACGGGCTCCCGTCTCTATACCGAGGGAACTCGGTCATCAAGTCTGCTAAAAGAGATGACCAAGATGAAGTAGAGAACGAGTAGAATACTTTGTCTCAAACATCCTAGGGTTCTCATCACCTGATAGGGTTAGGGTGGAAGTTGAAAAAGATGCTAGGGTTTGGAAATGGTGAACTCAAGAAAATCAAGAGAGCAAAAGAACTCAAGCATATAAAACTTCTCTCTTTTTCTTCTTATGTGAATAGATGAATGAGGTTCTCATCTTTTATCAAAAACCAAAGAGAAATATCTAATGAAAATATCTCCTCAAATATCTTTTCACAAAACAAAACTCATTAACTCCTTAATGACTCACTAGATGACTCACTACATGAGTCATTAGTGAACATTCTCGAGTTAATGTGTCATCCATAATGTGTCACCCTTTCCAAAATCCTTTTAACCATTTAAACCAAAATGATTAACCAAGAGAAATGCATTTTCTAAAATATTCTCTTAACGGATTACGAAAATACCCCTCGCCTGTATATACATACCTGTATCCGTATTCCGACCGAATACGAATACGATAGACTAAAATATTCCGACTCAATATAATACATGGATCCGACTTAAACCAAAGCCCACCAGTATTATCTTCCCGAAATATGACACGTGCATAAATGCACGTGCATTTTTCGAACCCTGCCATAAAACCATACGGCCTCTACAACGTTTCGCCCGAACTTGGGAAACTATCTGTGGGGGACTCTAAAGACTCGTCATTATCCTGGCGGTGGGTTTAACCACAAGCACGTCCGCGGCACTAGCTATGCGTAACGGCTGCCCATGTACTGACCTCAAGGGAAGCCGATGAGCGAACTCATCCTGGAACCCTACTGAGCCTATCAGTGACAATATACATACAATCCGGTCCGTTCGTCTATGAGTATCGCATATCGGGCCTAGGGGGCTCGTAACGTCAGTTTAACCTTTTGAAAATCGTTTCGGTGAAATTTCGAAAAAAACGGTAAAATAAGGGGGTTTTCTGTAAAAGTCAAAATACAAATATCTTTATTATAAAATTAAATATACATATTCTAGCTATGTAATTTCTAGTATTTGGTGTTTATTGAGCCAATGGTGAAATTTCAAATTTTCTGAAAATTTTTCCGAAATTAATTATTTTAATATTATTTTTAGCCGTCACTAATACATTTAATTAGGGAAAATTACAAATTGGAATGAGTTGAAACAAATTTTGTGCATCATAAAACATTAAATAAAATTTTATCATGTGCTTTTTGAAATGAAATGGTTTGCCAAAACGGTTTAGAAAATATCGAAGAAAAAGGCTTTTTTCGGTGAAATTAGTGTAAATGGAATTGAGGTATAACATTTATCCTTTCCCAACCCACTCACCCACACACACACACACACACACACAAGGACATGGCTGCCCCTCACACACACACTTCACACTTCATGAGAAAAGAAAAAGGAAAGAGTAAGGAATGAAGTCAAAAAGAGGTATGACTTTGACCTTGGGTTGATTAGATGACTTTTTCCCCACCTCACTCTCTCTCCTCTCATTCTCCCCCCATTGTGGCCGAGCTCCCTTCCCTCCCACAACAACAGCAGCCCCTTCATTTCCCCTTCTCATTTCTCATCAAAAAATGCATCAAAATTGCTTCAAATCCACAAAAAAAATCAAAGCTAAATCCAAATCCAACACTTACCCATTATTCTTTAGCCCATCTAGCATGGATCTTAGGGCATAGAAGCTAATTTGGGAGGCTAAGTTTCATGTAGATCTACAAGTTTTGTGAGGTATAAATCTTAGTTCCATGGTTTGATTATTGATTAGTTACTTAATTGTCGCTATCATACTTTAGGTGTTTAATTAGGTTTATTGCTTTTTTAGAAAATTCAAGAAAGTGTTTTGAATTGCAATTAGAGTTCATATCATGTAATCATGGTTAAAATGAGTAGATTAACATGTAATTGCTTGCTAAAACTAATCTAGTTGCTAGTTTGCGTTTTTGTTGATTTAAATTTGTAATAATTAAGTGTATAAATTGCAAACTAGGTTTTAAGAATATATATATTTTGGTGAGATAAAATTTTAATTATGGTTTCATGGCATTATTAACATTATAAATTGTGGTTTAATACTTAATTTTTTATATGCAAAACCAAGCTTAATTGTAAAATTGTGAATTTTTGCTTTAAAAAGTGTTAAAATCGATATTTGATGCAAACTTGAATTTTGAGTTAATGATAATTAGTGAGAATAAAAATATGGAGGTGATTTGTATGACCTAATTATGATATTAAGTGAGAATTTTGGCCATTAGAATCGTTAAAATATTTAGTTTGGGTAAAACATCAAGTTTTGAACCGAAATGGAAATTTGTGCTAACTAGGTTTTTGGAAAATAAAACGATTTGTTTAATTTTTATGGTTTTCATGAATTAAACCCTATTTCTTATATAATTAGTGGGTTTTGAAATCACGATTGGTGTGTTTGGGTTTTCTCGATAGTTTGACGTTTGTACATCGACATCGAGGGTTGGTTTGGATATTCTTGCATGCGTAGACGATAGGTTTTGACCTATGCATGATACGCGTGCCGAATTGGTTTTCGTATACCGTTTCGACTTCGGATTTGGTTTTTAATGCGATACGGTGCATTATGATATGTAGGTACCCCATGTGGACTTCGAGACGACAAGCAAGCGCGTGGCGACGTCGGCACCGGCGAGCGAGGACCAAGTGAGTAAATTTATATCTACGGGGAGAAGTCGGGTGGATGGCGTATAGCACCCCCGCAGTCCGTAGTGTAGCTTATATATATATATGTTTATATAGGTGTTTTATGATACGAGAATGTTTATTCATGTTATGTTTATGTGTTCATGGGTTACCTTTGGGTTAGTTGCGAAACCCTAGAGTAGTTGTTATACCCACATACGCACACACAGACTTGCATACTTTACTTTCTTGTGCACAGATTGGGATGTGTATATATGTATATATGCGTGGGTATGGGAATATGCATATGTACATTCATATACGCATGCATGGATAATGAGGATAGTACTTGGGATTTAAGATGAGTCGATGAGATGTGATTTGAGGCCGTGAGATCGGTGATATAGCAGGGTTCGTATTTGAGATACGACATGACGTTGTAGCGGGTCCTTGACATTGTGTTTCACACACGTGCATGCATACTTAGGCGGTATCAGTATTGTACTAGACGTAGATCAGTACCCCGATCATGATATTTGAAAAAGAGAATACCAGATGAATAGTATGATGAATGTGATATTGACCCTTACCCCGATTTGGGATGCCGTACGACGGATTTACGTACGAGCTATATATTGATGATTGATCCGCACTCTTGACTTGGGATGTCTGATTATAGATACGGTATCGGATATGATATTATTGAGGCGGGATCACCGACTATACATATACAGGTATGTATATATATCGACTCAGATGATAGGCGGTTTCCTTACCTGTAGTTCAGCTTGTTAGTTCAGCCGTGTAGTTTAGTGTAGTTGTTAGATTAGATAGAATCCTACCTATTTCAAAACTAGCGGATCGTGGGTATTTTAAAAGACAGGTCAAGGGATCTATGGATATTTCAAAAGACGTATCCTTTCTTAAAACTACCGTAGCCCTATTTTCAAAACCCCACGATTCGTGTTATTTCAAATGGCACCATTGTTTAATATTTAGCTCCCGCTCATTATGGTTGCTCGGTCAGCACCATATACTTACATTGTTATTTCATATTGCATTGTTGATATTATGCTGTTAGGACACCAGCACCATTACCGATGATGCATATGTACTACGTACACTTACTTGCCGGCTCACACACATCTTCATCGGTAATTTCCATGTCACGTACACCTTAGAAAATATTATGGCTTAACTTAGCTTGATAGTTAATAGTTTGACATGATATTAGTGTACTTACCTTATATGCCAGCTTAGATATTGTAGTTATTACTTGTCATTTCATGCATACTGTTATTCATTGTTACGCCGTATTCATGGATTCTCATACCTATATTCATGGTTTTATATGCTATTGATGATTTGGATTCGGATTTCCATGAGATTTTCTGGATTTGGGGGAAAACCGCAAAACTTGTATAAGCTTCTTTCCTCTCTTTTAAATAAAAAGTGTGGTTTTCCCATGATGTATGAGTCGTCCACCATGAGTTTGCTGATGGATTTCGAGACCCGATTCGAGGAGATGGATGAACCATTTCGGGTACATGGTGGACCTGGTGAGGTACCCCGGGGCAAGAGGATCGTGTTGTTGACGTTGAGCCTGGCAGGGGAGCACTACCGACCGGTGATTTTACCCGATGCGTCGGATATCCGGAGGATACCGTCGTGGTCTTGAGATAGATGGTAGGGGCCAGTCTGGATTGACGGCGCTCTAGATATTGTGATTGGGATATTGAGATTTTGAGATATTGAGGTACAGAGATATCGAGATATTTGGACACTTGTTTTGTGTCGATGCTGGGCACTGTTTTATGCTAATTTCATTATGGTACCTCACTTTTAAAATACAGAAATCTCACTGATTTATGAAAGCAGTTTTCTCCAGTACATGCATTCTATTTCATGCATTAATACATTGCTAACTGAGGCACTGACACGGGCATATGGAATTACACTTGGGTTAGTTATTTGCCCTAACCATTGTTATAGGTTGCTGGTTATATATTTAAGGATATATTATGATCATTGACCTAGGATTGCGTTATTTATGCAATTTCTTTTCGTAGATGTTTTTCTATTTACGAGATGGCAACTCACCCCCGTTGTGCCCCAATTTCTTGCAGGTTTGCTTTCACGTCCCGAAAGTACGGAATATGACCGGCACTTAAACTACGAACGTCTCAAGGCGTACGTATTCTAAGTAAGCCGAAAACCCAGAAATCCAAACCAAGAAAAGTAGTAGAGTGTAGGAAAACCAATTTAAATCAAGAAGTTTTAATAGCATAAGACGAATTATGCGTTTTATAAAAACATCAAATATTTCTTGGAAATTTCGGCAGAGTCTCCTCTGTAAAAACAGGCCCCCAAACGGGATACAGCATGAATAGTATACGAAATCAAATAAAGGCATCCCCAAGCGGGAGCTAGCTCTTCGTCAAACGACGGCCACAACCACACAACAATATAATATACAACGCCGAAAGGCGAGGATCACAACAGAAAAGGAAACTCAAAACAGCATGAAATTCGTATAAATACAACGCGCGACTCTAAGGTCGATAGAATAAACAACACTGGTCTCTATCTATGAAATAATTACATGTTTGGTTGATGGAACTTCTAGATACAACAGAATAATAATATACAAGATATATAATGGGGGTACGATACAAGTAAACCCACCTACTAGCAAATCACCCGAAGGAAACTATGCCCGCAAGCCGTAATGAAACCTGTACGGCAAACCTGCAAGAAACTGGGGCACAACGGGGGTGAGTTGCCAACTCGTGAATAGAAAAACATCTACGAATAGAAATCGCATGTATGACGCAATCCTAGATCATACGATCAATATACATCCTCAAATATATATAACCAGCAGCCTATAACAAAGCTAGGGTAAATATCTAACCCGAGTGTAATCTCATATGCCCGTGTCAGTGCCCAAGGGAAGCAATATATCATATGAATGAGGTATGAATGCATGAAAACAGAATACATGTAAATGAAGAACTGTTTTCATAATTTAGTGAGATTTCCTTTGTATTTTTTTAAATGAGGTATCATAATGAAATCAGCATAAAACAGTGCCTAGCATCGGCACAAAACGTAATCCCAATATCTCGATATCTCTGTATCACAGTCTCTGTACCTCAAAATCTCGAAATCTCAATGTCTCAATCATAATATCTAGGGCGCCGTCAGTCCAGACCGGCCCCTACCATCCATCTCAAGACCACGACGGTATCCTCCGGATATCCGACGCGTCGGGTAAAATCACCGTTAGGTAGTGCTCCCCTGCCAGGCTCACATCGTCATCATCACGCGCTTCTTGCCCCGGGGTACCTTACCGGGTCCACCATGTACCCGAAACGGTTCATCCGCCTCCTCGAATCGGGTTTCGAAATCCATCAGCAAACTCATGGTGGACGACTCATACATCATGGGAAAACCGCACTTTTTATTTTAAAGAGAGAAAGAAGTTTATATAAGTTTTGCGGTTTTCCCCCAAATCCAGAAAATCTCATAGAAATCCGAATCCAATCCTCAATAGCATGTAAACAGTGCATATCGGCATAAAAATCCATGAATGCGGCATAACAATGAATATTAACATGCATGAAGTAACAAGTAATATCTACAATGTCTAATCTAGCATATAAGGCGAGTACACTAATATCGTGTCTAAATTATTAGCTAACAACCTTTGTCAATGCAATAGTATTTCTAAAGTGTACGTGGCATGACAATTACCGATGAAGATATGTGTGAGCCAGCAAGAAAGTGTACGTGGTACATACGCATCATCGGTAATGGTGCTGTTGTCCTAACACCATGATATCAATAATGTAGTACGAAACATAATATAAGCATGCGATGCGAAGCGAACAACAATAATGAGCGGAAGCTGAATACTAGACGCAACTATAACTAATCTGCATTAATCTAATATAAGTTCTACAAATGGCGCCTTTTGAAATAACACGAATCATGGGGTTTTGAAAATAGGGGCTACGGTGTTTTTATGAAAAGATACGTCTTTTGAAATATCCGTAGGATCCCTTGGGCTGTCTTTTAAAATACCCACGATTCGTTAGTTTTTGAAATAGGTAAGAATCGAATCTAATCTAACAACTAAACTAAACTAAAGGGCTAAACTAATAAGCTGGACTACAGGTAAGGAAACCGCCTAACATCTGAGTCGATTCATATACATACCTGTATGTATATTAGTCGATGATCCTGCCTCAATAATATCATATCCGATACCATATCTACAATCAGACATCCCAAATCAAGAGTGCGGATTAATCATCAAGATATAGCTCGTACGTAAATCCGTCGTACGGCATCCCCAAATCTGGGTACGGGTCAAAGTCACATCAATCACACTATTCATTTGGTATCTTCTTTATCAAATATCATGATCCGGAATAATGTCCTACGTCTAGTACAATATTGATACCATCTATGTATGCATGCAAGTGTAAGAATCACTACGTCAAAAGACCCGCTAAAACATCGTGTCGTATCTCAATACCAACCAAATCACATCACCGATCTCCTGGCCTCAAGCCCAATCTCATCGACTCACCTCAATCCCAAATACTATCCTCAAATCCAGTATATGAACACATAGTCCCATACCTTTGTAAACACATAAAAATACAATCCCATATACGCACTTATGAAAGAAGAATGTATGCAAGTATGGGTGTGTGTGTGTATGTGTGGTGCAACCACTACTCTAGGGTTTCACATCACTAACCAATCCAATCACAACTAGAATCCATCTTTTAACATCAATAATCTCAAACAATATACAATCAATATCTGTGTGTATACGTATTCGTATACATCACCACGAACTGCGGGGGTGCTATACGCCATCCACCCGACTTCTCCTCGTAGATATAAATCTACTCACCTGCACTCAGTGTGTCAGTGTCGATGTCTCCATCATCTTCTGCATCGTCTCGGAATCCACGTGAAGGTACCTAAAATGATCAACCATAGCAATGCGTATGAAAATCAAGGCAGAAAACCGATACAGCGCACAGTGTGCTCATAGGTTTGAACCTATGGTCCAAACATGCAAATCCAACAAACAACCCCTGTTGTCGATGTACGAACACCCGACAACCAAATACAAATCCAAATATCAAGAAAGTGCATTTAAAAATACGGAAAACACTGCCTAAAACACACCAAAATGCTCCCAGATTTTTCCCAGATGACAATTAGCCAAAACTGCATATAGGGGGGTCTAATTTAGTGCAAAATGAGCCCTGGAACAAAAATTGACCGATTCACTTCTTCTCTGGCCGCAAATTGCGGCCAGAATGATTAAATTTGCGGCTGTAGGTTTGAGTTAGGGGCTCGGGTCTTGGTGGTAGCTTCCTAGGTGCCTGCACGACTCACTGTCAGCTCAATTTTATTTTTGGTGACCGCGGGTTGCTCCAGATTCCAGAACACCTTCACAGATAACACAAACCGACATGAAAAGTTCCGTAATTCCGTATTTTTGGGTTTCAGGTTGTGCTAGGCCAGTGTTTTGGTCAATATGGGGTCTAAGGTCACCATTAGAGTCCAATTGCATAGCCACAACTCAAGTTTACCCTAACCCTCTCTAGGGTTTTCCAAAATGTATAAAACCTCGACAAAACGACACTAAACTTTAGAAGAGGCTAAATCACTTGAAATACTACAATATTTGTGAAGGAATTACCTCCATTGAGACTCAAGAATCTTCCCACAGCACCAAAACACCAACTTTCTTTGTCCATTCTAAAGCTTGTGAGCTTGTGCACACTTTTTGTGAAAGCGATATGGGGTTTTGAGTTTGTTTTAATGGTGTTTTGGGGGATTTGAAGGAGGAGGAAGAAGAAGGAAGGGAGCAGCAGCAGCAGCAGATCTAGGAGAGGGGAGAGAGAAATGGGTGTGGGGAATGATAAGGGTGTGCTTCAAAAAGTAAAGGTTGACCTATACCTACCCACCCTCTCTCTCATCATCATTCCATTTCTTTTTTCCTTTTATTTTCTTTTCTTTCTCACTCAAATAGTAGACCCATAACACCCATGGTAAGAAAAATATGACACAAGTCCAAAAAATGATATGTGCAAGTTTTGCACAAAATGCCAAAAAAATCCGATTAGCGATTTTTAATCGCGATTAGCACTAAATTAGTATATAAATGCTCATAAAAACTTAAAAATGGCTAATTTCCATAGAATACATAATTTTTGAATTTTCCATATTTTTTCAAAAAAAATTTCCCATTTATCGATATTTAATTATAAATTTAATATTAAAATAATTAATAAAATAATATTAAATTATAAAAATTCCTAAAAATAATATTTTATTATTTTGGAATGTTACAATCTTCCCCCCTTAAAGAAATTCGGTCCCCGAATTTATATTTAAACCCCCAATTTCTAAAACATTTCAATAAGAAGTCCAAGTCGTCGGGGCTCCCAAATCATCAATACATAAAACGCATCATAGCGCGATGCATGCGCATGAGTAATGAGAAGATAACTCACAAAAAAACTCCGTCAAGCATCCCGCAATCATCGGAGTCATGGAAAAGACACAAATGTCAAATCCAATACAAAACCAATATGATACAACTCGAAACTATACACGTAATTAGCTGAAGTAAATGCATGCCAAATCTTTTTAAGTTGCTGTGCGATGCGCATAACACTGCACAGTGGCGGACGTCCATAATAATAAAGTACCCATATTCATATATATCCTTTGTTTAATATGCCCGTCCGCCGTTTTGAAAACAATTTAGAAGGGTTTCCTTATTTTAAATGTTTCGTGTCATATCAGACACGTAGGCATATACTGAGACTATAGCTCGCTTTTTGGAAATCACTGCGATAACTATCAATGCATGCAAAAAAAATACTCAGGTACTGTCCTCTGACTAGTCCTGCTCAGTATAAAAACATATAGCAATCATCATAAAAACGTACCGCTCCATAAGAAATCAATCCCAAAATATACATATGAATACTACGTGCGTCTGGTGCGCACGGAAATCAAGATCCATAAATGTGCCATACATGTGCAAAGAAACAACATCTAAGTGCATCGGGTGTGCACGAAGCATCTGTCATGGGCCAAATGTGTGCCTGACAGCAAAAACAGGTGCATCTGACATGCACGAAAAATCCCGATTTAGTGCATCTGGTGTGCAACCAAAATCGTATCTCATATTATGCGCCCAACATGCGCTAAAATCCAAATCCGGTGCATCCATCATGCACGAAATCATGAAATCCAATATCAAGCGCCGAAACACGCGTAAAATCCAATCAGGTGCATAAAGTGCACAAACAAACATCGAACATCCCAATCGAAATCGAAGTCCAGTGCAACTAAGTGCACAAAATACATGTCACTGCACTGCAAGCATATGTAAACTATACAGAGTGCAAAAACCGAATCGTGTGCGTTCATACGCACAAAATCAACTCAAATGTATGAAACCCATGAAATCATATATATGGGAAATCAAGGCACGAAAACAATATCAAGTGCAACAACTGTGCAAAATCGCAAATATCCGATAGGTACAACCTTGGTGCATGAAAACAAATATCATGAATCCAATCATCAAATCAGTCATGCGAATAGATCGCCCAAATACTAAAACAAGTATGGCGGAATAGTCCCGCTCAAGCGCGTCCTCCAAGAATCTCTGGCCAATTATCGTGGTCACTCATAGCATATCTCATCGACGATCCTGAACTCTGGCCTGCTGGTGTGCATAACAATGACCACTCCTAGGTCCAAGTCTTCTCTGTAGATTACCAATCTCACGATCCATCGGCTCATCGGCCTTGTCGGGTGTGCTAACGGGGACGATTCTGTTTTGGCACTTCTCTGGTAATCTCTCGGTCAATCCTCACAACCACTCGTAAAGCAGCATGTCACTGGCGTCGGCCTCTGGCCCTCTGAATATACGTGACCCATCAGATCCTAGGTGAAAATATCATTGCAGCAGTATCCTGGAAGGAATCCTGCTCAAGGTCTCTTCCAAGTCTCGTCTCTGCCTAACTGTCCGGAAGTCATCGTCCTTTACTATATCTGTTTCTTGTTCCGGAACAGCTGCATACTCACCGCGACTCCTTCTGGAAGGTATATCCAAGTACAATGCCTCGACATGCGTATCGCATCTCTGATGTCGGCGGAGTAGAACGTCATCTTATCAAGATCTCGTATGAACCGCTTACTCCACTTTTCTCTAAGGTCGACCGCTTCGGACTCGTCTCGTCGTGGCTGCATGGACTGAGCTCCAACGACTATCCTTATATCGGGAGTCTCCCAAGAAATGCATCTCACCACCTAGCATCCGAATTAAGTCGAGCCATCCAATCGAGTCGTCAAAACCTCATAATCCCCCAAGAGCTCAACATCTTGGGCACAGTTTAATAGTATCGAGTACATACCACAGCATCGGTGGTCCAGCCGTAGAAGGGCAAACCCAAGCCTCACTAATGGCGCCGTAGAACTGCCGCAAACCCGAAGGTTCAAAGGCTTTCACACGGTCATTAAGTCGAGTTAGGGTTTCATTCTTCTAGAGGGACCATAGAATTGCATGCATGTCTTTCCGACTACTTTAAACTTGGAATAATAGGTTTCTGACATTCGATCGTCTCTGTCCACTCCCAACGTCTCCGCGTGAAGTCGTCTCTAGCTGGAATCAATCTATCTGATGACCTCGCATCGGGGTAGTCGAACGATCCACATATCCTAGTCATTCATCCTCGATGACTAGCGACCTTCTATCATCTCTTAGTACAACTTGTACTGCAATAGCTCCAACATCTGGGGCGATATCTCGTCGTTCGCAGCAATAACTGGCTCACTCGTCTGCATGCTGAACTGTGCCTCAATCATCATGAATAAGCCACACATCAACGGTCATCAAAGTCTGGCTGGCCTCTGTCAGTGGCTCAATCCTCTGGTGCTAATCTGCACGTCCGAGAAGTCTCATACAGCGATCCATCCAACGGTCGTGGTGCAAAAACACAATCCAAAAGACACATCTCTACAATCGTGTGTCGCCCGAATCACGCCATGGTCAGTCCTCGTTCGTAACGAGCTCATGCTGACCGCAACTCTAGACGTAGCTCTCCTTGCCCGTAATCGTGGCGGCAAAACCATAACTGGTACCGATGTAGCTAAATCAGGAATGAATATGATACTGAGCAAAGAAATGTACATCCTAAGGCTCCTTAAGTGGAGTGGCGTGTCATAAATATGCCGCGGAACATACCCACGGTACGTCACTCTACTTTAGTCACCTATTCCATCAACCAAGGGTCATCCTACGCTCCGAATGTAAAACCTAACGCTCTGATACCAACTTTGTCACGTCCCGAAAGTACGGAATATGACCGGCACTTAAACTACGAACGTCTCAAGGCGTACGTATTCTAAGTAACCCGAAAACCCAGAAATCCAAACCAAGAAAAGTAGTAGAGTGTAGGAAAACCAATTTAAATCAAGAAGTTTTAATAGCATAAGCCGAATTATGCGTTTTATAAAAACATCAAATATTTCTTGGAAATTTCGGCAGAGTTTCCTTTGTAAAAACAGGCCCCCAAACGGGATACAGCATGAATAGTATATGAAATCAAATAAAGGCATCCCCAAGCGGGAGCTAGCTCTTCGTCAAACGACGGCCACAACCACACAACAATATAATATACAACGCCGAAAGGCGAGGATCACAACAGAAAAGGAAACTCAAAACAGCATGAAATTCGTATAAATACAACGCGCGACTCTAAGGTCGATAGAATAAACAACACTGGTCTCAATCTCTGAAATAATTACATGTTTGGTTGATGGAACTTCTAGATACAACAGAATAATAATATACAAGATATATAATGGGGGTACGATACAAGTAAACCCACCTACTAGCAAATCACCCGAAGGAAACTATGCCCGCAAGCCGTAATGAAACCTGTACGGCAAACCTGCAAGAAACTGGGGCACAACGGGGGTGAGTTGCCAATTCGTGAATAGAAAAATATCTACGAATAGAAATCGCATGTATGACGCAATCCTAGATCATACGATCAATATACATCCTCAAATATATATAACTAGCAGCCTATAACAAAGCTAGGGTAAATATCTAACCCGAGTGTAATCTCATGTGCCCGTGTCAGTGCCCAAGGGTAGCAATATATCATATGAATGAGGTATAAATGCATGAAAACAGAATACATGTAAATGAAGAACTGTTTTCATAATTTAGTGAGATTTCCTTTGTATTTTTTTAAATGAGGTATCATAATGAAATCAGCATAAAACAGTGCCTAGCATCGGCACAAAACGTAATCCCAATATCTCGATATCTCTGTATCACAGTCTCTGTACCTCAAAATCTCGAAATCTCAATGTCTCAATCATAATATCTAGGACGCCGTCAGTCCAGACCGGCCCCTACCATCCATCTCAAGACCACGACGGTATCCTCCGGATATCCGACGCGTCGGGTAAAATCACCGGTAGGTAGTGCTTCCCTGCCAGGCTCACATCGTCATCATCACGCGCTTCTTGCCCCGGGGTACCTTACCGGGTCCACCATGTACCCGAAACGGTTCATCCGCCTCCTCGAATCGGGTCTCGAAATCCATCAGCAAACTCATGGTCGACGACTCATACATCATGGGAAAACCGCACTTTTTATTTTAAAGAGAGAAAGAAGTTTATATAAGTTTTGCGGTTTTCCCCCAAATCCAGAAAATCTCATGGAAATTCGAATCCAATCCTCAATAGCATGTAAACAGTGCATATCGGCATAAAAATCCATGAATGCGGCATAACAATGAATATTAACATGCATGAAGTAACAAGTAATATCTACAATGTCTAATCTAGCATATAAGGCGAGTACACTAATATCGTGTCTAAATTATTAGCCAACAACCTATGTCAATGCAATAGTATTTCTAAAGTGTACGTGGCATGACAATTACCGATGAAGATGTGTGTGAGCCGGCAAGTAAGTGTACGTAGTATATACGCATCATCGGTAATGGTGCTGGTGTCCTAACAGCATGATATCAATAATGTAGTACGAAACATAATATAAGCATGCGATGCGAAGCGAACCACAATAATGAGCGGAAGCTGAATACTAGACGCAACTATAACTAATCTGCATTAATCTAATATAAGTTCTACAAATGGTGCCTTTTGAAATAACACGAATCATGGGGTTTTGAAAATAGGGGCTACGGTGTTTTTATGAAAAGATACGTCTTTTGAAATATCCGTAGGATCCCTTGGGCTGTCTTTTAAAATACCCACGATTCGTTAGTTTTTGAAATAGGTAAGAATCGAATCTAATCTAACAACTAAACTAAACTAAAGGGCTAAGCTAACAAGCTGGACTACAGGTAAGGAAACCGCCTAACATCTGAGTCGATTCATATACATACCTGTATGTATATTAGTCGGTGATCCCGCCTCAATAATATCATATCCGATACCATATCTACAATCAGACATCCCAAATCAAGAGTGCGGATCAATCATCAAGATATAGCTCGTACGTAAATCCGTCGTACGGCATCCCCAAATCTGGGTACGGGTCAAAGTCACATCAATTACACTATTCATTTGGTATCTTCTGTATCAAATATCATGATCCGGAATAATGTCCTATGTCTAGTACAATATTGATACCATCTATGTATGCATGCAAGTGTAAGAATCACTACGTCAAAAGACCCGCTAAAACATCGTGTCGTATCTCAATACGAACCAAATCACATCACCGATCTCCTGGCATCAAGCCCAATCTCATCGACTCATCTCAATCCCAAATACTATCCTCAAATCCAGTATATGAACACATAGTCCCATACCTATGTAAACACATAAAAATACAATCCCATATACGCACTTATGAAAAAAGAATGTATGCAAGTATGGGTGTGTGTGTGTATGTGTGGTGCAACCACTACTCTAGGGTTTCACATCACTAACCAATCCAATCACACCTAGAATCCATCTTTTAACATCAATAATCTCAAACAATATACAATCAATATCTGTGTGTATACGTATTCGTATACATCACCACGAACTGCAGGGTGCTATACGCCATCCACCCGACTTCTCCCCGTAGATATAAATCTACTCACCTGCACTCAGTGTGTCAGTGTCGATGTCTCCATCATCTTCTGCATCATCTCGAAATCCACGTGAAGGTACCTACAATGATCAACCATAGCAATGCGTATGAAAATCAAGGCAGAAAACCGATACAGCGCACAGTGTGCTCATAGGTTTGAACCTATGGCCCAAACATGCAAATCCAACAAACAACCCCTGTTGTCGATATACGAACACCCGACAACCAAATACAAATCCAAATATCAAGAAAGTGCATTTAAAAATACGGAAAACACTGCCTAAAACACACCAAAATGCTCCCAGATTTTCCCCAGATGACAATTAGCCAAAACTGCATATAGGGGGGTCTAATTTAGTGCAAAATGAGCCTTGGAACAAAAATTGACCGATTCACTTCTACTCTGGCCGCAAATTGCGGCCAGAATGATTAAATTTGCGGCCGTAGGTTTGGGTTAGGGGCTCGGGTCTTGGTGGTAGCTTCCTAGGTGCCTGCACGACTCACTGTCAGCTCAATTTTATTTTTGGTGACCGCGGGTTGCTCCAGATTCCAGAACACCTTCACAGATAACACAAACAAACATGAAAAGTTCCGTAATTCCATATTTTTGGGTTTCAGGTTGTGCTAGGCCAGTGTTTTGGTCAATATGGGGTCTAAGGTCACCATTAGAGTCCAATTGCATAGCCACAACTCAAGTTTACCCTAACCCTCTCTAGGGTTTTCCAAAATGTATAAAACCTCGACAAAACGACACTAAACTTTAATAGAGGCTAAATCACTTGAAATACTACAATATTTGTGAAGGAAATACCTCAATAGAGACTCAAGAATCTTCCTACAGCACCAAAACACCAACTTTCTTGGTCCATTCTAAAGCTTGTGAGCTTGTGCACACTTTTTGTGAAAGCGATATGGGGTTTTGAGTTTGTTTTAATGGTGTTTTGGGGGATTTGAAGGAGGAGGAAGAAGAAGGAAGGGAGCAGCAGCAGCAGCAGATCTAGGAGAGGGGAGAGAGAAATGGGTGTGGGGAATGATAAGGGTGTGCTTCAAAAAGTAAAGGTTGACCTATACCTACCCACCCTCTCTCTCATCATCATTCCATTTCCTTTTTCCATTTATTTTCTTTTCTTTCTCACTCAAATAGTAGACCCATAACACCCATGGTAAGAAAAATGTGACACAAGTCCAAAAAATGATATGTGCAAGTTTTGCACAAAAAGCCAAAAAAATCCGATTAGCGATTTTTAATCGCGATTAGCACTAAATTAGTATATAAATGCTCATAAAAACTTTAAAATGGCTAATTTCCATAGAATACATAATTTTTGAATTTTCCATATTTTTTCAAATTTTTTTTTCCCATTTATCGATATTTAATTATAAATTTAATATTAAAATAATCAATAAAATAATATTAAATTATAAAAATACCAAAAAATAATATTTTATTATTTTGGAATGTTACATTTGCCATACAGGGTTCTTTACCGCTTTGCGGGCATAGTTTTGTTCGGGTGATTTGCTAGTAGGTGGGTTTACTTGTATCGTACCCCCATTATCTATCGTGTATATCATTATTCTGTTGTATCTAGAAGTTCCATCAACCAAACATGTATTTATTTTGAGATAGAGACCAGTGATGTTATTCCTTCGACCTTAGAGTCGCGCGATATATTTATGTGGTTTTCTTGTGGTTTTGAGTTTCCTTTTGAATTTTAATCCTCGCCGTTGGCGTTGTATTTTATATTGCTTGTGTGGTTGTGACCGTCGATTGACGAAGTGCTAGCTCCCGCTTGGGGATGCCTTTTTATTGATTTCGTATACTATTCATGTTGTATCCCGTTTGGGAGCCAGTATTTACAAAGGAGACTCTGCCGAAATTTTCAGGAAATACTTGATGTTTTTAAAACCGCATAACTCGGCTTATGCTATTAAAACTACTTGATTTTAAATTGGTTTTCTTTCACTCTACTACTTTTCTTGGTTTGGATTTCTGGGTTTTCCGGCTTACTTAGATTACGTACGCCTCGAGACGTTTCGTAGTCTAAGTGCCGGTCATATTCCGTACTTTCGGATCGTGCAAAGTTGGTATCAGAGCGTTAGGTTTTACCTTCGGAGTGTAGGATGACCCTTGGTTGATGGAACAGGTGACTAAAGTAGAGTGACGTACCGTGGGTATGTTCCGCGGCATACTTACGATACGCTACTCCACTTAAGAAGCCTTAGGATGTACATTTCTTTGCTCAGTATTATATTCATTCCGATCTAGCATCATCAGTACCAGTTATGGTTTTGCTGCCACGATTACGGGCAGGGAGAGCTACAGCTAGAGTTGTGGTCAGCATGAGCTCGTCACGAACGAGGACTGACCAGGGCGAAATTCCGGCGACACACGATTGCGGAGATGTGTCTTTTTACTGTGTTTCCGCGCCACGAGCGTTTGGCGGATCGCCTTTATGAGGTTACTCGGATGTGCGGATCGACACTAGAGGATTGAGCCAATGATAGAGGCCAGCCAGATTTTGATGACCGTTGGTGTATTGCTTACTCATGATGATTGAGACACTGTTCAGCGTGCAGACGAGTGAGCCAATTGTTGCTGCGAGCGACGAGATATCGCCCCATATGTTGGAGCTATTGCAGTACAAGTTATACTAAGAGATGATAGAAGGTCGCTAGTCACCCGAGGATGAATGACTAGGACATGTGGTTCGTTCGCCTACCCGATGAGAGGTCATCAGATAGATTGATTCCAGCAAGAGACGACTTCACGCGGAGACGTTGAGAGTCGACAGAGACGATCGAATGTCAGAAACCTATTATTCCAAGTTTAAAGTATTCGGAAGGGCATGCAGGCAATTCTATGGACCCTCTAGAAGAATGAAACCCTAACTCGACTTAATGACCATGTGAAAGCCTTTGAACCTTCGGGTTTGCGGCAGTTCTACGGCGCCATTAGTGAGGCTTGGGTTTGCCCTTCTACGGCTGGACCACCGATGCTGTGGTATGTACTCGATACTATTAAACTGTGCCCAAGATGTTGAGCTCTTTGGGGATTATGAGGTTTTGACGACTCGATCGGATGGCTCGACTTAATTCGGATGATAGGTGGTGAGATGCATTTTTTGGGAGACTCCCGATACGAGGATAGCCGTTGGAGCTCAGTCCATGCAGCCACGACGAGACGAGTCCGAAGCAGACGACATTAGAGAAAAGTGAAGTAAGAGGTTCGTACCAGATCTAGATGAGATGACGTTCCACTCCGCCGACATCAGAGATGCGATGCGCATGCCGAGGCATGGTACTTGGATTTACCTTCCAGAAAGAGTCGCGATGAGTATGCAGTCGTTCCAGAGCAAGATGCAGATATAGGAAAGGACGATGACTTCCGGACAGTTGGCAGAGACGAGACATGGAAGAGACCGTGAGCAGGATTTCTTCCAGGACACTGCTGCAATGATACTTGCACCAAGGATCAGATGTGTCACGTACATTCAGAGAGCCAGAGGCCGACGCCATTGATATGTTGTCTTACGAGTGGTCGCGATGATTGACCGAGAGATGACCAGAGAAGTGCCAGAACGGGATCATCCCCGTAAGCACACCTGACAGGGCCGATGAGCCGATGGACCGAGAGATTGGTAATTCACAGTGAAGACCTTGACCCAGGAGTGGTCATTGTTACGCACACCAGCAGGCCAGGGTTCATGATCATCGACGAGACGTCCCACTAGTGACCGCGACAGTTGGCCCAAGATTCTTAGAGGATGCAGTTGAGCAGTACTATTCCGCCATTATTGATTTCGATGTTTTGGGTGATTTATTCGCATGATTTGATTTTGATGATTGAGGATTTACGATCTTTGCACAGTGTTGCACTTGATATCGTTTTCGTGCTTTGGTTTCACATGTTTGTGATTTTACAGTTTTAGGCATTTGAGTTGATTTTGTGCGTATGCACGCACACGATTTGGTTCATACACTCTGTATAGTTTATATATGCTTGCAGTGCAGTGATACGCCTTTTGTGCACTTAGATGCACTGGACTTCGATTTCGATTGTGATACTCGATATTTGTTTTGTGCACCTTGTGCACCTGATTTGATTTTGCGCATGTTCGGCGCTTGATATTGGATTTCATGATTTCGTGCATGATGGATGCCCCTGGTTTTGGGCTTTCGCGCATGTTGAGCGCATGTCTTGAGATGCGATTTTGGTGCACACCAGATGCACTAAATCGAGATTTTTTCGTGCATGTCAGATGCACCTGATTTTGCTGTCAGGCACACACGTTGCCTACGAAAGATGCCTTGTGCACACCCGATGCACTTAGATCTTGTTTCTGTGCACTTGTATGGCACGTATATGGATTTTGATTGTCGTGCGCACCATACGCAAGTAGTATTCATACGCGTATTTTGGGATTGATTTCTTATAGAGCAGTACGTTTTTTTTATGATAATTGCGATGTGTTTTCGTACTAAGCAGGAATAGTCAGAGGACAGTACCTGAATGTATTTTGCATGCATTGATAGCTATTGAAGGGAATTCCAAAAAGCGAGCTATATTCTCAGTATTTACCTACGTGTCTGATATGACGCGAAACGTTTAAAACAAGGAAAACCCTTCTAAATTGTTTCCTAAAACGGCGGAACGTATATTTCAAACAAAGGTATATATGTATATAGTTATTTTCTTATGATAAACGTCCGCCACTGTGCAGTGTTATGTGCATTGCACAGCAACTTAAAGGATTTGGCATGCATTTCCTCCTGATATTTACATGTATAGTTCCGATTTATAGCATATCGGTCTTGCTTGAGATTTGGCATTCTTGTCTTCATCTTGACTCCGATGATTGCGGGATGCTTGACGGAGTTTTGATTTTGAGTTATCTACTCATTACTCATGCGCATGCATTGCGCTATGATGTGTTTATGTATTTATGATTTCGGAGCCCCGGCGATTTGATGGTTTTGGCTGAAATATTTTAGTATTTGGGGGAGAGTTTTAATTTAAATTCGGGGACCGAATTTCTTTAAGGGGGGAAGATTGTAACGTTTTGAAAATCGTTTCGGTGAAATTTCGAAAAAAACGGTAAAATAAGGGGGTTTTCTGTAAAAAGTCAAAATGCAAATATCTTTATTATAAAATTAAATATACATATTCTAGCTATGTAATTGCTAGTATTTGGTGTTTATTGAACCAATGGTGAAATTTCAAATTTTCTGAAAATTTTTCCGAAATTAATTATTTTAATATTATTTTAAGCCGTCACTAATACATTTAATTAGGGAAAATTACAAATTGGAATGAGTTGAAACAAATTTTGTGCATCATAAAACATTAAATAAAATTTTATCATGTGCTTTTTGAAATGAAATGGTTTGCCAAAACGGTTTATAAAATATCGAAGAAAAAGGCTTTTTCGGTGAAATTAGTGTAAATGGAATTGGGGTATAACATTTATCCTTTCCCAACCCACTCACCCCCCTCCACAAACACAAGGACATGTCTGCCCCTCACACACACACTTCACACTTCATGAGAAAAGAAATGAGAAAAGAAAAAGGAAAAAGGTAAGGAATGAAGTCAAAAAGAGGTATGACTTTGACCTTGGGTTGACTAGATGACTTTTTCCCCACCTCACTCTCTCTCCTCTCATTCTCCCCCCATTGTGACCGAGCTCCCTTCCCTCCCACAATAGCAGCAGCCCCTTCATTTCCCCTTCTCATTTCTCATCAAAAAATGCACCAAAATTTCTTCAAATCCACAAAAAAATCAAAGCTAAATCCAAATCCAACACTTACCCATTATTCTTTAGCCCATCTAGCATGGATCTTAGGGCATAGAAGCTAATTTGGGAGGCTAAGTTTCATGTAGATCTACAAGTTTTGTGAGGTATAAATCTTTTTCCTATGGTTTGATTATTGATTAGTTACTTAATTGTTGCTATCATACTTCAAGTGAATCTAATTAGGTGTTTAATTAGGTTTATTGCTTATTTAGAAAATTCAAGAAAGGGTTTTGAATTGCAATTAGGGTTCTTATCATGTAATCATGGTTAAAATGAGTAGATTAACATGTAATTGCTTGCTAGAACTAATCTAGTTGCTAGTTTGCGTTTTTGTTGATTTAAATTTGTAATAAGTGTATAAATTGCAAACTAGGTTTTAAGAATATATATATTTTGGTGAGATAAAATTTTAATTATGGTTTCATGGCATTATTAACATTATAAATTGTGGTTTACTATTTTTGTATATGCAAAACCAAGCTTAATTGTAAAATTGTGAATTTTGCTTTAAAAAGTGTTAAAATCGATATTTGATGCAAACTTGAATTTTGAGTTAATGATAATTAGTGAGAATAAAAATATGGAGGTGATTTGTATGACCTAATTATGATATTATGTGAGAATTTTGGCCATTAGAATCGTTAAAATATTTAGTTTGGGTAAAACATCAAGTTTTGAACCGAAATGGGAATTTGTGCTAACTAGGTTTTTGGAAAATAAAACGATTTGTTTAATTTTTATGGTTTTGATGAATTAAACCCTATTTCTTATATAATTAGTGGGTTTTGAAATCACGATTGGTGTGTTTGGGTTTTCTCGATAGTTTGACGTTTGTACATCGACATCGAGGGTTGGTTTGGATATTCTTGCATGCGTAGACAATAGGTTTTGACCTATGCATGATACGCGTGCCTGATTTGTCTCAAAACTATTTCTAAACCGCAATCAAGAACGGCGTCGCTTGGTAGCTAGCCGGTGAGTACGGGTCGGTCCACAGGGATGTTGTGAATTTCCTAATCTCTCTTACGAGTTAATTCCAAACGGTGTGAATGGATTAATTAAATCTAAAAACTAAATTAATCTAGGGCAATTGAATTAAAGATCTAACTATCTAACTAGGGCAAGGAATTAAATTTAATCTAGGGCAGAGAATGAAAAATTAACTAGGGCAAGAATTGAAATCTAAACTAGGGCAATTAAATAAATCTACTTACTTTACAGATGGCTCTCTCCAAACATTTACACAGGGTTGTCAGATCTGAATAGATGATATAAAAAGAGGCATCGATGCTCTCCAAAAGAATTCTAAATTTTATTCATAAAAAGAGCCATAGGGAGGCATAGCCTTTACAATGATTTAGAGTTCCTATTTATAGAGGATAGGAAACCCTAGGTTATAATTGATTCGCACGTCTACATTTACCAAAATATCCTTAGGAAGACCTAGTCAAAGTAGACTCCAAGCTTTGGTAAAATTTTATGTCTCTGTCTCTTTAAAAGGAAGTCTTGGGCCTTGAATCTTTAGGCTTCCTTATTATTTGGTTCTTTTATTAAAATAGCTTCTATGTTTCTTCCAGATCTCCAGTGAATAATTGCGGTGGACTTTTAACCGTTTGCTTTGTAATCTTGGACCATGCATTGCCTTGTACTTTGTGAATTTTATCTTTGATGTAGGCTTGATCAAGAGTCTTCTGTTTATTGGTCAAAGTCCACTTTTGCATCGTCTTTTCATCGTTTTCACTGTTTTCTGTCCAAGAACCTGTAACCTGTAATATGTAGCAGACATGCGTCAAAAGCACCTGTTTATTTATAAAACGAATAAGAATGGGGAATATAATAATACAATATTATGGTGTGAACAAATACCCCCAAACTTATCTTTTGCTCGTTCTCGAGCAAACTTATTTTTTTATTCTCGACAAAAAACCTAACCGCACTTTCGCTGGGAAACGCGATTGCACTGAGCTCGTGCAACAAGCCGTTAAACCTCTAGGTGTCCCTAGTAGGAGGAGTGTTGTCTCCTGAGGGTTTTCAGCGGATACTACCCACAAAATCCTATCAATTTGGCTTTTCGACTTTAATTCTCCAATTAGGTTTTCTAACAAGGAATTCTATTATCGTCGACTCATAAATCATCCACCCATATTCTTCACACTTCCTCATCATCTAACTTAAGATTATATATGTTCTATAGACTTACTTAGCTTTCGGCATCTCTTATGTTTTCCTTCTAGGGTTTCATCTCCACTTAGGAATTTCTATCAACTCTACTAAAGATACAAGTTCTATTCTTCACTCCTTTCTCTTATCTAAACTCCAATCACATATCCCCACGTGTGTGTATAAATCACCCCTACACTTGGAAATTCAAATCAAGCAATCGTACTCTTGTCCGTTGTCCAAAGCACTTATTAATTGGTGAATTTTTAAATGAATTTTTGCTTACACATCCTTCATGCGACCATTAATACTTCTTGAGGTACCAACAACCGATTACAAGATGTGTTTGCACATTAAAGCGTAATTCCTAGTCTTGCAACACCCAAGATTTTTAGCAGTGACTCCCAAACCAGTTGGTCTAAGGCACTAGGTGATGAAGCACCCTCGCTAAAATATTTTTTTTTCTATTTTTGCAGCCTCAAGTAATTACAAAAACCAGTGTTCATTTTTTCTTCTTTATTCACACTTGTTTTTTTTTGTCATCGTACTAAGGACTTTAGACAAGAGCATTTCAAGATCTCTTCTACTATTCCAAGTTTCAAGGTGTGTGATTGTGCAAATTGTAGGGTATACATTTTCAGAATCTAGACTTAAGCTAGGAATTATTTTTCAAACTTATACTTTAATAAAACATCAATACTTTTCCTTTGTTTCGACTTAGCCCAAGAAGTGAACTCAAAATTTGCCTATTTCTAAATAAACTACAAAGACATATACTTTCTACCGTTAAACTTTAAAGGAGGTTATTTTTAGGGTTTTTAATTTACTAAGTCTAAGATCTAGTTGTTCCTTGCCAGTTAACCTATTTTTCAAACTCAAATCAAATATGGCCAAAATTGAATACATTAATTTTTATGATTTTTGAAATTTTTCAATTTTTATGGGTTTTCAAATAAATATGCAAATGCAAAAATATACAAATGAATGCGAAGGAAGAAGACGTACCGAGCATACTCCCAAACTTAAACTTGACAGTGTCCTCACTGTCATGCTACACCAAGAGGGTTGAGAATGTCGGCACTCCCCTGTTTATTTATTTATAATTTTTATTTTATTTTATTGTTTTGAATTTTTTTTTTATTTTTTATAGAAAAAGAAAACAAAAATATATGTACATATATACAAAGCTTCCCTCCAAACTTAAGCTTGGCCTTATACAAGCCAAAGGTTAGCACCAACCATTCAAAAATCTTATCGTGGTAATGGTAGAGTTGGTGAAAGGAGGGAGTGGAAAGAAGAGAAATGATAAGCACACGAGACCGTGTGGAGATAGAAGAGGGATACAGTCTCGGTGGGGGAGAAGAGGGGCGGAAAAAAGAAAGAAGGGCACCACGATCTTGAGGGTGTAAATTGAGTGAAAAAATTAGCACAATTTGTGATGACCGATGTGTTAAAAGCGATTGTGCTAAGCTATCAACCCGTCGAGAGATGGGGTCAAATCTCTCAAGATTCGCAAGAAAGCATGGGTACTCCGAACTTGGTATTAGAGATGAAAGCGTAACGGTCACTTGCACGGTCGGAACAATGGAAGGTAAGGAAGGGAGTGAATTAGGGATAGTCTCATTCTCACCGTAGTAAACTGTCTCGAATTGGAAAGATTCCATTAATGGTTCGAAACAACTGTAAGCAACCGAGTCTGATGGTTCGACTAACTCATCTGAAAATGTAAAGGACTCAAACTCGGGCGGTGAGTCATCAACATCGTCCGGAAAAGTGAAACACTCGTACGTGTTATCGTCTGTGAGAACTGTATTAGATTCAAAGAAAAAAATTTCAAACTCACAGTCTTCAAGCGTGATATTAGGCGTGGTCGGAACGATGGAAAGGAGGGAGGGTGATTTAGGTAAAAGTTCAAGAGGATGAATTGGAAAATCCGACACATCAAACAAAAATGGTTCAACCTCAATATTATCCTCACTACTCTCCTCAATACTATCCTCATAATTCTCCTCAATATTTAACTCATCCATGCCATTATCATCAAAATCAAGACGCATATGAAATTCGGGAGAAACATTTAAGGGCTCGGGATGATGAATTGGATATAAAATTTCAATCAAATCGACAGGTTCATCATCCGAAATATTCCCGGCGTCTATATCCTCAATCAAGTGAAAATCAATATTTTCTGACACCTCATCAAAAACATGGATATTTATCGATTTAGGTTCTAGAGTGGAGGTGTGAAGGTCAAAAGGATTACGTGTGGTTTCACTCGAAATGGGTTCTTCACAATCTGGCAAATCAAGCACTACAAAGTCGCACAACTCATCATTTTGGACACATGTGTGAAAATTGGAGTTGTTGGATTCAATTGGGTATGGGTAGGTTTGATTTGGAAATCCTCTCACATTCTCACTCGGTCCAACCGCCTCCTTATACATTGAAAAATTTGAAGCTAGTTGGAAACTAGCTACCGGTTCAGCAGGTTGCATAAGGGCGGCTATGGACGCTTCCACATTCCTAGTCATTTTGTTTGTTGCTGAAATATAAGCTTTCAACGACTGTTCCAAACTAGACATGGGTTGTGAAGGGGTTTCGGTAAAAGATTCGAAACTGTTTGGATACGTGAAACTCCCTAATGGCTGTGTAGAAACAGTGTCTAGTGAAGGTGGGAAAGTCGGGTAGGACTGGTAGGAATTGGATGGTTGGACAGGGGTAGGGTCAACATGTGGATAAAAATGTGAATGGTCTTGTGGATCCCTAGAACAAGATGAGTGGAGAGGGGTGAAAGACCGGCTACGAGATTGAGCAATATGTTCAGCAATGGACATCGGTTTAGGAGTTACAGCAGGACTTGAAAAAGTGGTATCAACATATGAAGGTGGTAAAGGTTTACTTGGTCGACACAAAGTGGGTTGCAAAGTCGAACTGTTTATCCTAGACGCTTCTATTTGATCTATCAAAGAAATTTTAGGCACAGAGGGATCTTCCTGAAATCGACCGAAACAATTGACGTACGACGCAAAGTTAGGTTCGGGATACCAAAGTTCGGCAAGAGATTTATGATGTGGGGTACCCATGATAGAAGAAAGAGAAGATGAAGAAGGTAGGTTGGGGTGCAAGGATTTATTTGCGGCAAAAATTTGCAAGTTGTTTTTATAAAAAAAATTCCTCTTTATTTTTTTTTATTTGTTTTGCAAAAATGATTTTTGATAACAGGCTAAGACATACTTTCGATCAACCAAAAATGCACAATCAGGCCTAACTCTAGGGTCACCTAGGTCAGCTAGACAGCTCCTAACTGTTCCAAAGGGCTAGAGATAGGACCTCAAACCGCCTATTTACCGCCAATTGCGGCCAGGTAAGTGGGAGGTAAGTGGGAGGCTCCCCGCTACAAGTAGCGGTCCTAATTAAGTAACCACTTGCCTTTACACACTAACCTAGACACCGCAAAGTCAGGTTAGGATAAACGGCTGATACCTATAACTAGTCCTCTGTCCTATTGAGCTCGAAGTCCTTGGGCTGAGTCTAGTATTTTTTAATTAATAGATGGTCAATGCATATGCCTTATGTGATTTCTGGGGTCCTTGGAAGGGTGATGAAATCCCCACCCAATCTGAATTGGTCAAAAACCCCTTAAAGTCCGATTAAAGATATGCAAAACAGAAAAATCACTTACAATCAAAGATTTTTATTTTATTTTATGCGCGGCGCAAAGAATCCTGCACAAGATTTGTTATTGAGAAAGGGGAAGATTTTTAAACGCAAAGAATCCTGCAAGATATTTTTCAAAAGATATATTTTAGGTTGCAGAGGGGGGGAAAAAGGAAACAAACAGTAAAAATTTCGCGCGATGACGTCAGCATAACGCGGCGGGAGCGCGCTTGCGCGGCGGAATGGCAGCGGTACGGAGGCTTTAGGTCTCCAAAAAAATTGTGTTGTTCTGATTTTCCAACCTCTTTTTTTTCTGATGTATCTTTTTCTGTTTCGAACTCTGGATTTTTCCAGATCCGTCTCGATTGTAGATCCTGCAAAATTCAAACAGAAAATACCCTTCACAAAATACAAAGATGATATATTTTTTTATTTTTTTATTTTTCAGATTTTTATGATTTTTTTAATTTTGATTAACCCGTAATTGCAAAAAGGAAATAACACGCCATCCCTGGCAACGGAGCCATTTGATTTGTCTCAAAACTATTTCTAAACCGCAATCAAGAACGGCGTCGCTTGGTAGCTAGCCGGTGAGTACGGGTCGGTCCACAGGGATGTTGTGAATTTCCTAATCGCTCTTACGAGTTAATTCCAAACGGTGTGAATGGATTAATTAAATCTAAAAACTAAATTAATCTAGGGTAATTGAATTAAAGATCTAACTATCTAACTAGGGTAAGGAATTAAATTTAATCTAGGGCAGAGAATGAAAAATTACCTAGGGCAAGAATTGAAATCTAAACTAGGGCAATTAAATAAATCTACTTACTTTACAGATGGCTCTCTCCAAACATTTACACAGGGTTGTCAGATCTGAATAGATGATATAAAAAGAGGCATCGATGCTCTCCAAAAGAATTCTAAATTTTATTCATAAAAAGAGCCATAGGGAGGCATAGCCTTTACAATGATTTAGAGTTCCTATTTATAGAGGATAGGAAACCCTAGGTTACAATTGATTCGCACGTCTACATTTACCAAAATATCCTTAGGAAGACCTAGTCAAAGTAGACTCCAAGCTTTGGTAAAATTTTATGTCTCTGTCTCTTTAAAAGGAAGTCTTGGGCCTTGAATCTTTAGGCTTCCTTATTATTTGGTTCTTTTATTAAAATAGCTTCTATGTTTCTTCCAGATCTCCAGTGAATAATTGCGGTGGACTTTTAACCGTTTGCTTTGTAATCTTGGACCATGCATTGCCTTGTACTTTGTGAATTTTATCTTTGATGTAGGCTTGATCAAGAGTCTTCTGTTTGTTGGTCAAAGTCCACTTTTGCATCGTCTTTTCATCGTTTTCACTGTTTTCTGTCCAAGAACCTGTAACCTGTAATATGTAGCAGACATGCGTCAAAAGCACCTGTTTATTTATAAAACGAATATGAATGGGGAATATAATAATACAATATTATGGTGTGAACAGTGCCGAATTGGTTTTCGTATACCGTTTCGACTTCGGATTTGATTTTTAATGCGATACGGTGCATTATGATATGTAGGTACCCCATATGGACTTCGAGACGACAAGCAAGCGTGTGGCGACGTCGGCACCGGCGAGCGAGGACCAGGTGAGTAGATTTATATCTACTGGGAGAAGTCGGGTGGATGGCGTATAGCACCCCCGCAGTCCGTAGTGTAGCTTATATATATATGTTTATATAGGTGTTTTATGATACGAGAATGTTATGTTTATGTGTTCATGGGTTACCTTTGGGTTAGTTGCGAAACCCTAGAGTAGTTGTTATACCCACATACGCACACACAGACTTGCATACTTTACTTTCTTGTGCGCAGATTGGGATGTGTATATATGTATATATGCGTGGGTATGGGACTATGCATATGTACATTCATATACGCATGCATGGATAATGAGGATAGTACTTGGGATTTAAGATGAGTCGATGAGATTTGATTTGAGGCCGTGAGATCGGTGATATAGCAGGGTTCGTATTTGAGATACGACATGACGTTGTAGAGGATCCTTGACAAAGTGTTTCACACACGTGCATGCATACTTAGGCGGTATCAGTATTGTACTAGACGTAGATCAGTACCCCGATCATGATATTTGATAAAGAGGATACAAGATGAATAGTATGATGAATGTGATATTGACCCGTACTACGATTTGGGATGCCGTACGATGGATTTACGTACGAGCTATATATTGATGATTGATCCGCACTCTTGACTTGGGATGTCTGATTATAGATATGGTATCGGATATGATATTATTGAGGCGGGATTACCGACTATACATATACAGGTATGTATATGTATCGACTCAGATGATAGGCGGTTTCCTTACCTGTAGTTCAGCATGTTAGTTCAGCCGTATAGTTTAGTGTAGTTGTTAGATTAGATTAGACTCCTACCTATTTCAAAACTAGCGGATCGTGGGTATTTTAAAAGACAGGTCAAGGGATCTACGGATATTTCAAAAGATGTATCCTTTCTTAAAACTACCGTAGCCCTATTTTCAAAACCCCACGATTCGTGTTATTTCAAATAGCACCATTGTTTAATATTTAGCTCCCGCTCATTATGGTTGCTCGCTCCGCATCGCATACTTACATTGTTATTTCATATTGCATTGTTGATATTATGCGGTTAGGACACCAGCACCATTACCGATGATGCGTATGTACCACGTACACTTACTTGCCGGCTCACACACATCTTCATCGGTAATTGTCATGTCACGTACACCTTAGAAAATATTATGGCTTAACTTAGCTTGATAGTTAATAGTTTGACATGATATTAGTGTACTTACCTTATATGCCAGCTTAGATCTTGTAGTTATTACTTGTCATTTCATGCATACTGTTATTCATTGTTATGCCGTATTCATGGATTCTCATACCTATATTCATGGTTTTACATGCTATTGATGATTTGGATTTGGATTTCCATGAGATTTTCTGGATTTGGGGGAAAACCGCAAAACTTGTATAAGCTTCTTTCCTCTCTTTTAAATAAAAAGTGTGGTTTTCCCATGATGTATGAGTCGTCCACCATGAGTTTGCTGATGGATTTCGAGACCCGATTCGAGGAGATGGATGAACCGTTTCGGGTACATGGTGGACCCGGTGAGGTACCCCGGGGCAAGAGGATCGTGTTGTTGACGTTGAGCCTGGCAGGGGAGCACTACCGACCGGTGATTTTACCCGACGTGTCGGATATCCGGAGGATACCCTCGTGGTCTTGAGATAGATGGTAGGGGCCGGTCTGGATTGACGGCGCCCTAGATATTATGATTGAGATTTTGAGATTTTGAGGTACAGAGATTGTGATACAGAGATATCGAGATATTTGGACACTTGTTTTGTGTCGATGCTGGGCACTGTTTTATGCTGATTTCATTATGGTACCTCACTTTTAAAATACAGAAATCTCACTGATTTATGAAAGCAGTTTTCTTCAGTACATGCATTCTGTTTCATGCATTCATATATTGCTACCTGAGGCACTGACACGGGCACATGGAATTACACTTGGGTTAGTTATTTGCCCTAACCATTGTTATGGGTTGCTGGTTATATATTTGAGGATATATTATGATCATTGACCTAGGATTGCGTTATTTATGCGATTTCTTTTCGTAGATGTTTTTCTATTCACGAGTTGGCAACTCACCCCCGTTGTGCCCCAGTTTCTTGCAGGTTTGCCGTACAGGGTTCTTTACGGCTTTGCGGGCATAGTTTTGTTCGGGTGATTTGCTAGTAGGTGGGTTTACTTGTATCGTACCCCTATTATATATCTTGTATATCATTATTCTGTTGTATCTAGAAGTTCCATCAACCAAACATGTATTTATTTTGAGATAGAGACCAGTGATGTTATTCCTTCGACCTTAGAGTCGCGTGCTATATTTCTGTGGTTTTCTTGTGGTTTTGAGTTTCCTTTTGAATTTTAATCCTCGCCGTTGGCGTTGTATATTATATTGCTTGTGTGGTTGTGGCCATCGATTGACGAAGAGCTAGCTCCCGCTTGTGGATGCCTTTTTATTGATTTCGTACACTATTCATGTTGTATCCCGTTTGGGAGCCAGTATTTACAAAGGAGACTCTGCCGAAATTTTCAGGAAATACTTGATGTTTTTAAAACCGCATAACTCGGCTTATAATATTAAAACTACTTGATTTTAAATTGGTTTTCCGTCACTCTACTACTTTTCTTGGTTTGGATTTCTTGGATTTTCGGCTTACTTAGATTACGTACGCCTCGAGACGTTTCGTAGTCTAAGTGTCGGTCATGTTCCGTACTTTCGGGTCGTGACAGTCAGACACCCAAAAGCGGTATAAGTCGTGTCAGAGTGTAGCCAGAACACCCTGAGATACTACTGGAGTACCTACCAGTAAATATCATGCCTAGGCCAAGGGCTATGTATAATGGCTTTCCTAGACACAGCGCGATATCACCCCCAATACCGGGAGAGACGAATCCCATGCCGATCCGCTCACTTGCCTCCATGTGGCTCGGGACTGTACCCCAAAAAGACCTGTTTGCACGACTCCTTTGAGCCGTGGTAGGGTAGAAATCAAAGCACAGTGGGAACTCACACGAGACAAATGACGATCTCAGGTCGATGAACTAACCTGTACACATGTCACCAGGGAACTGCTATCTGATGCTAGGTATAATACCAACTAGCAGGTTCCCGGCGAGTCCAGTCCTGTGTACTCATAACCCAATGAGCACCTGTACACATCTTAGGTGATCCAACTGACACCAGTGGCTTGTGAGACCGGCCACCGCCCTTCGTCAGGGTCTTGACTGTATACACTAGTCTACTCCGGAGTATCGATGCCCTGTCTCGAAACTCCCATGACTAGGGACCACTTTTAAAGATCTGCTTATGGACTACCCAACTCTCACGTATATGATCACCATCATACAGTTGGTAGTCAAGCAGGATCCTAAGGGCTCTATCAACGTGTAATAGTGAACAGTCCCCTAAACCTGTACACGAGAATAAAGGAAAACCAGATTGCATACTATCATCTCGAGTAAGACTGTCCTACCGGTATAGGTCCTCCCTCAATCATTGGAATCACGTACCTGTGATCCAATAATTGACTTTGAGGGCACTATATCCAACATTGTAGGCACAGTCTTGGAGGGAACCTTGTTCAGAAAATATGCAGCTGATTCTAGTGCATAACCCCAGAAAGATCGCGGTAACTCAGCCTTACTCATCATGGAACGAACCATATCCAATAGGGTTCGATTCTGCCTTTCAGATACACCGTTGTGTTGGGGTGTGTATGGAGGAGTAAGCTGATGTTGGATATAGTGCTCTCAGAGTCAATTATTGGATCACAGGCACGTGATTGCAATGATTAAGGGAAGACCTATACCGGTAGGACAATCTTACTCAAGATGATAGTATTGTTGGATATAGTGCCCTCAGAGTCAATTATTGGATCACAGGCTTGTGATTGCAACGATTGAGGGAGGACCTATGCCGGTAGGACAGTCTTACTCAAGATGATAGTATGCTATCTGGTTTATCTTTGTCATCGTGTACTGCTTTAGGTGACCTTACAGGTCGCTATTACACGTTGATAGTGTTAGTGTATATACCCTAGGGGCCATTATTGTCTCATACTTGTATGTATATTACTTAATGGAAGCTTGGGATATTCACAGTTGTATATACAGTCTTGCTAAAAATGATAGTATGCTACTTGGTTTGTGTCTACTTTAATATGTGCATATGTTTCTTGTAACGTATCACTCATACATATTAGTAGAGCCCATAGGATCTTTGCTTGATTACCAGCGTTGTGATAGCAGTCACACTAGTGGGGGCTGGTTAGTCTATAAGCAACATCCTATACTTGTCCCTAGTCGTGGGATTATCGAGACTGGGCATCGATACTCCAGAGTAGACTAGAGTGTACGCTTCTCATCCCAGTTGGGGAGATCGTATGTCTCACAGCCATCAGTACGTCGTACTGGAGATAGTATACATGTGCTCGTTAGGTTACGGGTACACCGGACAGGACTCGCAGGGGAACTGTTTGTTGGTATTATACCAATCATCAGTTAACAGTTCCCAGGTGACATGAGTACAGCATAGTCCGCAGAGTTGACACTGCTACTTCGCCTCGAGTGTGTCCCACTGTTCTTAGATTGCTACCCTACCACGGCTCAAAGGAGTCGTGCAAATAGGTAGCAGTTGGGTGCAGTCCCGAGCACTTGGAGGAAGTGGCCGTTAGAAAGGATTCGTCTCTCCCGGTATTGGGAGTTGATATCGCGCTGTGTCAGAGAGCCATTACGCAAAGTCCCTGGCCAGGGCAAGCGAGATTTACTGGTAGGTTCCAGTAGTTTTTTCTCAGGGTGTAATGGGCTACGCTCCGACACGACTTATACCGCTATTAGGGAACTGACGGTTGCCGCCCCCTTGGCTAGATATGCGATAGTCTAAGACGAACAGACCGGACTGTACGGAGATTGTCACATCAGGCACAGTAGGAGTTCGGATGGGTTTCCTCATCGGCCTTCTTATCGACATCTACCTGGGGACCGTTACGTACAGCTAGTGTCGCTTGCGGTCTGTGGTTAAACCCACTGCCAGTGTAGTGTCGAGTCTTTAGAGTCCCACACAGAGGGTTTCCCTGCTCCAGGCGAAACGACATAGAGGTCGTATGGTTTTACGACAAGGGACGCATACGTGTGTTTACGCACATACGGCGTTCGGACAGTTTTTACTAGCCGGCTTTGGTTTAAGCCAGATTCTAGTATCAGGTTATTGGATTTATACAGTCTAAATTTTTTCCGTGTTTTCACGGATTGGAGGGGCGTTCTCGTAATTTTCCGGGAACCTTCTAGATGAATGGTGACTTGGGGGTTAAGGTGGCATAAGCATTTATTGCTTAATGACTCATTTGTGTGATTCATCCATGGAGTTAATGCTTCATTTATTGAGCTAATGACTCATGAGATGAATCACACAAGGTGAATGCATCAACCATGATGATTAATCATGTATATTATTTATTTGATAAATTGTTATGGTTGATATATTCAAATGAGTTGATTTTTCAATATCATTCTTATCATCACCTTCTCTCTCCTCAAGCTCTCTCATTCTTGAAACACTAACCCTAACCTCTCATGTGTTGAGATCAAGGGTTAGCTAGACTAATACATCCATAACCTCACTCTATATCACCTAGGTAGCTTAGATTAGCACTTTGAGCAACCTAGTTATCTAAAGTTAGAGATCAAGCTTGGCGTAGGAGCTTTCGGGTGGATCGTTTTTGACTCGAGGAGGCCGTTGAGGTGCCGATGTTGAGCCTACAAGGAGTGGAGGACAGCGATGAAGACTCGAAGGACAAGTAATGTGAGGTATAACTTCTAATCCGAGTAGTTAAACCTCTCGTAGTTTGCTAGTAAATGTTTAGATAGGATTCATGCGCTCAAGTCCGTGTTACGAAGCTTTGATAATCGTTTTTCATATATTCCGCCTCCCTACAAGTTCGTGGGGTGCGTGACATGGACTTACAGTGGTATCAAAGCCAACTAAACCATTACTAGCTTGTTAGCAACTAATTAGAAGTTCGATCGACGGAAAATACGAAAACGAAACCCCGGAACCCCAACAGTTTCTGTTAATTTTAAACATGTCTAAAAAATTATATGATATGCCTTAAAATTCACAGTAGGGAAATATAAGAATACTGGGAAAATACGAGCCCCTAACTCGGCAAGACGGCCGCGGATCCGCGGCAAGAAGGTGCTTTTGGCCGCGGATCTGCCGCCGAGTCAACTCCGAGTTGACTCGGATTTGCTCAGTAATTCATATTTTTTGGTGTTTTGGTTTCCTGTATGTTCTGTTTCTACCCAGGTTACTTCAGTGCAGGTTTGCTTTTAGGGTAGACACGGATAAAGGTTGTCGATCGATGTTCTAAGTTATTTGCTAATTGGGTTTTTATCTGTAATGTTTAATGTGTTCGTAAACCTCCCCTAACTGCTAGTATGTCAGTTGGCAGGGGTTGCACATTTCTGTAATGTTTACTGTTTGTGTATATGGACTTGATTGGAGTGTTGTGATGATTAGCCGGGATTTGAGATGGGTTTAATATTCATTCATTCGTTGTAAATGTAATATGATGTAATATTCTTTTGCGGGGCACATCCAGGTTGCGGTTGTAGCCACCGTCGTATTACTTCTTTTTACTGTTTTTGCTCCTAGGATAGACCCAAGGCGGGATACACAAACTACTGGGTACGTTGAAGTGTTTAGTGGCCTACTCACGTTGTTGAGGGAGACCGCTTCACTTCGGGTACTTGGCGGGTAGTTTGCCGTACCCGTAGGGGTCTAGGGTTGGGGTAATGGCTAATCATCACAACTGTGTAATCCGTCTTTTATTGCAGGCTCAATGCAAATGCGGATTGCTAGTATATCCAATAAAGTTCATCAGTGATCTGGAATGCTTATTATTGTGTCTGACAAATGTACAATATCTATATATGATAGCTATTAGACGTCACTTATGTTTTACACCCGCGCTAGCCCAGCCCCCGCTCTGTCGTTACTTAAGTAACCTAACGGGTGATGACGGGACCCCGTGGCAAATGCGGATGGCATAAGAGGACGTGGTATTTTCGTTGTTTTCTGCAATGATAGGATAAAAGATGGGACGCATTATTATAATGCAAAGAAAATAAACCAAAGTTTAATCGTTGGAACAAATTTAAAAGAAACCACTCGGTTATTTTAAAAGAGCAGAATTTTTAATTGCGGAGTTTTAACCACTCCTTTTAAAAAGTATCAGGTTCCTTCGATTATATCAAGTTCACTACGTTCACGGTTTTGCCAAAACCATTCGTAGCCCTCCATCATTTCATTTGGGTATTCTGTAGTATTCAAGCTATGCATTTGACCAATGCCACGGCATAGTGTTTGGTAGCTGCTGGGTATTTCATTTGTTGCATAGATAGATGTGTTAGTTTGGGATAGTCGTATTATTATTTGGCCAACGTCAGGGATATGTACGGATGGGTTCAAATTAACAAGGACAATGATGGGTAGAACTTGACATGTGACTTATGACATTTTGACCAACACCAAGGTCATAAGAGCATGGGACAAAAATTTATATCGGGAATTTCTAAAGAAACTGAAATTTGCAGAGAGATGCATACCATTTTTAGAGTTTGATGAATGTTGGTAGGATTCCTTCAACATTATCATACGATGATATTTTGGATCTCGATCCTACTATGAGTACATACTACTTATCAGGAGATTCGTCACTTAACGATCAATGCTATAAACCAAGTAGGTGTCGAGAAAGGTGTCCGCGGGGGTATGCCCCCAGAGAAAAGATGTTATTTAATTAAGGAACTTCGCGAAAGCGTTGGAAAACCTCCCTCGAAGTATCGACACTGATCTGGCTGAACGGTTAAACAAGAATTGTACGGTGAGAATAGTCCTGGCTAATTCTTCTTTTATGGTTTGAGGAGGGATTCGAGAAACAGTGTGAGCCATCCTGTTTAGATAAATTAAAAACCACTCTAAACTTGCAAGAGCATCATGCTAAAAGTGTTTTCTCTCTCTCTTAATTGCAGCAACCATGTGACCACGACTAGGTTACATCTAGATAACAAATTGACTGATTCTGACTTATATGACTGGCAAAGGTCTGTCCAGATGTCCATTGCCTATGACAAGCTGGACCATCCTATTACTACTCAAGATCCCGCCGTCCCAGGTCCAGTTTCCACCGTCATGGATATGGATATCCGCCAGACAAGGGAAAAGGATAAAGCGAAAGCCAAATGCCTCGTGTTAGCTTCAGTTGATGGTGTATACCAGAAGCAGCATGAGAAGATGGACTCAGTTTCCTTCTTTCTCCATAACAAAGATTTATATGGAGAGCAATCTCATATCGCAAGATATGAGACCTCGAACGAATTAATTCAAGCGAGGTTGACTTTCGGGTCATCTGTAGGGGACAACGTCCGTACAATGACTAGCTGTATTGATGAGCTCCAGGACCTGGAGACCACGTTGGGAAACGAGTCAGATACTGACTTAATTCTACAGTCTCTGCCTTCTACCCTGAAGGAAACCAGGGAAGAAGAAAGAAAGAGAAGGGCAAAAGTTTCGAGACTGAATGTAGTGAAAGATGAACGTTCCTATTGTTATGGGACTGGGCATTAGCAGAAAGATTGCAGGGCTTTAGAAGACAGTAGCCAGGATACGAAGCATGTTGCGGCTTCAGCCTCAAGTGTGTTAGTAATTGAGAACTGTTTGTCAATTAACTCTACTTCCTGGGTACTTGATACCGGAGCAGGATCTCATATCTGTAATTCAATACATGCTTTGTGAAACCGTAGAGTTATAAAGGTAGGTGATTGGTCTCTCAGAGTTGCAAACGGAATGATCGTGGACGCTGAATCCGTGGGAGAATATCGCCTAGGTTTGACAAGTGGGCATATATTGATTCTACGTAACTGTTTGTATGTACCTAGTATGACTTGTAATATCATATCAGTGTCCTCACTTTCGAGAGAGGGATATGATTTTACATTCGTAAGCGATATAGTTAACATCCACCTAAATCAAGTTTTGATTGGGTCCGGTACATTAGATAACGGTATATACGTATTATGTCAAGCTCAGGTTTTCAATGTCCAGAACACATTTAAAAGAAAGTCTCCAAAAATAAATCAGGCTTTCTTATGGTATTATAGACTAGATCACATCAATGAGAGAATGTTGACTAAGTTACATAGAGAAGGATATTTGAATCCGTTCGAATATCAATCTTATGCTACTTGTGAATCTTGTCTCATAGGAAAGATGAAAAAGACCCATTTCACTAGACACGGAGTAAGAGCATGCGAGCTCTTGGGACTCGTACACAGTGACGTGTGCGGTCCAATGTCTACACATGCGCGAGGTGGTTATTCCTCTTTCATTACTTTTACAGATGATTTCTCTAGGTATGGATATGTGTTCTTAATGAAGCATTAATCCGAGGCCTTTGAGAAAATCCAAGAATACAAGAATGAAGTGGAAAAACAAACAGGCAAGAGTATAAAGACACTGAGATCGGATCGAGGTGGTGAATACTTAAGTCCTAGTTCCTGGGTTACTTAAAAGAGAATGGAATTCTCTCTGAGCTTACTCCTCCATACACGCCACAACATAACGGTGTATCGGAAAGGAGGAATCGAACCCTATTGGATATAGTTCGTTCCATGATGAGTAAAGCCGAGTTACCGCGATCATTCTGGGGAAATACGCTAGAATCAGCGGCATATCTTCTGAACAGGGTTCCTACCAAGACAGTGCCTACCACCCCATATCAGATGTGGAGTGGGAAAAAACCCTATCTTCAGTATCTAAAGATTTGGGGATGTCCGGTTTTTGTTAAAAAGCAATATCCGGACAAGCTCGAGGAACGATCAGTACAATGTAAGTTTGTGGGATATCCAAAGAACTCCAAGGGGTATCTATTCTATTACGCAGTGGAACACAAGGTTTTTGTTTCTCGTAATGCCTATTTTTTAGAACAGCAAGTTTTAGAAAAGGATACAAGTGGGAGCGAAACAGAACTGGAAGAAATTCCAAAACCACAAACTACAACTGAAAGTCTGGTAGAACCAGTAGTTCAAGAAGAACAGGACATTCCTGAACCACTCCGCAGGAGTAGTATGCAATCTCATCCGTCCGAGGGATACTACGGTTTTCTCATAGACGGGGATAGAGAGGATTACACTATTGACTATGATGAGCCTACTAGCTTCCAGCAAGCCATTCAGAGCGGTGACTCAGTAAAATGGCTGGATGCAATGCGGACCGAAATGGAGTCCAAGTACACTAACAAAGTATGGACTTTGGACATTGCTCCAGATGGGGTAAAACCCGTAGGATGCAAATGGATCTTCAAAAAGAAGATTGGTGTAGATAGACAGGTTGAAACCTATAAGGCTAGACTTGTTGCAAAGGGTTTCCGTCAAAGACCTGGTTTGGACTATGACGAAACCTTTTCTCCAGTGGCTATGCTCAAATCCATTCGGGTCCAACTTGCTATTGCTGCCTTCCACGATTATGAGATCTGGCAGATGGAAGTAAAGACGGCTTTTCTAAATGGAAATTTCGAAGAGAGCGTCTATATGGATTAGCCAGAGGGATTCATTCAGAGTGGGAGCAGCGGTAAAGTATGCAAGCTGCTTAAGTCCATTTATAGACTAAAGCAGGCATCGCGGAGTTGGAACATCTGTTTTGATGATGCTGTTAAAGAATTTGACTTTATCAAAAATCCAGATGAACCTTGCATATACAGTTAGATTGTAGGGAGAGCTGTAGTATTCCTCGTCTTATACGTGGATGACATTCTACTAATAGGAAATGATATTCCTATGTTACAGTCAGTCAAAAGATTCTTATCACAGAAATTCTCCATGAAAGACCTGGGTGATGCCACCTACATTCTAGGGATCTGGATCTATCGTGATAGATCAAAAAGTATGTTGGGACTTTCGCAGTCCAGGTATATAGACACCATAGTGAAGAGATTCGGTATGGAAGATTCTAAGCGCGGTAACCTACCGGCTTGTCACGGAATCACCCTCTCCAAAGAGATGTCTCCCAAGACTGATTTGGTAAGGGATCTGTCACGACCCGAAAGTACGGAACATGACCGACACTTAAACTACGAACATCTCGAGGCGTACGTAATCTAAGTAAACCGAAAACCCAGAAATCCAAACCAAGAAAGATGTAGAGTGCAGGAAAAACCAATTTAAAGCAAGTAGTTTCAATAGCATAAGCCGAATTAGGCGGTTTTAAAAACATCAAAAATTTCCTGAAAATTTCGGCAGAGTCTCCTTTGTAAATACTGGCCCCCAAATGGGATACAACATGAATAGTATACGAAATCAATAAAAAGGCATCCCCAAGCGGGAGCTAGCTCTTCGTCAATCGACGGTCACAACCACACAAGCAATATAATATACAACGCCAAGGGCGAGGATCAAAATTCAAAAGGAAACTCAAAAAACCACAAGAAAACCACAGAAATACAACGCGCGACTCTAAGGTCGTAAGAATAAACATCACTGGTCTCTATCTCAAATAAATACATGTTTGGTTGATGGAACTTCTAGATACAACAGAATAATAATATACAGGATATAAAATGGGGGTACGATACAAGTAAACCCACCTACTAGCAAATCACCCGAAGGAAACTATGCCCGCAAGCCGTAAAGAAACCTGTACGGCAAACCTGCAAGAAACTGGGGCACAACGGGGGTGAGTTGCCAACTCGTGAATAGAAAAATATCTACGCACAGAAATCGCATAAATAACGCAACCTAGGTCAATGATCATAATATATCCTCAAATATATGAATAACACGTAGCCTATAACAAGGCTAGGGTAAATATCTAACCCGAGTGTAATCTCATGTGCCCGTGTCAGTGCCTCAAGTAGCAATATATCATATGAATGAGGTATGAATGCATGAAAATAGAATACATGTAAATGAAGAACCGTTTTCATAATTTAGTGAGATTTCCTTTGTATTTTTAAAATGAGGTATCATAATGAAATCAACATAAAACAGTGCCTAGCATCGGCACAAAACGTAATCCCAATATCTCGATATCTCTGTATCACAGTCTCTGTACCTCGATATCTCGAAATCTCAATGTATCAATCACAATATCTAGGGCACCGTCAGTCCAGACCGGCCCCTACCATCCATCTCAATACCATGACGGTATCCTCCGGATATCCGACGCGTCGGGTAAAATCACCGGTAGGTAGTGCTCCCCTGCCAGGCTCACATCGTCATCATCACGCGCTTCTTGCCCCGGGGTACCTTACCGGGTCCACCATGTACACGAAATGGTTCATCCGTCTCCTCGAATCGGGTCTCGAAATCCATCGGCAAACTCATGGTGGACGACTCATACATCATGGGAAAAACCGCACTTTTTATTTAAAAAGAGAGAAATCAGTTTATATAAGTTTTGCGGTTTTCCCCCCAAATCCAGAAAATTTCATGGAAATCCGAATCAAAATCATCAATAGCATGTAAAAACCATGAATATAGGCATAACAATGAATAACAGTATGCATGAAGTGACAAGTACTAACTACAATGTTAAGCTGGCATATAAGGCAGGCACACTAATATCATGTCAAATTACTAACTAACAAGCTAAGTCAAGCAATAATATTTTCTAAGGTGTACGTGACATGGCAATTACCGATGAAGATGTGTGTGAGCCGGCAAGTAAGTGTACGTGGTACATACGCATCATCGGTAATGGTGCTGGTGTCCTAACAATATGATATCAACATTGCAGTAAGAAATTATAACATAAGTATGCGATGGGAAGCGAACCACAATAATAAGCGGGAGCTGAATACTAGACGCAACTGTAACTAACCTGCATTAATCTAATATAAGTCCTACAAATGGTGCCTTTTGAAATAACACGAATCATGGGGTTTTGAAAATAGGGGCTACGGTGTTTTTATGAAAAGATACGTCTTTTGAAATATCCGTAGGATCCCTTGGGCTGTCTTTTAAAATACCCACGATTCGTTAGTTTTTGACATAGGTAAGAATCGAATCTAATCGAACAACTAAACTAAACTAAAGGGCTAAGCTAACAAGCTGGACTACAGGTAAGGAAACCGCCTAACATCTGAGTCGATCCATATACATACCTGTATATATATTAGTCGGTGATCCCGCCTCAATAATATCATATCCGATACCATATCTACAATCAGCCATCCCAAGTCAAGAGTGCGAATCAATCATCAAGATATAGCTCGTACGTAAATCCGTCGTACGGCATCCCCAAATCTGGGTACGGGTCAATATCATATTCCTCACACCATTCCTCTGGTATCCACTTTATTCAAGATCATAGTCTAGGGTACTGACCTATGTCTAGTACAATACTAATATCCTCAATATACTCATGATCTGACTACAGATCGACAATCTCGTACAAACCGATACCGTCAGCACATAGCATCATCAAGGGTATACATCGCCCGATACGGCCTAATATCAATATCCTAGCATATCATGCCTCATATCACGATCACATGTCGACCATTTTATTTATAACACTATTCACCCGTATCGCCGCCCCAAGATCCTCTATAACACCAGGGCGTACCTTAAGTACGAATCCTGCCATATCACCGATATCACAACCACAAAACAAATCTCATCGACTCAGCTCAATCCCAAGTATCATCCTCAAATCCTTATGTGAACACATAGTCCCATACCCATGTGATCACATAACTATAAAGAATCCCATGAGCACATATAAATAGGAATGTATGCAAGTATGTAGGTATGTATGTGTAGTGCAACACTATCCTAAGGATCGCAACACTAAAATAATCCAACACACCAATATCCATCCTAAACATCGTTATTAATCCCAAATAACATATAATAAATTGTTGGTGTGTATACGCATCCGTATACACCACCACGGACTGCGGGGGTGCTATACGCCATCCACCCGACTTCTCCCCGTAGATATAAATCTACTCACCTGGTCCTCGTTCGCCGGTGCCGACATCGCCACGCGCTTGCTTGTCATCTCGAAGTCCACATGGGGTACCTACATATCATAACGCACCATACCGCATTAAAATCCGACTCATGACCAAAACGACGCACGAATCCCACATAGGTCAAAATCTATGGTTGCTTTCGCAAATCGACCCAAAAACCCTAGACGTCGGCAAACAAACGCCAAACCATCGAGAAAACTCCCAACACACTCATTTGTACAATTACAAGCACTAATTATAATATAAAATAGCTTAAAATTCACAAAAATCCCAATTTCACTTAAAAAGTCATTTTTCCGAAAATCTAGCAAGCACAAGTCACCGTTTTTAGTACAAAACTCGATGTATAAACGAACCTAGCATCCACAATATTCACTAAATATCATAACAAAGTCATATAAACCATTCCTATAATTTATTCTCATCAGTTTGCATAAATTCCAAAATCCTAGTTTGCAAAAATATCAATTTTTAACACCTTTTAAAACAAAATTCACAATTCAACAATTAAGCTTGGTTTTGCATAACCTAAGATATTAAACCACTCATAATAATGTTAATGATGTCATAAAAACACAATTACATTTTTAACCCAATTATTTAACCAATTTTAAATAGCTAGTTAGCAAATTAGCGTAATTATCATAATTTTTAAACTAACAATTAACAACTAGCTACTGACTTTGTTTTAACAAGCCATAATAGCCTAATACATTACACAACCATACACCAATTTCACAAAACCCTAACTTGCATTCAAACCCTTTCTTGAATTTTATAACTAACAAAAATCCAACCCAAACTATACATGAAATACTAAATTAGCACTAATTTGAAGCCCAAAAAGCAAGTTAAACTCTTAGATTTGGTTTGTATAAAACACTAGATAGCAAAATAGAATAATTAACTTAATAATGGTGTGCTAAAAACCCTAGTTTAACTCAAACCATTCTCTTGAAGATCCTAGATGAAAATAACACCAATATTAACACTAAAACAACTCATTTAAAGAAATCTAACCATAAGAATTTAAATGGGTAAGAATTATACATCTAGATCTAGAGATCTAGCAAGAAATTTTGACTCCAAAGATGGCCTCCTAGCATCCAAAATCCATGCAAAAAGGTTAAGAAGATTGGATGAAGGATGGGCTTGAAATTGTGAAGTTTAAATGGAATTTTGATGGAATTTTGATGAGTTTAGAAGAAAAATGAGAGGGGAAATTTTGGGGTTGTTTATTGCAAGAATTTCGGCTGAGGAGGGAGTGGGGAGAGGTGTGGGGGAGTTGTGGAAAAGAATCCAAGTCAAAGCCCCTCCCAAATTACCATAATACCCCCACCTACTTTACTATATATAAAAACCTTATTTTAACCCATTTCTCACATGATTTAAGATCAAAAAGAGGGAAATAAAATTCTTGGGCTGCTACAATAGTGTGGGGCTGGCCAAGGGGAGTGAGGGTGAGTGTGAGAGACTTTACAAAAAAATTCTATGCAAAAAGACCCCCCACAATACCATATTTGCAAGTTTTTGTTCAAAATAACTATATTTTTGTTTTCCATAAAATAAATCAATTAAAATTTGAAATAAAATACTAAAAAATTATATTACAGCTAGATTTTAATTAACATTAATTTAAAGATTAAAATTAGCCCATTTAAATTTGTATTTATCGCTAATTTAATGTATTTTCTTACCGGCTTAAAATAATATTAAAATAATTAATTTCGGGAAAATTTCCAGAAAATTTGAAATTTCAGCAGTGGCGCAATAAACACCAAATACTAGCAATTACATAGCTAGAATATGTATATTTAATTTTATAATAAAGATATTTGCATTTTGACTTTTTACAGAAAACCCCCTTATTTTACCGTTTTTTCGAAATTTCACCGAAACGATTTTCAAAACGTTACAGGATCGCATGTCGATTATACCCTACGCTTGAGCGGTAGGCTCTATAATGTATGCGATGTTATGTACCAGACCAGATGTAGCATACGCATTTAGCGTTGTAAACCAGTATCAGGCAAACCCAGGGGAGAATCACTGGATAGCAGTAAAGAACATTCTCAAGTACCTAAGAAGGACTAAAGATATGTTCTTGGTGTATGGCGGAAAAGACCTCCAGATTGAGGCCTTTGCCGACTACGGCTTCCAGAGTGACAAAGATAACTCCAAGTCCATGTCAGGTTATTTCTTTACCCTCAATGGAGGGGTGGTCTGTTGGAAGAGTTCCAAACAGGAGACCGTTGCTGACTCAACGATGGAAGCGGAGTACATAGCTGCTTGCGATGCCGTAAAAGAAGTTGTCTGGATGAAGAAGTTCCTCACAGAACTTCAGGTGGTTCCTACCAGTGTTGATCCAATACCTTTGTATTGTGAAAACAACGACACTATAGCTTTAGCGAAGGAACCCAGGTCCCATCAGAAATCTAGACACATCTTAAGGCGGTATCACCTGATCAGGGAGATTGTAGATCGCCGGGAGATTGAGATAAAGAGAGTAGAGACAGAGAATAACATTGCTGATCCATTCACAAAGGCCATTCCTCAGACGCAGTTTGAGAGGCTATTCGAGATGACAGGTCTACGATATGCCAGCTCATGGCCCTAGTGCAAGTGGGAGATTGTTAGTGTATATGCCCTAGGGGCCATTATTGTATCATACATGTATGTATATTACTTAATGGAAGCTTGGGATATTCACAGTTGTATATACAGTCTTGCTAAAAATGGTAGTATGCTACTTGGTTTGTGTCTACTTTAATATGTGCATATGTTTCTTGTAACGTATCACTCATACATATTAGTACAGCCCATAGGATCTTTGCTTGATTACCAGCGTTGTGATGGCAGTCACACTAGTGGGGGCTGGGTAGTCTATAAGTAACATCCTATACTTGTCCCTAGTCGTGGGATTATCGAGACTGGGCATCGATACTCCAGAGTAGACTAGTGTGTACGCTTCTCATCGCAATTGGGGAGATGGTCTGTCCCACAACCATCAGTACGTCGTACTGGAGATAGTATACAGGTGCTCGTTAGGTTACGGGTACACCGGACAGGACTCGCAGGGGAACTGTTGGTTGGTATTATACCAATCGTCAGTTAACAGTTCCCAGGTGACATGAGTACAGCATAGTCCGCAAACTTGACAATGCTACTTCGCCTCGAGTGTGTCCTACTGTTCTTAGATTGCTACCCTACCACGGCTCAAAGGAGTCATGCAAACAGGTAGCAGTTGGGTGCAGTCCCGTGCACTTGGAGGCAGTGGCGGTTAGAAAGGATTCGTCTCTCCCGGTATTGGGAGTTGATATCGCGCTGTGTCAGAGACCCATTACGCAAAGTCCCTGGCCAGGGCAAGCGAGATTTACTGGTAGGTTCCAGTAGTTTCTCAAGGTGTAATGGGCTACGCTCCGATACGACTTATACCGCTATTAGGGGACTAACGCTTGCCGCCCCCTATGCTAGATATGCGATAGTCTTAGACGAACAGACCGGACTGTACGGAGATTGTCACATCAGGCTCAGTAGGAGTTCGGATGGGTTTCCTCATCGGCCTTCTTATCGACATCTACCTAGGGACCGTTACGTACAGCTAGTGCCGCATGCGGTCTGTGGTTAAACCCACTGCCAGCGTAGTGTCGAGTCTTTAGAGTCCCACACAGAGGGTTTCCCTGCTCCAGGCGAAACGATATAGAGGTCGTATGGTTTTACGACAAGGGTTCGGACGCATACGTGTGTTTACGCACGTACGGAGTTCGGACAGTTTTTACTAGCCGGCTTTGGTTTAAGCCAGATTCTAGTATCAGGTTATTGGATTTATACAGTCTAAAGTTTTTCCGTGTTTTCACGGATTGGAGGGGCGTTCTCGTAATTTTCTGGGAAGCTTCTAGATGCATGGTGACTTGGGGGTTAAGGTGGCATAAGCATTTATTGCTTAATGACTCATTTGTATGATTCATCCACGGAGTTAATGCTTCATTTATTGAGATAATGACTCATGAGATGAATCACACAAGGTGAATGCATCAACCATGATGATTAATCATGTATATTATTTATTTGATAAATTTTTATGGTTGATATATTCAAATGAGTTGATTTTTCAATATCATTCTTATCACCACCTTCTCTCTCCTCAAGCTCTCTCATTCTTGAAACCCTAACCCTAACCTCTCATGTGTTGAGATCAAGGGTTAGCTAGACTAATACATCCATAACCTCACTCTATATCCCCTAGGTAGCTTAGATTAGCACTTTGAGCAACCTAGTTATCTCAAGTTAGAGATCAAGCTTGGCGTAGGAGCTCTCGGGTGGATCGTCTTTGACTCGAAGAGGCCGTTGAGGTGCCGATGTTCCAAGGAGCCTACAAGGAGTGGAGGACAGCGATGAAGACCCGAAGGACAAGTAACATGAGGTATAACTTCGAATCCAAGTAGTTAAACCTCTCGTAGTTTGCTAGTAAAGGTTTAGATACGATTCATGCGCTCAAGTCCGTGTTACGAAGCTTTGATAATCGTTTTTCATATATTCCGCCTCCCTGCAAGTTCTTGGGGTGCGTGAAATGGACTTACAGATAGAGCCCTTAGGATTCTTGCTTGACTTCCAGTAGTATGATGGCGATCATATACGTGGGAGCTGGGGTCTATAAGCACATCCTTAAAGGGTCCCTAGTCGTGGGAGTTTTCAAGACAGGGCATCGATACTCCAGAGTAGACTAGTGTATACAGTCGAGACCCCGACGAGGGGAGGTGACCGGTCTCACAAGCTACCGGTGTCAGTTGGTTCACCTAAGATGTATACATGTGCTCATTGGGTTATGAGTACACCGGACATGACTCGCCGGGAACATGCTAGTTGGTATTATACCTGACGTCAGATAGCAGTTTCCTGGTGACATGTGTACATGTTAGTTCATCGACCTGAGATCGTCATTTGTCTCGTGTGAGTTCCCACTGTGCTTTGATTACTACCCTAACACGGCTCAAAGGAGTCGTGCAAACGGGTTTTAGTTGGGTACAGTCCCGAGCCACATGGAGGTAGTGAGCAAATCGGCAGGGGTACGTCTCTCCCGGTATTGAGGGTGAGATCGCGCTGTGTCTTGGAGAGCCATTACACGAAGTCCTTGGCCAAGGCAGGAGATTTACTAGTAGGTATTCCAGTAGTATCTCAGGGTGTTCTGGGATACACTCCGACACGACTTGTACCACTTTTGGGGGTCTAACTTTTACCAACCCCCTAGGCCCGCCATGCGATGCTCATAGACGAACGAACCGGACTGTATGGATATTGTTGTTCATAACAGAATACTGCATTTTATACCGCCGATTCTTATGCTCGTGTGTTTATAGGTAGGTGCTTTTAATCCGTGTTTGTTACATATTTACAGAGTACAGGTTTCCAGTACAAATATTGCAAATCAAGATAAACTCTCCACAGTTACACCAAATACAGAACATCTGTCACAGCAGATAAAAGCCGGGTTCCGGTCATCCATATCCGTCCAGTGCCGAGTACCAGTTCCAGAGACAAGACAGATTACAATGGTAATTCTTGTTTGGGACAAGCACAGAGCACGAGGGGGGCTGCACAAGAATCAATGGGTGCGCGGAGCTCGAGGGAGATAAAGTCAAAAGTAAAGAAAAGAAAGCAATCTTGGACTAAGAAATATGAAGATATTCTGGAAGACTTTTGTGCAGTTTAAAGATTTCAAACACAAGGACAAATGAAAACAGGGAAGCACCCAAAACCCGACCACCTAAATCCACTAAAGGGCCGCGGAACCGCGGCCAATAGGGGTCTAGGCCGCGGTTCCGCGGCCGTTCTGTCTCCTCTCTCTGTCATTTTTCTGGGGTAGTTTTGTACTTTCATCTTGGGGCAGATTGTTGCCCTAAGTTTCCCATTCCTATCCTATAAATACCCCAGATTTGAGCCAAGCCAAGGTGTTAAATTCTTTAGCCTCTTTTGTTAGGTTTTAGTCTTCTTCTTCTTCTTCTTCATTCTTTCCACCATGAAAATTGTAGTGAGAGCTTTTTGAGTGGAAGATCAATGAAGATGAGGGTTTTTTGTATTATTCTTTTTGCTTAGCTTCCCCCTTGAGCTCTCTACCTTAACTTGATCTTGCAACCTCTTAAGTGAGCTTGCAAGTTTAAGCTTTGGTCATTGGTCTCAAGGGGTTGTATCATTTTGTTCTCTCTTTAGTGCTTCATTTCACATGAGTTCTTTACTCTTCTCTTGATCTTGCAACCTCTTGATTGAGCTTGCAAGTTTAAGGGTTGGCTATTGATCCCATGCTTGTTTTGAGTTCTATGGTTCTTGTAATTACTTTCTTGCATTTTTCATTCTTGTCTTTAATTACTTGCAATTTATTACCATGCACTTTAATTACTTGCTTGTAATCTTTTCTTTTCGTTGTTCTTTTTGTTCTCTCTTTTTGGTTCTTTTTTTGAATGAATGTAATTACCGTTGTTAAGAATAAATACGGTATTGTAAGTTAATATCTCCTTGCTCATTTCCGTTTCCCGTTATTTTCTATTGAACTCCGCCCAAATGATACGCAAGCGCTCCGTTAGGCACCCTACCCTACCAAGGTAACGGTGATTCCTAACCACGACCGGTTGTGTTCGGTTTGGCCGGAGGCGAAAGCAAGAGACAAGAACGGAAGGATAAGGGTAAATAAGCCGGATTCCACGAATACCGCGCTTAAATCCCCTAATCCACGTTGTTGCCGATTGCTCTAGTTTCAATTGGTCATGACTCGGCTCAAAGGTTTTAAGTACGGATTTCTTTAGCTTACAATTTCATATCTTTTTCTTAACAACTTCATACTTGCAAATAATACACATAGGTTAGACTTGAACAAACACATACAAATTCTTTATTGACTCGTCTAAAACAAGAACGGAAATATAACCATCTCCCTGTGGATCGACCCGTGCTCAACCGGCTTGCTGCATAGCGACACCGTCTTGATTGCGGTTAACTTTAATTCTACCAATCAAATGGCGTCGTTGCCGGGGAGACGGTAGCGTATTTTCTTTCTTGTTATTCGGGTTAATATTCCTTTTGTATATATTTTAAAAATAAAAAAAACTTTTTGTTATTTTTGATCATTTTTGTGGGCAAGAGCGCAGATTTTTGCGGATTTGCAAACGGCGATTGTGGGGTGCAAAGTGTACGTTCATGGCTAAGGTGTTTGCAAAGTACAGTGCCAAAGATCCGGGTAGTTTGACCTGCGCAAGCGAACTTTTCAAGCTTACCGGATTTGATTCAACGGGGGTTTCCTAACCCAAAACTTAACGGTACGTACTTTTCTAACACCTTCTTCTCAAATCCGACGCATCCAATATACTATTCTTTGCAGAATTCTTTGCAAGTTCGCTAGCAAACGCTAAAAATTGACGAACCCGCATTTGTTGTAGTGCCACGCTTAAACTAAAAAACGATTGTTTGATTCTTTATAGAATTTTTATTGAATTGCGCATTGCATACATTAATACGGACTTAAGGGCAAGCGAACCCCACAACATACGGTAAAGGATTTCATCACCTTTTTCCGTGGCCCACAAATCACGAACTTGAGCATAACGTTTACCCGCACAAAATTTAAAAGAAACTAGACTTTAAGCCTTAAGGACTTCGTGCTCACTAGGAGAAGTTAACTATGTTTAGAACCTCGCTTAACGGTATATTGTTTACGGGGTGTCTAGGAAAGTGTTAACGGCGAAACCGCCAAAAGAGAAAGGGTTATTTAATTAAGGAATTTCGCGAAAGCGTTGGAAAACCTCCCCTTATCTCTGCACTTACCTGGCCTCGTGATCAGTGTATCTTGAGACCGTTTCTCGACACAGTTTTACTTCGACAATCAAGTTCTGGAGCAGGTCTAGTTGACCTAGGTGAACCCTAGAACGATTAGGTGTGTGGTATTTTTGTGTCGTGATTGTTTTTGTCCATATTCTTTTTGTGTGTATATTTCATTCTTTTGTTAATATATAACTATAAAAAATAAAAAATCACATCCTTTTTCCCCTCCTTTTCTCTTCCTTTCTTCCTTTCTCTTTTCATATCATGGGTACACCACCTCGCCAAACTCTTGCCGAACTTTGGTACCCACAACCAGACATTACTTCTTACGGTTCTTTCTTTGGCCGAACGTCAAACGATCCCTCGATGCCCAAAATCTCTTTGAAAGATCGGATAGACGCGTCTAGGACAAACACTTGCACTCCGCATTCCACTATGTATCAACCTTTTCAACCTCCCGCACCCGCTTATGTTGATACCCCTTTTGCAAGTCGTCCTTTGTCCATCGCTGAACAAATTGAACAATCTCGTAGCCAATCTTTCACTCCTTTCACCACCACAGATTCTTGGGATCAATAATTCCATTCACCTTCTTATCCAAATGTTGATCCTGCTCCTGTCCAGCCATTCAATTCCTACCAGTCCTACCCGACTTTTGCACATTCCCTAGACATTGCTTCAGAACCGCCATTTGAGAATTTTCAGTATCCAAACAACTTTGAATCTTTTACTGAAACCCCTTCACAACCCATGTCTAGTCTGGAACAGTCGTTGGAAAACTTTAGGGTAGCGTCAAGCCAACAGATGATAGATTTGAATGCGTCTATGGCCGCTCTCATACAGCCTAGTGACCCGGTAGCTAGTTTCCAACTAGCTCCACATTTCCTAATGTATGATGAGGCGGCAGGACAGGCTGTGAATTTGAGTGGAGAGAGTGAGATGTATCCCCTTCCAAATCAAACCTACCCGTCCCAAATTGAATCCCACAACTCTTGTTTTGAAAGTCTATCAAGTGTCCCACATGATTTATCAATTGAAGATAGAATGATGAATGAGTTGTGCGACTTTGTGGTGTTTGATTTACCCGATTGTGAAGGGCCCCTTTCGAGTGAAACCAATCCCAAACCTTTTGACCTCTACACCTCCACTCTGGAACCTGAATTGATTAATATCCAAGCTTTGGTTGAGGTGACTGAAAAAATTGACTTTCACTTGATTAAGGATATTGACGCTGGCAATATTTTGGATGATGAACCTATAGAGTTGGCTGAGTTTTTCTCTTCAAATCATCATCCCGAGTCATTAAATGTTTTTCCCGAACCCCATATGCGTCTGGATTTTGAAGAGAAGTGCATGGATGTGCTAAATTTTGAGGAGAATATTGAGGATAGTTTTGAGGATGAACCAGTTTTAATTGATGAGTCGGATTTTCCAATTCATCCTTTTCCTCTCACTGACTGTGTACACCCTCCAGAACCCTTAACCGATACCCTTCCTCAACCACTTCCCTCCATCCTTTCCATCGTTCCGACCTTGCAAGAAACCGTATCATTTTCACTTCCTGTGTCTGGTTTACCAAGTTCGGCGTACCTATGGTTTCTCACGAATCTTGAGGGATTTGACCCCATTTCTCGACGGATAAATATATTAGCACAATCGCTTTTCACACATCGGTCATCATAAATTGTGCTAATCTATTTACTCCATTTGCACCCTCAAGTTCGTATTCCACTTCTTTCTCCCTTCCGCCATTCTTCTTCCTCTCATATACCGAGACCGTATCCCGCTTTTCTCCGCATATGGTCTCGCGTATTCTCCATCTCTTTTCTCTACGCCTTCTTTCACCAGCCACTGCTTTATCACGATAAGATCTTTGAATGGTTGGTGTTAACTTTTGGCCTGTGTAAGGCCTTGTATAGCTTGATACTGTTCTCTTTCCCCCCTAATCCTGAATTTCAACGCTTAACAGTGGAAACATTGTTTTACTTAAGTTTGGGGGGACACCTTTTTTTAATATATTTTTTGTTTTCCTTTTTGTTTTGTATATAATTTGTTTTTAGGGAGCGCCGGCAATTTTGACCCTCTTGGTATAGCCTGACAGAGAGGGCACTGTCAAGTTTAAGTTTGGGGGTGTGCTCGGTAAGCTTTCTTCGCATTCATTTGTATATTTTGCATTTGCATTCCTTATTTAAAAACCCATAAAAATTGAAAAATTTTCCAAAAAATATAAAAACTTTGTCGTCAAGTTAGCTAATAGGATAACTTAGATTTTTATTCTGAAAGTTTAGTTGTTATATTAGAAATAACTAAATTCTAGGCTTAGGAATTGAAAATCCTAAAAATAACCCTCATTCTGTCTAACTTTGGTAAGTATACGTCCTTACAGATTTTTTTGAGAAATAGGTAATCTTGAGTTCAGTTCTTGAGTTAAGTCAAGATGAAGGGAAAGTATTGAAGCTCTACTGAAGGTTAAGTCTCAAAAATAGTTTCTTTTCTTAAGTTCAAATTTAGAAAGTATATACCCTACAAACTGCACTTACACGCACCATGAAACTTGGGATAGTAGAGGATACCTAGAAATACTCTTGCCTGAAAGCCTAGTATGAAAGAAAAAACGGTATTTAAAGCTAAACACCAAAAGAGCATGTTGAAAAATATATCCGGTCTTGAAAAAGAAAAAGAAAAAGAAAAAGAAAAAGAAAAAATAGAATAATGTCAAGACCTGGAAACTGCTATTTACGCTTTAAAGTTCACACATTCAGTAATCGGTCGTTAGTGCCTCAAGAAGCATTAATAGTCGCATGAAAGGTGTGTGAGCAAATCCGTCCATCCTTAATGAAAAGAAGTAGTATTAGGTATTAGGGCAAGGGTATTATAGCTTGAATTGAATTCTTGAGTGTAGGGGTGCAAATATACACACACGTAGGGGTATACAATCGATGTTTGGATAAAAGATAGAAATGAAGGATAAGACTTATGTCTTCTGTAAAGTTGATAAAAATCCCTGATTTGAGGCCTCACTTTAGAAGGAAAACTCAGGAGAACCAACATCTTTCTAAACTTTTTTTGGAACGTATAGGACCTAAGGTTAAATAGATAGGAGGTGTGAAAAATAAGGGTTGAATATTTCTAACTTAGGATGATAGAGTTTCTAACGTAAATACTAAACTGTAGGAGTAGAATCGATGTTAACTTATGACACTAGCTTGATGGGATTTTGTGGGTGTAATCCGCTGAAAACCCTCAGGAGACAACACTCCTCCTACTAGGGACACCTAGAGGTTTAACGGCTTGTTGCACGCGCTCAGTGCAATCGCGTTCCCTGCGAAAGTGCGGTTAGGATTTTATTTTTGTGAATAATTGGTTTTGCTCGGGACGAGCAAAAGTTAAGTTTGGGGGTATTTGTTCATAACAGAATACTGCATTTTATACCGCCCATTCTTATGCTCGTGTGTTTATAGGTAGGTGCTTTTAATCCGTGTTTGTTACATATTTAGAGAGTACAGGTTTCCAATACAAATATTGCAAATCAAGATAAAATCTCCACAGTTACACCAAATACAGAACATCTGTCACAGCAGATAAAAGCCGGGTTCCGGTCATCCATATCCGTCCAGTGCCGAGTACCAGTTCCAGAGACAAGACAGATGACAATGGTCATTCTTGTCTGGGACAAGCACAGAGCACGAGGGGGGCTGCACAAGAATCAATGGGTGCGCGGAGCTCGAGGGAGATAAAGTCAAAAGTAAAGAAAAGAAAGCAATCTTGGACTAAGAAATCTGAAGATATTCTGGAAGACTTTTGTGCAGTTTAAAGATTTCAAACACAAGGACAAATGAAACCAGGGAAGCAACCAAAACCCGACCACCCAAATCCACTAAAGGGCCGCGGAACCGCGGCCAATAGGGGTCTAGGCCGCGGTTCCGCGGCCGTTCTGTCTCCTCTCTCTATCATTTTTCTGGGGTAGTTTTCTACTTTCATCTTGGGGCAGATTGTTGCCCTAAGTTTCCCATTCCTATCCTATAAATACCCCAGATCTGAGCCAAGCCAAGGTGTTAAATTCTTTATCCTCTTTTGTTAGATTTTAGTCTTCTTCTTCTTCTTCTTCTTCATTCTTTCCTCCATGAAAATTGTAGTGAGAGCTTTTTGAGTGGAAGATCAATGAAGATGAGGGTTTTTTGTATTATTCTTTTTGCTTAGCTTCCCCCTTGAGCTCTCTACCTTAACTTGATCTTGCAACCTCTTAAGTGAGCTTGCAAGTTTAAGATTTGGTCATTGGTCTCAACGGGTTGTATCATTTTGTTCTCTCTTTAGTGCTTCATTTCACATGAGTTCTTTACCCTTCTCTTGATCTTTCAACCTCTTGATTGAGCTTGCATGTTTAAGGGTTGGCTATTGATCCCATGCTTGTTTTGAGTTCTATGGTTCTTGTAATTACTTTCTTGCATTTTTCATTCTTGTCTTTAATTACTTGCAATTTATTACCATGCACTTTAATTACTTTCTTGTAATCTTTTCTTTTCTTTGTTCTTTTTGTTCTTTCTTTTTGGTTCTTTTTGTGAATGAATGTAATTACCGTTGTTAAGAATAAGTACGGTATTGTAAGTTATTATCTCCTTGCTCATTTCCTTTTCCCGTTATTTTCCATTGAACTCCGCCCAAACGATACGCAAGCGCTCCGTTAGGCACCCTACCCTACCAAGGTAACGGTGATTCCTAACCACGACCGGTTGCGTTCGGTTTGGCCGGAGGCGAAAGCAAGAGACAAGAACGGAAGGATAAGTGTAAATAAGCCGGATTCCACGAATACCGCGCTTAAATCTCCTGATCCACGTTGTTGCCGATTGCTCTAGCTTCAATTGGTCAAGACTCGGCTCAAAGGTTTTGAGGACGGATTTCTTTAGCTTACAATTTCGTATCTTTTTCTTAACAACTTCATACTTGCAAATAATACACATAGGTTAGACTTGAATAAACACATACAAATTCTTTATTGACTCGTCTAAAACAAGAACGGAAATACAACCATCTCCCTGTGGATCGACCCGTGCTCAACCGGCTAGCTGCATAGCGACACCGTCTTGATTGCGGTTAACTTTAATTCTACCAATCAATTGTCACTGACAGGCTCAGTTGGGTGTCAGGATGACTTCGCTCATCGACCTCCCTTTTGTTCAATACCCGGTAGCCCGTTACGTACGGCTAATCCACAGCCAAAGTATTGACGAGTCTTTAGAGTCCCCCACAGACAGTTTCTCAAGTTTCGGGCGAAACGTTGTAGAGGCCGTATGATATATGGCAGGGTCCGATCATATAAGTGCAGCAGTGCACGGATCAAGATCGGACGGATCATACTAGTGGGCTTTGGTTTAAGCCGGATCCTAGTATTAGATTTGTTGGATTACTTTAGTCTCATCGCATTCGCATTCAGTCGGAATGCGGATGCAGGTATGTATATACAGGTGAGGGGTATCCTTGTGATCCGTCACGAGTTTACTTTAGATGTTGCCATATCTTTTTGTTGTAAACATTTGGATTAATGTTTGCAAGTGGAAAATGTGAGTGGAAGTCATCATGAAGAGGCACAATCAATTTGGTGACTCATGGTCTCTTTTTTTGCACTAATGTCACTTAATTGATTGATTTGGGTGTTGAATTGATGGATGGAGAGAGAAAGGGAAACCATGTATATGGTTAGCACTTGTATTATTTTCTTCTCACTCTCTCATTTTATCAATTCAACACAAGAAAAGAAAAGAAAAGAAAAGAGTGCCTCTTCTTCTTCTTCCTCTAGCTTACATCATCCACTAATGGCATCATCAAAAACCTCCATCCAAGCCATGGATGTAAGAGACAATGTGATCACAAACATTCTCTACAACACCTTGGACACGTCGGCTAGCACACTTCGTGCCCGAGTTGCTTCGGATGAAGCGGGAGCCCGTAAAAAGAATCGTAGATGTGGTGCCCTTTCCGACGAGGAGATCAAGACCGGAGATGCCGCGAGGAGCTTGGGATGGTGGCTAAAGACTGAAGGACACGGATCGATCGGTATAGCTTTCCAACCATTTCTCTTGTTGCTAGTTGTAGGTTAATGGTTCGATCCGGGTTTTAAGCAAACGATAGCGCCGGTTTTCAAGTCAAGAAAAATTTTCGTTTCCGCATTTTGGCCTCGGAAAGAAGGCCGGGGCGCTACCGTAGAGTTACATGGTATCAGAGCCACGCCATTAACCTTTACTAGCTTGCTCTAACGTGTTTAGAACTTCGATCGGACGAAATTTCCAAAAACTGCATTTCCAAGTCACAGATTCTGTCGAATTTTTCCGGGTGCTGCAGAAAATCAGGCAGGGTTTTTTAGGAGCACTGTAGAAATTTGGTAGCATGATACAACAGTAACGCCACGGAACCGCGGCCCTACCCACCTTTTGGCTGCGGTTCCGCCGCCATTCTGAGGCTTCATCCTACCAAATTTCTTCAGGTGGTCTCTGACTTGAAAAAGGGGGTTTTGGTAATTTTATTTTGGGCCAAGATTTGTTTGAGTACTGGGTATTGTGCTTGGGGCCCACTTCGGGGAAATTTTGTCGATAAAAAATTAAAATATGTTGGTTCACAGTATTTACATTATATCTGCGACCGAGAATGTCATTTGATCGGTAAATCCTGTCTAATTGCTATTGTTCTTTTAGACGGATTTGCGAACGTGTCATTCACATTGATGTTCTGTTTTGTGCTGTGAAGTTTCGGATTTGTCGTGGTGGATAGCCTTGATGCAATGGTAGTATAGTTTAGTTGTATTTGTACATTTGATATTGCGGGGCGAGCGTCCGACATGTGGACTGCCGTCACTGCCTGTTTGTATATTATACTTTTGGGGCACGACTGGGCTGAGGTCGATGTACCCGTTGTATATATTTTACTTTCTGTACTAGGATTACCCTGTGGTGGGGTGCACGGATAGCCGGGTTCCAGAGGACAACGGGCCCGCATATCAGGGCTTTGAAACGAAGGGGTCTTCACTCTAGAATTGGCGGGCTATTCGCCGCACTCGTAGGGGGTACAGGTTGACCCAAAGAGGGGTGTTCAAGTTACCGGATTTCGTGAAGTGCTGGGTGGTCCATTCACGTTGTTGAAGGGGGCTGCCTCGCTTCTGTTTTGGCGGGTAACTTGCCGCACCCGTAGGGGTCTAGGATTTCATTGCACAGTCTATCCACACGACCAGGGGAACGTCGGGTTTCAGTAGCGGCTCTATGAAACCCGGGGATCCCCGATTATCTGTATTGTTCTGTGATGCTTATTACATTTCTGTGATGTTGCATTTTATCACGGCTTGAGCGATTATTATATATTTATATATATACTAGTAGATGCTGTATATGTTTTACACCCGCGCTAGTCCAGTCCCTGCTCTGTCGTTAGTTAAGTAACCTAACTGGTGATGACGGGACCCAGTGGCGAATGCGGATGGCATATACGTACATCATATTTTCGTTCTTTATTGGTGTAATCAATTGATGGGACTGCATTGATTCAGATCAATGTAAGCCAAACAAACCTATTCTGATGTTGTTGGAACATTTTTCAAAAAAGGCTGTTATTGCAAGGACGTTCTCTTTTGTTTTTCACAGTGGTATTCGGTTATGAATATCGAGCACCTCAGTCGACGAGGCAAGGGCCGAGATCCCTTCACCGGGAGTGACCCTTTGGACAGATGTTTGCATCAGTGTAATAACTTCACTATAGCCGATTGCCTTGTGCTTTGCATCATGGTATTCAGTTGGAATATCCTGGACCTCATTCGGGGAAAGAGCCGAGATCCCTTCACCGGGAGTGACCTCTTTAGCAAAGGTTTTCGCCACTATATTTTTATAAGAAGCTATGCAGTTCCTTCAACGATATCAAGTTCATTATGTTAACGGTTTTCGCCAAAAACCAGCCGTAGCCCTCCTTCATTTCCTACGGGTATTATTTAGTATTCGTGCTGCGTTTGTTGACTCCGTCAGGACGTAGTGTACGGTAGCTAAGTGGTGATTGTTTGTAGCATGGATATGCGATTGGTTAGGACAGACATGCGGCCTTGTTGACTCCGTCAAGGGCAAGTACGGGTGGGTTTAATGCAATCAAGATAATGACGGGTTGAACTTGACTAGGACTCTTTGATTTGTTGACTCCGTCAAGGTCACTTGGGTTCTAGGGGTAAAAACACACATCGGGAGTTTCTAATGAAATTGAAACTTGCCAGGCATGCGTATACCTTCTGGAGTATGGTGACTTGAGTGGATTCCATCAAGTTATCATGCGATGATAGTTGGATCCCGATTCCCACTGATGAGTTGGTTTACTCCTTGGGTGATCCCGACTAATTCTTCTTACAGGTTTGGAGGAGAATTTGAGGTTACAGTGGGAGGTTCCTGATTAGATAAATTGATAACCATTCTGATCTAGGTTAGAGTGCACGCTGAGTGTTTCTTTTCTCTCTCTCTTTGGCAGCGACCATGGCCCGACCCTTGACTATAACTCAGTGACCAAGTTGACCGAACCTTCTTAAAACACTGGCTTTGGATTGTCAGAGTTTCATATCTCATTGCCACTCCTACTTTTACCCTTTTCTCCAGAACACCCCGTATTACTACGAAAATCCACTTCCATTAGATAAAACCATCGTATGGTTATATACGAACTCGAAGGAACTTGTTCCAGATTCGAGGATGGTTTCCGGTTCTGGAGAAAACGAATAGGACTATTCAGTTGTCTTTTCCTCTTACCTTCTCGCAGGTTGCGAGTGCTCCTTGGATTAGGACGGTACACCTATTATGCTAATTGGATAGTCTTCTTCCAAACCATAGGCAGGTGCCGAAAGGTAGGGAAGGAAGAAAACCATTTAGCCTAATGATGGTGTACAGAAGATAATAAGTTAAGACAAATAAAGGGATTAGTAAGAGGGCAAAGTAAATTGTGACTGCTATTCACGACCAAACCAAGTATTTCTTCACCAATCCTACATCACCTTTGTATTTCTATAGAACACTCCGTATCACTATGAAGATCCACAGTTATTTGGATACTCCATCGTATGGTTATATACGAACTCGAAGGAACTTGTTCCAGTTCGGGGATGGATTCTAGTTCAGGAGAAATAGGAATAAGGTTTTATTCAGTTGTCTTTTATCTTTATCTTCTCTCGGGTCGCGAGTGCTCATACGATTAGGACATTACACCCATTATGCTTATTGGATAGTCCTCTTCCAAACCATAGGCTGGTGCCGAATGGTAGGGAAGGAAGAAAACCATTTGGCCTAAAGGGGTGTACAGAAGGTAATGACTAAAGACATATAAAGGGATTTGGAGAGATGGCAAAGAAATACACGGTTGCAGTTGTGAATCTGATAATGGAAGAGGAATTACTAAGAATACCCGGATACCCCTTCGAAACATTTACATGTTTTAGTTTCAATGTGTACTGTTAAAAGAAAACTGATTTCCCAATTAGTCCTTGCTCCAGGGTATGCATTTACCAGGTTCGATTCTCACATCTGTATGGTTTTACAGATGATGAGTGGGAGTAAGTTATTGGGAATTGGGTGATCATCCTCATTATATAGGGATTCGTTGTAATTGGTGATATTTGAGGAAATCACCTGGGTTGTTTGCCGGACGGCAAATATTTGGTTTTGAATATCCGTTGTTATGCACCAATTTCAAATTGATATATCTTTACGTTTAATTTTATAAAGTGAGATATAAATTTTTGAAATTATGTCTGTGACATTTACCTGTATCAGTGGATGGTTAGGTAAGGAGCATTAAACAGCGGTGTAATTCTTCTTAACCATAAGTACAGTTTTCAACCTACGACACACAGGGAATGAGTTATTAGAATCAGGTGACTTATACAGAGTATTGTATGTTGTCCAGTGTCCATGAGGACAGAGGGGTTGTGTCATGACCCAAAGTTCGGCCCGTCACCGGCACATAACCACGTGACGTCTACAGGCGTAACGCGACTAAGTAAGCCGAAACCCAAAAATCAAAACCATAAAAAGTATATAGTGTTTAAAACATTTATTAGAATGTTTGTTAACACATTTAGAAAAATTTAAGTTGTTTAGTAAAATTCTTTAAAGTTCAAGTTATTATCTTAAAAAATTTGGCAGCATTTCCTTTGTAAGAACTAGCCCCGAAATCGGGTACAAGGCAATGTATGAGTAAAATGATGCACAAGAAGAAATAAGCATCCCAAACGGGAGTAATCATGCCCAACAGCGGAAACAATCACCACAATGATAATATACGACACCGTAGCGAAGAAAAAGTAAAAATAAGTGAAGACAACATGAAATATAAAACTGCATAAATAAAGTCGGCTCACAACGAGCTCGAAACCAGAGTACAAAATAATGTACATCGTCCTCACAACTGGTCTCTAAGTCAATACATAAGTAGTAGATGGAGAATACTAGATACAATGATGTATACAACTGGAAAATAAACAGATGTCGCACAAAAACCCACCTATCAGCAAAAGGGCTAGTATGCCAACTGCAGTGGTATCTGTGTCAAAAGATGTAAGAAAGCAGCCTGCCGCGACTACTCCGAGGGGCAACCTGCAAACACTGTGGCACAACGGGGGTGAGTTGCCAACTCGTGAATAGTAGATTACATATAAAGGTAATCGCGAGTATGCACGTGCTGCGATACTCTAACCTATGCCAACAGATAACATCTATAAGATACTGGATGCTCAAGATCATGCAACAAGTGCAATCTAATAACATCTCTATATGATGAGCAAGGTATGCGACAGTCGTGCATGGCAATGAAATCTAACAACCCTATATAGAATGAGCAGGGTATGCAATGATCATGCATAGTAAATACAATCTAATGACATCTATATAGGATGAGCAGGGTATGCAATGATCGTGCATAGTATGTGTACTCTATCAGGTGCAATAGATACAGGATGAGATGTAAAATACTGAATGCTGAGCATGGGGATAAATAATATCTACACGAAATATCAACGTGGAAAATAACTAGTGTCCATCAATACACCCAAATCTCAGAAAAGACTCATGCGCCGTCATCCTCATCGGCCCTCAAATCCTATAAATCTCATAGAATCGTGAGTGCCCAACATCGGCACTCGAAATATCATAAAATCGCCTTGTCTAGCATCGACACGCAAATCCTCAAGTATCTGGCTCCGTCTGCGGAATCGGCCCTCGGCCCCGGCAGTACGTGTCGTCCAGTATCCATCTATCGACTCTGGTCGGTATCCTCTGGATAATCGCCAGGTACAACCAATCACCGGTAGGTAGTAGTCCCTCCGTCGGGCTCACCGCCAAACAATACGAGTCTTCTTGGCCCGGGGTACCATACCGGGCCCACCATGTAACCGCAATTGGTGCCTACCGCTCCTTGAATCGGGTATACTCACACAAGCTCTCTGGAACCGAGAAAAATCATGGTGGACCCACTGAAATATCATATCAAGAGAAACCGGGTTTTTAAACCTTTGCATATTTTCTTAAAATGATACCACGGTTCTCAAATCCAGAAATCATATGAATCCATAACTCAATGCGTAAATCCATGCAATGTGTCGTATGATACTGAGAGTAAAGGAAAGGGAAAACCTCTCTTTTAAAAGATCCAGTTTTGAAATATCCCATGCGGCCCCTTAGTTTTTAAAACATGTCAATGTCATCCATGCATGTAACATATGTATGTGTATAGGTATGGATGTGCGAATGGATATGTACGCAATGTGAGTGTAGCAATGTACATGTGCACTAATATGGACATACGATGTATATGTGCCCAAGTATGGATATATGATGTATATGTGCACAAGGGTAAATATATCAAGATATGTATGCACTAAGATGAATATAAGGGTGTATGTGCGCAGGTAGTGATATATCAGTGAAGGTATGCACAAAAAGAGAATATACAGTGTGCATGGTATGGATATGAATATATGCCAATATGCAGCAAGTCATGTCAGTCATCACTGAAGCGGAATCAAGACGATATATGATTCGTAGCAATCCTATAATGTGAGTGTCATGACAATCACAAACGGTGTGAGTGTAGCATAAAAATAGTGCTCGTGCATCTTGAACCGTTAGTGACAGTGTAGTGTTCTATACTACCAATTCTATATGCAACAAGAATGTATGCCACTATAGTATATCTACATGAACACATACAACTAAACTATCTTATTACGCCCTGACGCTTAACGCTATACGGGCGATTTTCCCGTAGATGTTAAATCTACTCACCTGGTCGCGTGCTACACGTAGCCGACCACTTGCTTTCCCTTCTTTGCGGCGTCCGACGTACCCGCCTGCGAACCTGGAATTACACAAGGAATCCATGTATACAAGCAAAATTCTACAAAACGCGATATCGAAATCAAACGAGAAACTCACGTCGTGAACTAAACGCGTATGTGTACGATATGCTGAAACGTGTGTATACGGGTCTAAAACTAACCCGACACATCGCGACACGCAGGATCACAGAACCCACTCACGTATCGCGCGTATCGCGCAAACTAAACGTACTTGAAAAAATGATATATTGTCCCAGATTCTACCCAGGTTAAAAACTTACAAAATTGCATATACCATAGACCTTAGAAATGTAGCAGACACCTACAGAACAAACCATGACACCTAGCTCCCCTGTCTGGCCGCAATTTGCGGCCAGAAGGAATATTCCGGCGGCCTAAAGGTGGAATGGGGGTCTCGTGCTATGGGGCTGTGGTCTAGACCTAGTATACATGCTCCAGTTTCCTCAATTTTTACCTGAACAGCCCAGATCTAAAGCAAATTACAAAAAGGCTAAGTTTTGCTCTAAAACGATATATTTTGCACAAATTGAAACCCTTTGGTATTTTGGTGAAATCTGGGGTTTAACTAGGTTTAAGTGGCCCTAATAATACTTAATTAAGTTAGTCTAACCAATACTAACCTCACTTAACCAAAGTTCACACTAATCACCATATTTAGCACTAAAACGCATAATTAATCACTAATCGAAGCTATAAACACAAAAACTAAGCAAACTAGGAAGTAGGTTAAAAAAATATACCCCAAAAGACCTTAGGAAGCAGGAGGAAGGAGGAGGAGAGGAATGGGAGAAGGTGTTGCTGCTGCTGCTTGCTTCTCCTGCTACTGTTATTGCTTCTGCTACTGATGCTGTTGCTGCTTTTGTTGCTGCTGCTGTGCTGGGGTTGCTGCTGCTGTGCTGAGGCTGCTGCTGTGTTGAGTCGTGTGTGTGAGTGAGGGAGGGAGTTGTGAGAAATGAGTGGCAAAAGAGATGAGAGAAACAAGAGTCAATCCCCCCTCTCTTTCTTCATTTAATACAAGCATGGCACTTGCCATGATGCCCATTCTGCCTCTCTCTCTCTCACAAAGTCAAAATTTTCAAATCATTTCAAAAAAAGAACCTTTAAATAAAATAACCAATTAAACTTAATTAAAACCCAAATAACCTAATTCCCATGTTTTAAACCACCATGGTTGCTGATCATGGTCTAACCCCATTTTAACCCTAGTTTACATGCACAAGTGTGTGCAAGGCTAAGAAAATTCTAATAAAATATTCATTAAATTTGATAAAATATTTGAAAATCAATTTGGTCAACTTTTTATTGAAAACCATATATTAAAATATAATTAGCCACTAAACACATCCTAAGGTGTTACAGGTTGGTACCCGTACTATATTCTGTTTACTTGTGACTTCTCTAGTTCTTAGACATGTGTTTCGTAGAAATGCAAGGTCTAAGTGTTGAGAAGTTATAGGAATATGAATAAAGTAGAGAACCAAGTGTTGCAAGTATCAGGATTCTTCAAGGTGATCGAAGATGTAGATACTTGTGTATGGTATTCAGTTGATAGTAATGATTAAGAGAACTTGCTTCTCTTTCAGGTTACTCATAATTGGAAGCACTCCTAAGTTGAGTAACGCTGATCGGCCTCCTTCCATTTAGTTGACACGCACTGGAGACAGTTGCTTGATTTGAATCTGGTTCCAATTAAATCAGTGCCTCTGTTTCTATATTGGATATAGAACGGTTCATATCTTAACGATGTTAAGGTACGGGGAGTTGTCCGGCTTATGCTTAAAACCAGACTCTGGATAACTCAAGGCACGTTTCTGTAATGGCTGTTTGTGGGTTGACCCGGGCTATGACGAGGGTTGATTTTCTACCATCTGGAAGATCAATAGTGATATTGTTCTTGACTCGCCACATTTTTAATAAAAATGGATTTTTTAGAAAACAGTAGTGGGAGTATGGTAGAACTGGAAGTGATTCCATAACCGTAAACGATTACTGAAAATTTGATAAGAATCTAAAGGTTCAATTTGGTTTGACATTCCATTGGCCACTCCGCAGATAAGGTAAGTAACCTCAAGCACCCGAGAGGTACTCCGGTAGCCTCAAGGACGGTGACAGGGAGGTTCTTATTTACCCAGACTTGCTATTGCTGTTGTTCTAGACTGTGAGACCTGGAAGGAGGATGAGTATAGCGTCGTTCTAAACTAGCTTTAGAAGTGAACGTGTATATGACTCTGCCAGAGGGTTGTCGTAGTCAGTGGGAGCAGCGGAAGCATAGTGGACAAGTAGCTTATGTCTATTTATAGACTAAAGCAGATATAGCGGAGATAGATCATCTATTTCTGATGTGACAGTTATAGGTTTGACTTCATCAGAATAGGGGATGGATCTGTTAAAAAGGTAGTAGGGTGTAATGTCCTGGTATTTGGGTGACATACACAGAGTATGAAGTGAAATTCCTATACTACGGTCGGTTATACTTTGGTTGTCACACAGTGGTTTCTCCACAAAGCATATAGATATAATATCAGACATTCTGGTTACTAGATCTATGGTTTTAGATCTAGATTTGGATAGTTTCCCAATCTGGGTACTTAGACAGCAATCTAAAGGTGTTTTAGAATGGACGATTCCTGGCACGGTAGTGTACCTGCAGGTGATGGATTCACCTTCTCTAAAGGTGTCTTACAGACTAAAGGGGAGAGGGATGTGCATGATTGGCAGATCACTTGCTTAGGCAATTGTGTCAATCATGAGATGTCAAGTACCACACCAGATGTTGTTTTTGCACGAGCTGCAATGAGTTGATATTGATCCAATCCTGGAGGAACATTCGGAAGCAGTTTTAGAACATAAGTGGATATTCTAGGATATGATAACAACAACCTCTTTTAGGAGACGGTTATCATTTCAGGCTTCCAAGGTGACCTGGATGACAGAGTGACCGTCAGAGTTATAGTTTTCCCTCTGACGAGGGGCAGTATTTTGGACAGGTAGTCCAAGCGGATACTGAAGGAGGCATGGCGCGGGATACTGATTAAGTTCAGTTTACGATACAGTCTAAGTTTGGATTTGGAGTTCATTTATTAACTAGGTCCCATCAGATATCCAAACATATTCTAAGACAGGTATTGCTCATTTCGGGAGATGGATTTCTCCGCGAACTTGAGAAAAAGAGAGACATAGAAAGAAACATCAGGGCGGATCCACTCACTGGGGCTATTCCTCGAACGCAATAGTTTCGCAAATGGGCTTTGTGAGACTGATTAGTAGAGGAGTTGGGTGTTCGGTATCACACGGGCTGTGAGTATGCGACATCGCAATAATTAGCCTTGAGTGCAAGTGGGAGATTGTTGGATATAGTACCCTCAGAGTCAATTATTGGATCACATGCACGTGATTGCAACGATTGAGGGAGGACCTACGCCGGTAGGACCGTCTTACTCAAGATGATAGTATGCTATCTGGTTTATCCTTGTCATCGTGTACTGGTTTAGGTGACCTTACAGGTCGCTATTACACGTTGATAGAGCCCTTAGGATTCTTGCTAGACTGCCAGCAGTTTGATGGCGATCATATACGTAGGAGCTGGGGTCTATAAGCACATCCTTAAAGGGTCCGTAGTCATGGGAGTTTTCGAGATAGGGCATCGATACTCCAGAGTAGACTAGTGTATACAGTCAAGACCCCGACGGGGGGCAGTGGCCGGTCTCACAAGCCACTGGTGTCAGTTGGTTCACCTAATATGTATACAGGTGCTCATTGGGTTATGAGTACACCGGGCAGGACTCGCCGGGAACATGCTAGTTGGTATTATACCTGACGTCAGATAGCAGTTCCCAGGTGACATGTGTACAGGTTAGTTCATCGACCTGAGATCGTCATTTGTCTCGTGTGAGTTCCCACTGTGCTTTGATTACTACCCTACCACGGCTTAAAAGAGTCGTGCAAACAGGTTTTAGTTGGGTACAGTCCCGAGCCACATGGAGGCAGTGAGCGGATCGGCAGGGGTTTCGTCTCTCCCGGTATTGAGGGTGGGATCGCGCTGTGTCTAGGAGAGCCATTGCACGAAGTCCTTGGCCAAGGCATGAGATTTACTGGTAGGTATTCCAGTAGTATCTCAGGTTGTTCTGGGCTACACTCCGACACGACTTGTACCGCTTTTGGGGGTCTGACTTTTACCAACCCCCTAGGCCCGCCATGCGATGCTCATAGAAGAACGAACCGGACTGTCTGGATATTGTCACTGACAGGCTCAGTAGGGTGTCCGGATGAGTTCGCTCATCGATCTCCCTTTTGGTCAATACCTGGTAGCCCGTTACGTACGGCTAATACCTCTGACGTGCTAGTGGTTAAATCCACAGCCAAAGTATTGAAGAGTCTTTAGAGTCCCCCACAGACAGTTTCTCAAGTTTCGGGCGAAACGTTGTAGAGGCCGTATGATATATGTCAGGGTCTGATCATATACGTGCACTAGTGCACGGATCATGATCGGACGGATCGTACTAGTGGGCTTTGATTTAAGCCGAATCCTAGTATTAGATTTGTTATATTACTTTAGTCTCATCGCATTCGCATTCTGTCGGAATGCAGATGCAGGTATGTATATACAGGTGAGGGGTATCCTTGTGATCCGTCACGAGTTTACTTTAGATGTTTCCATATCTTTTTGTTGTATACATTTGGGTTAATGTTTGCAAGCGGAAAATGTGAGTGGAAGTCATCATGAAGAGGAACAATTAACTAGGTGACTCATGGTCTCTTTTTTTGCACTAATGTCACTTAATTGATTGATTTGGGTATTGAATTGATGGATGGAGAGAGAAAGGGTAGCCATGTATATGGTTAGCTCTTGTATTATTTTCTTCTCACTCTCTCATTTTATCAATTCAACAAAAGAAAAGAAAAGAAAAGAGTGCCTCTTCTTCTTCTTCTTCTAGCTTACATCATCCACTAATGGCATCATCTCTAACCTCCATCCAAGCCATGAATGCAAGAGACAAAGTGATCATAAACATTCTCTACAACACCTTGGACACGTCGGCTTGCACACTTCGTGCCAGAGTTGCTTCGGATGAAGCGGGAGCCCGTAAAAAGACTCGTAGATGCCGCGAGGAGCTTGGGATGGTGGCCAAAGACCGAAGGACACGGATCGATCGGTATAGCTTTCCAACCCTTTCTCTTGTTGCTAGTTGTAGGTTAATGGTTCGATCCGGGTTTTAAGCATACGATAGAGTCGGTTTTCAAGTCAAGAAAAATTTTTGTTTCCGCATTTTGGCCTCGGAAAGACGGCCGGGGCGCTACCGTAGACTTACAAGTATGCTAACTGGTTTATCTTTATCATCGTGTACTGCTTTAGGTGACCTTATAGGTCGCTATTACACATTGATAGAGCCCTTAGGATTCTTGCTTGACTACCAGCATTATAATGGCGATCATATACGTAGGAGCTGGGGTTTAAAAGCACATCCTTAAAAGGTCTCTAGTCGTGGGAGTTTCGAGACTGGGCATCGGTACTCCATTAGTAGACTAGTGTATACAGTCGGGACCCCGACGAGGGGCGGTGGCCGGTCTCACAAGCCATTGGTGTCAGTTGGTTCACCTAAGATGTATACAGATGCTCATTGGGTTATGAGTACACCGGACAGGACTCGCCGCGAACATGCTAGTTGGTATTATACCTGACGTCAGATTGATGTTCTCTGGTGACATGTGTACAGGTTAGTTCATCGACCTGAGATCGTCATTTGTCTCGTGTGAGTTCCCACTGTGCTTTGATTACTACCCTACCACGGCTCAAAGGAGTCGTGCAAACAGGTTTTAGTTGGGTACAATCCCGAGCCACATGGAGGCAGTGAGCGGATCGGCAGGGGTTTCGTCTCTCCCGGTATTGGGGGTGAGATCGCGCTGTGTCTAGGAGAGCCATTACATGAAGTCCTTGGCCAAGACAGGATATTTACTGGTAGGTATTCCATTAGTATATCAGGGTGTTCTGGGCTACACTCTGACACGACTTGTACCGCTTTTGGGGGTCTGACTTTTACCAACCCCCTAGGCCCGCCATGCGATGCTCATAGACGAACGGACCAGACTGTACGGATATTGTCACTGACAGGCTCAGTAGGGTGTCAGGATGAGTTCGCTCATCGACCTCCCTTTTGGTCAATACCTGGTAGCCCGTTACGTACAACTAGTACCTCTGACGAGCTAGTGGTTATATCAACAGCTAAAGTATTGACGAGTCTTTAGAGTCCCCCATAGACTGTTTTTCAAGTTTCGGGCGAAACGTTGTAGTGGCCGTATGTTATATGGCAGGGTTCGATCATATACGTGCAGTAGTACACGGATCATGATCGGACGGATCATACTAGTGGGCTTTGGTTTAAACCGGATCCTAATATTAGATTTGTTGGATTACTTTAGTCTCATCGCATTCGCATTCAGTCGGAATGCGGATGCAGGTATGTATATATAGGTGAAGGGTATCCTTGTGATCCGTCACGAGTTTACTTTAGATGTTGCTGTATCTTTTTGTTGTTGTAAACATTTGGGTTAATATTTACTAATGGAAATTATGAGCTAGAAATCATGATTATGAGCATTAATTGTGACACATGCACAAGTGGTGACTCATGGTCTCTTTCTTTGTGCATGTGTCACATATTGTGATTGATTTTATGTTGATATGATGAGAGGAGAGAGAGAGAGGGCAGCTATGAGGTGAGTTTTCTCTTGTAATTTTCACACTCTCAGTCTCTCTTTTTATCATATAACAGAAGAAAAAGAAAAAGGCTTCTTCTTCTTCTTTCTCCTCTTGCTCACAACCTCCATTAATGGCATCATCTCTAACCTCCATCCATACAATTGATGCAAGAGACAAAGTTGTCACAACATTCTCTACTTCACCTTGGACACGTCGGCTAGCGAACTTCGTGCCAGAGTTGCTTCGGATGAAGCGGGAGCCCGTAAAAAGACTCGAAGATGTGGTGCCCTTTCCGACGAGGAGATCGAGACCGGAGATGCCGCGAGGAGCTTGGGATGGTGGCCAAAGACCGAAGGACACGGATCGATCGGTATAGCTTTCCAACCCTTTCTCTAGTTGCTAGTTGTAGGTTAATGGTTCGATCCAGGTTTTAAGCATACGATAGCGTCGGTTTCTAGTTTGAAAAAGTTTTCGTTTCCGCATTTTGTCCTCGGACAGACGGCCGGGGCGCTACCGTAGAATTACATGGTATCAGAGCTACGCCATTAACCTTTACTAGTTTGCTCTAACGTGTTTAGAACTTCGATCGGACGAAATTTCCAAAACCGCTATTCCAAGTCATCAAGTTTCTGTCGAATTTTTTTTTGTGCTCTAAAATTTTTTTTGGGTATGTCAGAAAATCAGGCAGGGTTTTTTAGGAGAACTGTAGAAATTTGGTAGGACGATCCAACAGTAACGCCGCGGAACCGCGGCCTTACCCTCCTTTTGGCCGCGGTTCCGCCGCTAATCTGGGGCTTCATCTCACCAACTTTCTTCAGGTGGTCTCTGACTTGGAAATGGGGTTTCTGGTAATTTTATTTTGGGCCCAGATTTATTTGAGTACTGGGTATTGTGCTTTGGGCCCACTTCGGGAAATTTTATCGATCGAAAATTTAAATATGCTGGTTCACAATATTTACATTATATTTGCGACCGTGAATGTCATTTGATCGGTAAATCTTGTCTAATTGCTATAGCCCTTTTAGACGGATTTGCGAACGTGACATTCACGTTATTGTTCTGTGTTGTGCTGTGATGTTGCGGATTTGTCGTGGTGGATAGCCTGGATGCAATGATAGTACAGTTTGGTTATATTTGTACATTTGATATTGTGGGGCGAGCGTCCGACATGTGGACCGCCTTCACTGCCTGTTTGTATATTATTCTTTTGGGGCACGACCGGGCTGAGGTCGATGTACCCGTTATATATATTTTACTTTTTGTACTAGGATTACCCTAAGGTGGGGTGCACGAATAGCCGAGTTCTAGAGGGCAACGGGCCCGCATCTTATGACTTTGAGACGGAGGGGCCTTCACTCTAGAATTGGCGGGCTATTCGCCGCACTCGTAGGGGGTACAGGTTGACCCAAGGAGGGGTGCTCAAGTTACCGGATTCTGTGAAGTGCTGGGTGGTCCATTTACTTTGCTGTAGGGGCTGCCTCGCTTCAGGTTTTGGTGGGTAACTTGCCGCGCCCGTAGGGGTCTAGGATCTCATTGCACAGGCTATCCACACGACCAGGGGAACGTCGGGTTTCAGTAGCGGCTCTATGAAACCCGGGGATCCCAGATTATCTGTATTGTTCTGTGATGCTTATTACATTTATGTGATTTTTAATTTTATCACGCCATGAGCGATTATTATATATTGACATATATACTAGTAGATGTTGTATATGTTTTACACCCGCGCTAGTCCAGTCCCCGCTCTGTCGTTAGTTAAGTAACCTATCGGGTGATGACGGGACCCAGTGGCGAATGCGGATGGCATATACGTACATCATATTTTCGTTCTTTTGTGGTGTGATTAATTGATGGGACTTCATTGATTCAGATCAATGCAAGCTAAACAAACCTATTCTGATGTTGTTGGAACATTTTTCAAAAAGCTGTTATTGCAAGGACGTTCTCTTTTGTTTTGCACAGTTGTAGTCGGTTATGAATATCCAGCACCTCAGTCGACGAGGCAAGGGCCGAGATCCCTTCACCGGGAGTGACCCCTTGGCCAGAAGTTTGCGTCAGGGTAATAACTTCACTATAGTCGATTACTTTTTGCTTTGCATCGCGGTATTCAGTTGGAATATCCTGCACCTCATTCTACGGGGAAAGAGCCGAGATCCCTTCACCGGGAGTGACCTCTTTTGCAAAGGTTTTCGTCACTATATTTTTATAAAAAGATATTCGGTTCCTTCAACGATATCAAGTTCATTACGTTAAAGGTTTTTCGCCAAAAACCATTCGTAGCCCTCCGTCATTTCAGACGGGTAGCACTTAGTATTCATGCTATGTTTGTTGGCCAAAGTCAAGGCATAGTGTATGGTAGCTATTTATTACTTTTCTGTTGCATAGATAGATGAGTTAGTTTGGGATAGTCGTACTGCTTTGTTGGCCAAAGTCAAGGGTAGGTACGGGTGGGTTCAAATTAACTTGGACAATGATGGGTATAACTTGACATGTGACTTATGATTTGTTGGCCAAAGTCAAGGTCATAAGAGCATGGGGTAAAAATCACATCGGGGGTTTCTAAAGAAACTGAAACTTGCAAGGCATGCGCATACCTTCTGGAGTGTGATAACGTGAGTGGATTCCATCACATTATCATGCGATGATAGTTAGATCCCGATTCCCACTGATGAGTTGGTTTACTCCTCGGGTGATCCCGACTAATTCTTCTTTCAGGGTTGGAGGATAATTTGAGGATACAGTGGGAGGTTTCCTGATTTGATAAATTGATAACCATTCTGATCTAGGTTAGAGTGCACGCTGAGTGTTTCTTTTCTCTCTCTCTTTGGCAGCGACCATGGCCCGACCCTTGACTACGACTCATTGACCTTGACTATAGAAGACCCGACAGCCAACCTCGCTTGAAGCAATTCGTTCGAGCTCTCATATCTTGTGATACGAGATTGCTCTCCATATAAATCTTTGTTATGGAGGAAGACAGAAACTAAGTCCATCTTCTCGTGCTGCCTCTGGTATGCACCATCAACCGAGGCCAACATGAGGCACTTGGCATTCGCACAGTCCTTTTCCGATCATCATCCATGACGGTGGAAACTGGACCTGAGACGGCAGGGATTTGAGTAGTGAAGAGGTGTTCCAGCTTGTCATGGGTAATGGACATCTGGACAGACCTTTGCCAGTCACTACAGTCAGATTCAGTCATTTTATTATATAGATGTAACCTATGTCTGGTAACTGGATCGCTGAAATTAAGAGAGAGAGAAGAAAACACCTAACATGATACTCTTGCAAGTTTAGATTGGTTTTTAGTTTATCTAAACAGGATGGCTCTCACTGTTTCTCGAATCCTTCCTCAAACCATAAAAGAAGAACTAGTCGGGATTGATCTCTCCTTACAATACTTGCTTAACCGTTTAGCCAGGCCGATGTCGGTACTTCGAGGGGGGTTTACGATGCTTTTGCGAAGTTCCTTAATTAAATAACCTCTTTTCCCTGTGGGTATAGCCCCGCTAACACCTTTCTAGACACCTACTTGGTTTATAGCATTGATCGTTAAGAGAGAAAATTTTCCGAGGAGTAGCATATACTCACAGTAGGATCGGGATCCAAATTTCATTGTGTGATAATGATGAAGGAATCCTACCAAAATTATCACACTCAAAATGGTATGCAACACTAGCAAGTTTCAGTTTCTTTAGAAACTCCCGATGTGGATATTTGCCCCATGCTCTTATGATCTTGACGAAGGCCAACATATCATAAGTCACATGTCAAGTTTTACCCGTCATTATCCAGGTTAATTTGAACCCACCCGTACATACACTTGATGAAGGCCAAAATAGCAGTATGACTGTCCCAAACCAACGCATCTATCTATGCAACAAATAAATATTCGGCAGCTACCAATCACTATGCCCTGGCGAAGGTCAAAATACATAGCTTGAATACTACTGAATATTTAACCGAAATGACGGAGGGCTACGAATGGTTTTGGCAAAACCGTGAACATAGTGAACTTGATATAATCGAAGGAACCTGATAGCTTTTAAAAGGAGTGGTTTAAGCTCCGCGTTTTAAAAGTTTTCTGTTTTTGAAAAAACCGAGTGGTTTTGAAATTGTTCCAACGATTCAGCTTTGGTTTATTTTCTTTGCATTAATATAGTGTGTCCCATCAATTAATCCTACCATTGCAGAAAACACCGAAAATATGACGTACGCTTATGCCATCCGCATTCGCCACTGGGCCCCGTCATCACCCGTTAGGTTACTTAACTAACGACAGAGCGGGGCTGGACTTGCGCGGATGCAAAACATAAGCAACGCCTGCTTGATATCATATATAGATATAAACATTCGTAAGATGCAATGATATCCATTCCAGATCACAGATGAACACATTGGATATGCTAGGAATCCGTGTTTCGTTCGAGCCTGCAACGAAAGACGGATTATACGGTCGCGATGAACAACCAAACCCCACCCTAGACCCTTACGGTTGCGGCAAACTACCCGCTAAATACCCGAAGTGAAGCAGCCTCCCTCAACAACGTGAGTAGGCCACTCAGCACTTCAATGTACCCGGTAGTTTGTGCACCCCACCTTGGGTCTATCCTAGGAGCAAAAACAATAAAAGAAATAATATACAATGGTGGCTACAACCTCAACCCGGATGTGCGACCATGAAATAATATTACATCAAATTACAAATATTACATTGAATGAAAAAAGAAAACCCTCATCTCACATCCCCGGCTATTCATCGCGACGATCTAACAAGTTCATATCCACAAACCAACATCACAGATCACAGATATATACAACCCCTACTAATCGATGTATAGCGATTAGTAGACGTTCAGTACATATATCACATTACAGATATAATCCAATTAGCTAAAGTTTATAGAACTTCAATCAAAAACTATATTTGAATCTACCCTAAGTAAAATCCAGTACTCTAACAAATCTGGGCAGAAACAAAACTTCCCAGAATGCACAAAACCAACACAGAGAATCCCAGAAGAAATTTGGTGCGCAGCCGAGTTGACTCGGCCGCGGATCCGCGGCCTTATGAGCGATTCAGGCGCCCAAATTTCTACAGTTTTCTCTAAAAAGCCTGCTTGTATTTTTCATGTCACTGAAAATGTTTTTAGGACTATTTTAAAAATCGACAGAAAATACAAGTTTCGGTGTGTTTTCGGGATTTTTTCCGTGATCGAAGTTCTAACGACTTTGCTAACATGTTAGTTGTTGTTTAGCTAGGCTCTGATACCACTGTAAGTTTATGTAACCCACCCCGGTACTTACGGGGAGGCGGAAAGAGTAAAAATCAATTTTTATCACAAGAGAACATAGACTAACCATGAAGGATCTTTGCTAAACAAAAACTAACAAACAATCTACGAGTTCTAACAACTAGGGTAGAAGGTTATACCTAGTTCTTGAACTCCTTCTCTTCTTGTTGTGGTCCTCCTTGATGTGAGCTCCTTGGAGTGGTGTAGACGGCTTCTCCTCTTCGTCTTCTCTTTGCCAAAGAAGGATCCACCCGAAGGCCTCTACCTTGAGCTCTTACCTCAACAAAGATGTAACTAGAGTGCTTGGCTTGCTAGACTAAGAACCCTAGAGTTAATAGAGAGGTGTTTTGATGTTTTGATCTCACAAAGCTTATATTTTTCAACTCATGAAACAAGAGAGCTTTTGAGAGAGGAAGAGGAGAGAGCTTTTCAAGAGAGAGAAAGAGCAAGAGAGAATGAGAATAATATGAACCTTGCTCTCATATGAACCAAAAAGGATAATGAAAATTTTAATTAGGATAAATTATCACGGTTGATGTTGATTTGACCCTTATCATATCATAATAAATGCTAAGCATGCTCACAAAAAAATATCCAAGTCAACATGGGTCAACTTGGTCAAAGGGTCAAACCTAATTAACCATGCTACAATTATCACTAATAAAAACTCATTAATCAATTTCCTCAATCTCATTATGGTTTTAATCAAGTCAATGGTCAAAACCCTAATGAGGTTCCTCCGCCTCTGTCAACTGTGTATACACACCCGCATCCGTGTTCCGAGGAACACGAACACTATGAGACAAGATCAATCCCAAAACAAATACTAGGATCTGGCTTAAACCAAAGCACGCTAGTAATAACTGCTCGGACACCAAACGTGCACAAGTGCGCGTATGTGAACGAACCCCGTCGTAAAACCATACGACCTCTACTCTGTTTTGCCCAAAGGTGAACAACCCTCTGTATAGGACTTTAAAGACTCGACACTACGCTGGCAGTGGGTTTAACTATAGGCCGCAAGCGGTACTAGCTGTACGTAACGGTCCCAGGTAGATGCCGATAAGAAGACCGATGAGGTGAACCCATCCGAACTCCTACTGAGCCTGAATATGACAATCTCCATACAGTCCGGTCTGTTCGTCTAAAAGTATCGCATGTCGGGCCTAGAGGGCGATAAACGTCAGTCCCCTAATAGCGGTATAAGTCATGTCGGAGTGTAGCCCAGAACACCCTGAGAAAAGACTGGAAACACTACCAGTAAATCCCGCTTGCCCTGTCCAGGAACTTTGTGTAATGGCTCTCCTAGACACAGCGTGATATCAACCCCCAATACCGGGAGAGACGAATCCTGTCTAACCGCTACTGCCTCCAAGTGCTTCAGGACTGCACCCAACTACTACCTGTTTGCACGACTCCTTTGAGCCGTGGAAGGGTAGTAATCAAAGTACAGTGGGAACACACTCGAGGCGAAGTAGCAGTGTCAAGTCGATGGACTAAGCTGTACTCCTGTCACCTGGGAACTGTTATCTGACGATAGGTATAGTACCAACCAACAGTTCCCGATGAGTCATGTCCAGTGTACTCATAACCTAACGAGCACCCGCATACTATCTCCAGTACGACGTACTAATGGCTGTGGGACAGACCATCTTCCCTACTGGGATGAGAAGCGTATACGCTAGTTTATTGAATGATTTTTGTTGTGTCGTATGTTTATAGAAACTAGATTTTAGAAATCACAACCAAAAATATTTTGACCGCAATCAATAACGGTGTCGGATGTAGCGCGTTAGTAAGTGCGGATCGTCCACAGGGAAAGTGAGTTCCGTTCAATTTTCGAATTAGATGAGTTGAAAATTTAAGGCAAAGAAAAGAAAACAATTCATGATTTGTAATTGTAGATCAAAAGTAAGAAAAATCTAGATCTAAAAGAAACATTAAAACAAGAAGAGAGATGAGAGATAATTTCCAATCAACACTCAAGATTATAAGGATAGCTCGTAGGAGTAAATCGGATCTATAGATGTGATGAGATCTAATGATTACTCATTCTTATCCTTTAACGAATTGGTACTAGATCGATGAGAATTCATCGAGGTTTAAGGATCTTGCGAGGGAATTAGGAATTTCGCAACTCATCCTTTGTCCTTTCGATGGATCGCATTCAAATTCTAGCTTCTAGTTAATCAAATGTTTAATAGTTGTTCCCTAGTTTCGAGTGAACACGATCAAGAAAGCATCATCTCAAAACTAGGTTATTAATCATTTGATTCACTAGAATTTCCAAACATTATAGGATTTAAGAATTGTAAAAATATCTAAATCATCATCATCTAAAGATCGTCACAACTCCTACACGAGCGGAGATTACTCAAACATCATGATCACAAACACAATCACAAATTGAGATCTAATCTTTATGCTTGAATTAAAAGATAAGCAAGAGTATAGAAAATTCACCTATTTTTATCGACAAATTTCATTACAACTCTCTTGAATTTACAAAAGGAAGGAACTAGATCGTCGATTTCGGCTTCGCTCGGCTTCTTTAGTCGCGGATCGGCGTGGATCTCTTGCTCCGTTGGAATCCGGCGTCGCTTCTAAAGGTTGAAGGCTCTCTTGCTCGAATTGCTCTCGGGATCTTGATCTTGATTTTGAATTGGGGATGGGGATTGAATTTGGCACAAGCTTTTGTCACTAAACTTGTGGGTTGAAGATGGCGGTAATTCTTGAACAATTTGCAACCTTGATCTAAGCTCCTTTTTATAGACCTCTAGATTTAGAATTGAAATTTGAATTCCCCCCACAAGTTAGTTAACCAAATGATTTAAAATTTCCCTCCAAAAAGTTAGTTAAGCCTAAAATTTGAATTTTCCCTCCAAGAAGTTGTTAAGCCGAGCCTTCTAGAAATGCCACGTGGAGCTTCTGGGGTCTTCTGAAAGCTTTGGCCATTATAGGTAAGCACGTGCCCAAAATTGAAGCCATGATCTCATCAAAGCGCCGCGGTTCCGCGGCTCAAGCCAGCTCCCGCCGCGGAACCGCGGCTCTTTGGAGGCCTCTGGGCTTGAACTCTCTGCTGTGGTCTTGGGCTGTCCAATGGGCCTTATTTTGATATTTTAATTTCTCTTAAGCCTTCTGTACTGCTACCAGATCTTTAGCCTTTGAGTTGGCGTATCGTTTATCAGATCTTTTCCCAATTTTGGGCTCTGCTTCCGGAATTTCCTGCATAGACTCCAAGACAAGAGTTGCGCAATACAAGGATGATGCGATGCCATGAAAAACACACAATTTCCCAAAAAGTGCCGATTTTAGTACACAGTACAAGTAATTCAATATTTTACATGTGTTTTGTAAATATGTGTGATATGAATACCGAATACCTCTACTTGACTGCAAAAGGTAGGGAAATTGCCGTGTTAGAAATACAGTATTTTCGACTGATCACTAGTCTACTCCGGAGTATCGATGCCCCATCTCGATAATCCTACGACTAGGGACCTGTATAAGGATGTGCTTGTAGATTACTCAGCCCCTACTAGTGTGACTGCCATCACAACGCTGGTAATCAAGCAAAGTTCCTAAGGGCTCCACTAATATGTATAAGCGATATGCTAAAAGAAACACATGCACATATTTAAGTAGAAACAAACCAAGTAGCATACTACCATTTTGAGAAAGATTGTCTATACAACTGTGAATATCCCAAGCTTCCATTAAATAATATACAAACTAGTATGATACAGTAATGGCCTCTAGAGCATATACACTAACATGATGTCGGTATAAACCTCGTGGTGGTGTTAGGGTACACTTTAAGTTCCCACTGTACTTTGATCACTACCCTACTACGGTTCTACTGGGTCGTGCAAACAGGTTTTTGTTGGGTACAGTCCCGAGCCACATGGAGATAGTGAGTGATTGTTGGGGATTCGTCTCTCCCGATATAGGGAGTCGATATCGCACAGTGTTCAATTGGACAGGACCATAAGACCTTGGCCAAGGCAGTTGGGATTTACTGATAGGTTGATTTTTAGTTTCCCGGATTGGTCCTGAGCCGCATCTGCACGAATTATCAGGTTATTAGGGTCTGACGTTTACCAGCCCCTAGACCCGGTATGCAATACTCTCAGACGAAGAGACCGGACTATATGGAGATTGTCACGGATAGGCTCAGTAGGGATCCTGATGAGTTTGCTCGTCGGCCTTCCTTTTCGACAGGTACCCGGGTAGCAGTTACGTACAGCTAGTACCGCTGACGTGCTTATGGTTATGGATTTATCCAGTAACTCACTGCCGGCGTACTGTCGAGTCTTTAGAGTCCCACACAGAGGGTTTCCCTGGTTCAGGAAAAATGATGTAGTAGCCATATTGGATACGTACAGGGTTCCGATTGATTGATTGTACCGTGTACCCGGACTTTCGATAGGACAGTTGATAATACTAGCCAGCTTGGGATTGAGCCGGATAATTAAATCAGGTATTGATTTAATAATTTACATATATATATTTCTGTAACATTTTAAAATATTTTAGGTAATTAATTATTTTATTTATTTAATTAAAAATGTTATTTTGTAATTTTATTGTAATAAAAGGACCTTTTAATATGTGGTAGAATAATTTAGTAAAGAAAGTAGTTTGTTTATATAATAATTAGTGTCATGAGGGGTTTTGTGGAAAGTTTAATTCTTTGTGAGAATTGGAGTTGTGTGAGGATTTTTATGTTAAAGTGTTAGGTAATGGTTAAGACTAATTCAAACCTCATTGATACCACACCCTAGATTGAACATCAAGCCCACACCTCCTACTTGCATGAATACACACCATCCTTCATGGTGACACCTCCTCCTAGCCTTATCATTCATTATTCTTATCTTGTTCATATTTGTTTCAGTTGATGTATTAAGATTTGAAACAAATAACCTAGCCTAGTGAAAATCCTCTACCTCATTTAAGAAAGAGAAATGAAATGAAATGCTAAGTATTTGTGTTCCTCAACTCAAACCCTCAAGCTAGGACCTTTTGGACTTGCGAAATTCTTGAAGAGCCATTCAGTTGATTTTCCAAATAGGTATAATCTCCAACCCAATATATTTTTATTACAAGTACTGTTTAGAGTAGGATGTAGAATATCAGTAAATATCGTATTTTGTTAGATTCTTGCTCTGTTTTGAAACTGCTATGAGTTAGTTAATATTTAGAAAAATCAAACAGTACCTTAACCTTGTAAATTGGGCCTAGAATATACACTATAAACACGGACCCATTCTATGAATTTTCGACTGGCGACAATCCCCATTTTTCCGATCTCGCCGGTTTTTCATGGGAATTGGCTGTTGAGTTTTCTACGGCAGCTCACTGTATATATTTTAGGGTATCTGGTATAGTTATATTATGTTATATGTTCTGTATATAAAATCTGGAAGTAAATTCTTATTTTGGTTATAATTCTAAATATGTTACGGATATTTCGTGTCACGATTCTGTTTTCCCAGTTACGAACAGCAAAGGGTTAACTCTGGTTAGTATAGGTTTTTGATAGTTCACAATATTCGCACGTAACACGTTTAGAATGTAAGTCTTATAGTTTTCACGTTTTCGCCGTATCGGAGTTTAGCCGTTTCTTATACGAAAGTTAATTTCGATGTTAGGTTCGACCGCGGGGACTTCGGAGGCCGCAAGAAAAGGAAAGGGGTTGATGACATCCGAGTAGATTCGACGTGTTCCGGTGAGTAGACTAAACATCTACCGGGGGATTTTGTAAGGATGGCGTAATACGCCCGTAATTAGAAGTTTGGCTAATTATTTTCCTTTGCGTTGTGTATATGTTTAAAACTAAAAACTTCATCGTATGCATTCATATCTATAAATTTCCATTTTCTAACACTTGCTAGGACACTGCACTAATTATCGATGAGTCATGTTGCACGCACACAAACCTACATCTTACACTACACCTCATCGGTATTGACATGTCATGTTCTCACTTAGAACTTGTTATGTCACATATGATTCACTTCATACCATAAGCATCATTAATAGTAATTAGTTTGCATCAATGTTATTATGGACACTTATCATGCTTTACTTTCAATTGTTGTTAATTGTAGTATAAGGTGTATTGGATTATGAGGATTTCTGGTTTTGATGTGTTATGCACTATTAAGTTATACTCGGCAGTTCTTCATGATTGATGTGATATGTCCACCATGAGATGTTGTTTTAATGATTTGGTTTTATTCCGGACCGAGTGTAGGAGCTATACGGTTGTGGATTTTTACGTTATCCGGACTGAGTGGGGGATTATACAGTCGGATTCATGGTGGACCCGGTCGATACCGAGGGGCAGGAAAACCGCATTTAAGACGGGGAGCCTACTGAGGATACTCGATACCGGAGATAATTGTAAAACACGGCGGATATCTGGTGGATACCGACCGATGTTACTGGTTGACAGGATCGTTCGGGGAACGATGTCTGCTAAAACAGAGGATCTGTGTCGATGTTGGACATGGAAAAATAAATCTTAAATTGGAAATGACCAATGTTCAGTGATATTTAATGACATTTCAGTATTTTGTTATACATTCATTTAATACATATTCATACATCAATGTGATACTATACATCATGCTTATCTTATTGCTTTTACTATTATTTCGGCATGCTTACAATTTCAACTGTTAGATGTTAGTTTTGCTCACTGAGTTGGCAACTCACCCCCGTTGTGCCTTAGTTCCTTGCAGGAGACACATGGATGCATAGCAGCAGTGCGGATCCACTTGTCAGCTTATATCGCTTATTTTACTAGGTGGGTTACATATACAGTAACCGTCTATTTTTGATATATGTATTTTGGATCAATTATCACTCCATCAGACCCTGTATAATTGACTTAGAACGAAATATGCTTGTATATGTTTTGATTTAATTGAGTGAGATCATCTAGTTGTGTTAAATTATGCTTTCTTTACTTATGCATGAAATTCTTCGCTTTGAGTGTCGTATTGTTGTTGCTTATTGATTTCCGCTGTTTGGCGTTATTTTGCTCCCAACTAAGGACGCAACTTATTTCAACATTTTACAACTACTTTTATTAACAATTAAAAAGGAGGTGCTGTCGAAATTTTAAATGCTAAAAAAATCAGTTGTTTAGATTTCATTTCTTAAAAAGAAATCATTCTACATGCTACCTCATTCTTTTTACTTTAAAACTGAAATTTTCTTAATTCCGCAAAATAGGGTTTTGATCTTGGTTTTCTGGCTTACTCGGATTGTGTCGGCATCTTTAGATGTCATACAATCTAAATTTCATTCACGCACCCAATTTCGGGTCGTGAAAAAGGTTGTATCAGAGCTTAGGATTAACCTTACGGAACCTAGAAGTGATTTGATGTTAATAGGCTTTAATTTCGTTATGTAGGTGTAGGAATGCATGGCACGACATCAAGGTTTCGGGAGGCATCGTCTATGCCATTTTCAAAAATTTGCCATGCTAAACAATCCTAACCCTAGAATCTTAAATAGAGATTTAGACAATACAACATATAAACTACTTTACAACTAAGTGAATATGGAATACAACCTTTGTAGACCGGTCCTTCACTTCAAAAGCTCCAAGATGTAATCCTTTCGCTCCAAGTAGTGATCTTACGGACTCTAGAACGGCTCCACAAGATGAAAGGAACAACCTTGCACGATGTCTTCGAGGCCGAAGATGATGTACGTCGAGGAGACACTAACCTAAGCTACCTCTTCACTAATTAGGGATTAGTGAAGCTAACACCCTAAACTAAATTTCTAATCTAGTAGAGGATGATGAAGTAGGATTTTTGCTCACTTTAGAATTAATTTTCTCACTCTTTTTCTTCTCCTCTCAAAATCCTAGAGAGCTCTCTCTTGAGCTTGAAGAAGATGAAGCAAATAATAGATGAGAGAGTGATAGCATGGATGAGAAATATCTCATATAACTCATGTAGAGACTTAACCTTGGGTTTAGATAATGGTTGGGTTAACAAATATCTAGTGCAAGATAAAACTAGTGGACTAAGTCAATGGATCTCCAAGCTTCTACAAGCTTCATGCCATGTGACCAATTTCCAACTAATATTTGATTTAGTCTAAATAAATAAACCCTACATTATCATTAGCAAGGTGTAAGTCTCATACACCCATGTTACTTGTGGCATCAAGCATGACACAAAAAAGAAAACACAATTAATATATATCACATATATATTAAGTGTGCACATGTGAGAAAAAGAAATGCTTAAGGAAGCTAATATTAGTTAATGTAAATTAATATCTCAAATATATAATTATACATTAAATCATTAAATCAACACTTGATTTAATAATCCGGACATATCTCATATGACCGACAAATATTATTTGTATCAACTTATAGAATCAACACTTGATTCGATAACCCGGCTATATCTCATATAACCGACCGACACAGTATCGACTTATCGAATCAACATTTGATTTGATAACCCGGTTATATCTCATATAACCTAACGATAACATAAATCGCGAGAATAGAATACGTTATCACATAGTCGTATTAATCTCGGTCCCGCACATATCATATATGTGCTCCTACTTCGTTTTGCCTCAGTCAGTAAAACCTCTGTGTAGGACTCTAAAGACTCGTCAATACGCCAGCAGTAATTGATGATCATATCAAGCATCCACAAGCCGTCAGCGGTACTAGCTGGATGTAACGGCTACCCGGATATTGAGCGATCAGAATATCAACAAGCAAGCCTGCTCTTACTCCTGAAAAGTATTAGTTATATGTATGCCCTAGAGGCCATTACTATACATAGGATGTATATTGTAGTGGATGCTTGGACATATATAGGGATGACTTTCTTGCTCGATATGATAGTATGCTATCTGGTTACTCTTTACCTTAACGTGTACACTGATTGTCTCTCTGTTACATGTTGGTAAAGCCCTTAGGATGTGTACTTGACTACCTGGACTATGATGCAGATCATACTAGTGGGGACGTGGTAGTCCATAAGTACATCCTTCAAAGTCCCTAATCGTGGGTGTATCGAGACGGGGCATCGATATACCAGAGTAGACTAGCGTGTAGCTTCTCGACCCATATAGATGGGCGATGGATGATCCCATATCCATTGGTGTTTGACATCAGAGATGATATACGGGTGCTCAGTGTAGACTGGGTACACTGGACGGACTCGCCGAGAACTCCCAGATGGTATTATAACTCATGTCAGATAGCAGTTCTCTGGTGACACTGGTACAGGTTAGTCTGTAGACCCGAGATCGTCATAGAGTCTTGTGTGATTCCCACTGTGCTTTGATTTCCATCATACCACGTCCAAGAGGGCGTGCAAAAAGGTGGCTTTTGGGTACAGTCCCGAATCACATGGAGGCAATGAGCGATAGGAGGGGTTTCGTCTCTCCCGGTATAGGGAGTTGATGTTGCGCAGTGCTCGATTGGCTATAACAGGAAGTCCTTGGCAAAGGCTGTTTTAGGAATTTACTGGTAAGTGTTACTAGTAATTTCTCGACCCGTTATGAGCCTATATCGACACGACTTATCGAGTTATTGGGGTCTGACGTTTACCACCCATAGGCGAGATATGCGACATATCAGACGAACAGACCGGACTGTACGGTAGTGTTACTGGTTGGATTCATAGGAGTGTGAACGGGCTTGCTCGTTGATCTTCTGATCGCTCAATACCCGGGTTGCCGTTACGTTTAGCAGACCGCTTGCGGCTTGTGGGTGTTTGATATGATCATCACCTACTGCCGGTGTATTGACGACTCTTTAGAGTCCTACACAGGGGTTTCCTGGCTCAAGCGAAACGAAATAGGAGCGCATATGAGATATGTGCGGGACCAAAAATAATACCAGTATGTGATACTGTATTCTATTCTCGCGATATATGTGACATTGATCGGTTGTATGCGATATAGCCGGGTTATCGGATCAAGTGTTGATTCGATAAGTTATTACTATTGATATTAGTCGGTTATATGCAATATGACCGGATCGTTAAATCAAGTGTTGATTTAATGATTTAATTTATAATTTTATATTTGATATATTATTTTACATTAACAAGTATTGGTTCATTTAAGATTGATTTTCTCACTTGAATGTGCACATTGTTTATATGTGATATATGCAAGTGTACATGTTTGTATCATGTTTGATGATACAAACAAGTTGAGTGTATGAGACTTGAACCAAATCAAGGTTAAATTAGGGTTTACTATTTTCCTAGCATATAACAAAAGAGTGTGACTTTGGTCAAAGTTATCAAGCTTCATGAAGCTTGATAAACATTGACAAAGTCAACTCTTTTGTCATTTGTTCAAGATATTAGTTAACTCAACCCTTAACCTAATGCTTTGGTTAATTCTCTACATGAGTTAAGCATGAGGGCTTAACTTAACCATGGTGCCATTATTTATTGGATAAGTTTCATTTGGATAATGATTCATATGATTCTTTTCTTCTTCTTCTCCTTCATCAAGCTCACAAAAGCTTGCTAGCTCCAATGGTGCCATGGGAAAAGAGTGAGAAATCCAATTCTAAAGTGAACCCACTTCCTATTTCTTCATCCTTTACTACTTGCCATGTAGTATAGGGTGTTCTCTTCACAAAGTTTTTGACCAAGTGAAGGAATAGCTTGAGTTTGAGTCTCCCCGACGTAGATCATCTTCGGCCTCAAAGTCAATGACCTAGCCCGATCATTTCTCCGACGAAACCATCGCTAGAGTCCGGGATCCAATGATCGCCGCGGAGGGACGTCAACACCGAGCTTTAGAAGTGGAGGACCGGATCTACAAAGGTTGTAATCCCTTTCACTTTCTAGTAAAGTTGTTTGCTAGCTTTTCATTTCGCCTAATCTCTAGTTAACGATCTTCATTAGGGTTTCTCGGCACATAAATTTTTGAAATTGGCATGGTAGATGCCTTGTGGAACCTCATGAGTGTGCCTAGTAACCCTACAGTGGTATCACAGCCTAGCTAGAGCTTTAGGGGAAGTGTAGACGAAGTTAGAAACGCGATCGAACCCCGAAACCCCATACGACACCCCTCTCTGTACATATTTTAAAACAGTGGATTTTTCCAAATTAAAAATCCTCAAAAATATCAGCAGGAAACTACAAGGGTTACTGTGAAGCACGTGACTGTAATACGACTAAAGCTCCGCGGAACCGCGGTCTTAACATGGTATTGGCGGCGGTTCCGCGGCCGTATGTAATGATCAGGGAATCCTTTTGGCACAGTAACCTCAGTTGGTGTTTGCTGATTCTTCTGGGAATTTTTATGTTTCACTAAAGAGTTGAGTTTTCTGGGGTGTATTGGGGACTCGATAATTCGATCGGATTATTTAACTTTGTTTATGAAGTTTTTCCGGATAATTTTAGAACATGTTAAAAAGTTTGACCGGATATAAATACCCAATTTTTCCCCTGCCGGGAAATTTCCAAGTGTTGGATTTTTCCATAGTTTAAGAACGTCTAAGTAGTGCAAGTAACGCGATGGACCCTCTAGAAGACAACAAACCTTAACTCGATTATGTGACCATCTTGAACTGCCCTTTGAACCTTAGGGTTTGGGGCAGTACGGCGTGCCACATGTGAGGCGTTGGCTTGACCCTTCTACGGCTGGACCGTTGGTACTGTGGCATGAAGTCGATGTTTTTAAACTTATTTCATGTGTTGAGCTGTTTCGGGAAAACTTGGGTGTTTGATTGTTCGATCGGAAAGTTTATGATTTTCTATTTATCTGGAATGTGATACAATATTTGGAATCCACAAGTAGTTATGAGATAACTAATTTGGATGTTATAAACATAGCAGTTTAGTCTCAATTGATCGGTTGCCACGGAATTTTGATGCGATCAAAAGTCCGTCGCAATCACGTAGCGTACGCGGATACTCGTCGGGTAAACTTAATAGACAGCCATGCCCCATAGCCCCGACCAAGTGACTGTAGGAGAACCCCGTCGCCAAAAGCATCCGTTTGGGTGCTCGCGGCAACGGTGTTCCGCCTTAGTGCACTTCGTCGACGGCATCCGGGGGTGCGGCCGTCTACTAAAGTTTGCGACGAGCATTCGATCACCTTATCGGGAATCTTGTTGAATTGCCCGACTAGATACTGAAAAGTGTTTTCGATATAGAGACTAAAATGCGGAGTTTATAATTGTTAGGCATGCAAGGAGGTTGCGGATTCCAACTGTTGTAGTTTTACACTTTCTTTTCTGTGACCGTAAGTGTAATATGTGATATCGCCGGTTTCGTTGCTATATGTCAACGACAATTGGGATGCGCTTATTTACTTACGTTGATGACATGTGATGTTATGTGTTGCTGGATATGTTATATTGGATCGTCGCGTTTTGAATAGCCGGGGGTTTTATGTAAGATGAGAGTTTTTATTTTCATTCATGTAAAAACTTGTATGTAATATTCTTTTATTGGGGCACTTACAGGTTGCGGAAGATGTCACCATTGTACATTATTTACTTTTCCGCACTAGGATAGACCCAAGGAGGAGGGCATAAGTAACCGAGTTCTGGAGTCCAGTGGGAGACCAACTCGAGGAGTCGAGTCCGGGTCTCCCATCTCTAGAATTGGTAGGGTTGCTTGCCGCTCTCGTAGGGGTCTAGGGGTGTGGGTTTGGCTATTCATCGCATCCATGGAATCCGTGTTTTATACTGGCTCGTATTAAAAACACGGACGTCCTAGTATATCCAATATTTCATATAATATTTTCTGCTGCGTTATCTGTGATGTGATCATGTGATATGTTCAGATAGATATTGTATATAGTATATATGATATATTATATAGACATTACTTATGTTTTACACCCGCGCTATCCCTTCCCTGCTCTGCCGTTAGTTACCTAACCTAACAGTGCACGAGGGGACATCGAGGCGAATGCGGATGGCATAAGTGTACGTCGTATTTATCTGTGATGTTTAGGTGTTTAAATGATGGGAATTCATTAATATGATTAATGAAAGAAAAGAAACCTAAAAGATGTTGTGGAATCGAATTTTCAAAAACAGGTAGTTACAGTTCTTGCTTTGCATCGCGGTGTTCCTTGTAGAACATCCTGCACCTTATTCGATAAGGAAAGGGCCGAGATCCCTTCACCGGGAGTGACCCCTTTAGCAATGACTGGCAGATGCTACACCCCTCGGTTTTTCTTTTGATTGCTTTTGGAATTCTTGCTTTGCACAGCGGTATATATGATATATCCTGCACCTTATTCGATGAGGAAAGGGCCGACGATCCCTTCACCGGGAGTGACCCCTTTAGCAAAACTAGAAAAGCCTAAAAAACACTCCATTTAAAATTCAGTCGATTCTACAACGATATCAAGTTCATTACGCAATGGGTTTTCATAAAAACCTGTCGTAGCCCTCCGTCATTTCAGATAAGTACTAGTTAGTATTCGTGCTGCGGTAGTTTGGCCTCCATCAAGGCGTAGTCTACGGTAGCTAACTAATGCTTATCTGCTAGCATACGATGCGATTGGATTAGGGTATTCGTACGGCGTTGTTTGGCCTCCGTCAAGGGTCGTGCGGGTGGGTTTAATTCAATCAGGAAATGACGGGTTGAACTTGACTAGCGGACTATGGGTAGTTTGGCCTCCGTCAAGGTCATAGGACGCTAGGGGCAAAATTATCGGGAATTTCAAGTGTTGAAATTTGCAATGAGATTGCATACCTTCTATGAGATAGTTGGATCCCGATACCCGCTGTGAGTAATTGTTACTCCTGGGAGAGTTTTACACATTACAATTAGCCGATCAAGTAGGTGTCTAGAAAGGTGTCAACGGGGTTACGCCTCTGGGAAAACGAGGTTTACTTTAATTAGGTCCTTGGGAAAGCACGGGGAACCTCCCTCAAAGTACCGACACTGGCCTGGCTGAAAGATTGGCGAACTTGTAGCGTGTAATTAATCCCGGCTAGTCTTTACTTTTAAGGTTTGAAGGAAGATTTGATAAAAACAGTGGGAGCTATCCTGATTAGATAAAATAATAACCAATCTGATCTTGCAAGAGCGCACGCAGAGTGTTTTCTTCTCTCTCTCTCCAGGTAGCGACAATGTCACGCCTTAATCAAGATAATAATATGGATGTATTGACCGAACCTACTTGTTAAACTGAGCTGGGGAACGTTGGACCCGCTCCAACTTATAATTGTTATAAGACCGAGCAGGAATTAGGGGAATACCAGGATTCCCATGCCGCCCAAACGAAGAAAGTGCATGAGATGCATCTCCTTCGGATGTGTTCATTACAAAGAACTGTTTCTCAGTATCCTCTGCGTCCTGGGTATTTGATACCGGATCAGGATCCCAGATATGTAATTAGTTACATAGGGCTACAGAAAGGTAAAGAACTGAGAACGGGTGATAAGTTTTATGAGGCAGAAAATGGTGCAAGTGTTGCAGCCAAGTCTGTTGGTCACTGTCACCCTGTATTACTAGAATACATTGATTCTGAACAAATGTTATTAGATACCGAACCTGATGTACAAAATCATATCAGTCTCTTTATTAGTAAAGAAGGATATAATTTTGTATTGTTGTATAATGTTTTGTACATTTCCTATATCAAGAGTTGATCGGTTCAGGCACGTTATCTAAAAGCATTGACGTTCTAAATCAAACTATAGTTCTTAGTATACAGAACACACACAAGAGGAAGAGTTCAGAAATGAACGAATCCTTCTTGAGGTATTGTAGACTAGGTCATGTCAATGCGACCCGACTAGCTAAGTTACAATGAGATGCATATTTAAATCAGTTTGAATTTACATCTTGTGAAACTTGCCAGTCATGTCACAAAGATAAGATGACCATAGCTCTGTTTAATGGAAACAGAGAAAGAGTTAATGAACTCTTTGGATAATACATGATGATGTATGAAGGTCCCCTGTCTACACATGCCAAGACCGGTTCTTTGTACTTCATTACCTTCTCTGATAATCTCTCAAGATTCAGACATATGTTCCTGTTGAAACACAAGTCCAAAACTTTTGAGATAATCACCTAATATATGTTAGAAGTAGAGAACCAAAAACCGGGTATAAGTATTATGTCCTATGATAAGATCAGGGAGGAGAATACTTGTGCATAGAATTCCTGGACTATTCTAAAGGAGAATGAGATTCTCTCTCCGTATTACTCCTCTGAATACACCACAGCACAACGGTGTATCGGGGCGGAGCAATCGCACCATATTAGATATGGTGCACTCTATGATGAGTACTACTGAGTTTCCTATTTCCTTATAGGGTGTTATGCACTTATGAAATTGCATACCTATTGAATAGGGTTCCGATCAAATCAGATGCCTACCATTTCATATGAGATATGGAAAGGGAAGAGCCCATCTCTTAAGTCAGTTAAGATTTGGTGTTGTCCGCCCTATGTCTAAAAGAAAAATCCGGACAAGCTCGAGGCAAAGTCAGTACTGTAGAAGTTTGTTGGATATCCCAAGCATACGCAAGCGAATGTCTTCTACCTAACCGAGGAACAAAAGATGTTTTGTTACTCAGCATGCAACCTTTGTGAAAGGGAATTTCTTATGAAGAAATTTGTGGACATGAGATGGAACTGGAAAGAGTTCCAGCTATACAAACTGCAGCTGATGATTTGGTAGAACCAAAGGATTCAATAGCAACCAACGAACCTCAGCCTCTCCGCCGATCTAGTAGGGTTCATCACCCACCTGAGAGATACTTCGGTTTCTCTATGACAGTGGGAGCAAGGATGCATCATAAGATGATGACCCAACTAATTTCGGGCTGGCCATCAGGAGTAGGACTCTATAAGAATGGATGGATGCTTAGCGATCTGAGATGGAATCCTTATACACCAACAAAGTATGGACTTTGGTTGCTTTATCTGAAGGGTTAAATCCCCATCAGGAGCAAGTATATCTTGAGAAGATTACTTGGTGTACATGGAAAATTTGAGACTTTCAAAGCTAGTCTTGTCAAAGGTTTGCATCAATGACCAGGAATGGAATATGATGAAACCTTTTCTAAGGAGCTATGCTTAAGTCCATCCAGATCCTACTTGCCACGGCTACATACCATGACTACGATATCTGGCGGTTGGGTGTCAAGACAGCTTTTCTAAATGATGTTTTAGAAGAGAGCGTCTATAAGTACACAGCCAGAGGGCTTCGTAGACAGTGGGAGCAGCAGAAATGTGTGCAAGATGTTTTATGTGATAAAACAGGCATCGCGGAGTTGGAACATCTGTTTTGATGTAGCAGTCAAAGAGTTTGACATCATCAAAATGGTAGATGAACCGTGTATATACAAAAAGGTAGTAGGGAGTATGCTGGTGATCCTCGTAGAGTACTGTTCATACCAGAATATTGCATTTTATACCGCCCATTCTTATGCTCGTGTGTTTATAGGTAGGTGCTTGTAATCCGTGTTTGTTACAAATTTACAGAATACAGGTTTCCAGTACAAATATTGCAAACCAAGACAAAATCTCCACAGTTACACCAATTACAGAACATCTGTCACAGCAGATAAAAGCCGGGTTCCGGTCATCCATATCCGTCCAGTGCTGAGTACCAGTTCCAGAGACAAGACATATGACAGTGGTCATTCGTGTCTCGGACATGCACAGAGCACGAGAGGGGCTGCACAAGAATCAATGGGTGCGCGGAGCTCGAAAGAGATAAAGTCAAAAGTAAAGAGAAGTGTGCAATCTTGGACAAGGAAATCTGGAGATATTCTGGAAGACTTTGTACATTATAGAGTTGACAAACACAAGGAAAAATCCAACCAGGGACCCCGACCAAAACCCACTGCCCAACTCCTACTTATGGCCGCGGAACCGCGGCCTAAGCATGCTTAGGCCGCGGAACCGCGGCCGTATAGTGTCATCAGGTGATGGGATTTGGGGGTTAGTTTGGTCATTTCATATGTGTTCTGGTGGTTGCCCTAGATTTCCATTCTCCAGCCTATAAATACTCCAGAACTGAGCTAAGCCAAGGGTCCAATTTTTGTGTTCATTCTTTGTTCTTCTTTTGTAGTTTTTAGTGTAGTTCTTCTTCTTCTTCTTCATTCTTCCTCCATAGAAATGTAGTGAGAGCATTGAGTGGATGTGAATAAAGATGAAGGTTTTTGTATTATTCTTTTTGTTTAGCTTCCCCTTGAGCTCTCTACCTTAACTTGATCTTGCAACCTCTTAAGTGAGCTTGCAAGTTTAAGTTTTGGTCATTGGTCTCAAGGGGTTGTATCATTTTTGTTCTCTCCTTAGTGCTTCATTTCACATGCGTTCTCTACCCTTCTCTTGATCTTGCAACCTCTTGATTGAGCTTGCAAGTTTAAGGGTTGGTTATTGATCCCATGCTTGTCTTGAGTTCTACTTTCTTGTTCTTTTTATCGCTTTTTATTACTTGCTTATTATTATCTTGCTTTTTCTTTCTTGCTATTTATTTCATGCACTTAAATTCATGCACTTAATACTTGTAATCTTTTCTTTTCTTTGTTCTTTTCTTTTTCTCTCTTTTGTTCATTTTGTGAATGGTTGTAATTATTGTTGTTAAGATGAAATACGGTATTGTAAGTTAATATCTTCTTTCTCATTTCCTTTTCCCGTTATTTTCCATTGAACTCCGCCCAAACCATACGCAAGCGCTCCGTTAGGCACCCTACCCTAACAAGGTAACGGTGATTCCTAACCGTGACTGGTTGCGTTCGGTTTGGCCGGAGGCGAAAGCAAGAGACAAGAACGGAAGGACAAGGGTAAATAAGCCGTATTCCACGAATACCGTGCTTAAATCTCCTAATCCACGTTGTTGCCGATTGCTTTAGGTTCAATTGGTCAAGACTCGGCTCAAAGGTTTTGAGTACGGATTTCTTTAGCTTACAATTTCGTATCTTTTCTTAACAACTTTATACTTGCAAATAAACACATAGGTTAGATTGAACAAACATATACACAATTCTTTATTGACTCGTCTAAGACAAGAGCGGAAATCCAACCATCTCCCTGTGGATCGACCCGTGCTCAACCGGCTAGCTGCATAGCGACACCGTCTTGATCGCGGTAAACTTTAGAGCTCTTAAAACTCGACACGCCAAAAGCGTGCGATCAAATGGCGCCGTTGCCGGGGAGACGGTAACGTATTTCTTTTCTTGTTATTCGGGTTAATATTCTTTTTGTATATATTTAAAATATATATATATATATATATATATATAAAATAAAAAAAAAATCTTTTTGTTTTTTTGATAATTTTGTGGGCAAGTGTGCAGATTTTTGCGTATTTGCAAACTGCGATTGTGGGGAGCAAAGTGTGCATTCAAGGCAAAGGTGATTACGAAGTACAGTGCCAAAGATCCGGGTAGTTTGACCCGCGCAGGCGAACCTTTCAAGTTTACCGGATTTGATTCAACGGGGGTTTCCTAACCCAAAAATTTAACGGTACGTACTTCCCTAACACCTTCTTCTCAAATCCGACGCATCCAATATACTATTCTTTGCAGGATTCTTTGCAAGTTCGCTAGCAAACGCTAAAAATTGACTAACCCGTATTTGTTGCAGCAACGCGCTTAAACTAAAAAACGATTGTTTGATTCTTTATAGAATTTTTTGAATTGCGCATTGCATACATTAATACGGACTTAAGGGCAAGCGAACCCCACAATATACGGTAAAGGATTTCATCACCTTTTCCGTGGCCCACAAATCACGAACTTGAGCATAACGTTTACCCGCAAAAATTTTAAAAGAAATTAGACTTTAAGCCTTAAGGACTTCGCGCTCACTATGAGAAGTTAACTGTATTTAGAACCTTGCTTAACGGTTCATTGTTTACGGGGTGTCTAGGAAAGTGTTAACGGCGAAACCGCCAAAAGAGAAAGGGTTATTTAATTAAGAAACTTCGCGAAAGCGTTGGAAAACCTCCCCTTATCTCTGCACTTACCTGGCCTCGTGATCAGTGTATCTTGAGCCTGTTTCTCGACACAGTTTTACTTCGACAATCAAGTTCTGGAGCAGGTCTAGTTGACCTAGGTGAACCCTAGAACGATTAGGTGTGTGGTATTTTCGTGTCGTGATTGTTTTTGTCAATATTCTTTTTGTATGTATATTTCATTCTTTTGTTAATATATTTCTATAAAAAAAAATATAAAAAAAAATCACATTCTTTTTCCCTCCTTTTCTCTTCCTTTCTTTCCTTTTCTCATCATATCATGGGTACTCCACCTCGCAAAACTCTTGCCGAACTTTGGTACCCACAACCAGACATAACTTCCTACGGTTCTTGTTTTGGTCGAACTTCGAACGACCCTTCCATGCCCAAAATTTCTTTGAAAGATCGGATAGACGCGTCTAGGACGAACAACTGGACCCCGCAATCCACTTCGTATCAACCGTTTCAAACATTCACCCTTTCTTGCGTTGATACCCCTTTTGAAAGTCCAGTTGTAGCCACAAGACCAATGTCTATTGCTGAACGTATTGAACAATCCCGTAGCTGATCTTTCACTCCTTTCACCACTTCAAATTCTTGGGATCAACAATTCCATTCACCTTCTTATCCAAATGTTGATCCTGCTCCTGTCCAGCCATTCAATTCCAACCAGTCCTACCCGACTTTTTCACCTTCCCTAGACATTGTTTCTGAACCGCCATTTGGGAATTTTCAGTATCCAAACAACTTTGAATCTTTTACTGAAACCCCTTCACAACCAATGTCTAGTCTAGAACAGTCGTTGGAAGACTTTAGGGTAGCGTCAAGCCAACAGATGATGGATTTGAATGCGTCCATGGCCGCCCTCATGCAACCTAGTGACCCGGTAGCTAGTTTTCAACTAGCTCCAACTTTTTCAATGTATGATGAGGCGGCAGGACAGGCTGTGCATTTGAGTGGAGAGAGTGAGATGTACCCCCTTCCAAATCAAACCTACCCGTCCAAAATTGAATCCCACAACTCCTGTTTTGAAAGTCTATCGAGTATCCCACATGATTTATCAATTGAAGATAGAATGATGAATGAGTTGTGCGACTTCGTAGTGTTTGATTTGCCCGATTGTGAAGGGTCCCTTCCAAGTAAAACCATACCTAATCCTTTTGACCTCTACACCTCCATCTTAGAACCAGAATCGATTAATATCCATGCTTTTGATGAGGTGTCAAAGAATTTTGATTTTCACTTGATTGAGGATATTGACGCTGGGGATATTTTGGATGATGAACCCGTTGATTTGGCCGAGTTTTTCTCTTCAAATCATCATCCCGAGTCATTAAATGTTTTTCCCGAACCCCATATGCGTCTGGATTTTGAAGAGAAGTGCATGGATGTGCTAAATTTTGAGGAGAATATTGAGGATAGTTTTGAGGATGAACCGGTTTTAATTGATGAGTCGGATTTTCCCATTCATCCTGTCCCTGTCATTGACTGTGTACACCCTCCTGAACCCTTAACCGATACCCTTCCTCAACCACTTCCTTCCATCCTTTCCATCGTTCCGGCCTTGCAAGAACCCGTCTCACTTTCATTTCATATGTCTGGTTTACCGAGTTCGGCGTACCCATGGTTTCTCACGAATCTTGAGGGATTTGACCCAATCTCTCGACGGGTAAATCTATTAGCACAATCGCTTCACACATCGGTCATCACAAATTGTGCTAATCTATTTACTCCATTTGCACCCACAAGTTCGTATTCCACTTCTTTTTCCCTTCCGCCATTCTTCTTCCCTTCCGCCATTCTTCTTCCTCTCATATACCGAGACCGTATCCCGCTTCACTCCGCATATGGTCTCGCGTATTCTCCATCTCTTCTCTCTACGCCTTCTTTCACCAACCACTGCTTTATCACGATAAGATCTTTGAATGGTTGGTGCTCACCTTTAGCCTGTGTAAGGCCTTGTATAAATTGACACTGTTCTTTCCCCCCTAATCCTGAACTTCATCGCTTAACAGTGGAAACACTGTTTCACTTAAGTTTGGGGGGGACACTTTTTTTTGTATATATTTTTTGTTTTCCTTTTTTGTATTGTATATAATTTGTTTTTAGGGAGCACCGGCAATTTTGACCCTCTTGGTATAGCCTGACAGTGAGGGCACTGTCAAGTTTAAGTTTGGGGGTGTGCTCGGTAAGCTTTCTTCCTTCGCATTCATTTGTATATTTTGCATTTCCATACCTTATTAAAAACCCACAAAAATCGAAAATTTTCCAAAAATATAAAAACTTTGTCGTCAAGTTAGCTAAATAGGGTAACTTAGATTTTTATTCTGAAAGTTTAGTTGATATGTTCGAAATAACTAAATTCTAGGCTTAGGAATTGAAAACCCTAAAAATAACCCTCATTCTGTTTAAACTTGGTAAGTATACGTCCTTACAGTTTTTTTGAGAAATAGGTAATCTTGAGTTCAGTTCTTTAGTTAAGTCAAGATGAAGGGAAAGTATTGAAGCTTTACTGGAGTATAAGTCTGAAAAATAGTTTCTTTTCTTGAGTTCAAATTTAGAAAGTATATACCCTACAAACTGCACATACACGCACCTTGAAACTTGGGATAATAGAGGATAACTAGAAATACTCTTGCCTGAAAGCCTAGTATGAAAGAAAAAACGGTATTTAAAGCTAAACACCAAAAGAGCATGTTGAAAGATATATCCGGTCTTGAAAAAAGAAAAAAAGAAAAAGAAAAAGAAAAAAATAGAATAAAGTCAAGACCTGGAAACTGCTATTTACGCTTTAAAGTTCACACATTCAGTAATCGGCCGTTAGTGCCTCAAGAAGCATTAATAGTCGCATGAAAGGTGTGTGAGTAAATCCGTCCATCCTTAATGAAAAGAAGTAGTATTAGGTATTAGGGCAAGGGTATTATAGCTTGAATTGAATTCTTAAGTGTAGGGGTGCAAATATACACACACGTAGGGGTATACAATCGATGTTTTGATAAAAGATAGAAATAAAGAATAAGACTTGTGTTTTCTGTAAAGTTGATAAAAATCCCTGATTTGAGGCCTCACTTTAGAAGGAAAACTCAGGAGAACCAACATCTTTCTAAATTTATTTTTTGGAACGTATATGATCTAAGGCTAAATAGATAGGAGGTGTGAAGTATTAGGGTTGGATATTTCTAACTTAGGATGATAGAATTTCTAACGTAAATACTAAACTGTAGGAGTAGAATCGATGTTAACTTACGAAACTAGCTTAAAGGGATTTTTTGGGTAGTATCCGCTGAAAACCCTCAGGAGACAACACTCCTCCTACTAGGGACACCTAGAGGTTTAACGGCTTGTTGCACGCGCTCAGTGCAATCGCGTTCCCTGCGAAAGTGCGGTTAGGATTTTATTTTTGTGAATAATTGGTTTTGCTCGGGACGAGCAAAAGATAAGTTTGGGGGTATTTGTTCATACCAGAATATTGCATTTTATACCGCCCATTCTTATGCTCGTTTGTTTATAGATAGGTTCTTGTAATCCGTGTTTGTTACATATTTACAGAATACAGGTTTCCAGTACAAATATTGCAAACCAAGACAAAATCTCCACAGTTACACCAAATACAGAACATCTGTCACATCAGATAAAACCCGGGTTCCGGTCATCCATATCCGTCCAGTGCCGAGTACCAGTTCCAGAGACATGACATATGACAGTGGTCATTCGTGTCTCGGACATGCACAGAGCACGAGAGGGGCTGCACAAGAATCAATGGGTGCGCGGAGCTCGAGAGAGATAAAGTCAAAAGTAAAGAGAAGTGTGCAATCATGGACAAGGAAATCTGGAGATATTCTGGAAGACTTTGTACATTATAGAGTTGACAAACACAAGGAAACATCCAACCAGGGACCCCGACCAATACCCACTACCCAACTCCTACTTATGGCCGCGGAACCGCGGCCTAAGCATGCTTAGGCCGCGGAACCGCGGCCGTATAGTGTCATCAGGTGATGGGATTTGGGGGTTAGTTTGGTCATTTCATATGTGTTCTGGTGGTTGCCCTAGATTTCCATTCTCCAGCCTATAAATACTCCAGAACTGAGCTAAGCCAAGGGTCCATTTTTTGTGTTCATTCTTTGTTCCTCTTTTGTAGTTTTTAGTGTAGTTCTTCTTCTTCTTCTTCATTCTTCCTCCATGGAAATGTAGTGAGAGTATTGAGTGGATGTGAATAAAGATGATGGTTTTTGTATTATTCTTTTTGTTTAGCTTCCCCCTTGAGCTCTCTACCTTAACTTGATCTTGCAACCTCTTAAGTGAGCTTGGAAGTTTAAGTTTTGGTCATTGGTCTCAAGGGGTTGTATCATTTTTGTTCTCTCCTTAGTGCTTCATTTCACATGCGTTCTCTACCCTTCTCTTGATCTTGCAACCTCTTGATTGAGCTTGCAAGTTTAAGGGTTGGCTATTGATCCCATGCTTGTCTTGAGTTCTACTTTCTTGTTATTTTTATCGCTTTTTATTACTTGCTTATTATTATCTTGCTTTTCTTTCTTGCTATTTATTTCATGCACTTAAATTCATGCACTTAATACTTGTAATCTTTTCTTTTCTTTGTTCTTTTCTTTTGCTCTCTTTTGTTCATTTTGTGAATGGTTGTAATTATTGTTGTTAAGATGAAATACGGTATTGTAAGTTAATATCTTCTTTCTCATTTCCTTTTCCCGTTATTTTCCATTGAACTCCGCCCAAACCATACGCAAGCGCTCCGTTAGGCACCCTACCCTAACAAGGTAACGGTGATTCCTAAACGCGACCTGTTGCGTTCGGTTTGGCCGGAGGCGAAAGCAAGAGACAAGAACGGAAGGACAAGGGTAAATAAGCCGTATTCCACGAATACCGTGCTTAAATCCCCTAATCCACGTTGTTGCCGATTGCTTTAGCTTCAATTGGTCAAGACTCGGCTCAAAGGTTTTGAGTACGGATTTCTTTAGCTTACAATTTCGTATCTTTTCTTAACAACTTTATACATGCAAATAAACACATAGGTTAGATTGAACAAACATATACACAATTCTTTATTGACTCGTCTAAGACAAGAGCGGAAATCCAACCATCTCCCTGTGGATCGACCCGTGCTCAACCGGCTAGCTGCATAGCGACACCGTCTTGATCGCGGTAAACTTTAGAACTCTTAAAACTCGACACGCCAAAAGCGTGCGATCAAGTACGTGGATGACATACTCTTGATAGAGAAGGAGTTTCCGATGCTACGCTCGGTCAATCTCCGCTTATCATAAGGATTCTCTATATAGGATCAAAGTGATACCTACTAAATCCTGGGTTTTGGATCTATGAGATAGATCTAATTGGATGTTAGGATACTCACTAGTTGTAGTGAGAAGGTATCAATTGATCCTGGGGAGAATCACAGGAAAGGTTCCAGAGTGATAAGGATGACTGAATGTCAGTCACAGGCATTGTCTTTACCCTCAGTAAAGGGACAGTATGTTGTAAGAGTTCCAAGCTAGATACCTTGACATACTAGATGATAAAGGCTGGATACATCGTTACCAAAGATGCTACCAAAGAGGCAGTCTGGGTGTATATTAGTTCATGAGATGAACTTCGTTCCTCCCATTGTGTGACAATGGAGTTGTGGCTTATGCCAAGGAATGCCCGTCCCATCAGTGATCCAGACATATTCTTAGGCAGTATCACCTGATCGTGGAGATGGTAGATCTCCAAGGGATCGAGGTTAGGAGAGTAGACTCAGAGGACAATATGGCGGATCCACTCATAAAGGCCTTTTCCCAGAGAGAGACTTTTATGGGATGGTTTAGTATGAGATACTACAACCACTGCTATCAGATGGCCCTAGTGCAAGTGGGAGATTGTTATTTATATGTATGCCCTAGAGGCCATTACTATACATAGGATGTATATTGTAGTAGATGCTTGGACATATATAGGGATGACTTTCTTGCTCGATATGATAGTATGCTATCTGGTTACTCTTTACCTTAACGTGTACACTGATTGTCTCTCTGTTACATGTTGGTAAAGCCCTTAGGATGTGTACTTGACTACCTGGAATATGATGTGGATCATACTAGTGGGGACGTGGTAGTCCATAAGTACATCCTTCAAAGTCCTTAGTAGTGGGTGTATCGAGACGGAGCATCGATATACCAGAGTAGACTAGCGTGTAGCTTCTCGACCCATATAGATGGGCGATGGATGATCCCATATCCATTGGTGTTTGACATCAGAGATGATATACGGGTGCTCAGTGTAGACTGGGTACACTGGACGGACTCGCCGAGAACTCCCAGATGGTGTTATACCTCACGTCAGATGGCAGTTCTCTGGTGACACTGGTACAGGTTAGTCTGTAGACCCGAGATCGTCATAGAGTCTTGTGTGATTCCTACTGTGCTTTGATTTCCATCATACCACATCCAAGAGGGCGTGCAAAAAGGTGGCTTTTGGGTACAGTCCCGAATCACATGGAGGCAATGAGCGATAGGAGGGGTTTCGTCTCTCCCGGTATAGGGAGTTGATGTTGCGCTGTGCTCGATTGGCTATAACAGGAAGTCCTTGGCAAAGGCTGTTTTAGGGATTTACTGGTAAGTGTTACGAGTAGTTTCTCGACCCGTTATGAGCCTATATCGACACGACTTATCGAGTTATTGGGGTCTGACGTTTACCACCCCTAGGCGAGATATGCGACATATCAAACGAACAGACCGGACTGTACGGTAGTGTTACTGGTTGGATTCATAGGAGTGTGAACGGGCTTGCTCGTTGATCTTCGGATCGCTCAATACCCGGGTGGCCGTTACGTTTAGCAGACCGCTTGCGGCTTGTGGGTGTTTGATATGATCATCACCTACTGCCGGTGTATTGACGAGTCTTTAGAGTCCTACACAGGGGTTTCCGGGCTCAAGCGAAATGAAATAGGAGCGCATATGAGATATGTGCGGCACCGAGAATAATACCAATATGTGATACTGTATTCTATTCTCGCGATATATGTGACATTGATCGGTTGTATGCGATATAGCCGGGTTATCGGATCAAGTGTTGATTCGATAAGTTGTTACTATTGATATTAGTCGGTTATATGCAATATGACCGGATCGTTAAATCAAGTGTTGATTTAAAGATTTAATTTATAATTATATATTTGATATATTACTTTACATTAACTAGTAGTGGTTCATTTAAGATTGATTTTCTCACTTGAATGTACACATTGTTTATATGTGATATATGCAAGTGTACATGTTTGTATCATGCTTGATGATACAAACAAGTTGAGTGTATGCGACTTGAACCAAATCAAGGTTAAATTAGGGTTTACTCTTTTCCTAGCATATAACAAAAGTGGGTGACTTTGGTCAAAGTTATCAAGCTTCATGAAGCTTGATAAATATTGACAAAGTCAACTCTTTTGTCATTTGTTCAAGATATTAGTTAACTCAACCCTTAACCTAATGCTTTGGTTAATTCTCTACATGAGTTAAGCATGAGGGCTTAACTCAACCATGGTGCCATTATTTATTGGATAAGTTTCATTTGGATAAAGATTCATATGATTCTTTTCTTCTTCTTCTCCTTCATCAAGCTCACAAAAGCTTGCTAGCTCCAATGGTGCCATGGGAAAAAGAGTGAGAAATCCAATTCTAAAGTGAACCCACTTCCTATTTCTTCATCCTCTACTACTTGCCATGTAGTATAGGGTGTTCTCTTCACAAAGTTTTTGACCAAGTGAAGGAATAGCTTGAGTTTGAGTCTCCCCGACGTAGATCATCTTCGGCCTCGAAGTTAATGACCTAGCCCGATCATTTCTCCGACGAAACCATCGCTAGAGTCCGGGATCCGATGATCGCAGCGGAGGGACGTCAACACCGAGCTTTAGAAGTGGAGGACCGGATCTACAAAGGTTGTAATCCCTTTCACTTTCTAGTAAAGTTGTTTGCTAGCTTTTCGTTTCGCCTAATCTCTAGTTAACGATCTTCATTAGGTTTCTCGGCACATAAATTTTTGAAATTGGCATGGTAGATGCCTTGTGGAACCTCATGAGTGTGCCTAGTAACCCTACAAAAAGCCTGTCAGTAACACTAACGTACAGTCCGGTCTTTTCGTCTGAGATGTCGCATATCTAGTCTAGGGGTGGTCAGCGTCAGACCCCAGTAACCGATAATTCGTGCCGATGTGAGGCTCATAACGGGTCGAGAAACTACTGATAACACTTATCAGTAAATCTCCGTATTAGCCCTGGCCAGAGACTTCCTGTTATGGCCAATCGAGCACAGCACATCATCAACCCCCAATACCGGGAGTGACGAATCCCCTCCTATCGCTCATTGGCTCCATGTGATTCGGGACTGTACCCAAAAGCCACCGTTTTGCACGTTCACTTGAACGTGGTAAGATGGAAATCAAAGTACAGTGGGAATCACACAAGTCTGCATGACGATCTCGTGTCTACAGACTAACCTGTACCAGTGTCACCAGAGAACTGCTATTTGACGATAGGTATAATACTAACTAGGAGTTCTCGGCGAGTCCGTTCAGTGTACCCAGTCTCCACTCAGCACCCGTACACCATCTTTGATATCAAACACCAATGGATGTGGGATCATCCATTGCCCATCATATGAGTAACGAAGCGTATACGCTAGTCTACTCCGGAATATCGATGCCCTGTCTCGATACACCCTTGACTAGGAACAATTATAGGGTGTACTTATGGACTACCCTTGGCCCCACAAGTATGATCTCCTTCATAGTCCTGGTAGTCAAGTACACATCCTAAGGGCTTTATCAACATGTAAGAGCAAGACAACATCACTTATACAAGTCAACATGTTAAGAAAAAGAGCAACCAGATAGAATACTATCATATCGATCAAGAAAGTCCTCTCTATATATATCCAAGCATCCATTATAATATACATCACATGTACAATAATGGCCTCTAGGGCTTACATATAACTAACAATCTCCCAATTGCACTAAGGCCAGTTGTTGTAGTATCTTATACCTAACATCCCAAAGAGTCTCTCAAATTGTATCTAGGGTATTTCCTTTGTGAGTGGATCCGCCGTGTTGTCCTTCGTGTCAAATCTCCTGACCTCGATCTCCCGGCGATCAACTATCTCCCTGATCAGGTGATACCGCCTCAGAATACGCATAGATTGCTGATGGGGCATGGGTTCCTTGGCTAATGCCACTACTCCATTGTTATCGCAATACAAAGGTATTAGATACGCAATGGACGGAACCACTCCAAGTTCAGTTATGAACTTCTTCATCCAGACAGCCTCTTTGGCAGCATCGTTGGCAGCGTATTCAGCCTTCATCGTCGAGTCTGCCACGGTTTCCTGCTTGGAACTCTTCAAACAAACCTCCCCTCCATTGAGGGTAAAGACAAATCCTGAGACCGACTTAGAGTCGTCCTTATCACTCTGGAAGCTCGAATCGGTAAAGGAATCCACTTGGAGTTCACCGTTACCATACACTAAGAACATCTCTTTAGTCCTTCTCAAGTACTTGAGAATGTTCTTCACAGCTGTCCAGCGACTCTCTCCTGGATCTGCTTGATACCTACTCACTACACTTAGTGAGTATGCTACATCAGGTCTGGTACATAACATCGCATACATGATAGATCCTACCGCCGAAGCATAGGGTATCCCTTGCAATCGAGCTCTCTCCAAATCAGTCTTGGGAGACATCTCTTTGGCGAGAGTGAGTCCTGTGATCGTGGGTAAATTCCCATGCTTGGATTCTTCCATACTAACCCTCTTTAGTATGGTGTCAATGTACCTGGATTGGGAAAATCCCAGTATCCGTTTAGATCTATCTCTATAGATCTTAATCCCCAAGATGTACGAGGCATCACCTAGATCTTTCATTGAGAATCTTTATGATAAGAAGAGCTTAACCGAGTGCAGCATAGGAACATCATTTCCTATCAAGAGTATGTCATCCACGTACAATACGAGGAAGAAAACCTTACTCACTGCCACCTTCTTGTATATACAAGGTTCATCTACGTTTTTGATGAAGTCAAACTATTTGACTACCACATCAAAACAGATGTTCCAACTCCACGATGCCTGCTTCAACCCGTAGATTGATTTAAGCAGCTTGCACACCTTTCCGCTGGTCCCACTGTGTACGAAGCCCTCTGGCTAAGTCATGTACACGCAGTATTCTAAATCACCATTTAGAAAGGTGGTCTTAACATCCATCTGCCAGATTTCGTAGTCATGGTATGCAGCGAAGGCAAGCAGGATCCGGATGGACTTAAGCATAGCCACTGGAGAAAAGGTTTCATCATAATCCACACCTGGTCGTTGACGAAAACATTTTGCAACAAGTCTAGCTTTGAAAGTCTCAACTTTTCCATCTACAGAAAAAAAATTCTTGAAGATCCACTTGGTTCTGATGGGTTTTACCCCTTTAGGAGCACCATCCAAAGTCCATACTTTGTTGGTGTACATAGATTCCATCTCAGATCGCATTGCATCCAACCATTTCAGAGAGTGCCCACTCTTGATGGCCTGCTCGAAGCTAGTTGGGTTATCATCTTCCATGATGCAATCCTCACTCCCACCATCAATGAGAAACTCGCAGTATCTCTCAGGTGGATGAGGAACCCTACTAGATCGGCTGAGAGGCTGAAGTTCGTTGGGAACTATCGAAACCTCTGGTTCCACTAAATCTTCAGTTGTAGTCTGTGTAGCTGGAACTTCTTCCAGTTCTACCTCTTTGCCACTAATTTCTTTTTCAAGAAATTCCTTTTCTAAAAAGGGGGCATGTTGAGCAACAAACACCTTTTGTTCCTCACTATGGTAGAAAAAATATCCATATGAAGTCTTTGGATATCCCACAAACTTGCAAAAAACTGATCGTGCCTCGAGTTTGTCCGGATTTTGCCTTTTGACATAGGCCGGACAACCCCATATCTTAACTCATTTAAAATATGGCCTCTTCCCACTCCATATCTCATATGGTGTGGTAGGTACAGATTTAGATGGAACTAGATTCAATAGGTATGCTGCTATCTCAAGCGCATAAGCCCAAAAGGAAATAGGAAACTCAGCAGGGCTCATCATAGAGCGCACCATATCTAATAGGGTGCGCTTCCTCCGCTCTGACACACCGTTGTGCTGTGGTGTATACGGAGGAGTAAGCTGAGAGAGATTCCCATTCTCTTTTAGATAGTCACGGAATTCCGTGCTCAAGTATTCTCCTCCCCGATCGGATCATAGGATTTTAATACTTTTGCCCGTCTGGTTCTTGACTTCATGTTTATATTCTTTGAATTTCTCAAAAGCTTCAGACTTGTGTTTCAACAGGAACACATTTCCGTATCTTGAGAGATCGTCAGTGAATGTAATGAAGTGCGAGGAACCATTCCTAGCATATGTAGACATGGGACCGCATACATCACTATGTATCAGTCCCAAGAGTTCCATAACTCTTTCTCTGTGTCCAGTAAACGGAATTTTGGTCATCTTTCCTTTGAGACATGACTAGCAAGTTTCACAAGATGATAATTCTAACGGATTCAAATATTCATCCTTATGTAACTTAGCTAGTCGTGTCGCATTGATATGACCTAGTCTACAATGCCATAAGAAGGATTCGTTCATTTCTGAACTCTTTCGATTGTGTGTTTTGTACGTTAAGAACTGTGTTTTGATTCAGAACGTATAACCCGTTACATAACGCACCAAACCCAATCAACACTTGATTTAGGTAAATGTTCATAACATTATTCTCTACTACAAAGATATATCCTTCTTTATTTAATAAAGAAATTGATATTAAATTGCATGTCATAGAGGGCACGTAATAACATTTGTTCAAGATCAAAGTATTTACATTTGGTAATACAAGGTGATATTCACCAACTGCTTTGGCTGCAACACTTGCACCATTCCCTACCTTTATAGAATGATCATCTATTCCCAGTTCTCTACCTTTTCTTAGCCCAAGTAACATATTACATATGTGGGATCCTGATCCGGTATTTAATACCCAGGACGTAGAGTGTACTGAGAAACAGTTCTCGGTAACTAACACACCCGAAGAAGATGCATCAACATGCTCATTCTTCGTTTGGGTGGCGTGGAAATCCGGATAATTTCCTATTTCCTGCTCGGACTTATAACAATTTGTCACGACCCGAAAATGGCATGTGATGACCCTTAAACTACGCAACGTCTACAGGCGTAACACAATTTAAGTAAGCCGAAAACCCAGCAATCTAAACCATCAAAACTAGTACGAAATAAGAACATTGTTAAAACTTTTGAAATCTCAAATCAAATTCATTAATGTCCAACTTTTCATCCTTTAAAATTTTGGCAGCACCTCCTTTGTAAAACAAGACCCCAAAAATGGGTACAACATAATATAAGTAAAAGCATCCCAAATGGGAGCAAAATCCACGCCCAATAGCGGAAAACAACCACCACAACAGATATACGACGCCGTAGCGAAGAAAGAGACGATATAAATAAAACTGCATAAAAACCTCCAAGTCATAAAATAATATACAATATCGTCCTCACACCAAGTCTCTAAGTCATACAAGATAATGGTAGATGGAGAGTACATGATACAATGAATAAATAACAAGCAACATCGGATAACCGCAAAACCTACCCAAGCAAAACAGCACACTGTCAGGCGAAGCGGTATCCGCAGCAAAAGATGATACGATGGATGAAAATAGCCCTGCCTCTGACTATCCCGAGGAACACCTGCAAAACACTGTTGCACAACGGGGGTGAGTTGCCAACTCATGAATAGTAAATAATATATGCAGGTAATCACGAGTATGCACGTACAACGCGAATCTAACATAAGCATCTATCAGCAATGAATAGTCATATGTAATGCAACCGTCATGAAAGGTACACTAGCAGGTACAAATAATACATGAAGAAGTAATATGACAATCTGTTAGCCACAATCATGTAAGGTACACTATCAGGTACTACTAATACATGAAGCAATGCATAAAAACAAAGTATGTAAATGCAACAGTCATGGAAGGTACTCTATCAGGTACTACTAATACATGAAGCAATGCATAAACAATAAATGCCGAGTATGGAATAAAATATGTCATTTCCACGGAAATCCTAACCTCGTGGTAGGACCAAAATCCATCAAGACAATCCGAATCCCAATTTCCACAAATCAGCCCCCAAATTGGCTATCATATCAAGTAAGTCTCACATATCCTTAATGTACAACATCAAGTAAATCTCATATATCCTGAATGTCCAACATCAAGTATATCTCATATATCCCGAATGTACAACATCAAGTAGATCTCACATATCTTGTATGTACAATATCAGTATATCCCGCATATCCTGTGTGTACAATATCAGTATATCCCACATATCCTGTGTGTTTGCATGAGTAAATATGATGAAGTATATGAATCGATATGTATACATATATATTAGCGTCCCACTCCACTAATATATACACATATAGAAATAAAAATATCATGAAAACCAGTGTCTAACATAGACAGATAAATACTGATCTATCAGGTGCTGTCACCACGACTGGCCCCCTGATAGGTACGTATCATACGCTATACCGAAAATCCCGAGTGCCTAGCTCTGACCCTCGTCTTTCCACGTAACCATACGTACATTACTCCCATCGGTATCCCCACGATAACCGCCGAGTCATAGGTAATGTCACCGGATGGTATGGTCCCCAACTAGGCTCATGGGCATGTTACATCGACTCTTGCCTCGGGGTACCTCCGGGCCCCACCATGTACCCACAGACGGTGCCTCTCCGCTCCTCGAATCGGGTATATAATCAGAACCGATAAAACTCATGGTGGTTGCAGGAATATCATATCAAGAGAAACCGGGTTTTTCAAATAATGCAAAATTTCATGAAACCACCACGGTCCTCAAATCCAGAAAACATCATGAAAAATCCATATCTCAATGCGAAAATCCATGAATATAATATACGCAACTTGAAACAGAAATGCAAGTATATAAAGGAAAAGCCGCTATTTAACTGCAACCAGTTAAAATATAAATCATGCGGTTCCTAATTCTCCAAGTCCAATATAACATCAAATAAATGTGCACATGTAGCTATAACCAGAAATATGGGTAACATGTAGGTATAGCAAGGTATATGTATCTACCTATCAGTAATGATGTAATATACCCTCCAGGTATAATCAAGGTATGCATACAAGGTATACACGTAGCTATGTCATTATATGTGTATGTACCTATCGCTAATGGTACAATACCCTATAAGTAATACAGGTAACTAGCATGTAAGCAAGTCACGACATATGTGTAAGTATGTATGTGTACAGGTATGCTATAAGTCATATGCATACGGAAATATGAATCAATATCTCAATATCCCTAACCAAACAATAGCATATCTATAAGGGTGTTGTGCGTGACATGGCAATTATTGATAGTGTGTGTAGCATACAATCAGTGCTCGTGCAACATGAGCCGTCAATAATATGTGCAGTGTTCTAAGGATACTAGTCCAAGCACAACAAGTAATTAAGCAATAGGATTTATGCGCAACTTTAAATATGAAAAAGAATATGCGACAAAGTAAAGTCATCTCTAGCCCAGATGCATAACGTCATGCGGGAGATTCCCCTATAGATATTAAATCTACTCACAACCGTCCTGGCTAAGCAAAGCCAACCTCCTGTTTTCCTTTCTCCGCAGCGTCCGAAGTCCTCGCCTACGAACCTAATACAACAAAACGATAACACAAGTGTATATTAGTAAACGACCAAAAACACATACAAACTACGTTTTACCGACACACCAACTCCAAACATACTCTCAAGTTTTCGTATTGTGGCTAAAGTACGTAGCAACACGACGAAACCAACCCAAGAGCAAAACCAACACGAAGTGAACGGACTGTGTCGGATAACGTATCACGCGTAGTCGTATCACAAGAAACTACTTATGTGATCCCAGATTTTTCATACAGAGAAAACTAAACAATCAAACAGATCCAAACACACCTAAACTAAAGCAGACAACTACCCACAAAAACCAACAACCCAACTCCACCGTATGGCCGATGTCGCCAGAATTTTCCTTTGTGTCGCCGGCCGTGGTCCGAGCAGGGTGGTTCATGCTTGAGGTGAAGGCTCATGGTCTCAGGTACAACACAACTACTCTGTTTGATTTTCTAGTACACACCTCGGATCACAGCAGGTCTCAGATGTCATAAACGACACTAAAAATACGATATTGCACAAAAACTTAACTTTAAACATTCTAAACTGAAACTAACAAGCTACCCAACACAAAAAACTATATAAAGAACATATAGGGATCATTACCTAACCAAAAGAACTCAAAGATCCAAGCTTTGCAAGCTCCAAGGCATCCAAGAGGCAAATCCAAGAAAAAGATGTGATTTTGGTGAGATTTGTGAAAGATTTGAGATGGATTTGAGATGAAGTTTGAAGTGTTCAGTTTAGTTGTGAGGAAATGAAAAAGAATGAGAAAGCAATAAGTGAGAGTGAATGAGAGAGTGTGAGGAAATGAGAGAGGGAGATGAGTGTAGGGTGAGAGTGAGAGGTGAGTGCAACCCTTGCATTAAAACACCATTAATGCCTTCACACCATGTCACCATGCCACCTCTTCTCTTCCAAAAGAAAATCTCTCTCTCACAAACAAGTATCTAGAAGATTAGGTTTAAGGCAAAAGGATTAAAGCAAGGATTAGATAATGGTTATGTGTCAAGGTTGCTAAACTAGATTTAGCACAACGAACCCTCACATTTACGTGCACACATGCGTGCATGCCCATAACAAATAATATTAAAATATTAATTAAATGTTATAAAATGTGAGGAACCCGAATTGGTAAACTTTTTACAGTAAACCCGTATTAACGTTTAAACTAACACTAACCGAAATCTAAGACGTTACAATCTCCCCCCTTATAAAAATTCGTCCCCGAATTTAAAATTCTCACTAAGCGTACCTTCAAAGAGATTGGTACAGAACTCCCAAATCTCGCTCGCATCCTCTCAAGTGATCACCTCACTATACTGCTACGTCCAAGAAAACCCTCCACAGATGACAAGACCCTTGACCGAAGTTTCTCCACCTGCCGAGCCACTTACACAAATGGCTGCCGGTGAACGAAAGGATCGCGTCCAAGCTAAATGGTCTGATGCTAAATCATTTGAGATAGGTCATGAAGGTATTTGCAAAGTATCGACACAAGGAATACGAGGTGAATACTCAATAATCTGGGCGGAAGTGCCAAACTAAAGGCAACGGAACTAACTCGCTTTCAGGATCTCAAAAGGACCTATAATCCTTGGACAAGCTTCCCAAAACTCAACACGTCATTGATCGGAAAAATCCCTAGGAATACATGATCTCCCACTGCGAACTCAAGTCTGCGACCACCACGATCGACATAAGACCTCTGTCTGCACTGGGCTGTCCTCATCCTGACCTGAACCAACTGGATCATCTCCGAAGTCTCTAGACTAGCTGGGGTCCAAAAATCCTACTCTCGCAGAGTCAGAAAAACAGACTGGCGATCGACACAACCTACCAAACAAAACCCAAAGGTTGCCAATTGGAATGTCTCCTGATAACAGCTATCGAAGGAGAACCGTAACAATGGCAAGTGATGATCCCAACAGCCAACAAATACCAAGTACGTACGCACAAGCATAACCTCCAGAGTCTGTATAGTCCGCTCAACTGACCATCGTCCTACAGATGGAAAAGCGGAGCAAAAGCTCAACCAGTACCCAAGGCTTCCTGAAGCTTCTGCCAAAGTCGGCAAGCGAACATGGTGCCTCCATTGGATACAACAAATGAAGGAACTCCGTGCAAATGCACAAACTTAAAAGAACAACCGAGTAAACTGAGCATAACCATACAACAAACACCCGAATGGAGTCACACCCAATCTAGACCTGGTAGACACCACAACGAAATTCATGGAGGTCTGCTCCCATTTCCTCTCCGGAACGGTTAAAGATTGCAACTCTCCAGCCGGTCTCAATGCTCAACCTAAGCTCACAACAAGATAGACACCTCGAAACGAAATCCGAAACTTCACTCTCCAGCCGGTCTCAATGCTCAGCCTAAGCTCACACAAGTAGAGTCCTCGGATCTTCAACGCACGACCACCCCGGCCATCTCCAGATCATGAGTGGGATATCCTGCTCGCACTTCCTCCACTGTCGGGAAGCAAAAGCAATAACTCTATAGTGCCACTTCAGCGCAAAATCGAGCGCCACTCGTGAAACATCACAGTTAAACAACAAAGTCGCCCGAACCAGAAAGCCAAGAAAGAACTGGTGCAGTTGTCAACCGAATCTCCAACTGCAGAAACTCCGCACACATGCCTCAGTCCAAAGAAATGAAACCTCCTTTCCGGTAAGTTCAGTCTACGGTGCAGCGATACACAAGCCATCCTGCATGAAACGGCGGTAAAAACCTGCAAAGCCCAAAAATCTGCGGACCTATGTCCCGGATATAAGTAAGGGCCAAAGCTGTACGTCCTCGATCTCCTTCGGGTCCGTACGAAAAACCGTCTCCCGTAACCACATGACCTTAGGAAGTCAAAACAATTAAGCCTGAAGGAACACTCCGAGAATTTAGCAAACTGCTGGAGCTCTCCCAATGTCTGCAAAACAAATTCTCAAGTGCTGCTCACATTCCTCACGACTCTTGGAAAAGACCAGGATGTCATCGATGACCTAACAATAAACTGGTCGAGGAACGGCCTAAAGTCCTTGGAATTCCTCTGGTCCTGTGGATAAAGGGTCCGGTTCATCATATCCATGAATGCTGCTAGGGCACTGGTGAGTCCAACGACACCTCCAAAACACAAACTGCCTGTAGCACGCACAAAAGCAGTCTTCGGAATGCCAACACTCCGAACCCGCAACCAATGATGACTAGATCACAAACAAACTTAGAAAGATGTCTCGCACACTGGAGCTAATCGAATAAATCGTCAAGGCGATGTAAATGATACCTATGTGCACCGTAACTCGTTTCAATTGACGATCAATCAATACACAATCCTCAAACTGCCGTCTTCTCCCAGACGAACAGAAAAGGAGCACCCCAAAGCGAAACACTCGGACATACGAGTCCCCCAACAAACAACTCTGTAGCTGATCCTTAAGCTCCCTAAGCTCTGCCGGCTCATCTGGAACAACTTTGGAAAACACTCGCACGAAAGGAACGCAGTCCAACCAACCCACTATGGCTCCGGTATCACGAATGAAAGCAAAGAATCCTCGGCATCCTCTCCCTAAATGCCGACTGGAGAAAAAGGCTGAATTCTGTTAGTTATGTATATGCCCTAGAGGCCATTGTTGTACATATGATGTATATTATAATGGATGCTTGGTTATGTATAGAGATGACTTTCTTGCTCGTCAAGATAGTTTGCTATTTGGTTTCACTTTATCTTAACATGTTGACAAGTATTGGTTTACTATTTTACTCTCACATGTTGATAAAGCCCTTAGGACTTGTACTCGACTACTGGGACTATGATGAGATCATACTAGTGGGGCCGCGGTAATCGATGAGTACATCCTATAACTGTTCCTAGTCGAGGGTATATCGTGACAGGGCATCGATACACCAGTGTAGACTAGCGTATATGCATCTTGACCCATATGATGGGCGATGGATGATCCCATATCCATCGGTGTTTGACATCAGAGATGGTGTACGGGTGCTCAGTGGAGACTGGGTACACTGGACGGACTCGCCGAGAACTCCCAGATGCTGATATACCACACGTCAGATGGCAGTTCTCCGGTGACACTGGTACAGTGTAGTCTGTAGACCCGAGATCGTCATAGAGTCTTGTGTGATTCCCACTGTGCTTTGATTTCCACCTTACCACGTCCAAGAGGGCGTGCAAAACGGTGGCTTTTGGGTACAGTCCCGAATCACATGGAGGCAATGAGCGATAGGAGGGGATTCGTCTCTCCCGGTATAGGGAGTTGATGTTGTGCTGTGTTCGATTGGCTATAACTGGAAGTCCGTGGCCAGGGCTGATATAGAGATTTACTGGTAAGTGTTACTAGTAGTTTCTCGACCCGTTATGAGCCATACATCGACACGACTTATCGGTTACTGGGGTCTGACGTTTACCACCCCTAGACTTGATATGCGACATATCAGACGAACAGACCGGACTGTACGGGAGTGTTACTGAACGGATTCACAGGAGAACGCACAGGCTAGCTTGTTGATCTTCTGATCGCTCAATACCTGGGTGGTTGTTACGTTTAGCTGACCGCTTGCAGCTTGTGGGTGTTTGATATGATCATCACCTGCTACCGGCGTATTGACGATTCTTTAGAGTCCTACACAGAGGTTTCTTGGCTCAGGCGAAACAGAGTAGTGGCACATATGTGATATGCGCAGGAGCGAGAATAATGCGATATGGGATACCGTATTATATTCTCGCGATTTATGGATATGAATCGGGTCATCGGATCAAGTGTTGATTCGATGAATCGGTACATGATATATTAGCCGGTTATATTCGATATAGCCGGATCGTCGGTTCTAGTGTTGATTCGATGATTTAATATATAATAATATATTTGATATATTATTATATTAACTAATATTGGCTTACTTTATTATTTCATTTTCTCAGTGGATGATACATTGATATATATGCGATATATGTTAATTGTATTATTTTCTTTTGTTGCAAATATATAATATATATATGATATATATTATTGTGACATGATATGATTAATTGTTAAACATGTTTAAGGATGATTAATTGAGGTTAGGGTGTGATTAGGTTTAGTTGCTTCAAGTTCCTTCTAGAAGTAATTTTCTTTTGTCATTTGTAAATATATTTTATGATGACACATTATTAACTTAACCAAACCCTAACTCTAGTTGTTTCTCTACTTGTTCTCATCCAATCATCCTTGACCATGGTTAATAATTCAATCATATGTTTATATTTCTATTCATCACAAAAGAAAATGATTATCATTATCTTTTGATTATCCATTATCTTCTTCTTCTTCTCTCTTGAAGAAGCTCTCTTGAAAATTCTTATGTGATGAAAGATTATGAGAAAATGATATAAAAGAAAGCTAAATTACTACTCTCTCATCCTCATCTCATCTAGCCCATGGGATTAGTGTGTTCACTTCTTTAAGAGTGAGATAGTTTGAGTTCTTTGAAACCTCGAGGTAGATCATCGGAGATTTGGAATACGACGAGCTAGAATGGATCGTTCGAGTCGTGGAGCCTCTCATGAGTCCGGGAGATCGTGGATCGCGGCAAAGGGACTTCTACTCGGAGCTTGTGAAGTGAAGGAGCGGACTACAAAGGTTGTAATCCCTCACACTTAGATAAAAGTTATCTTATTGCATGTTAAACCCTAATAATCTAGCAAAGATCCCGGCTTTGGGTTGTTCGGCACGTCTAAAATTTAATCCGGGCATGTTTGATGCCTTAAGAACCTTCACAAGAGTGCCTAGGAACCCTACAGTGGTATCAGAGCCTAGCTAGAGCATTAGGCGATGTGTTTACGAAGTTAAAACTCCGATCGAACCCGAAACGAACAAAATGGACCCCTCTCTGGAAATTTTTTAAATATTGGGATTTTTCAGAATTAAAAATATGTAAAAAAATCAGCGGGTAATTCTAAGAATTACCATGAAACACGTGCCCACAATTCATTCAACAGAGCGCGGATCCGCGGCATTAACATGGTTCTAGCGGCGCTTCCTCGGCGGAACTGTAGGATTGGGACACGTGGTTTCATGGTTTTACCCGTAGGTACTTGCTGACCATTCTGGATATTTTTATTCTGTTCCAGGTGTTTAAAATTCTGGGGTTTGTTTTGTAATAGTAGAGTCGATCAGAAATTTTAAATTCGTATTTCTTTCCGGATATTTAGAAATTGTTAAACTAGTTGAACGGATATCATTAACCGACTTTTTCCCGGCACGGCAAACTTTCAAGCGTTGAATTTTTATTGGGTTTAAATCTTTCGGAAAAGTGTACGAGTTAACTGGTGGACCCTCTAGAAGACAACAAACCTTAACTCGATTATGTGACCGTCTTGAACTGCCTTTTGAACCTTCGGGTTTGGGGCAGTACGGCGTGCCACATGTGAGGCGTTGGCTTGGCCCTTCTACGGCTGGATCACCGGTACTGTGACATATTCTGGGATTATTTAAACCCCGCTCAAGTGTTGAGCAGTTTGGGAAATTTTGGGTGTTTGATTATCTGTTCGGAAAGTTTAATACTGTATATTTATCTGGATTGTGATACAATATGTGGAATTCATAGAGTTAGGCATGAAATGCGGAGTATGTGATATTTCGGATTTATGATGTCTTAAGTGATTGTGGATTCCAAATATTGTAGTTTTACACTTTCTTTTCTGTGACCGTAAGTGTAATATGTGATAACGTCGGTTTCGTTGCTATATGTCAACGACAATTGGGATGCGCATATTTACTTACGTTGATGATATGAGATATTATGTGTTGCTGTGATATGTTATATTGGATCGTCGCGATCAGAATAGCCGGGGGTTTTATGTGAGATGAGGGTTTTTATTTTCATTCATGTAAAATTCATTTGTAATGTAATATTCTTTTATTTGGGGCACTTCCAGGTTGCGGTTGCTGTCACCAGTGTATATTATTTACTTTTCCGCATTAGGTAGACCCAAGGAGGGGAGCACAAGTAACCGGGTTCTAGGGTCCAGTGGGAGGCCATCTCGAGGAGTCGAGACCGGGTCTCCTAACCCTAGAATTGGCAGTGTTACATGCCGCTCTCGTAGGGGTCTTGGGATGTGGGTTTGGCTATTCGTCGCGACCGTGGAATCCATGTTTTATACAGGCTCGTATTGAAAACACGGACGTCCTAGTATATCCAATATTTCATATATGTTCTTCTGCTGCAATGTTCTGTGATGAGATCATATTACTGCCTGAGACAATTGCTTATACTATATATATATGTTGATATATAAATATCACTGCTTTCGTTTCTTCTGTGATGCTTAGGAAGCATAAGATGATGGGATTTTTATTAATGAGATTAATAAAAGAAAAGAAACCTAAAGATGTTGTAGAATCAAAAACTTAATAAAAAGGGTAGCTACAGTTTTGTTTTGCACAGTGATATATGCGATATATCCTGCACCTTATTCGATGAGGAAAGGACCGAGATCCCTTCACCGGGAGTGACTCCTTTAGCAAAACTGGCAGATGCTACAAAACGCGGTTTGTCTTTTGATTGCATTTAGTGTTTTGCTTTGCACAGCGGTATATATGATATATCCTGCACCTTATTCGATGAGGAAAGGGCCGACGATCCCTTCACCGGGAGTGACCCCTTTAGCGAAACTAAGAAAAGCCTCAAAACACTCTTTTTCAAAAACACATGATTCTACGACGATATCAAGTTCATTACGCTCAGGGTTTTCTGAAAAACCTGCGTAACCCTCCGTCATTTCAGATAAAGACTAGTTAGTATTCGTGCTACGTTTGTTGACTATGTTAAGGCGTAGTGTGCGGTAGCTAATTAGTACTTATCTGCTGAAACTTGAGATGTGATTGGATTAGGGTAGTTATACGATTTTGTTGACTATGTTAAGGGTCGTGCAGGTGGATTTAATTCAATCGGGAAATGACGGGTTGAACTTGGCTAGCAGTTATGATTTGTTGACTATGTTAAGGTCATAAATTGCTAGGGGCAAAAGTATTATCGGGAATTTCAAGTGTTGAAATTTGCAATGAGATTGCATACCTCCTATGAGATAGTTGGATCCTGATACCCACTGCGAGTAAGAGTTACTCCTGGGAGAGTTTTACACAGGACAATTAGTCATTCAAGTAGGTGTCTAGAAAAGTGTTAACGGGGTTACGCCTCTGGGAAAACGAGGTTTACTTTAATTGGGTCCGTGCGAAAGCACGGGGAACCTCCCTCAAAGTACCGACACTGATCTGGCTGAAAGATTGACGAAGTTGTAAGGTGTAATTAATCCCGGCTAATCTTACCTTTTAGGGTTTTAAGGTAGATTTGATAAAAACAGTGGGAGACATCCTGATTAGATAAGATAATAACCAATCTAATCTTGCAAGAGCATACGCTAAAAGTGTTTTCTTCTCTCTCTCTCCAGGTAGCGACCATTTCAGGCCATAATCAAGATAATAATATGGATGTATTGACTGAACCCGATTATTGTACTGAGCAAAGGAACGTTAGACCCATTCTTTCTTATAAGAGTTATAAGATTGAACAGGAAACAGGAGAATATCTGGATTCTCACGCCGCCCAAAAGAACATGCATATTGATGCATCTTCTTCAGGTGTGTTTGTTATTGAGAACTGTTTCTCAGTTCACCCTACGTCCTGGGTATTAGATACCGGATCAGGATCCCACATATGCAAACAGTTGCATGGGCTACGTAAAGGTAGAGAACTGGGAAAAGATGATCATTCCGTTCTAGTAGGGAACGGTGCAAATGTTGCAGCCAAAGCAGTTGGCGAATATCACCTTGTATTGCCGAGTCGTAATACACTGATTCTGAATGAGTGTTATTATATACCGAACATGATGTGCAACATTATATCAGTTTCTTTATTGAGTAAAGAGGGATATAATTTTGTAGTACAGGATAATGTTATGAACATATTCCTAGATCAAAAGTTGATTGCATCAGGCTCGTTACATAATGGCATATTCATTCTAAATCAGAATACAATCCTCAATATACAAAACACACACAAGAGGAAAAGTTCAGATATGAACGAATCCTACTTGTGGCATTGTAGACTTGGTCATATCAATGCGGCACGACTGGCTAAGTTACATAGAGATGGTTATTTGAATCCGTTCGAATTATCATCTTATGATACTTGCCATTCATGTCTCAAAGGAAAAATGACCAAAGCTCCGTTTAGTGGACACGGAGAAAGAGTTACCGAACTCTTAGGACTGATACATAGTGATGTATGCGGTCCCATGTCTACGCATGCCAGGAACGGTTCTTCCTACTTCATTACATTCACTGACGATCTCTCTAGATTCGGACATGTGTTCCTGATGAAACACAAGTCTGAAGCTTTTGAGAAATTCAGAGATTATAAGCACGAAGTAGAGAACCAAACGGGCAAAAGTATTAAGATTCTTCAATCTGATCGAGGAGGTGAATACTTAAGCGGTGAGTTCCTAGATTATCTAAAAGAGAATGGGATTCTCTCTCAACGTACTCCTCCTTATACACCACAGCACAACGGTGTATCGGAGCGGAGGAATCGCACCCTATTAGATATGGTGCGCTCTATGATGAGCACTGCTGAGTTGCCTATTTCCTTCTGGGGTTATGCGCTTGAAACAGCAGCATACCTATTGAATCAAGTCCCGTCTAATTCTGTGCCTACCACACCACATGAGATATGGAGTGGGAAGAAACCATATTTTAAAAGAGTTAAGATATGGGGTTGTCCGGCCTATGTCAAAAGACAAAATCCAGACAAACTCGAGGCACGATCAGTTCTTTGCAAATTTGTGGGATATCCTAAGAATTCTCAAGGATATATTTTCTATCACGCCGAGGAACAAAAAGTGTTTATTTCTCAACATGCCACCTTTTTAGAAAAGGAATTTCTTGCGAAAGAAATTAGTGGCAAAGAGGTAGAGCTGGAAGAGGTTCCAGATACACAAATTACAACTGATGATTTAGTGGAACCAGAGGATTCAGTAGTACCCGACGAACCCCAGCCTCTCCGCCGATCTACTAGGGTTTCTCGTCCACATGAGAGATACTACGGTTTTCTCATTGATGGTGGAAGCGAGGATTGCATCATGGATGATGATGACCCGACTAGTTCCGAGCAGGCCATCACGAGTGGTGACTCTGTGAAATGGCTGGATGCAATGCGATCTGAGATGGAATCCATGTACACCAACAAAGTATGGACTTTGGAAAATGCTCCTGAAGGGGTAAAACCCATTGGGAGCAAGTGGATCTTTAAAAGGAAATTTGGTGTAGATGGAAAAGTTGAGACTTTCAAAGCATGACTTGTAGCAAAAGGTTTTTGTCAAAGACCAGGTGTGGACTATGACGAAACCTTTTCTCCAGTGGCTATGCTTAAGTCCATCCGGATCTTACTTGCCATTGCTGCATACCATGACTACGAAATCTGGCAAATGGATGTTAAGACCGCCTTTCTAAACGGTGATTTAGAAGAGTGCGTGTACATGACTCAGCCAGAGGGCTTCGTAGATAGTGGGAGCAGCAGAAAGGTGTGCAAGCTGCTTAAATCCATTTATGGGTTAAAGCAAGCATCGCGGAGTTGGAACATCTGTTTTGATGTTGTAGTCAAAGAGTTTGACTTCATCAAAAATATAGATGAACCTTGTATCTATAAGAAGGTAGCAGAGGGTAAGGTTGTCTTCCTCGTATTGTACGTGGATGACATACTCTTGATAGGAAATGATATTCCTATGCTGCAATCAGTCAAGCTCTTCTTATCACAGAGATTCTCAATGAAAGATCTAGGTGATGCCTCCTGCATATTGGGAATCATGATCTATAGAGATAGATCTAAACGGATACTGTGATTGTCCCAATCCAGGTACATTGACACCATACTAAAGAGGTTTAGTATGGAAGAATCCAAGCGTGGGAATCAGCCCACGATCTCTGGACTCACTCTCTCCAAAGAGATGTCTCCCAAGACTGATTTGGAGAGAGCTCCCATGCAAGGGATACCCTATGCTTCGACAGTAGGCTCTATCATGTATGCGATGCTATGTACCAGACCCGATGTAGCATACTCACTAAGTGTAGTGAGTCGGTATCAAGCAGATCCTGGAGAGAGTCATTGGACAGCAGTGAAGAACATTCTCAAGTACTTACGAAGGACTAAGGAGATGTTCTTGGTGTATGGTAACGGAGAACTCCAGGTGGAGTCCTTTACCGATTCCAGCTTCCAAAGTGATAAGGACGACTCTAAGTCGCATTCGGGTTTGGTCTTTACCCTCAATGGAGGGGCGGTATGTTGGAAGAGTTCCAAACAGGATACCGTTGCAGACTCAACGATGGAGGCTGAATACATCGCTGCCAACGATGCTGCCAAAGAGGCTGTCTGGATCAAGAAGTTCATTAGTGAACTTGGTGTGGTTCCATCCATTGAGCATCCAATACCTCTGTATTGCGATAACAATGGAGCTGTGGCGTTAGCCAAGGAACCCAGGTCCCATCAGAAGTCCAGACATATTCTGAGGCGGTATCACCTGATCAGGGAGATAGTTGATCGCCGGGAGATCGAGGTCAGGAGAGTAGATACGAAGGACAACACTGCGGATCCATTCACGAAGGCTATTCCCCAGATACAGTTTGAGAGATTATTCGGGATGCTAGGTATGAGATACTACAGCAGCTGGCCTTAGTGCAAGTGGTAGATTGTTAGTTATGTATATGCCTTAGAGGCCATTGTTGTACATATGATGTATATTATAATGAATGCTTGGTTATATATAGAGATGACTTTCTTGCTCGTCATGATAGTATGCTATTTGGTTTCACTTTATCTTAACATGTTGACATGTATTGATTTACTGTTTTACTCTCACATGTTGATAAAGCCCTTAGGACTTGTACTCGACTACTGGGACTATGATGAGATCATACTAGTGGGGCCGCGGTAGTCGATGAGTACATCCTATAACTGTTCCTAGTCGAAGGTATATCGAGACAGGGCATCGATACACCAGTGTAGACTAGCGTATACGCATCTTGACCCAAATGATGGGCGATGGATGATCCCATATCCATCGGTGTTTGACATCAGAGATGGTGTACGGGTGCTCAGTGGAGACTGGGTACACTGGACGGACTCGCTGAGAACTCCCAGATGGTGATATACCACACGTCAGATGGCAGTTCTCCGGTGACACTGGTACAGGGTAGTCTGTAGACCCGAGATCATCATAGAGTCTTGTGTGATTCCCACTGTGCTTTGATTTCCACCTTACCACGTCCAAGAGGGTGTGCAAAACGGTGGCTTTTGGGTACAGTCCCGAATCACATGGAGGCAATGAGCGATAGGAGGGGATTCGTCTCTCCCGGTATAGGGAGTTGATGTTGTGCTGTGTTCGATTGGCTATAACTGGAAGTCCCTGGCCAGGGCTGATATAGAGATTTACTCGTAAGTGTTACTAGTAGTTTCTCGACCCGTTATGAGCCATACATCGACACGACTTTTCGGTTACTGGGGTCTGACGTTTACCACCCCTAGACTTGATATGCGACATATCAGACGAACAGACCGGACTGTACGGGAGTGTTACTGAACGGATTCACAGGAGAACGCACAGGCTAGCTTGTTGATCTTCTGATCGGTCAATACCTGGGTGGCTGTTACGTTTAGCTGACCGCTTGCAGCTTGTGGGTGTTTGATATGATCATCACCTGCTACCGGCGTATTGACGATTCTTTAGAGTCCTACACAGAGGTTTCTTGGCTCAGGCGAAACAGAGTAGTGGCACATATGTGATATGCGCAGGAGCGAGAATAATGCGATATGGGATACCGTATTATATTCTCGCGATTTATGGATATGAATCGGGTCATCGGATCAAGTGTTGATTCGATGAATCGGTACATGATATATTAGCCGGTTATATTCGATATAGCCGGATCGTCGGATCAAGTGTTGATTCGATGATTTAATATATAATAATATATATGATATATTATTATATTAACTAATATTGGCTTACTTTATTATTTCATTTTCTCAGTGGATGATACATTGATATATATGCGATATATGTTAATTGTATTATTTTCTTTTGTTGCAAATATATAATATATATATGATATATATTATTGTGACATGATATGATTAATTGTTAAACATGTTTAAGGATGATTAATTGAGGTTAGGGTTTGATTAGGTTTAGTTGCTTCAAGTTCCTTCTAGAAGCAATTTTCTTTTGTCATTTGTAAAGATATTTTGTGATGACACATTATTAACTTAACCAAACCCTAACTCTAGTTGTTTCTCTACTTGTTCTCATCCAATCATCCTTGACCATGGTTAATAATTCAATCATATGTTTATATTTCTATTCATCACAAAAGAAAATGATTATCATTATCTTTTGATTATCCATTATCTTCTTCTTCTTCTCTCTTGAAGAAGCTCTCTTGAAAATTCTTATGTGATGAAAGATTATGAGAAAATGATATAAAAGAAAGCTAAATTACTACTCTCTCATCCTCATCTCATCTAGCCCATGGGATTAGTGTGTTCACTTCTTTAAGAGTGAGATAGCTTGAGTTCTTTGAAACCTCGAGGTAGATCATCGGAGATTTGGAATACGACGAGCTAGAATGGATCGTTCGAGTCGTGGAGCCTCTCATGAGTCCGTGAGATCGTGGATCGCGGCAAAGGGACTTCTACTCGGAGCTTGTGAAGTGAAGGAGCGGACTACAAAGGTTGTAATCCCTCACACTTAGATAAAAGTTATCTTATTGCATGTTAAACCCTAATAATCTAGCAAAGATCCCGGCTTTGGGTTGTTCGGCACGTCTAAAATTTAATCCGGGCATGTTTGATGCCTTAAGAACCTTCACAAGAGTGCCTAGGAACCCTACAAATTCAAGATGTGAGAGGCGGCACCACTGTCCCTCTGTACAACAATAACTGACTCGCTGGGAAAACAAAACCTAACTGTTTTCTCGCGGTAGTCCACAGATCCCTAACATGTAGCTAACCAGACTGTGCCCAGGAGAACGTCAAATCCAACATCTCTAGAAGGATCACAATGACAGACGAAACTATATCTCCTATCCGAATGGCACACGACCGAAATACGTCCCGCGCAACAAAAGAATCGCTGACAGAAGTTAACACAACAACGGCTGATCTAGTATACACAACTCTCATCCCAACCAAGGCACGAAGTGTGTAGAACAACAAGTGCATAGATCCCGAACAAACGAATTAAGAATACCTGAAAACTCAGCACTGGACGCACATGCGTCCCGATGAGTAGAAGCAAACTCTCTTGTCTGCCCCCTACTCGCAACTGGCTGAACTCCTCCTCTTCCAAACTGTCCCCTCTGAGCGAACCCTCCGTGTCCACGACCACTCTGAAAATGACCATGACGCGGTGTTAGGGAACAACTCCTGATCTGGTGATGAAAGCTCCTGCATCAAAAACATCCACGCGATGACTGCTGACCATCCTGGGGATGAGAGCTGAACGACCGTCCTCGTCCCAAGCCTCTACTACTCCCGCGATGGTCATGAAATCTGTCTCGACGAGTATGCCTCTGTCTCGGGGCTGACACACCTGTACTATCCCTCCTCGGTCCTCGGACTCCCACAGTCTCGGAACGATGCTCCTCGTCAAAACGGCTTCGTCCACTGGTGCTGTGTAAGTAACACGATGCTGATTGCCGATCGCAAGGAACAACTGGGTAACAAGGATGACAACCTCCTATCGTCGCGCTCTACAAGCCTCAACCAACGACCTCATCGTCTGGTGCAAGTCCTGTATTTCTTCCACAAGCCTATCAATACAATCTATCGAAGGAGGATCCATCAGCCCCGATGCAACGAGAGTGCCATCCTGGTCAGTCCTCGTCCCACACGAGTCTACTCTGACCTCGGCCCTCGCTATATCACTCTGATTCCCCCTAGTCATCGGCGGCAACGGCTATAAATGGAAATATGATTCGATAAGAACACACACATCGAATCACAAGGATATGTATCATCAAGGAAGGAATTTCAAGCAATTTGTACTTAGGTCGCTTTAGGCGGAGTACCGCGTCCTGAGTTTGCCGCGGACATACAAACCATACGTTACTCTTCTTAAGCTACCAACTCCATCATACCAAGGTCATCCTACACTCCGAAAGATAAAACCTAGCGCTCTGATACCAACTTTGTCACGACCCGAAAATTGCACGTGATGGACCTTAAACTACGCAACGTCTACAGGCGTAACGCAATTTAAGTAAGCCGAAAACCCAGCAATCTAAACCATCAAAAGTAGTAAGAAATAAGAACGTTGTTAAAACTTTTGAAATCTCAAATCAAATTCTTTAAAGTCCAACTTTTCTTCTTTTAAAATTTTGGCAGCACCTCCTTTGTAAAACAAGCCCCTAAAAATGGGTACAACATAATATAAGTAAAAGCATCCCAAACGGGAGCAAAATCCACGCCCAACAGCGGAAAACAACCACCACAACAGATATACGACGCGGTAGCGAAGAAAGAGACGAAATAAATAAAATGCATAAAAACCTCCAAGTCACAAAATAGTATACAATATCGTCCTCACACCAAGTCTCTAAGTCATACAAGATAATGGTAGATGGAGAGTACATGATACAACGAATAAACAACAAGCAACATCGGATAACCGCAAAACCTACCTAAGCAAAATTGCACACTGTCAGGCGAAGCGGTATCCGCAACAAAAGATGATACGATGGATGAAAATAGCCCTTCCTCTGACAATCTTGAGGAACACCTGCAAAACACTGTGGCACAAAGGGGGTTAGTTGCCAACTCATGAATAGTAAATAACATATGCAGGTAATCACGAGTATGCACGTACAACGCGAATCTAACATAAGCATCTATCAGCAATGAATAGTCATATGTAATGCAACCGTCATGAAAGGTACACTAGCGGGTACAACTAATACATGAAGCAATAATATGACAATCTGTATGCAACAATCATGTAAGGTACACTATCAGGTACTACTAATACATGAAGCAATGCATAAAAACAAAGTATGTAAATGCAACGGTCATGGAAGGTACTCTATCAGGTACTACTAATACATGAAGCAATGCATAAACAATAAATGCAGAGTATGGAATAAAATATGTCATTTCCACAGAAATCCTAACCTCGTGGTAGGACCAAAATCCATCAAGACAATCCAAATCCCAATTTCCACAAATCAGCCCCCAAATTGGCTATCATATCAAGTTAGTCTCACATATCCTTAATGTACAACATCAAGTAAATCTCATATATCCTGAATGTCCAACATCAAGTATATCTTATATATCCCGAATTTACAATATCAAGTAGATCCCACATATCCTGTGTGTACAATATTAGTATATCCCATATATCATGTGTGTACAATATCAGTATATCCCACATATCCTGTGTGTACAATATCAGCATATCCCATATATCCTGTGTGTTTGCATGAGTAAATATAATGAAGTATATGAATTGATATGTATACATATATATTAGCGTCCCACTCTACTAATATATTCACATATAGAAATAAAAATGTCATGAAAACCAGTGTCTCACATAGACACATAAATACTGATTTATCAGGTGATGTCATCAAGATTGGCCCCCTGATAGGTACGTATCATACTGTTAGTTATATGTATGCCCTAGAGGCCATTACTGTATATAGGATGTATATTGTAGTGGACGCTGGGACATATATAGGGAGGACTTTCTTGCTCGACATCATAGTAAGCTATCTGGTTACTCTTTACCTTAACGTGTACACAGATTGTCTCTCTATTACATGTTGGTAAAGCCCTTAGGATGTCTACTTGACTACCTGGACTATGATGCGGATCAAACTAGTGGGGACATGGTAGTCCATAAGTACATCCTTCAAAGTCCCTAGTCGTGGGTGTATCGAGACGGGGCATCGATATACCAGTGTAGACTAGCGTGTACCTTCTTGACCCATACAGATGGGCGATGGATGATCCCATATCCATTGGTGTTTGACATCAGAGGAGATATACGGGTGCTCAGTAGAGACTGGGTACACTGGACGGACTCGCCGAGAACTCCCAGATGGTATTATACCTCACGTCTGATGGCAGTTCTCTGGTGACACTGGTTCAGAGTAGTCTGTTGACCCGAGATCGTCATAAAGTCTTGTGTGGTTCCCACTGTGCTTTGATTTCCATCTTACCACGTCCAAGAGGGCGTGCAAAACGGTGGTTTTTGGGTACAGTCCCGAGTCACATGGAGGCAATGAGCGATAGGAGGGGATTCGTCTCTCCCGGTATAGGGAGTTGATGTTGCGCTGTGTTCGATTGGCTATAACAGGAAATCCCTGGCCAGGGTTGTTGAGATTTACCGGTAAGTGTTACCAGTATTTTCTCGAAGTGTTATAGACCTCATATCGACACGACTTATCGAGCTATTGGGGTCTGACGTTTACCACCCCTAGGTGAGATATGCGACATATCAGACGATCAGACCGGACTGTACGGTAGTGTTACTGGTTGGATTCACAGGAGTGTGAGCGGGCTTGCTCGTCGATCTTCTGATCGCTCAATACCCGGGTGGCCGTTACGTTTAGCAGACCGTTTGCGGCTTGTGGGTGTTTGATATGATCATCACCTGCTGCCGGCGTATTGACGAGTCTTCAGAGTCCTACACAGAGGTTTCCTGGCTCAAGCGAAACGAAATAGGAGCGCATATGAGATATGTGCGGGACCGAGAATAATGCGAGTATGTGATACCGTATTTCATTCTTGCGATATATGTATCGAATGGTTGTATGCGATATAACCTAGTTATCGAATCAAGGGTTGATTCGATAAGTCGATACATAATATACTAGTCGGTTGTGTGCGACATGACCGGATCATTGAATCAAGTGTTGATTTAATGATTTAATGCATATTTATATATTTTATATATTACTTTGCATTAACTAGTATCGGTTCACTTTAAATAGATTTTCTCACTCGGATGTGCGCATTGCATATGCGATATGATTTTGTGCACTTGCTTGTATCATGTTTGATGATACATGCCTTTTGGTTAAGTGTGAAGAATTAAACCTTGGTTAATGAAATGGTTAGGGTTTACTATTTCCTTATTCATTTATTTATTTATTTATTCTTTTGGAAATAGAAAAGCAAATGAGAAAATGGTGGCTTGTTTTTATTTTGTTCATGAAGCTTCATGAAGACTTTGACCAAGTGACCATTTTGTCTCATGCTTAACCCTAACCATCGCACTAACCATGATTTATTCTCTACACTTGACCATGGTTTGGTCATGATAAGTATTCTTTTAATTTTCTTTTTGGAATTAACTTATCATACACTATTCTTCTTCTTCTTCATTTCTTCAAGTGAAGAAAGCTTGCCTCCATCAATGGCAAGTGATGAAAAAGAGTGAGAAATCCAAATCTAAAGTCTACCCACTTCCTATTTCTTCATCCCCTACCTCTTGCCAAGTAGTAGGGCGTGTTTTTTTCACAAGTTTCTTGACTTGGTGAAGTCGGAGCTTGATTTAGCGATGCCTCGACGTAGATCATCTTCGGGCATGGACATCGATGACCTAGCCCGTCCATTCTCCGATGAAGCCGACGCTAGAGCCCGGGACTTGTTTTGGACAGCAAGGAGACTTCATTGCGGAGCTATGGAGGTGGACAAACGGATCTACAAAGGTTGTATATCTGTATTCCCTTAGTTAATTGTTAACTAGTTCATTTTTCGCCTAGAAATCTAGCCGACGATCCGTAGTAGGGTCTCTCGGCACCCGTAAAATTTTATATTGGCATGTTCGATGCCTTGTGAGACCACTATAGGGTGCCTAGGAACCTTTCACTGGTATCAGAGCCTAGCTAGAGCCTTAGGCGATGCGTAGACGGAGTTAGAAGTCCGATCGACCCAAAACCCCGACTTGAAAGTGCTCTCTGGACATTTTCTGTTTTCATGGATTTTTGAGAATTAAAAATATGCTGAAAAATCAGCAGGAAATTCTAAGAATTACGGTGCAAAAAGTAACCAATGATCCCTCAAAAATGCGGCGGACCCGCGGCATTAGCATGCTAATGCGGCGGTTCCGCCGTCGTTTTGTCTTATTAGGCATTCAATTTTGCACAGTAATTCCTATTTTGCAGTGCTGATTTTCCTGGGAATTTTTTTTTATCTTAAATCAAGAGTTGAGTATTTTGGGTTGTATTGGGAGTTCGTACATTCGATCGGATTGTCAAACTTTGTCTAAGTGTTTTTCCGGATAATTTTTTGAATATGTTAAAAAGTTCGACCGGATATAAATACCCAATTTTTCCCCTGTCGGGAAATTTCCAAGTGTTGGATTTTTCCGTGGTTTAAAGACATTCTAAGTAGTGCAAGTAACGCGATGGACCCTCTAGAAGACAACAAAACTTAACTCGATTATGTGACCGTCTTGAACTACCCTTTGAATCTTCGGGTTTGGGGCAGTACGGCGTGCCACATGTGAGGCGTTGGCTTGACCCTTCTACGGCTGGACCGTTGGTACTGAGGCACGAGCTGAATGTTGTTAGACTTATTTCATGTGTTGATCTGTTTCGGGAAAACTTGGGTGTTTGACTGTTCGATCGGAAAGTTTAACATTTTCTGTTTATCTGGAATGGGATACAACAATTGGAATTCACAATAAGTTATGAGATAACTGAATGAATGTTATAAATCTAGCGGTTTAGTCTCACTTGATCGGTTGCCACGGAATTTTGATGTGATCAAAAGTCCGTCGCAATCACGTAGCGTACGCGGATACTCGCCGGGTAAACTTAATAGACAGCTGCACCCCACTGCCCCGACCAAGTGACTGTAGGAGAACCCCGTCGCCGAAAGCATCCGTTAGGGTGCTCCCGGTAGCGGTGTTCCGCCTTGGTGCACTTCGTCGACGGTATCGGGGGTGCGGCCGCCTACTGAAGTTTGCGACGAGCATTCGATCAGGATGTCGGGAATCCTGTTGATTTCCCAGACTTGATATTGAAAAGAGTTTTCGATAATGAGACTAAAATGCGGGGTTTATAATTGTTAGGCATGCGATGTCTAAGTAATTCATTTGGTCAGGCATGCGATGTCTGAGATGGTTGCGGATTCCAACCGTTGTAGTTTTACACTTTCTTTTCTGTGACCGTAAGTGTAATATGTGATATCGCCGGTTTCGTTGCTATATGTCAACGACAATTGGGATGCGCATATTTACTTACGCTGATGACATGTGATGTTATGTGTTGCTGGATATGTTATATTGGATCGTCGTGTTTGAATAGCCGGGGGTTTTTATGTGAGATGAGTGTTTTTCATTTTCATTCATGTAAAAACTTGTATGTAATATTCTTTTATTGGGGCACTTCCAGGTTGCGGAAGTAGTCACCTTTTGTATATTATTTACTTTTCCGCACTAGGATAGACCCAAGGAGGAGGGCACAAGTAACGGGGTTCTGGAGTCCAGTGGGAGACCAACTCGAGGAGTCGAGCCCGGGTCTCCTAACTCCAGAATTGGTAGGGTTGCTTGCCGCTCTCGTAGGGGTCTAGGGGTGTGGGTTTGGCTATTCATCGTGACCGTGGAATCCGTGTTTTATACTGGCTCGTATTGAAAACACGGACGTCCTAGTATATCCAATATTTCATATGTTTCTTCTGCTGCGATATCTGTGATGTGATCTTGTGATGTTCTGTGATAGATATAGAATATAGTATATATGATATATTATATAGACGTTACTTATGTTTTACACCCGTGCTAGCCCTGCCCCGCTCTGCCGTTAGTTACCTAACCTAACGGTGCATGAGGGGACATCGAGGCGAATGCGGATGGCATAAGTGTACGTCGTATTTATCTGTGATGTTTAGGTACTAAAATGATGGGACTTCATTAATATGATTAATGAAATAAAAGAAACCTAAAGATGTTGTAGAATCGAATTTCAAAATAAAACAGGTAGCTACAGTTCTTGCTTTGCACAGCGGTATATACGATATATCCTGTACCTTATTCGATAAGGAAAGGACCGAGATCCCTTCACCGGGAGTGACTCCTTTAGCAATAACTGGCAGATGCTACACACTCGGTTTGTCTTTTGATTGCTTTTAAGTGTTTTTGCTTTGCACAGTGATATATATGATATATCCCGCACCTCATTCGACGAGGAAAGGACCGACGATCCCTTCACCGGGAGTGACTCCTTTAGCAAAACTAGAAAAGCCTCAAAAGCACTCCATTTTAAAATTCATTCGATCCTACAAACGATATCAAGTTCATTACGCAATAGGTTTTCAGAAAAACCTGACGTAGCCCTCCGTCATTTCAGATAAGTAGTAGTTAGTATTCGTCCTGCGTTTGTTGGCCTTTGTCAAGGCGCAGTGTGCGGTAGCTAACTGGTGCTTATCTGCTTATGCATATGATGCAGATTGGGTTAGGGTAGTCGTGCGACCTTGTTGGCTTTTGTCAAGGGCCGTGCGGGTGGGTTTAATTCAATCAGGAAATGACAGGTTGAACTTGACTAGCATCCTATGGTTTGTTGGCCTTTGTAAAGGTCATAGGAGGTTAGGGGCAAAATATTATCGGGAATTTCAAGTGTTGAAATTTGCAATGAGATTGCATACCTTCTATGAGATAGTTGGATCCCGATACCCGCTGCGAGTAAGAGTTACTCCTGGGAGAGTTTTACACATTACAATTAGCCGATCAAGTAGGTGTCTAGAAAGGTGTTAACGAAGTTACGCCTCTGGGAAAACGAGGTTTACATTAATTGGGTTCTTGCGAAAGCACGGGGGACCTCCCTCAAAGTACCGACACTGGCCTAGCTGAAAGATTGGCGAACTTGTAGTGTGTAATTAATCCCGGCTAGTCTTTCCTTTTAGGGTTTGAAGGAAGATTTGATAAAAAGCAGTGGGAGCCATCCTGATTAGATAAAATAATAACCAATCTATTCTTGCAAGAGCGCACGCTGAGTGTTTTCTTCTCTCTCTCTCCTGGTAGCGACCATATCACGCCTTAATCAAGATAATAAAACGGATTATTGACCGAACCCGCTTGTTATACTGAGCTGGGGAACGTTGGTACCGCTCCAACTTATAATTGTTATAAGACAGAGCAGGAAATTGGGGAATATCAGATTTCCCGTGCCGCCCAAACGAAGAGAGTGCATGCTGATGCATCATCTTCGGGTGTGTTCATTATACAGAACTGTTTCTCGGTATCCTCTGCATCCTGAGTATATGATACCCGATCAGGATCCCAGATATGTAATCTGTTGCATAGGGCTACAAACGGGTAGAAAAACTGAGAACGGGTGATAAGTTTCATGAGGCAGAAAACGGGGCAAGAGTTGCAGCCAAGTCTGTCGGTCACTGTCACCCTGTATAACCAATACATTGATTCTGAACGAATGTTATTAGATACCGAACCTGATATACCAAATCATATCACCCTCTTTGTTAGAAAAGAAAGGATATAATTTTGTATTGATGGATAATGTTTTGAACATTTCCTATATCAAAAGTTGATCGGTTCAGGCACGTTATCTAAAAGCATTAATGTTCTAAATCAAATTACAGTTCTTAGTATACGGATCACACACAAGAGGAAAAGTTCAGAAATGAACGAATTCTTCTTGAGGTATTGTAGACTAGGTCAGATCAATGTGACCCGACTGGCTAGAGTTACATAAAGATGCATATTTAAATTAGTTTGAATTTACATCTTGTGAAACTCGCCAGTCATGTCACAAAGATAAGATGACCATAGCTCCGTTTACTGGAAACAGAGAAAGAGTTGGTAACTCTTGGGATGATACATGTTGATGTATGTAAGGTCCCCTGTCTACACATACCAGGATTGGTTCTTTATACTTCATTACGTTCTCTGATGATCTCTTTAGATTCAGACATATGTTCTTGTTGAAACACAAGTCCGAACCTTTTGAGATATTCACAGAATATAAGTTAGATGTAGAGAACCAATATACGGGTATAAGTATTATGTCCTTTGATGTGATCAAGGAGGAGAATACTTGGGCACGGAAATTCCTAGACTATTCTAAAGGAGAATGAGATTCTCTCTCAGCATTACTCCTCCGTATAAACCATTGCACGATGGTATATCGGGGCGGAGCAGATACACCCTATATGATACGGTGTGCTCTATGATGAGTACTACTGAGTTACCTATTTCCTTTTGGGAGTTATGCACTTAGGAAGTTGCATACCTATTGAATACGGTTCGAATCAAATCAGTTGCCTACCACTTCATATGTGATATGGAAAGGGAAGAGCCCATCTCTTAAGTTAGTTAAGATTTGGGGTTGTCCGGCCTATGTCTAAAAGCAAAATCCGGATAATCTCAAGGTAAGGTCTGTTATGTAGAACAAGAAAGGTTCCAGCTATACAAAATACAGTAGGTGATTTGGTACAACCAAAGGATTCAGTAGATACCAACGAACCTCAGCCTCTCCGCCGATCTAGTAGGGTTCCTCACCCACCTGAGAGATACTTCGGTTTCTCTATGACAGTGGGAGCGAGGATTGCATCATGAGATGATGACCCAACTATTTTCGAGCTGGCCATCATGAGTAAGACTCTGTAAGAATGGCTGGATGCTTAGTGATCTGAGATGGAATCCATATACACCAACAAAGTATGGACTTTGGTTGCTATATCTGAAGGGTTAAATCCCCATCAGGAGCAAGTATATTTTGAGAAGATTACTTGGTGTACATGGAAAAGTTGAGACTTTCAAAGCTAGACTTGTTAAAAGTTTGCATCATTTACCAGGCGTGGATAATGATGAATCCTTTTCAAGTAGCTATGCTTAAGTCCATCCAGATCCTACTTGTCACGGCTACATACCATGACTACGATATCTGGTGGTTGGGTGTCATGACTGCTTTTCTAAAATGATGTTTTAGAAGAGAGCGTCTATAAGTACACAGCCAGAGGTCCTCGTAGACAGTGGGAGCAGTGGAAACGTGTGCAAGATGTTTTATATAATAAAGCAGGCAACGCGGAGTTGGAACGTCTGTTTTGATGTAGTAGTCAAAGAGTTTGACTTCATCAAAATGGTAGATGAACCTTGTATAAACAAAAAGGTAGTAGGGAGTATGGTGGTGATCCTCGTAGAGTACGTGGATGACATACTCTTGATAAGAAAGGAGTTTCTTATGCTACGCTCGATCAATCTCCGATTATCATAATGATTCTCCATATAGGATCACTGGAAGTGTTCCAGAGTGATAAAGACGACTGAATGTCAGTCGCAGGCATTGTCTTTACCCTCACTAAAGGGACGGTATGTTGGAAGAGTTCCAAGCTAGATACCGTGGCATACTAGACGATAAAGGAAGGATACATCGCTACTTGAGATTCTACCAAAGAGGCTGTTTGGATGTATAATGGTTCATGAGATGAACTACGTTCCTACCATTGTGAGATAATGGAGTAGTGGCTTATGCCAAGGAACGCCGGTCCCATCAGTGATCCAGACTTATTCTAAGGCAGTATCACCTGATCATGGAGATGAATGATCTCCAGGGTGATCGAGGCAAGGAGAGCAGACTTAGAGGATAACGCAGCGGATCCACTCACGAAGGCCTATTCCTAGAGAGAGACTTTTATGGGATGGTTGAGTATGAGATACTGCAACCACTGCTACAGATGGCCCTAGTGCAAGTAGGAGATTGTTAGTTATATGTATGCCCTAGAGGCCATTACTGTATATAGGATGTATATTGTAGTGGATGCTGGGACATATATAAGGAGGACTTTCTTGCTCGACATCATAGTAAGCTATCTGGTTACTCTTTACCTTAACGTGTACACAGATTGTCTCTCTATTACATGTTGGTAAAGCCCTTAGGATGTCTACTTGACTACCTGGACTATGATGCGGATCATACTAGTGGGGACATGGTAGTCTATAAGTACATCCTTCAAAGTCCCTAGTCGTGGGTGTATCGAGACGGGGCATCGATATACCAGTGTAGACTAGCGTGTACCTTCTCGACCCATACAAATGGGCGATAGATGATCCCATATCCATTGGTGTTTGACATCAGAGGAGATATACGGGTGCTCAGTAGAGACTGAGTACACTGGACGGACTCGCCGAGAACTCCCAGATGGTATTATACCTCACGTCAGATGGTAGTTCTCTGGTGATACTGGTACAGAGTAGTCTGTTGACCCGAGATCGTCATAAAGTCTTGTGTGGTTCCCACTGTGCTTTGATTTCCATTTTACCACGTCCAAGAAGGCGTGCAAAACAGTGGTTTTTGGGTACAGTCCCGAGCCACATGGAGGCAATGAGCGATAGGAGGGGATTCGTCTCTCCCGGTATAGGGAGTTGATGTTGCGCTGTGTTCGATTGGCTATAACAGGAAATCCCTGGCCAGGGTAGCTGAGATTTACTGGTAAGTGTTACCAGTAGTTTCTCGAAGTGTTATAGACCTCATATCGACACGACTTATCGAGCTATTAGGGTCTGACGTTTACCACCCCTAGGTGAGATATGCGACATATCAGACGATCATACCGGACTGTACGGTAGTGTTACTGGTTGGATTCACAGGAGTGTGAGCGGGCTTGCTCGTCGATCTTCTGATCGCTCAATACCCGGGTGGCCGTTACGTTTAGCAGACCGCTTGCGGCTTGTGGGTGTTTGATATGATCATCACCTGCTGCTGGCGTATTGACGAGTCTTTAGAGTCCTACACAGAGGTTTCCTGGCTCAAGCGAAACGAAATAGGAGCGCATATGAGATATGTGCGGGACCGAGAATAATGCGAGTATGTGATACCGTATTTCATTCTTGCGATATATGTATCGAATGGTTGTATGCGATATAACCTAGTTATCGAATCAAGGGTTGATTCGATAAGTCGATACATAATATACTAGTCGGTTGTGTGCGACATGACCGGATCATTGAATCAAGTGTTGATTTAATGATTTAATGCATATTTATATATTTGATATATTACTTTGCATTAACTAGTATCGGTTCACTTTAAATGGATTTTCTCACTCGGATGTGCGCATTGCATATGCGATATGATTTTGTGCACTTGCTTGTATCATGTTTGATGATACATGCCTTTTTGTTAAGTGTGAAGAATTAAACCTTGGTTAATGAAATGGTTAGGGTTTACTATTTCCTTATTCATTTATTTATTTATTTATTCTTTTGGAAATAGAAAAGCAAATGAGAAAATGGTGGCTTGTTTTTATTTTGTTCATGAAGCTTCATGAAGACTTTGACCAAGTGACCATTTTGTCTCATGCTTAACCCTAACCATCGCACTAACCATGATTTATTCTCTACACTTGACCATGGTTTGGTCATGATAAGTATTCTTTTAATTTTCTTTTTGGAATTAACTTATCATACACTATTCTTCTTCTTCTTCATTTCTTCAAGTGAAGAAAGCTTGCCTCCATCAATGGCAAGTGATGAAAAAGAGTGAGAAATCCAAATCTAAAGTCTACCCACTTCCTATTTCTTCATCCTCTACCTCTTGCCAAGTAGTAGAGTGTGTTTTCTTCACAAGTTTCTTGACTTGGTGAAGTCGGAGCTTGATTTAGCGATGCCTCGACGTAGATCATCTTCGGCATGGACATCGATGACCTAGCCCGTCCATTCTCCGATGAAGCCGACGCTAGAGCCCGGGACTTGTTATGGACAGCAAGGAGACTTCATTGCGGAGCTATGGAGGTGGAAAAACGGATCTACAAAGGTTGTATTTCCGTATTCCCTTAGTTAATTGTTAACTAGTTCATTTTTCGCCTAGAAATCTAGCCGACGATCCGTAGTCGGGTCTCTCGGCACCCGTAAAATTTTATATTGGCATATTCGATGCCTTGTGAGACCACTATAGGGTGCCTAGGAACCTTTCACATACGCTATACCGAAAAGCCCGAGTGCCTAGCTCTGACCCTCGTCTTTCTTCATAACCATACGTACATGACTTCTGTTGGTATCCCCACGATAACCGCCGAGTCATAGGTAATATCACCGGATGGTATGGTCCCCTGCCAGGCTCATGGGCATGTTACATCGACTCTTGCCCCGGGGTACCTCAGGGCCCAACCATGTACCCACAGACGGTGCCTCTCCGCTCCTCGAATCGGGTATATAATCAGAACCGATAAAACTCATGGTGGCTGCAGGAATATCATATCAAGAGAAACCGGGTATTTAAAATAATGCATAATTTCATGAAACTACCACGGTCATCAAATCCAGAAAACATCATGAAAAATCCATACCTCAATGCGAAAATCCATGACTATAATATACGCAACATGAAACTGAAATGCAAACGTATAAAGGAAAAGCCTATATTTAACTACAACCAGTTAAAATATAAATCATGCGGTTCCTTATTATCCAAGTCCAATATAACATCAAATAAAGGTGCACATGTAGCTATAATCAGAAATATGGGTAACATGTAAGTATAACAAGGTATATGTATCTGCCTATCAGTAATTGTGTAATATACCCTCCAGGTATAAGCAAGGTATGCATACAAGGTATACACGTAGCTATGTTATTATGTGTGTATGTACCTATCGCTAATGGTACAATACCCTATAGGTAATACAGGTAACTAGCATGTAATCAAGTCACGGCATATGTGTAAGCTTGTAGGTATACAGGTATGCTATAAGTCATATGCATAAAGAAATATGAATCAATGTCTCAGTGTCCCTAACCAAACAATATCATATCTATAAGGGTGTTGTGTGTGACATGGCAATTATTGACGGTGTGTGTGGCATACAATCAGTGCTCGTGTAACATGAGCCGTCAATAATATGTGCAGTGTCCTAATGATACTAGTCCAAGCACAACAGGTAATTAAGCAATAGGATGTATGCGCAACTCTAAATATGAAAAAGAATATGCGACAAAGTAAAGTCATCTCTAGCCCAGACGCATAACGCCATGCGGGCGATTCTCCTGTAGATGTTAAATCTACTCACAACCGTCCTGGCTAAGCAAAGCCAACCTCCTGTTTTCCTTTCTCCGCAGCGTCCAAAGTCCTCGCCTGCGAACCTAATACAACAAAACGACAACACAAGTGTATATTAGTAAACGACCAGAAACACGTACAAACTACGTTTTACCGACATACCAACTCCAAACATACTCTCAAGTGTTTGTATTGTGGTTAACGTACGTAGAGACACGACGAAACCAACCCAAGAGCAAAACCATCATGAAGTGCACGGACCGTGTCGGATAACGTATCGCGCGTAGTCGTATCACAAGAAACTATCTATGTGATCCCAGATTTTTCATACAGAGAAAACTAAACAATCAAACAGAACCAAACACACCTAAACCAAAGCAGACACTTACCCACAAAAACTCACAACCCAACTCCACCGTACGGCCGATGTCGCCGGAATTTTCCTTTGGGTCGCTGGCCGTGGTACGAGCAGGGTGGTTCGTACTTTAGGTGAAGGCTCAGGGTCTCAGGTACAACACAACTACTCGGTTTTATTTTCTAGTACACACCTCGGATCACAGCAGGTCACAGATGTCATAAACGACACTAAAAATACGATATTGCGCAAAAACTTAACTTTAAACATTTAAACTGAAACTAACAAGCTACCCAACACAAAAAACTATATAAAGAACAGATAGGGATCATTACCAAAACAAAAGAACTCAAAGATCCAAGCTTTGCAAGCTACAAGGCATCCAAGAGGCAAATCCAAGAAAAAGATGTGATTTTGGTGTGATTTGTGAAGGATTTGAGATGGATTTGAGATGAAGTATGAAGTGTTTGTAAGTCTACGGTAGCGCCCCGGCCGTCTTTCAGACGCCAAATGCGGAACAAAAGCTTTTATAACTGGCGCTATCGCATACTATAACTCGGATCTGCCATTAACGCTAAACTAACAAACTACAAAGTGGGTAGAAAGGTTATACCGAACGATCCGAGTCCTTCGTTCTTTAACCATCATCCCATGCTCCGTTGCGGCTGCTTCGATCTCCTGACTCCTCGTCGAGGTGGCACCACATCTACGGATCTTTAAACGGGCTCCCGCCTCTATACTGAGGCAATTCGGTCATCAAGTCTGCTAAAAGAGATGACCAAGATTGATGTAGAGAATGAGTAGAACACTTTGTCTCGCTTCATCCAAAATCATGGAAGAACGGTTAATGAAGTTGCCTTTTGGATTGATAAATCGAAGTAGGTAATTTATCAAATGATCACATATCATTTCAACAACCATAATCTTTTTACAAAGGGGCTAACCCTAATGGAGGGGAGGAGGCTGGCCACATATATAGAAGGAGGGAGGTGAGTGTAGGAGAAAGTGGTAACCATTAGAAAAGCTTCTTACAAAAAATCAAGAAGAAATATCTTAGCAAGAACAAAAGTCATTAATGAAAAGGTGACTCACTAATAACACCTCATCATTCAATTAATGCATAATGGTGACTCACTAATCTAGTCACCAAAACTAGAACCTTCTCATGACTCACCCAAAAGAAGAAAAGATAAATCCGCATTAAACCGAATGTTTAAGACGGGTGATAGAAAACTGGCAACTTCCAAAAGCGATCCAGAAACGAATTTCAGGATAACCCCGTAACAGTATAAACATACCCGCATTTGTATTACGACCGAATACAAATGCAACTGAGACAAAGATATTATATCTACAAAGTATAATACATGGATCCGGCTTAAACCAAAGCCCACCAGTATTATCTGCCCGAAATATGACACGTGCGTAAACGCACGTGCATTTTCCGAACCCTGCCATAAAACCATACGGCCTCTACAACGTTTCGCATGAACTTGGGAAACTAACAGTGGGGGACTTTAATCACTCGTCAGTGCCCTGGCAGTGGGTTTAACCACAAGCCGTCAGCGGCACTAGCCGTGCGTAACGGCTGCCTATGTACTGACCTCAAGGGTAGCTGATGAGCGAACTCATCGTGAAACCCTACTTAGCCTAACAGTGACAATATACATACAGTCCGGTCCGTTCGTCTATGAGTATCGCATATCCGGCCTAGGGGGCTGGTAACGTCAGACCCCCAATAGCGGTGTAACTCGTGTCGGAGACAAGCCCTGAACACCCTGAGATACTACTGGAGTACCTACTAGTAAATCTCACCTTCCTTGGCCAAGGACTTGGTGTAATGGCTTTCCTAGACACAGCGCGATCTCACCCCCAATACCGGGAGAGACGAATCCCCTGCCGATCCGCTCACTTCCCTCCATGTGGCTCGGGACTGTACGTAAAAAATACCTGTTTGCACGGCTCCTTTGAGCCGTGGTAGGGTAGAATTCAAAGTACAGTGGGAACTCACACGAGACAAATGACGACCTCAGGTCGATGAACTAACCTGTACACATGTCACCATGGAACTGCTATCTGACGATAGGTATAATATCAACTAGCAGGTTCCCGGCGAGTCCTGTCCGGTGTACTGATAACCCATTGAGCACCTGTATACATCTTAGGTGATCCAACTGACACCAGTGGCTTGTGAGACCGGCCACCGCCCCTCGTCGGGGTCTCGACTGTATACACTAGTCTACTCCGGAGTATCGATGCCCTGTCTCGGAACTCCCATGACTAGGGACCAGTATTAAGGATGTGCTTATAGACTACCCAACTCTCACGTATATGATCGCCATCATACTGTTGGTAGTCAAGCAAGATCCTAAGGTCTCTATCAACGTGTAATCGTGATCAGTCACCTGAACCTATACACGACTGATAAAGGCAAACCAGATAGCATACTATCATCTTGAGTAAGACTGTCCTACTAGTATAGGTCCTCCTCAATCATTGCAATCACGTACCTGCGATCCAATAATTGACTTTGAGGGAACTATATTCAACAATCTCCCACTTGCACTTAAGGCTAATTATTGCGATGTCGCGTACTCACAGCCCATGTGATACCGAACACCCAACTCTTCTACTAATCAGTTTCACAAAGCCCGTTTGAAAAACTATTGTGTTCGAGAAATAGCCTCAATGAGTGGATCCGCCCAGATGTTTCTTTCTATGTCTATCATAATCTCAAGTTCGCGGAGAAAGCCATCTCTCGAATCGAGTAATACCTGTCTTAGAATATATCTGGATATCTGATGGGACCTAGTTCATAAATGAACTCTAAATCCAAACTTCTTAGACTGTATCGTCAACTGAACCTAATCAGTATCCTGCACCATGCCTCCCACAGTATCCTTTTGGACCACCTGTCCATAATACTGCCCCCTTCGTCAGAGGGAAAACTATAACTCTGACAATCACTCTATCATCCACGTCACTTTTGAAGCCTGGAATGATAACCGTCTCCGAAGGAGGCTGCCGTCATCAAATCCGTAGAACATACACTTATGTTCTAAAACTGCTTCCTTATGTTTCTTCAGGATTGGATTAATATAAACTTTTCGCATCTAGTGCAAAAACAACATCTGGTGCGGTACTTGACATCTCATGATTGACTCAATTGCCTAAGCAAGTGATCTGCCAATCATGCACATCCCTCTCCCCTTTAGTCTGTAAGACACCTTTAGAGAGGGTGACTCCATCACCTGCAGGTACACCACCATGCCTTTAGAGAGGGTGACTCCATCACCTGCAGGTACACCACCATGCCAGGAGTCAACTATTCTAAAATACTATTAGAATACTGTCAAAGTGCCCACATTGGGAAACTACCCAAATCTAGATCTAAAACCATAGATCTAGAAACCAGAATGTCTGATATTATATCCATATCCTGTCTGGAGAAACAACTGTGTGACAACCACAGTATAACCGATCGTAGTATAGGAATTTTACTTTCTACTCTGTGTATGCCATCCTAATACCAGGACATCACACCCTACTACTTTCTTAATAGATCCATCCCCTATTCTGATGAAGTCAAACCTATGACTGTTACATCAAAATTAAATGATCTATCTCCGCTATATCTGCTCAAGTCTATAAATAGACATAAGCTACTTGCCCACTATGCTTCCGCTGCTCCCACTGACCACAACAACCCTCGGGCAGAATAATATACACGTGCACTTCTAAAGGTAGTTTAGAACGACGCTATACTTAACGTCCTGCCGGGTCTCGTAGTCTGGAACAACAGTAGTGTTAAGTCTGGGTAAACAAGAACCTCCCTGTCACCGTCCTTGAGGCTACCGGAGTACCTCTCGGGTGTCTGAGGTTACCCACCATATCTGTGGAGTGGCTATTGTAATGTCAAACCTGATTGAATCTTTAGGTCCTATTAAATTTTCCGTAATCGTTTGCGGTTCTGGAATCACTTTCAGTTCTACCATACTCCCACTACTGTTTTCTACAAAAATCCATTTTACTAAAACTGTGGCGAGTCAAGAACAATATCACTATTGATCTTCCAGATGGTAGAAAGTCAACCCTCGACATAGCCCGGGTCAACCCACAAACTGCCATTACAGAAACGTGCCTTGAGTAATCCAGAGTCTGGTTTCAAGCATAAGCTGGAAAACTCCCCGTACCTTAACATCATTAAGATATGAAGCATTCTATATCTAATATAAAAACTTTGGCCCTTATTTAATTGGAACCAGATTCTTACCATGCAGCTGTCTCCAGTGCATATCAACTTAATGGAGAGAGGCTAATCAGCATTACTCAACTTAGGAATACATCCAATTATGAGTAACCTGAAAGAGAAACAAGTTTCCCAAAAAACATCACTATCAACTGAATACCAATCACAAGAATCTACATCTTCGATCTCTTTGAAGAATCCCGATACTTGCGACATCTGGTTCTCTACTTTATTCCTATACCCACAACTTCACAAAACTTAGACCTTGTATTTCGACTAAACACTTGTCTAAAAACTAGAGAACTCATAAGTAAACAGAACATAGTACGAGGACCAACCCCTTTGACCTGATGGACACTGGACAACATACAATACTCTGTATAAGTCTGCTGAGTTGAATAACTCAAAACCTGTGCATCGTAGGTTGAAAACTGTACTTATGGTTAAGAACTACTCCGTTGTTCAATGCTCCTTACCCAATCGCCAACTGATATAGGTAAATGTCATCGACATAATATCAAAAAGTTATATCTCACTTTATAAAAATAAACGTACAGATATATCATTTTGAAATTGGTGCACAACAACGGATACTCAAAACCAAATACATGTCGTCCGGCAATAACCCAGGCGATTTCCTCAAATACCACCAATTACAACGAATTCTGATATAATGAGGATAATCACCTTATTCCTAATAACCTACTCCCACTCATCATCTGTAAAACCATACAGATGTGAGAATCATACCTGGTAAATACATACCCTGGAGTAAGTATCTAATCGGGAAATCAGTTTTCCTTTAACAACGCACAGTGTAACTGAAACATGAAAATGTTTCGAAGGGGTATCCTGGTATTCCTGGTAATGCCTCTTCCATAATCCAATTCATGACTATAACCATATATTTCATTTCCATATCTCCAAATCCCTTTATTTGTCTTTAGTCGTTACCTTCTGTACACCTTCGTTAGGCTAAATGGTTTTCTTCCTTCCCTACCGTTCGGTACCAGCCTATGGTTTGGAAGAATACTATCCAATAAGCGTAATAGGTGTACCCTCCTAAACCAAGGAGTGCTAGTAACTTGAGAGAAGGTGATGATAAAAGACAACTGAATAATACCTTATTCTATTTCTCCCGAACTGGGGAAAAAAAGAAAAGGTGAAATAGGTGTGGCGATGAAGTACGCGGTTTGGTCGTGAATGATATCAGTCGCAATTTACTTTGCCCTCTTTCTAATCCATTTATTTTGTCTTTACATATTACCTTCTGTACACCCTACTTAGGCTAATTGGTTTTCTTCATTCCCTACCTTTCGACACCTGCCTATGGTTTGGAAGAAGACTATCCAATAAGCATAATAGGTGTACTCTCCTAAACCAAAGAGCCCTCGCAACCTGAAAAAAGGTGATAATAAAAGACAACTGAATAAACCAACTCTATTTCTCCTGAACCTGGATCCATCCTTGAAGAATTCCCTTCGAGTTCGTATATAACCATACGATGGATCTATCCAATGGAAGTGGATGTCCGTAGTAATACGGGGTGTTCTGAGAAATTCAAAGCGTTGAAGAAGGAGTGGCAATGACTTATGGAACTCGGACAATCCAAAAGACAGTATTTTAAGAAGGTTCGATGTACTTGGTCACTGAGTCATAGTCTAGGGTCGGTCAAAGGTCGCTGCCAAAGAGAGAGAGAAAAGAAACACTCTGCGAGCACTCTAAACTAGATCAGAATGGTTATCACTTTATCTAATCAGGAAACCTCCCACTGTACTGTCAAATTCTCCTCCAAACCTGAAAGAAGAATCAATCGGGATCACCCGAAGAGTAAACTAACTCATCAGTGGGAATCGGGATCCAACTCTAATCGCATGATAACGTGACGGAATCCACTCATGTTATCACACTCCAGAAGATATGCGCATACTTGGCAAGTTTCAGTTTCTTTAGAAACTCCCGATATGATTTTTGCCCCATGCTCTTATGACCATGGCGTTGGTCAAAATGTCATAAGTCACATGCCAAGTTCTACCCGTCACTATCTTGTCAATTTGAACCCACCCGCACATGCCCTTGACGTTGGCCAAAATGGCAGAACGACTGTCCCAAACCAACTCATCTATCTATGCAACAGATGAATACCCAGCAGCTACCAAACACTATGCCTTGGCGTTGGTCAAAATACATAGCTTGAATACTACTGAATACCCAAATGAAATGACGGAGGGCTACGGCTGGTTTTTGGCGAAAAAACCTTTAACGTAACGAACTTGATATCGCTGAAGGAACCTGATAGCTTTTTATAAAATATAGTGGCGAAAAACCATTGCTAAAGAGGTCACTCCCGGTGAAGGGATCTCGGCTCTTTCCTCGTGGAATGAGGTGCAGGATATTCCAACTGAATACCACGATGCAAAGCAACATGTAATCGACTATAGTGAAGTTATTACCCTGACGCAAACCTCTGCCCAAGGGGTCACTCCCGGTGAAGGGATATCGGCCATTGCCTCGTCGAATGAGGTGCAGGATATTCCAGAAACCACAATTTACCATGAAGAACACAATGTAGAAATTTGGCGTATTGATCTCACAATATGGCGTCGGATCCGCGACCAAACCCTGGTTTGGGCCACGGATCCGCGGTGGTACAGTAAGATCACATGACCAAATTTCACCAGTTTTCTTAGAAAATCCTGCTCTATTTTCTGTGATATGCAAAATAATTTTTAGACCTGTTTTAAAAATCGACAGAAACTTTACACAGAAAAATTCCGTTCGATCGATGTTTTAAACGGGTTAGAACAAGTTAGTAAAGCTTAATGGCGTGGCTCTGATACCATGTAAGTCTACGGTAGCGCACCGGCCGTCTTTCAGACGCCAAATGCGGAACAAAAACTTTTATAACTGGCGCTATCGCATACTATAACCTGGATCTGCCATTAACGCTAAACTAACAAACTACAAAGTGGGTAGAAAGGTTATACCGAACGATCCGAGTCCTTCGTTCTTTAACCATCATCCCACGCTCCGTTGCGGCTGCTTCGATCTCCTGGCTCCTCGTCGAGGTGGCACCACATCTACGGATCTTTAAACGGGCTCCCGCCTCTATACTGAGGCAACTCGGTCATCAAGTCTGCTAAAAGAGATGACAAAAATTGATGTAGAGAATGAGTAGAACACTTTGTCTCGCTTCATCCAAAACCATGGATGAACGGTTAATGAAGTTGCCTTTTGGATTGATAAATCGAACTTGGTAATTTATCAAATGAATCACATATCATTTCAACAACCATAATCTTTTTACAAAGGGGCTAATCCTAATGGAGGGGAGGGGGCCGGCCACATATATAGAAGGAGGGAGGTGAGTGTAGGAGAAAGTGGTAACCATTAGAAAAGCTTCTTACAAAAGATCAAGAAGAAATATCTTAGCAAGAACAAAAGTCATTAATGAAAAGGTGACTCACTAATAACACTTCATCATTCAATTAATGCATAATGGTGACTCACTAATCTAGTCACCAAAACTAGAACCTTCTCATGACTCACCCAAAAGAAGAAAAGATAAATCCGCACTAAACCGAATGTTTAAGACGGGTGATAGAAAACTGGCAACTTCCAAAAGCGATCCCGAAAGGAATTTCAGGATAACCCCGTAACAGTATAAACATACCCGCATTTGTATTACGACCAAATACAAATGCAACTGAGACAAAGATATTATATTTACAAAGTATAATACATGGATCCGGCTTAAACCAAAGCCCACCAGTATTATCTGCCCGAAATATGACACGTGCGTAAACGCACGTGCATTTTCCGAACCCTGCCATAAAACCATACGGCCTCTACAACATTTCGCCCGAACTTAGGAAGTTATCTGTGGGCGACTCTAATGACTCGTCAGTACCCTGGCAGTGGGTTTAACCACAAGCTGTCAGCGGCACTAGCTGTGCGTAACGGCTGCCCATGTACTGACCTCAAGGGTAGCTGATGAGCGAACTCATCCTGAAACCTTACTGAGCCTAACAGTGACAATATACATACAGTCCGGTCCGTTCGTCTGTGAGTATCGCATATCCGGCCTAAGGGCTGGTAACGTCAGACCCCCAATAGCGGTATAAGTCGTGTCGGAGACAAGCCCTTAACACCCTGAGATACTACTGGAGTACCTACCAGTAAATCTCACCTGCCTTGGCCAAGGACTTGGTGTAATGGCTTTCCTAGACACAGCGCGATCTCACCCCCAATACCGGGAGAGACGAATCCCCTGCCGATCCGCTCACTTGCCTCCATGTGGCTCGGGACTGTACCCAAAAAATACCTGTTTGCACGACTCCTTTGAGCCGTGGTTGGGTAGAAATCAAAGCACAGTGGGAACTCACACGAGACAAATGACGACCTCAGGTCGATGAACTAACCTGTACACAAGTTACCATGGAACTGCGATCTGACGATAGGTATAATATCAACTAGTAGGTTCCCGGAAAGTCCTGTCCGGTGTACTCATAACCCAATGAGCACCTGTATACATCTTAGGTGATCCAACTGACACCAGTGGCTTGTGAGACCGGCCACCGCCCCTCTTCGGGGTCTCGACTGTATACACTAGTCTACTCCGGAGTATCGATGCCATGTCTCGGTACTCCCACGACTAGGGACCACTATTAAGAATGTGCTTATAGACAACCCAACTCTCACGTATATGATTGCCATCATACTGTTGGTAGTCAAGCAAGATCCTAAGGGCTCTATCAACGTGTAATCGTGATCAGTCACCTGAACCTATACACGACTGATAAAGGCAAACCAGATAGCATACTATCATCTCGAGTAAGACTGTCCTACTAGTATAGGTCCTCCTCAATCATTACAATCACGTACCTGCGATCCAATAATTGACTTTGAGGGCACTATATCCAACAGTGTTCAGTTTAGTTGTGAGGAAATGAAAAAGAATGAGAAAGCAATACGTGAGAGAGAATGAGAGAGTGTGAGGAAATGAGAGAGGGGGGGTGAGTGTAGGGTGAGAGTGAGAGGTGAGTGCAACCCTTGCATTAAAACACCATTAATGCCTTCACACTATGTCACCATGCCACCACTTCTCTTCCAAAAGAAAATCTCTCTCTCACAAACAAGTATCTAGAAGATTAGGTTTAAGGCAAAAGGATTAAAGCAAGGATTAGATAATAGTTAAGTGTCAAGGTTGCTAAACTATATTTAGCATAACAAACCCTCACATTTACGTGCACACGTGCATGCATGCCCATAAAAAATAATATTAAAATAATAATTGAATGTTATAAAATTTGAGGAACCCGAATTGGTAAACTTTTTACAGTAAACCCGCGTTAACGTTTAAACTAACACTAACCGAAATCTAAGGTGTTACACAATTATAAGATGGAGCGGAACCAACGTTCCCCAGCTCAGCATAACAAGCGGGTTCGGTCAATACATCCATATTATTATCTTGATTAAGGCCCGATATGGTCGCTACCTGGAGAGAGACAAGAAAACACTTTAGCGTATGCACTTGCAATATTAGATTGGTTTATTATCTTATCTAATCAGGCTGGCTCCCACTGTTTTTATCAAATCTTCCTTCAAACCTTAAAAGGCAAGACTGATCGGGATTAATTACACCTTATAAGTTCGCCAATCTTTCGGCCATGCTGGTGTTGGTAGTTTGAGGGAGGTTCTCCGTGCTTTCGCACAGACCTAATTAAAATAAACCTCATTTTCCCAGGGGCATTACCCCATTAACAACTTTCTAGACACCTACTTGATCAGTTAATTGTGATGAGTAAAACTCTCCCAGGATTAACTCTTACTCGCAGTGGGTATCGGGATCCAACTATCTCATAGAAGGTATGCAATCATATTGCAAATTTCAACACTTGAAATTCCCGACAATATTCTTACCCCAAGCGATCTATGACCTTGATAAGGTCAACAAACCATAAATCGCAAGTCAAGTTCAACCCATACATTTCATGATTGAAATAAACCCACCCGCACGACCCTTGACAAGGTCAACAAGGCCGTACGACTACCCTAATCCAATCGCATATCATGCTTTAGCAGATAAGCACTAATTAGCTACCGTACACTACGCATTGACAAGGTTAACAAACATAGTACGAATACTGAATAGTCCTTATCTGAAATGACGGAGGGCTACGACAAGTTTTTTTTAAGAAAATTTTCCGTGTAAAGAAGTCGATATCGTTGTAGAAACAAGTGATTTTTGAAAAAGAGTGTTTTTGAGGCTTTTTACTAGTCTTGATAAAGAGTTCGTTCCCGGTGAAGGGATCTCAGCTCTTTCCTTATCGAATAAGGTGCAGGATATTTCACAAATACCGCTATGCAAAGCAAGAACTAAAAGAAGCAGTCAAAAAACAAAACCTAGTGGGTTGTAGCATCTACTAGTTTTGCTAAATAGGTCACTCCCGGTGAAGGGATCTCGGCTCTTTCCTTATCAAATAAGGTGCTGTATATTCTACAAGGAATACCGCTATGCAAAGCAAAAACTAGAGACACCCTTTTTGAAAATATGATTCTATAACATCTTTTAGGTTTCTTTCTTTTTCATTAATCTCATTAATGAAGTCCCATCATTTATTCTTCCTAAGCATCACAGAAGAAACGAAAATACAACGTACGCTTATGCCATCCGCATTCGCCACAGTGTCCCGTTATGCACCGTTAGGTTACTTAACTAACGGTATAGCGGGGTGGGACTAGCGCGGGTGCAAAACATAAGCAACGTTTATTATATATCATATATACAATAATAAAGCATTCGTCTTAGACATATAAAGTAATCACATCACAGAATATCAGTAGCAGAAGATAACAAATGAAATATTGGATATACTAGGAATTCCGTCTTTTAAATTAAGCCAGTATAAAAAACGGATTCCACGGTCGCGATGAATAGCCAAACCCGCATCCCTATACCCCTACGAGAGCGGCAAGCAACCCTACTAATTCTAGAGTTAGGAGACCCGGTCTCGACTCCTCGAAATGGTCTCCCACTGTACCCTAGAACCCGGTTACTTGTGCTCCCCACCTTGGGTCTATCCTAATCCGGAAAAGTAAATAATATACAACAATGGTGACATCATCCTCAACCTGGAAGTGCCCCAATAAAAGAATATCACATACATTGAATTTTACATGAATGAAAATAAAAACTCTAATCTCACATAAAACCCCCGGCTATTCAAAACACGACGATCCAATATAACATATCACAACAACACATAACATCACATGTCATCAATATAAGTAAATATGTGTATCACAATTGTCGTTGACATATAGCAACGAAAACGGCGATGCACCACATATTACACTTACGGTCGCAGAAAAGAAAATGTCAAACTACACCATTTGGAATCCACAATCACCTTAGACATCACAAACCCGAAATATCACATACTTCGGATTTCATGCCTAACTATATGAATTCCACATATTGTATCACATTCCACAAATAGCTAGACGATCTTATACATTCTGATCGAATCAACAAACACCCAAAATTTACCCAAAAGGTCAACACTTGAGCGCAGCTTAAAAATACTCAGAACACGCCATAGTGCCTATGGACCAACCGTAGAAAGGTCAACCCTTGCCTCACCTATGGCGCCGCGGAACTACCGCAAACCCTAGGGTTTGGCAGCGGTTCTTAAGGTCATAGAATCGCGTTAGGGTTTCGTTCTTCTAGAGGGTCCATCGCATCACTTGCATGATATTTGAATGTTCTATAACTTGGAAAAATCCAACTCTTGGAAAATTTCCAGCGAGGGTTCAAGTGGGTATTTGATATTCGTTCGAACTTTTTAACACCGTATAAATAAACCGAAATAATATCAGAATTATGACTACGAAACACTCCGAATTGCCTTTGTAGAAAATTAACATCTCATGCAATATTAGAAAAAACAAGCAACACCTGAAACACCAAAACCCAGAGACCAGAACACCAGACAAATACGAACCCCAAAATCCACAATAGGGCTGGCCAGCTCGGTTTTTCAGGGCATGTGCTCGGGTCAAATCCGGCCAATTGAGTTCGTATTTCTTCAGTGTTTATGTTACATCTCATATAACATTCTGTAGTTGCTTAAAAAAAATTTCGACGACTTAAAAATTTGACAGAAACTGGGATCTAGTTTCAATTATTTCGGAGTTGTTTCGGTTTCGTAATTCTACAAATATCGTCTAAATCTTTAGCCTGGCTCTGATACCACTTCTAGGAATGCTTGGCACGACAGCAAGGTTTCGGAAGGTATCGTCCATGCCATTTAAAAAAATTTGCCATGCTAAACAATGCTAACCCCAGAATTTTAACTAGAGATTTATACAATACAACATGTAAACTACTTTACAACTGAGTGAATATGGAATACAACCTTTGTAAACCGTTCCTTCACTTCAATAGCTCCGAGATGTAGTCCCTTCGCTCCAAGTAGTGATCTTGCGGACTCTAGAACGGCTCCACAAGATGAAAGGAATAAGCTTGCACGGTGTCTTCGAGGCCGAAGATGATCTACATCGATGGGACACTAACCCAAGCTACCTCTTCACTAATTAGGGATTACTGAAGCTAACACCCTAAACTAAATTGCTAATCTAGTAGAGGATGATGAAGTAGGATTTTTGCTCACTTTAGAATTAATTTTCTCACTCTTTTTCTTCTCCTCTCAAAAACCTAGAGAGCTCTCTCTTGAGCTTGAAGAAGATGAAGCAAATAGTAGATTAGAGAGTGAAAAGCAACCATGGGTGAAAAATAACTCATATAACACATGTAGAGACTTAACCATGAGTTTAGATAATAGGTGGGTTAACAAATATCTAGTGCAAGACAAAACTAGTGGACTAAGTCAATGGATCACCAAGCTTCTACAAGCTTCAAGCCATGTGACCAATTTCCAACTAATATTTGATTTACTCTAAATAAATAAACCCTACATTATCATTAGCATGGTGTAAGTCTCATACACCCATGTTGCATGTGGCATCAAGTATGACATAAAAAAGAAAACACAATTAATATACATCACATATATATTAAGTGTGCACATGTGAGAAAAAGAAATGCTTAAGTGAGATAATATTAGTTAATGTAAATTAATATATCAAATATATAATTATACATTAAATCATTAAATCAACACTTGATTTAACAATCCAGCTATATCTCATATGACCGACTAATATTATTTGTATCAACTTATCGAATCAACACTTGATTCGATAACCCGACTATATCTCATATAACCGACCGACACAGTATCGACTTATCGAATCAACATTTGATTCGATAACCCGGCTATATCTCATATAACCGACCGATAACATAAATCGCGAGAATAGAATACGATATCACATACTCGTATTAATCCCGGTCCCGCACATATCACATAAGTTCTCCAACTTCGTTTTGCCTGAATCAGTAAAACCTCTGTGTTGGACTCTAATGACTCGTCAATACGCGACCGTAGGTGATGATCATATCAAGCACCCACAAGCCGTCAGCGGTACTAGCTGGACGTAACGGCTACCTGGGTATTGAGCGATCAGAAGATCAACAAGCAAGCCTGCTCTTACTCCTGAAAATCCTGTCAGTAACACTACCGTATAGTCCGGTCTTTTCGTCTGATATGTCGAATATCTAGTCTAAGGGTGGTAAATGTTAGACCCCAGTAACCGATAAGTCATGCCGATGTGAGGCTCATAACGTGTCGAGAAACTACTGATAACACTTATCAATAAATCTCCGTATCAGCCCTGGCCAGGGACTTCCTGTTATGGCCAATCGAGCATAGTGCAACATCAACCCCCAATACCAGGAGAGACGTATCCCCTCCTATCGCTCATTGCCTCCATGTGATTCGGGAATGTACCCAAAAGCCACCGTTTTGCACGTTCTCTTGATCGTGGTATGGTGGAAATCAAAGCACAGTGGGAATCACACAAGACACCATGACGTTCTCGGGTCTACAGACTAACCTGTACTAGTGTCACCAGAGGACTGCTATCCGATGATAGGTATAATACCAACTAGGAGTTCACGGCGAGTCCGTTCAGTGTACCCAGTCCCCACTGATCCCCCGTATACCATCTTTGATGTCAAACACCAATGGATGTGGGAACATCCATCGCCCATCATATTGGTCAAGATGCGTATACGCTAGTCTACTCCGGAATATCGATGCCCTGTCTCGATACACCCTCGACTAGGAACAATTATAGGGTGTACTTATGGACTACCCTTGGCCCTACTAGTATGATCTCCATCATAGTCCTGGTAGTCAAGTACACATCCTAAGGGCTTTATCAGCATTCGAGAGCAAGACAGCATCACTTATACAAGTCAACATGTTAAGACAAAAAGCAACCAGATAGCATACTATCATGTCGAAGAAGAAAGTCCTCTCTATATATATCCAATCATCCACTCTAATATACATCACATGTACAAAAATGTCCTCTAGGGCATACATATAACTAACAGTATGTTGACCCTTCGTTTGATGGAGTAGGTGATTTAGGATGAGTAAAGTACCGTACATATGTTCCGCGGCATATTTACACTACGATACTCAGCCTAAGTAACCTTAAGATGTATGTCTTGATTAATCCTTCCTTTGACTCCCTATTATTGATGTTCCTATTCATACGCCTTATCAACTCTCGTTCTTGTTCCAGTTGCTATGGCCACACGAGATAGGCGAGCCGCAGCCAGGGATGCAGCTCGGAAAGATCCGCCTGTGATGGCGATAGACGCGCAGGACATTCCGGCGGTACCAGAGTAGGTCGATCCTCCTCCTCCAGATAGACTAACTAGGATAGAGGAGAGCATGTTGGGCTTACAACAGATGATGGGGCAGTTGACAGAGGCCACCCGTGTTCAGAGACAGGATCAGGCGTCGATGATGGTGGAGCCCGTTGTACAGCCCGTACAGACTGTCACACCTGTAGATTCAAGAGTTATGTAGGTATCTCTTCCGGAGTTCATGAGGTTGAGTCCTGCGGTGTTTACGGGGACAGACGCTGTAGAGGATCCTCAGTCATTTCTTGATAGGATGCCGAGGATTGGCAGGTCATTGAGATGTTCAGATGCAAGGTAGATGGAGCTGACCAGTTTTCGATTAGAGGGACTTGCTCAGACATGGTGTGAGTCGATGGAGAGTGGGCGAGCCGCAGGTCTTTCCCCGATGTCATGGACAGAGTTTTATGAGGTTTTCCTTGCCAGATTCCTTCCACAGAGCATGAGAGATGCCAGAGCCAGCAGTTTCGAGGCGTTGCGAAAATATGCAGATATGCCGGTGGCAGAGTATGATTTGCAATTCACTCAGTTATCACGCTATGCTCCATACTTAGTTCCTACGGAGGAGCTCCGAGTGAAGAGGTTTGTGAGGAGCCTGGATACACAGTTGTTCCTTGCTATAGGCTCCCAGCATTTCGACACGTATACACATGCTATGGATGCAGCTATGTGAGTAGAGGAGCGTTTGAACGAGACGGCGATTATTCCTGAGCCAAAGAGGACCAGACCAATTGTGTCAGTTACCAGGTAGTTTGGCAGAGGTCGAAGCAGACACATTCCAGGCCGCAGTTTTGGTCGAGGTTGGGCTCAGGGCCATATGTTCAGCTCATACCTCGAAGAGCAGAGGCTTCCACCGACATGTTTTAGTTGTGGGCGTCCACGGCATTACGCTAGGGATTGTAGACTCTATGGAGGGACTGTATTTCCACATTCTACTTTACCCCCTCCACCTTTTACTTCGATGGCATTACTTCCTCCACCAGCTGGTACTATGTGCCAGGCCGTTGCGCTGCGAGGTCGAGGTTTAGCAGGACGTTTTTAGAGAGGACGAGGAGACTGAGGGAGAGGACGTCAGGATGCTGGTAGGGGCAAGACTCGGGTTTTAGCTTTGACTCCATAGGATGCCCAGGCGTCCAATGCAGTTGTGACAGGTACTCTTTCTATATGTTCCTTAGATGCGCACATTTTATTTGATCCCGGTTCTACGCACTCTTACGTATTTGCACACTTTGCACTTTCTCTGGGGAGAGAGTCGTCCTTGTTAGAGTTGCCGCCTGTTGTGATTACTCCTTTGGAGGTTATTTTGTAGCCCAACACGTATTCAGGTCCTGTTCAGTACGTATTGGTGATAGGGATTCGTTAGTCGATTTGATTCTCCTGGATATGCTAGATTTTGATGTACTTCTCGGTATAGATTGGCTGGCCGCTTGTCATGCTTACGTTGATTATCGGGGGAAAGCGGTTGATTCTGATTTCCAGGCGAGCCGATTTTTGTTGTGCAGGGAGACTACAGTGTAACTCCTGCCAACCTGATTTCTGCTCTTTATGCGGGACAACTCTTGAAGAAGGGTTGTCGTGGTTTCTTAGCATTTATTTAGGATGTGGGAGCCGCTGAAGTCCCGTTGGATGTTCATATCAGATTTTTGCATTTTCATACCGCCCAATTTTTGTCACATTGCATATCGGTAGATACTCTTGAGCCGTGTTTGCTAGTCAATTGCAGGATACAGGTTCTCAGTTCTAAAACGGTGAAATTCATGGAAAACACAACAAAATCCGGGTTCCTGCCAACCACTGAGAAAACACGGTCTCCGCTCGTCATCCGTATGTTGCCAGATACCAGTTTAGGAAGACAAAATGTCAAATCAATGTCACCTTCATGCACAAGGCTCAATGGTAGCTCAAAATCCAAGAGATCTACACGGAGCTCGAGGCAATCATGACAAAATCTTGACAAAAAGTCCACCTTTCCCTCAACAGAAATTATGGAAAAATCGGGGAGCCAAATTGATAAAATACATATGCCAAAATAATGTACACAGCAAAACAGGAAAACCCAAAAAAGAAGAAGGCCCAATTCCTCCAATGGGCCGTGGATCCGCGGCCAAAGAGGGGTCCAGGCCGCGGATCCGTGGCCATTCTGGCGCCAAAGACAGAGAGTTTTTTGGGGTATTTTGGTCTTTGTACAGGTGTTCTGGTGGTTGCCCTAGGGTTTCATTTTCTGGCCTATAAATAGCCCAGAACATTGTGAAGGAAAGGGTCCATTCTTGTATTTTCATTTTTCCTACTTTTAGTGTTTATCTTCTTCCTCTTCTCACCTCTTCTCCATTAAACTTGTAGTGAGCTTTTGAGTGAAGAGTGATGAATAAAGAAGACCATTTTTATTATCGTGCTTGTCTCCTTATCTTTCTTTACTTTTTGTAATTTTAATTGTTAAGTAGTTGTTGTTATTTTCTTGCTATTTCTTTCTTCTCTCTTTCTCTTTATCATTCATACGACAATGATACTTACGCTCGATCCTCGCCAAGGTGAGGTCGCAAATAGTTAGTCGTATTCTTCTCATCTCCTTCTTTCTATCTTCCTCTTTGTTTTGTTTTGTTTTTCCTTATCATGAAGTGTGAGTAGTTTTATACTTGTTAGGGTAGGATAAGGGAAGTTTGAGAGAAGGAAATCTCTCTCACTCTTTCCTTGCCCAACAACTTAAATCAACTCCCGTTAATTGAACCACAATCCGCTCCTTACGGCACCCTATCCTACATGATAGCGGTGATTCCGTAGTGAGACCGGTTGTGGTTGAATTAACCGGAGGTTATGGATAAGAGCCAAGAACGGACGGACAAGCACCAAAAGGAAGACTTATGCGTTGGAAAGCCTAGCTTATACTCGCAAAGTCCTTCCTAGTCGTGCTAATCCCCGTTGTTGCCGATTACCGTAACACCGATATTAAGAGGGGGCAACGAAAGATGTGGAGACTCCTAACTCAAACTAACCTAATCCCAACCCTAACAAGCTCTCTTTAAATATCAACTTAACACTTAGATAGTTACAAACAAAATCTGAACTTTCGGACTTAACTCGTAAAAACACTTTGAAAAAGACTCCCATCTCCCAGCGGACGACCTGTACTCAACCGGCTAGCTACAAGCGAAACCGTCTTGATTGCGGTATTTAAACTAGAACTTGAACACGCACGTATTCTACCAATCATTGGACCAGGTTCCGATCGTACGAGAATTTCCTGATGTGTTCCCTGCTGAGTTACCAGGATTGCCGCCTGATCGCGATATCGAATTTTGCATTGACATGATTCCGGGTGTGGGGCCTATTTCTATACCGCCTTATCGGATGTCCCGGATGGAGCTGAAGGAGCTCAAGGGTCAGTTGCAAGAATTGCTTGATAGGTGGCTCGTTCGTCCGAGTGTATCGCCGAGGGGAGCTCCTGTCTTATTCGTTATGAAGAAGGACGGCAACATGCGATCGTGCATCGACTACAGGCAGCTGAATTAAGTTACGGTTCGAAATAGGTATCCATTACCTCATATTGATGACTTATTCGATCAGCTGCAGCGAGCTGGCTATTTCTCGAAGATTGATTTACGGTCTGGATATCACCAATTGAGAGTTCGGAAGGATGACATTCCGAAGACTGCTTTTCGCACACGATACGGGCATTATGAGTTTTTGGTGATGTCGTTCGGGCTCACCAATGCCCCAGCAGCTTTCATGGATATGATGAACCGCATTTTCAGGCCGTTTCTTAATCAGTTCATTATCGTATTCATTGATGATATTCTTGTATACTCCCGTAGTCGAGAGGAGCATGAGCAGCATTTGCGAATTGCATTACAGATTTTGAGAGAACACCAGCTATTCGCTAAATTCTCCAAATGTGCTTTCTGGCTAGATAGTGTGGATTTCTTGGGTCATGTGGTTACGAGAGATGGCATACATGTGGACCCAAAGAAGATCGAGGCAATACAGCACTTGAACAGACCTGTATCAGTTACGAGGATTCGCAGCTTCTTGGGTTTGGCCAGTTACTACCGACGTTTTGTGCAGGATTTTTCTCGTATCGCTGCAACGCTGACCGGGTTGACCAGGAAGGAAGTTCCATTTCTTTGGAAAGAGGCATGCGCGCAGAGTTTTCAGCAGTGAAAGACTCGCTTGACGACTGCACCAATTTTATCTTTACCTTCTGGGTCAGGTGGTTTTGTTGTTTATTGCGACGCCTCTCGAGTGGGTTTAGGCTGTGTGTTGATGCAGCACGACAGGGTCGTCGCTTATGCTTCTCGGCAGTTGAAGAAGCACGAGCAGAACTATCCCACTCAAGACTTAATGATGGCCGCGGTGATCTTCGCACTCATGATTTGGAGGCATTACTTATACGGGGAGTCGTGCCACATATTCACAGAACAAATGCTTAAAGTATATCTTCCAACAGCGGGATCTGAATTTGAGGCAGCGTCGTTGGATGGAGCTCGTAAAGGATGACTGCGAGATTCTCTATCATCCGGGCAAGGCGAATGTGGTGGCAGATGCTTTGAGTCGGAGACTTGGAGGTAGCTTATCTTATTTGAGCACAGTGCAGAGGCAGTCTTTCATAGATTGGCAGATTCTATGTGACTGCCAAGTACAGTTTGAGTTTACATCGACAAGGGGACAGCCCGCTCATATCCGCGCACATCCACAGTAACTTGATCGCATCCGATAGGCACAGCCCGCCGATGCTCGCTTGTCCGAGATCATAGAGCAGGTTAGACAGGGCAGAGATTCTGAGTTCATGATCGATGACCATAGAGTGTTACGGTTTGGGACTCGTCTTTGTGTGCCAGAATCTGAGGGACTGAGATGCGAGGTCTTAGAAGAGGTGCATCGGTCAACATATAGTATTCATCCCGGTTCCACCAAGATGTATCATGACTTGAGAGATGTCTATTGGTAGGAAGGGATGAAGAGAGATGTCACGGATTTTGTTTCGAGATGCTTGACTTGCCAGCAAGTCAAGGCCGAGCACCAGAGGTCGGCTGTAGAGTTACACCCATTGCCCATTCCAGAGTCGAAATGGGAGCAGATCTCCATGGATTTCATTATGGGTCTGCCCAGGACTAGCAGAGGGTATGATTCCATCTGGGAGATTATGGATCGATTGACGAAGACAGCTCACTTTTCTTCCGGTGAAGACGACTTATGGATGTTAGTGTTTATGCCCTAGAAGGCCATTTCTATATCATACTAGTTTGTATATTACTTAATGGAAGTTTGGGATATTCACAGTTGTATTGACAGTCTTGCTAAAAATGGTAGTATGCTACTTGGTTTGTGTCTACTTTAATATGTGCATATGTTTCTTGTAACGTATTGCTTATACATATTAGTAGAGCCCTTAGGATCATTGCTTGATTACCAGTGTTGTGATGGCAGTCACACTAGTGGGGGCTGGGTAGTCTATAAGCAACATCCTATACAGGTCCCTAGTCGTAGGATTATCGAGACAGGGCATCGATACTCCACAGTAGACTAGTGTGTACGCCTCTCAACCCAGTTGGGGAGATGGTCTGTCCCACAGCCATCAGTACGTCGTACTGGAGATAATATACAGGTGCTCGTTAGGTTACGGGTACACCGGACAGGACTCGCGGGGAACTGTTGGTTGATATTATACCCGTCGTCAGTTAACAGTTCCCAGGTGACATGAGTACAGCATAGTCCGCAGACTTGACACTGCTACTTCGCCTCGAGTGTGTCCCACTGTTCTTAGATTGCTACCCTACCACGGCTTAAAGGAGTCGTGCAAACAGGTAGCAGTTGGGTGCAGTCCCGAGCACTTGGAGGCAGTGGCGGTTAGACATGATTCGTCTCTCCCGGTATTGGGAGTTGATATCTCGCTGTGTCAGAGAGCCATTACGCAAAGTCCCTGGCCAGGGCAAGTGAGATTTACTGGAAGGTTTTCCAGTAGTTTCTCAAGGTGTAATGGGCTACGCTCTGACACGACTTATACCGCTTTTAGGGGACTGTCGCTTGCCGCACCCTAGGCCCGATATGCGATAGTCCTAGACGAACAGACCGGACTGTACGGAGATTGTCACATCAGGCTCAGTAGGAGTTCGGATGGGTTTCCTCATCGGCTTTCTTATCGACATCTACATGGGGACCGTTACGTATAGCTAGTGCCGCTTGCGGTCTGTGGTTAAACCCACTGCCAGCGTAGTGTCGAGTCTTTAGAGTCCCACACAGAGAGTTTCCCTGCTTCGGGCGAAACGATATAGAGGTCGTATGGTTTTATGACAGGGTTCGGACGCATACGTGTTTTTACGCATGTACGATGTTCGGACAGTTTTTACTAGTCGGCTTTTGTTTAAGCTAGATTCTAGTATCGGATTATTGGATTTATACAGTCTAAAGTTTTTCCGTGTTTTCACGGATAGGAGAGACGTTCTCGTAATTTGTCGGGAAGCTTCTAGAAGCATGGTGACTTGGGGGTTAAGGTGGCATTTGCATTAATTGGATAAATGAGTCATGGTGTGATTCATACATGGAGTTAATGAAACGTTTATGATTTATATGACTCATGTGATGAACCACTTAGTGTATTAATGAAACATGATGATATATCATTATTTTTTATTCATTTAATTATATGATATGTTTCATATATACACAAATGATTTCATTCATCCAAAAGGATTCTCATTCTCACCTTCTCTCTCCTCAAGCTCTCTCTCTTCAAACCCTAACCCTAACCTCTCATGTGTTGAGATCAAGGGTTAGCTAGACTAATACATCCATAATCCAACTCTATATCACCTAGGTTGCTTAGATTAGCACAATGAGTAACCTAGTTACCTCAAGTTAGAGGTTAAGCTTGGAGTAGGAGCTCTCGGGTCGATCGTCTTTGACTCGAGGAGGCCGTTGAGGTGCCGACGTTCCAAAGAGCCTATGAGGAGTGGAGGACAGTGATGAAGACCCGAAGGACAAGTAACGTGAGGTATAACTTTGAATGAGAGTAATTAAACCTTTCGTAGTTTGCTAGTAATGGTTTAGACACTATTCATGCGTTCAAGACCGTGTTACGAAGCTTTGATTATCATTTTTCATATATTCCGCCTCCCCGCAAGTTCGTGGGGTGCGTGACATGGACTTACAGTGGTATCAGTGCCAACTAAACCATTACTAGCTTGTTAGCAACTAATTAGAACTTCGATCGTCGAAAAACACGAAAACAACACCCCGAACAACCTAACAGTTTCTGTTAATTTTAAACTTGTCGAAAAAAATATTTGATATAGCTTAAAATTCACAGCAGGGAAATATAAGAAAACTGGGAAAATACGAGGTATCAACTCGGTTATATGGTCGCGGATCCGTGGCACAATTGTGCTTTTGGCCGCGGATCCGCCGCCGAGTCAACTCCGAGTTGACTCGCATTTGCGCAGTAATTCATATATTTTGGTGTTTTGTTTTCCTATATATTCTGTTTCTGCCCAGGTTACTTCTGTGCTGGATTGCATTTGGGGTAGACACGGAAAAAGGTTGTCGATCGATATTCTAAGTTATTTGCTAATCGGGTTTTTATCTGTAATGTTTAATGTGTTCGTAAACCTCCCCTAACTGCTAGTATGTCGGTTGGCAGGGGGTTGCACATTTCTGTAATGTTTACTGTTTGTGTATATGAACTTGATTGGATCGTTGTGATGATTAGCCGGGGTTTGAGATGGGTTTTATATTCATTCATTCGATGTAAAATGTAATATGATGTAATATTCTTTTGCGGGACACATCCAGGTTGCGGTTGTGGCCACCGTTGTATTATTTCATTTACTGTTTTTTGCTCCTAAGATAGACCCAAGGTGGGGTACACAAACTACCGGGTACGTTGAAGTGTTTAGTGGCCTACTCACGTTGTTGAGGGAGACCGCTTCACTTCGGGTACTTGGCGGGTAGTTTGCCGTACCCATAGGGGTGTAGGGTGGGGTAATGGCTATTCATCACAACTGTGTAATCCGTCTTTTGTTGCATGCTCAAAGCAAACGCGGATTGCTTGTATATCCAATAATGTTCATCAGTAATCTGGAATGCCTATTATTGCGTCTGACGAATGTACAATATCTATATATGATAGCTATTTAGACGTCACTTATGTTTTACACCCGCGCTAGCCCAGCCCCCGCTCTGTCATTTGTTAAGTAACCTAACGGGTGATGACGGGACCCAGTGGCGAATGCAAATGGCATAAGAGGACGTTGTATTTTCGTTTTTTTCTGCAATGATAGGTTAAATGATGGGACGCATTATTTTAATGCAAAGGAAAAAAACCAAAGTTGAATCGTTGGAACAAATTTAAAAGAAACCACTCGGTTATTTTAAAAAGAGCAGAATTTTTTAATTGCGGAGAATTAACCACTCCTTTTAAAAAGCTATCTGGTTCCTTCGATTATATCAAGTTCACTACGTTCATGGTTTCGCCAAAACCAGTCGTAGCCCTCCGTCATTTCTTATGAATGATCAGTAGTATTCAAGCTATGTTTGTTTGGCCCTTAGTCAAGACATAGTGATTGGTAGCTGCTGGGGTATTCATTTGTTGCATAGATAGATGAGTTGGTTTGGGACAGTCGTATTACTTTGTTTGGCCCTTAGTCAAGAGTATATACGGATGGGTTCAAATTAACAAGATAATGATGGGTTGAACTTGATATGTGACTTATGATTTGTTGGCCCTTAGTCAAGGTCATAAGAACATGGGGCAAAAATCCACATCGGGAATTTCTAAAGAAACTGAAACTTGCTAGTGTTGCATACCATTTGGAGTTTGATGAATGTTGGTAGGATTCCTTCAACATTATCACACGATGATATTTGGATCCCGATTCTACTCTGAGTATATGCTACTTATCAGGAGATTCGTCACTTAACGATCAATGCTATAAACCAAGTTGGTGTCGAGAAAGGTGTCAGCGGGGCTACGCCCCCAGAGAAAAGAGGTTATTTAATTAAGGAACTTCGCGAAAGCGTTGGAAAACCTCCCTCGAAGTACCGACACTAGCCTGGCTGAATGGTTAAGCAAGTATTGTACAGTGAGAATAGTCCTGGCTAATTCTTTTTTTATGGTTTGAGGAAGGATTCGAGAAATAGTGGGAGCCATCCAGTTTAGATAAATTAAAAACCAATCTAAACTTGCAAGAGCATCATGCTAAAGTGTTTTTCTTCTCTCTCTCATTGCAGCGACCTTGTGACCATGACTAGGTTACATCTAGAAAACAAGTTGACTGAATCTAACTTATATGACTGGCAAAGGTCTGTCCAGATGTCCATTGCCTATGAAAAGTTGGACCACCCTATTACTACTCAAGATCCCGCCGTCCTAGGTCCAGTTTCCACCGTCGCGGATATGGATATCCGTCAGACAAGGGAAAAGGATAAAGCGAAAGCTAAGTGCCTCGTGTTGGCTTCAGTTGACGGTGTATACCAGAAGCAGCACGAGAAGATGGACTTAGTTTCCATCTTTCTCCATAACAAAGATTTATATGGAGAGAAATCTCATATCGCAAGATATGAGACCTCGAACGATTTAATTCAAGCGAGGTTGGCTGTCGGGTCATCTGTAGGGGACGACGTCCTTACAATGACTAGCTATATTGATGAGCTCAAGGACGTGGAGACCACGTTGGGAAACAGGTCATACGCTGACTTATTTCCACAGTCCCTACACTCTACTTACACCCTGAAAGAAACCAGGGAGACACAAGCTCTGCTTAATGGGGGACCTTCTTCTTCTACATCCAGGGCGAAAGCAAAGGGTGAAAAGAAGAAGACCTCTACAAAGCCGATATACGGTGTCGGTAAAGTAGGAGGAAAGGGAAGAGCAATAGTTTCGAGACTTGGTAAAGGTAAAGGGGGATGTTCCTATTGTTATGGGAACGGACATTGGCAGAAAGATTACAGGGCTTTGGAAGCCAGTAGACAGGATACGAAGCATGTTGTGGCTTCAGCCTCAAGTGTGTTTGTAATTGAGAACTTTTTGTCAATTAACTCTACTTCCTGGGTACTAGATACCAGAGCAGGATCTCATATCTGTAATTCATTACATGCTTTGAGAAACTGTAGAGTTATAAGGGTAGGAGATTTGTCTCTCAGAGTTGCAAACGGAATGAGCGTGGACGCTGAATCCGTGGGAGAATATTGTTAGTGTATATACCCTAGAGGCCATTACTGTATCATACTAGTATGTATATTACTTAATGGAAGCTTGGGATATTCACCTTGTATGTACAATCTTGCTCAAAATAGTAGTATGCTACTTGGTTTATTTCTACTTCAATGTGTACATGTGTTTATCTTTGTATATTTCTTATACACATTAGTGGAGCCCTTAGGATCTTTGCTTGATTACCAGCGATGTGATGGCCGTCACACTAGTGGGGCTGGGTAATCTAGAAGCACATCCTTATGCAGGTCCCTGGTCGCAGGACTATCGAGACAGGGCATCGATACTCCGGAGTAGACCAGCGCATGCGCTTCTCATCCCAGTGTGGGAGACGGTCTGTCCCACAGCCGTCAGTACGTCGTACTTGAGATAGTATGCGGGTGCCCGTTAGGTTACGGGTACACTGGACAGGACTCGTCGGGAACAGACTAGTTGGTATTATACCTATCGTCAGTTATCAGTTCCCAGGTGACATGAGTACAGCTTAGTCCGCTGACTTGACACTGTCACTTCGCCTCGGGTGTGTTCCCACTGTACTTTGATCACTACCCTACCACGGCTCGAAGGAGTCGTGCAAACAGGTGGTGGTTGGGTGCAGTCCCGAAGCACTTGGAGGCAGTGACGGTTAGACAGGATTCGTCTCTCCCGGTATTGGGGGTTGACATCGCGCTGTGTCTAGGAGAGCCATTACACGAGTAGTCCCTGGCCAGGGCAAACGAGATATACTGGTAGGTTTCCAGTGTTATCTCAGGGTGTTCTGGGCTTCGCTCCGGCACGACTTGTACCGCTATTGGGGGACTGACGTTTACCGCCCCCTAGGCCCGCCATGTGATGTATCAGACGAACAGACCGGACTGTACTGAGAATGTCACACTCAGGCTCAGTAGGAGTTCAGATGGGTTTCGCCTCGTCGGTCTTCTTGTCGGCATTACCTGGGGACCGTTACGCACAGCTAGTGCCGCTTGCGGTCTGTGGTTAAACCCACTGCCAGCGTAGTGTCGAGTCTTTAGAGTCCCACACAGAAAGCTTTTCGCCTTTAGGCAAAAGAGTAGAGGTCGCATGGTATTGCGACAGGTCGCATGGTTTTGCGACAGGGTTCGGTCACATCCGTGCACTTGTGCAGGTACAGTGTCCGGACAGTTTACACTAGCGGGCTTTGGTTTAAGCCAGATCCTAGTGTACCTTATGGGATTGGATTTATCCAGTTTGCATTCGTGTTCCTCGGAACGCGGATGCGGGTGTGTATGCACAGTTGACAGGGAGGCACAGACAGCGGATTCTCATTAGGGTTGTTGACAGTTGACCGTTGACTTTTTGACTTTTTGCTCAACCCTAATGAGAATATGATATGTGATTAACTATTATATTAATTAAGTATTATGGTGACTTGGTTGTTGACTTTTGTTGACTTTGTTGACTTGTTGACTTTTGTTGACTTGTTGACTTTGTTGACCGGTTGACTAGGCTTGACTAGTTGACCATCATGATAACCATGGTTATCATTTCATGCCAAAGACTTTTACTTGCTTGTTCATTTGAGTAAAATGAGTGCATGACATGATAAGGTTATGGTTGCTTCAACCATCACACATAAGACTTTTTTGATATGATTAGTTATCATTGCTTTGGATTATGAGAGGGTGAGAGACAAAAGAGTTGCTCATTTTTTTTTTCTTTCTTGCTCATTCTCTCTCTTGTTCTTGATCTCTTCACTTTGCTCTCACTCTCATCCTCTTGCTCCCACTCTTGACTCTATGGTTCATATCTCTCATGTATTGAGAATCAAGAACCATAGATAAAATCCCATTCTATTTCTACTCTACTCATTCTAGTTCACTAGGTTTAGCAAACCAAGTGAACTAGTTTCTTCAAAGAACGAAGAAGGAGCTAAAGGTTGGAGCTTTCAAGTGGATCTATCTTCGGCGTACGGAGACGACGAGAAGGAGCCATCGGACCACCACCGGAGCTTGAAGAGAAGGAGTTCAAGACAAGCTAGGTATAACCATCTTCATCCGAGTAGCTAAATCTTTTTAGCATGTTTGCTAGTTTAGTTTAGACACGATCCCGACCTTGTTTAGTCCATGTTGCCTCTTGCGATTAAAATTTGTTTTTTATACCGTTTCCGCCTCCCCGTAAGCACCGGGGGTTGCAATATGGACTTACAATGGTATCAGAGCCTAACTAAACTTAAACTAGCTTGGTAGCAAAGTGTAACGAAGTTCGGAAACGAAAAATCACAAAACCGGAAAAATTACAAAACCTGAGTTTCTGTTGAAATTTTTTGGGCTCAAAATGAAAAACTTTATACACCTAAATTCGGCTCAGGGTTTTGTGTGAACACCCAAGAAAAACGATCCCCTAATTCGCTCAAACCGCCGCGGATCCGCCGCCTCACCTATTCATTGAGCCGCGGAAGCGCCGCCGTTTAGTGTCTTCTGGTGATCGTCTTTCGTGCAGTGTGTCTCTGTATTGGTTTTGGGATTTTTAAAATATGTTATATGTGCCCAGATTCTCCAGAACAGAATTTTACTTTTGGGGTCCTATAATTTCGTATTTTTTCCGAACTTCACTACACTTTGACTATGATGGTTATATCTGTGATGTTTGCATGTATTGAACGTCGGCTAATCGCTATAAGTCGATTAGTCGGGGTTATACATGATCTGTAATGTGATGGAATGTGTATATAAATATGTTGGATTGTCGCGGGTGAATAGCCGGGGTGGATGTGAGATGAGCTTTTGTTTTTCTTTCATTCATTGTAAATGTAAATTGATGTAATATTATTATTTGTTTGGCCGCACAACCGGGTCGGGGTTGTAGCCGTCATTGTATAATTCTTTTTACTGTTTTTGCTCCTAGGATAGACCCATGGAGGGGTGCACAAACTACCGGGTATGCCGAAGTGTCGAGTGGCCTACTCATGGAGATGAGGGAGGTTGCTACGCTTCGGGTACTTGGCGGGTAGTTTGCCGCACCCGTAGGGGTCTTGGGTGGGGTATTGGCTATTCACCGTGACCGTGTAATCTGTTTTTGTTACAGGCTCGTACAAATTACAGATTCCTAGTATATCCAATGTATTTATCTGTGATCTGAAATGTTTATCATTGCAGTATATCTATATATGATATTATTTAGGCGTTGCTTATGTTTTATAGACGCGCTAGCCCAGCCCCCGCTCTGTCGTTAGTTAAGTAACCTAACGGGTAATGACGGGGCCCAGTGGCGAATGCGAATGGCATAAGCGTACGTCATATTTTGGTTGTTTTCTGCAATAGTAGGATTAAATGATGGGACGCATTAAAAGAACTAATGCAAGAATATCACGCATTAAAAGAACTAATGCAAGATAATAAACCAAGTTAAAGTCGTTGGAACACTTTCGAAAAACCACTCGGTTCTTTTCAAAACCAACTTTTAAATATGGAGCTTGAGCCACTCCTTTTAAAAGCTATCTCGTTCCATCGACCAAATCAAGTTCACTACATTCACGGTTTTGCCAAAACCATTCGTAGCCCTCCGTCGTTTCGTATGAATATTCAATAGTATTCAAGCTGTGTTTGTTGACCTTCGTCAAGGCATAGTGATTGGTAGCTGTTGGGTATTCATATGTAGCATAGATAGATGCGTTGGTTTGGGACATTCGCATTACCTTGTTGACCTTCGTCAAGGGTATATACGGGTGGATTCAAATTAACCTGGATAATGACGGGCAGAACTTGACATGTGACTTATGATTTGTTGACCTTCGTCAAGGTCATAAGAGCATGGGGCAAAAATACACATCGGGAGTTTCATAAGTACTGAAACTTGCTAGATTTGCATACCATTTGGAGTGTGATGATTCTGGTAGGATTCCTTCAGTTTCGTCACGCAATGATATTTGGATCCCGATCCTACTGTGAGTATATGCTACTCCTCGGGAAATTTCTCACTTAACGATCAATGCTATAAACCTAGTAGGTGCCTAGAAAGGTGTTAGCGGGGCTACGCCCCCAGGGAAAAGAGGTTCTCTAATTAAGGAACTTCGCGAAAGCGTTGGAAAACCTCCCTCGAAGTACCGACACCAGCCTGGCCGAACGGTTAAGCAAGTATTGTACGGTGAGATTGATCCTGACTAATTCTTCCTTTGTGGTTTGAGGAGGGATTCAAGAAACAGTGGGAGCCATCCTGTTTAGACAAACTAAAAACCACTCTAAACTTGCAAGAGCATCATGCTGAGTGTTTTCCTCTTCTCTCCAAATTGCAGCGACCAATCAACATGACTGGACATAAGTTACTCCTAGATAAAAACAAACTGACAGGGCCAAACTACAAAGATTGGCTCAGGAATGTCAAGATAGCAATCACTTATGACAAGCTGGGGTATCTTCTTACCACCAAAGCTCCCCCTGTCCCTGGTCCAACTTCCAGTATCGCGGATAAGGAAATCCGCAAGACTTGGGAGATTGATAGCGCGAAGGCCAAGTGCCTCCTGCTTGCCTCGATGGACAACGAACATCAGAGGAGGCATGAGAATATGGATATGGAATCCATATTGCTCCATACAAAAGAACTGTATGGAGAGCAATCTCGTATCGCAAGATACGAAGCGTCGAAAAAGTTATTTTCGACAAGAATGGCCGTCGGATCATCAGTAGCCGAGCACGTGCTAAAGATGATCGGCTACATTGAGGAGCTCGCTGACCTAGGGATCACATTAGAGAGTGAGCTATATACGGATATAGTTCTCCAGTCCCTTCCTTCCACTTACGCCCAGTTTATACTGAACTTCAACCTACAAGAAAAAGAGGTTGAACTTTCAGAGCTCCTCAACATGCTGAGGAGCGCAGAGGGCACCCTACAGAAAGGTAGGGATACATCCACTTTGTTTGTAGGAGGATCATCTTCTTCTAGGTCCAAGGCGAAAGCCAAGGGAAAGAAGAAGAAGGCCCCCGCCAAACCAAGGGGCGGTGTAAGTAAAGTGGATACGAAGGGAAAAGGTAAAGCAACAAAGATAGCAGGGAAGCTTGTGGATAAGGAAGAATGCTTCTATTGTCATAAGAAAGGACACTGGAAGAATGATTGCAGGGCCTGGAAGGCCAGAACACAGGAATTGAAGCAGGTTGCAGCTTCAGCTTCAGGTGTGTATGTTATTGAAAACTGTCTTTCAATAAACTCTACTTCCTGGGTATTGGATACCGGATCAGGATCTCATATCTGTAATTCTTTGCAGGCGTTGAGAAACCGTAGGGTTTTGAAGGAAGGTGACATGACCCTCAGAGTTGCGAACGGAGCTAGCATGGATGCTAAAGCCGTGGGGGACTATCACCTAGGAATGTCAGATGGACATCTTTTGGTTTTGCGTAATTGCTTTTTTGTACCCAACGCAACTTGTAATATCATTTCTGTATCTTTAGTTTCTAAAGAAGGTTATGAATTTGCGTTTGTAAGTAATGTTGTAAACATTCACCTTAATCAAGTTCTGATTGGGTCAGGTACATTGAGTAATGGTATATACGTATTGAACCAACCACAGATTTTTAATGTCCAGAATACACACAAAAGAAAGTCTCCAAAAATAAATCAGACTTTCTTATGGCATTGTAGATTGGGTCACATCAATGAGAGAAGGTTGACGAAGTTACATACAGAAGGGTATTTGAATGCGTTCGAATATCAGTCGTATGCCACTTGTCAATCCTGTCTCAAAGGAAAGATGACAAAGACTCCGTTTACTGGACATGGAGAAAGAGCGAGCGAGCTCTTGGGACTCGTACACAGTGACGTGTGCGGTCCAATGTCTACACATGCCAGAAGTGGACATTCTTACTTCATTACTTTTACGGATGACTTCTCAAGGTACGGTTATGTCTTCTTAATGAAACATAAGTCCGAGGCCTTTGGAAAATTCCAGGAGTATAAGAATGAAGTAGAGAAACAGACCGGCAAAAGTATTAAGATTCTAAGATCGGATCGAGGTGGAGAATACTTAAGTGCCGAATTCCTGAGTTACTTAAAAGAGAATGGTATTCTCTCTCAGCTTACTCCTCCATACACTCCGCAACATAACGGTGTATCGGAGAGACGGAACCGAACCCTATTGGATATGGTTCGGTCCATGATGAGTAACGCTGAGTTACCGCGATCATTCTGGGGATATGCAATAGAAGCAGCTGCGTATCTCTTGAACAAGGCTCCCACCAAGACTGTGCCTACCACCCCATATGAGATGTGGACTGGGAAGAAACCCTGTCTTAAGTATCTTAAGGTATGGGGATGTGCATCTTTTGTAAAAAAGCAGCATGCGGACAAACTTGAGGCACGTTCAGTACAGTGTAAGTTTGTGGGATACCCAAGGAACTCCAGGGGGTATCTTTTCTATTCCGCTGAGGAACAAAAGGTTTTTGTTTCTCAGCATGCCCGCTTCTTGGAAACTGAGTTTTTGGAAACCCAGATAAGTGGGAGCACAATAGAACTGGAAGAGATTCCAGAACCACGGACTATTACTGAAAGTTTAGTGGAACCAGAGGGTTCGGAAGAACAGGACATTCCTACGCCGCTCCGCAGAAGTAGTAGGCAGTCTCATCCGCCCGAGAGATACTACGGTTTTCTCATAGACGGGGATAGAGAGGATTGCATCATAGATTATGATGAGCCTACTAGCTTCCAGCAGGCCGTTCAGAGCGTTGATTCAGTGAAATGGCTGGATGCAATGCGGACCGAAATGGAGTCCATGTACACCAACAAGGTTTGGACGTTGGACATTGCTCCAGACGGGGTAAAACCCGTAGGATGCAAGTGGATCTTCAAAAGGAAGATTGGTGTAGATGGACAGGTTGAGACCTATAAAGCAAGGCTGGTAGCAAAGGGTTTTCGTCAAAGACCTGGCTTGGACTATGACGAAACCTTTTCTCCAGTAGCCATGCTGAAATCCATTCGGATCCTTCTTGCCATTGCTGCCTTCCACGATTATGAGATTTGGCAAATGGACGTAAAGACAGCTTTTCTAAATGGAAATTTAGAGGAGTGTGTCTATATGGACCAGCCAGAGGGCTTCATTCAGAGTGGGAGCAGCGGAAAGGTGTGCAAGTTGCTTAAGTCCATCTATGGACTAAAGCAGGCATCGCGGAGTTGGAACATCTGCTTTGATGAGACGGTCAAGGAATTTGGCTTTATCAAAAATCCAGATGAACCATGCATCTATAGTAGATTTGTAGCGAGAACTATAGTATTCCTCGTTTTATACGTGGATGACATTCTCTTAATAGGAAATGACATTCCTATGCTACAATCTGTCAAGGGGTTCTTGTCACACAAGTTCTCCATGAAAGACCTGGGTGATGCCTCGTACATTCTGGGTATCCGGATCTACCGTGACAGATCCAAGAGGATATTAGGACTTTCACAGTCCAGGTACATCGACACCATAATGAAGAGATTCAGTATGGAAGATTCCAAGCGCGGTAACCTACCGGCTTGTCACGGGATCACCCTCTCTAAAGAGATGTCTCCCAAGACTGATTTGGAGAGGGATCGCATGTCTATTATACCCTACGCTTCTGCGGTAGGCTCTATAATGTATGCGATGTTGTGTACCAGACCGGATGTAGCTTATGCACTGAGTGTGGTAAGCCGGTATCATTCTAACCCTGGGGAGAAACACTGGCGAGCGGTAAAGAACATTCTCAAGTACCTGAGAAGGACTAAGGAGATGTTCTTGGTGTATGGCGGAAAAGACCTCCAGATCGAGGCCTTTGCTGACTCCAGCTTCCAGAGTGACAAGGATGATTCCAAGTCCATGTCGGGTTTTGTCTTCACCCTCAATGGAGGGGCGGTGTGTTGGAAGAGTTCCAAAGAAGAAACCGTTGCAGACTCGACGATGGAAGCGGAATACATCGCTGCATCTGATGCCGCAGAAGAAGCTGTCTGGATAAGGAAGTTCTTGAAAGAACTTCAGGTGGTTCCGTTCATTGTTGATCCAATACCTCTGTATTGCGACAACAACGGGGCTATAGCTTTAGCGAAGGAACCCAGGTCCGATCAGAGATCCAGGCACATCTTGAGGCGGTATCACCTGATCAGGGAGATCGTGGATCGCCAGGAGATCGAGGTTCGGAGAGTCGCTTCAGAAGACAACACTGCAGATTCATTCACCAAGGCCCTACCCCAGACTCATTTCGAGCGGCTGATCGAGATGATAGGTCTTCGATACGCCAGTACATGGCCTTAGTGCAAGTGGGAGATTGTTAGTGTATATGCCCTAGAGGCCATTACTGTATCATACTAGTATGTATATTACTTAATGGTAGCTTGGGATATTCACCTTGTATGTACAATCTTGCTCAAAATAGTAGTATGCTACTTGGTTTATTTCTACTTCAATGTGTACATGTGTTTATCTTTGTATATTGCTTATACACATTAGTGGAGCCCTTAGGATCTTTGCTTGATTACCAGCGATGTGATGGCCGTCACACTAGTGGGGCTGGGTAATCTAGAAGCACATCCTTATGTAGGTCCCTGGTCGTAGGACTATCGAGACAGGGCATCGATACTCCGGAGTAGACCAGCGCATGCGCTTCTCATCCCAGTGTGGGAGACGGTCTGTCCCACAGCCGTCAGTACGTCGTACTTGAGATAGTATGCGGGTGCCCGTTAGGTTACGGGTACACTGGACTGGACTCGTCGGGAACTGACTAGTTGGTATTATACCTATCGTCAGTTATCAGTTCCCAGGTGACATGAGTACAGCTTAGTCCGCTGACTTGACACTGTCACTTCGCCTCGGGTGTGTTCCCACTGTACTTTGATCACTACCCTACCACGGCTCAAAAGAGTCGTGCAAACAGGTGGTGGTTGGGTGCAGTCCCGAAGCACTTGGAGGCAGTGACGGTTAGACAGGATTCGTCTCTCCCGGTATTAGGGGTTGACATCACGCTGTGTCTAGGAGAGCCATTACACGAGTAGTCCCTGGCCAGGGCAAACGAGATATACTGGTAGGTTTCCAGTGTTATCTCAGGGTGTTTTGGGCTTCGCTCCGGCACGACTTGTACCGCTATTGGGGGACTGACGTTTACCGCCCCCTAGGCCCGCCATGCGATGTATCAGACGAACAGACCGGACTGTACTGAGAATGTCACACTCAGGCTCAGTAGGAGTTCAGATGGGTTTCGCCTCGTCGGTCTTCTTGTCGGCATTACCTGGGGACCGTTACGCACAGCTAGTGCCGCTTGCGGTCTGTGGTTAAACCCACTGCCAGCTTAGTGTCGAGTCTTTAGAGTCCCACACAGAAAGCTTTTCGCCTTTAGGCAAAAGAGTAGAGGTCGCATGGTATTGCGACAGGTCGCATGGTTTTGCGACAGGGTTCGGTCACATCCGTGCACTTGTGCACGTACAGTGTCCGGACAGTTTACACTAGCGGGCTTTGGTTTAAGCCAGATCCTAGTGTACCTTATGGGATTGGATTTATCCAGTTTGCATTCGTGTTCCTCGGAACGCGGATGCGGGTGTGTATGCACAGTTGACAGGGAGGCACAAACAGCGGATTCTCATTAGGGTTGTTGACAGTTGACCGTTGACTTTTTGACTTTTTGCTCAACCCTAATGAGAATATGATATGTGATTAACTATTATATTAATTAAGTATTATGGTGACTTGGTTGTTGACTTTTGTTGACTTTGTTGACTTGTTGACTTTTGTTGACTTGTTGACTTTGTTGACCGGTTGATTAGGCTTGACTAGTTGACCATCATGATAACCATGGTTATCATTTCATGCCAAAGACTTTTACTTGCTTGTTCATTTGAGTAAAATGAGTGCATGACATGATAAGGTTATGGTTGCTTCAACCATCACACATAAGACTTTTTTGATATGATTAGTTATCATTGCTTTGGATTATGAGAGGGTGAGAGACAAAAGAGTTGCTCATTTTTTTTTCTTTCTTGCTCATTCTCTCTCTTGTTCTTGAGCTCTTCACTTTGCTCTCACTCTCATCCTCTTGCTCCATCTCTTGACTCTATGGTTCATATCTCTCATGTGTTGAGAATCAAGAACCATAGATAAAATCCCATTGTATTTCTACTCTACTCATTCTAGTTCACTAGGTTTAGCAAACCAAGTGAACTAGTTTCTTCAAAGAACGAAGAAGGAGCTAAAGGTTGGAGCTTTCAAGTGGATCTATCTTCAGCGTACGGAGACGACGAGAAAGAGCCATCGGACCACCACCGGAGCTTGAAGAGAAGGAGTTCAAGACAAGCTAGGTATAACCATCTTCATCCGAGTAGCTAATCTTTTTAGCATGTTTGCTAGTTTAGTTTAGACACGATCCCGACCTTGTTTAGTCCATGTTGCCTCTTGCGATTAAAATTTGTTTTTTATACCGTTTCCGCCTCCCCGTAAGCACCTGGGGTTGCAATATGGACTTACAAATATCGCCTAGGTTTGATAAGTGGCCAGATATTGATTCTACGTAACTGTCTGTATGTACCTAGTTTGACTTGTAATATCATATCAGTGTCCTCACTTTCGAGAGAGGGATATGACTTTACATTCGTAAGCGATGTAGTTCACATCCACCTAAATCACGTTCTGATTGGGTCTGGTACATTAGATGACGGTATATACGTATTGAATCAAGCTCAGGTTTTCAATGTCAAGAACACACTTAAAAGAAAGTCTCCAGAAATAAATCAGGCTTTGTTATGGCATTGTAGACTAGGTCACATCAATGAAACACGATTAACGAACTTACATAGAGAAGGATATTTGAATCCGTTCGAATATCAATCTTATGCTATTGTGAATCTTGTCCCATGGGAAAGATGACAAAGACTCCGTTTACTGGACACGGAGTAAGAGCGAGCGAGCTCTTGGGACTCGTACACAGTGACGTGTGCGGTCCAATGTCTACAAATGCGCGAGGTGGTTATTCCTACTTCATTACTTTTACGGATGATTTCTCTAGGTATGGATATATATTCTTAATGAAGCATAAATCCGAGGCCTTTGAGAAATTCCAAGAATACAAGAATGAAGTGGAAAAACAGACAGGCAAAAGTATCAAGACACTGAGATCTGATCGAGGTGGTGAATACTTAAGTGCCGAGTTCCTGGGATACTTAAAAGAGAATGGAATTCTCTCTCAGCTTACTCCTACATACACACCACAACACAACGGTGTATCGGAAAGGAGGAATCGAACCCTATTGGATATGGTTCGTTCCATGATGAGTAAGGCTGAGTTACCGCGATCTTTCTGGGGTTATGCATTAGAATCAGCTAGAACCAGGTTCCAACCAAGACTGTGCCTACCACACCATATAAGATGTTGAGTGGGAAGAAACCCTGTCTTAAACATTTTAGGACATGGGGATGTCCAGCTTTTGTAAAAAAGCAGTATGCGGACAAGCTCGAGGCACGCTCAGTACAGTGTAAGTTTGTGGGATATCCAAAGAACTCCAAGGGATATTATTTATATTACGCAGAGGAACAAAAGGTTTTTGTTTCTCATCATGCCCACTTCTTAGAAACTGAATTTTTAGAAAATCATAAGAGTGGGAGCGCAGTAGAACTGGAAGAAATTCCAGAACCACAAGCTGTTACTGAAAGTTTGGTAGAACAAGAAGTTTCAGAAGAAATGGACATACCAGCGCCTATCCGCAGAAGTAGTAGGCAGTCTCATCCGCCCAAGAGATACTACGGTTTTCTCATAGACGGGGATCGAGAAGATTGCGTCATTGATAATGATGACCCTACTAGCTTCCAGCAAGCCATTCAGAGCGGCGACTCGGTAAAATGGCTGGATGCAATGCGGACCGAAATGGAGTCCATGTATACTAACAAAGTATGGACTTTGGACATTGCTCCAGATGGGGTAAAACCCGTAGGATGCAAATGGATCTTCAGAAAGAAGATTGGTGTGGATGGACAGGTTGAAACCTATAAGGCTAGACTTGTTGCAAAGGGTTTCCGTCAAAGACCTGGTTTGGACTATGACGAAACCTTTTCTCCAGTGGCTATTCTCAAATCCATTCGGATCCTTCTTGCTATTGCTACCTTCCACGATTATGAGATCTGGAAGATGGACGTAAAGACGGCCTTTCTAAATGGTAATTTGGAAGAGTGCGTCTATATGGATCAGCCAGAGGGATTCATTCAGAGTGGGAGCAGCGGTAAAGTATGCAAGCTGCTTAAGTCCATTTATGGACTAAAGCAGGCATCGCGGAGTTGGAACATCTGTTTTGATGATACTGTCAAAGAATTCGACTTTATCAAAAATCCAGATGAACCATGCATATACAGTAAGATTGTAGGGAGAGTTTTTGTATTCCTCGTCTTGTACGTGGATGGCATTCTCCTAATAGGAAATCAAATTCCTATGCTACAGTCAGTCAAAAGATTCTTGTCATAGAAGTTCTCCATGAAGGACCTGGGTGATGCCACCTACATTCTGGGGATCCAGATCTATCGTGATAGATCAAAGAGGATGTTGGGACTTTCGTAGTCCAGGTACATAGACACCATATTGAAAAGATTTAGTATGAAAGATTCTAAGCGCGGTAACCTACCGGCTTGTCACGGAATCACCCTCTCCAAAGAGATGTCTCCCAAGACTGATTTGAAAAGGGATCGCATGTCGATTATACCCTACGCTTCTGCGGTAGCTCTATAATGTATGCGATGTTATGTACCAGACCAGATGTAGCATACGCATTGAGCGTTGTAAGCCGGTATCAGGCAAACCCAGGGGAGAAGCACTGGATAGCAATAAAAAAACATTCTCAAATACCTGAGGAGGACTAAGGAGATGTTCTTGGTGTATGGCGGAAAAGACCTCCAGATCGAGGCCTTTGCCGACTCCAGCTTCCAGAGTGACAAGGATGACTCCAAGTCCATGTCAGGTTATGTCTTTACCCTCAATGGAGGGGCGGTCTGTTTGAAGAGTTCTAAGCAGGAGACCGTTGCTGACTCAACAATGGAAGCGGAGTACATAGCTGCTTGCGATGCCGCAAAAGAAGCTGTCTGGATGAAGAAGTTCCTCACAAAACTTCAGGTGGTTCCTACCAGTGTTGGTCCAATACCTTTGTATTGCGACAACAATGGCGCTATAGCTTTAGCGAAGGAACCCAGGTCCCATCAGAAGTCCAGACACATCTTAAGGCGGTATCACATGATCAGGGAGATCGTGGATTGCCGGGAGATCGAGGTAAAGAGAGTAGATACAGAGAATAACACTGCTGATCCATTCACAAAGTCCATTCCTCAGACGCAGTTCGAGAGGCTATTCGAGATGACAGGTCTGCGATATGCTAGTACATGGCCCTAGTGCAAGTGGGAGATTGTTAGTGTTTATGCCCTAGAAGGCCATTACAATATCATACTAGTTTGTATATTACTTAATGGAAGCTTGGGATATTCACAGTTGTATTGACAGTCTTGCTAAAAATGGTAATATGCTACTTGGTTTGTGTCTACTTTAATATGTGCATATGTTTCTTGTAATGTATCGCTTATACATATTAGTAGAGCCCTTAGGATGTTTGCATGATTACCACCATTGTGATGGCTGTCACACTAGTGGGGGCTGGGTAGTCTATAAGCAACATCCTATGCAGGTCCGTAGTCGTAGGATTATCGAGACATGGCATCGATACTCCGGAGTAGACTAGTGCGTACGCTTCTCATCCCAGTTGGGGAGATGGTCTGTCCCACAGCCATCGGTACGTCGTACTAGAGATAGTATACAGGTGCTCGTTAGGTTACGGGTACACCGGACATGACTCGCGGGGAACTGTTGGTTGGTATTATACCCGTCGTCAATTAACAGTTCCCAGGTGACATGAGTACAACATAGTCCGCAGACTTGACACTGCTACTTCGCCTCGAGTGTGTCCCACTGTTCTTTGATTGCTACCCTACCACGGCTCAAAGGAGTCGTGCAAACAGGTAGCAGTTGGGTGCAGTCCCGAGCACTTGGAGGCAGTGGCGGTTAGACATGATTCGTCTCTCCCGGTATTGGCAGTTGATATCGCGTTGTGTCAGTGAGCCATTACGCAAAGTCCCTGGCCAGGGAAAGCGAGATTTACTGGTAGGTTTTCCAGTAGTTTCTCAAGGTGTAATGGGCTACGCTCTGACACGACTTATACCGCTTTTAGGGGAATGACGCTTGCTGCCCCCTAGGCCCGATATGCGATAGTCCTAGACGAACAGACCGGACTGTACGGAGATTGTCACATCAGGCTTAGTAGGAGTTCGGATGGGTTTCCTCATCGTCCTTCTTATCGACATCTACCTGGGGATCGTTACGTACAGCTAGTGTCGCTTGCGGTCTGTGGTTAAAACCACTGCCAGCATAGTGTCGAGTCTTTAGAGTCCCACACAGAGAGTTTCCCTGCTTCAGGCGAAACGATATAGAGGTCGTATGGTTTTACGACAGGGTTCGGACGCATACGTATTTTTACGCACGTACGATGTTCTGACAGTTTTTACTAGTCGGCTCTGGTTTAAGCCAGATTCTAGTATCGGATTATTGGATTTATACAGTCTAATGTTTTTCCGTGTTTTCACGGATAGGAGGGGCGTTCTCGTAATTTATCGGGAAGCTTCTAAAAGCATGGTGACTTGGGGGTTAAGGTGGCATTTGCATTAATTGGATAAATGAGTCCTGGTGTGATTCATACATGGAGTTAATGAATCATTTATGATTTATATGACTCATGTGATGAATCACTTAGTGTATTAACGAAACATGATGATATATCATTATTTGTTATTCATTTAATTATATGATATGTTTCATATATACACAAATGATTTCATTCATCCAAAATGATTCTCATTCTGACCTTCTCTCTCCTCAAGCTCTCTCTCTTCAAACCCTAACCCTAACCTCTCATGTGTTGAGGTCAAGGGTTAGCTAGACTAATACATCCATAATCCAACTCTATATCATCTAGGTTGCTTAGATTAGCACTTTGAGTAACCTAGTTACCTCAAGTTAGAGGTTAAGCTTGGAGTAGGAGCTCTCGGGTGGATCGTCTTTGACTCGAGGAGGCCGTTGAGGTGCCGACGTTCCAAAGAGCGTACAAGGAGTGGAGGATAGTGATGAAGACCCGAAGGACAAGTAACGTGAGGTATAACTTCGAATCAGAGTAGTTAAACCTTTCGTAGTTTGCCAGTAATGGTTTAGACACGATTCATGCGCTCAAGTCCGTGTTATGAAGCTTTGATTATCGTTTTTCAAATATTCCGCCTTCCCGCAAGTTCGTGGGGTGCGTGACATGGACTTACAATGGATATGCGCAGTATGCCCAGATTTACATTGACGAGATTGTGCGATTGCATGGAGTTCCGACCTGCATTGTATCTGATAGAGGCACACAGTTCACCAGCCGACTATGTAAGAAATTTTAAGAGGCTCTAGGCACCCGATTGAGTTTCAGTACAGCTTTCCACCCGCAGACCGACAGTCAGTCAGAGAGGACCATACAGACTTTTGAGGATATACTCCGAACATGCAGTCTAGATTTCGGTGGCAGTTGGGATCGTCACTTGCCCTTGATAGAGTTCTCCTATAATAACAGCTTTTAGGAGACGATTCAGATGGCCCCCTTTGAAGCTTTGTATGGGAGAAAGTGTCGATCGCCCGTTTGTTGGACAGAACTCAGCGAGAGCAGCATTTTGGGACCGCAGCTAGTGCAGGAGACTACAGAAAAGATCCAGTTGATTCGGGACAGGATGAGAGCGGCCCTGAGCAGACATAAATCCTATGCTGATCGACGTCGTCACAGACTTGAGTTCGATGTGGGAGACCATGTGTTCCTCCGTGTCTCTCCGATGAAGGGTATGATGCGTTTTGGGAAAAAGGGGAAGCTCAGTCCCAGATATGTCAGACCCTATGAGATTCTGGAGAGGGTGGGTGCTGCAGCTTATCGTTTAACACTTCCACCAAATTTTCCCGATGTACATCCAGTGTTCTACGTGTCTATGCTTCGCAAGTATCTTCAAGATCCCTCTCACGCGATCCAGCATCAGACTTTACAGCTTGAACGGGATTTATCCTATACTGAGCAGCCGGTAGCTATTCTAGACCGGCAGTTAAAAAACTGAGATCAAGGGTACTTCCATCCGTAAAGGTCCTTTGGCGAGGAGCAAATAGCGAGGAGGTCACTTGGGAGGCCGAGGATGACATACGGAAGAAATTCCTGTATCTTTTTGAAGGTACGTGTGCTTAAGTTTTAAATTCCGGGACCGAATTTTCTTAAAGGGGGAATATTGTAACATTTTGAAATATTTTAGGCAATTAATTATTTTATTTATTTAATTAAAAATGTTATTTTTTAATTTTATTGTATTAAAAAGACCTTTTAATATGTGGTAGAATAATTTAGTAAAGAAAGTAGTTTGTTTATATAATAATAAGTGTCATGAGGGGTTTTGTGGAAAGTTTATTTCTTTGTGAGAATTGGAGTTGTGTGAGGGTTTTTATGTTAAAGTGTTAGGTCATGGTTAAGACCAATTCAAACCTCATAGATACCACACCCTAGGTTGAACATCAAGCCCACACCTTCTACTTGCATGAATACACACCATCCTTCATGGTGACACCTCCTCCAAGCCTTATCATTCCTTATTCTTATCTTGTTCATATTTGTTTCAGTTTATGTATTAAGATTTGAAACAAATAACCTAGCCTAGTGAAAATCCTCTACCTCATTTAAGAAAGAGAAATGAAATGAAATGCTATGTATTTGTGTTCCTCAACTCAAACCCTCAAGCTAGGACCGTTTGGACTTGTGAAATTCTTGAAGAGCCATTCAGTTGATCTTCCAAATAGGTATAATCTCCAACCCTATAGATTTTTATTACAAGTACTGTTCAGAGAATATCGGTAAATATCGTATTTTGTAAGATTCTTGCTTTGTTTTGAAACTGCTATGAGTTAGTTAATATTTAGAAAAATCAAACAGTACCTTAACCTTGTAAATTGGACCTAGAATATACACTAGAAACACGGACCCATTCTATGAATTTTCGACCGGCGACAATCCCCATTTTTCCGATCTCGCCGGTTTTTCGTGGGAATTGGCTGTTGAGTTTTCTAGGGTAGCTCTCTGTATATATTTTTGGGTATCTGGTATAGTTAGAGTATGTTATATGTTCTGTATATAAAATCTAGAAGCAAATTCTTATTTTGGTTATAATTCTAAATACGATACGGATATTTCGTGTCACGATTCTGTTTTCCCAGTTACGAACAACAAAGGGTTAACTCATGTTAGTATAGGTTTTTGATAGTTCACAATATTCGTACGTAGCACGTTTAGTATGTAAGTCTTGTAGTTTTCATGTTTTCGCTGTATCAGCATTTAGCCATTTCTTATACGAAAGTTAATTTCGATGTTAGGTTCGACCGCGGGGACTTCGGAGGCTGTAAGAAAAGGAAAAGGGTTGATTACATCCGAGTAGATTCAACGTGTTCCGGTGAGTAGACTAAACATCTACCGGGGGATTTTGTATGGATGGCGTAATACGCCCGTAATTAGAAGTTTGGCTAATTATTTTCCTTTGCATTGTGTATATGTTTAAGACTAAAAACTTCATCGCATTCATTTATATCTATAAATTTCCATTTTCTAACACTTGCTAGGACATTGTACTAATTATCGATGAGTCATGTTGCACGCACACATACCTACATGTTGCACTACACCTCATCAGTTTTGACATGTCACGTTCCCACTTAGAACTTGTTATTTCACATATGATTCACTTCATACCATAAGCCTCATTAATAGTAATTAGTTTGCATCAATGTTATTATGGACACTTATCATGTTTTACTTTCAATTGTTGTCAATTGTAGTATAAGGTGTATTGGATTATGAGGATTTCTGGTTTTGATGTGTTATGCACTATTAAGTTTTATTCGGCAGTTCTTCTTGATTGATGTGATATGTCCACCATGAGATGTTGTTTTTATGATTTTGTTTTATTCCGGACCGAGTGGGGGAGCTATACGGTTGCGGATTTTTACGTTGTCCGGACTGAATGGGGGAGTATACAGTCGGATTCATGGTGGACCCGGTCGAGACCGAGGGGTAGGAAAGCCGCATTTGGGAGCCTTACGAGGATACTCGATACCGGAGATAGTTGTAAAACATGATGGATATCTGGTGGATACCAACCGATGTTACTAATTGAAATGATCGTTCGGGGAACGATGTCTGCTAAAACAAAAGATTTGTGTCGATGTTGGACATGGAAAAATAAATCTTAAATTGGAAATGACCAATATTCAGATATATTTGATGAGATTTCAGTATTTTGTTATACATTCATTTAATACATATTCATGCATCAATGTAATACTATACATCAAGCTTATCTTGTTGCTTTTACCATTATTTCGGCATGCTTACAATTTCAACTGTTAGATGTTAGTTTTGCTCACTGAGTTGGCAACTCACCCCTGTTGTGCCTTAGTTCCTTGCAGGAGACGTGTGGACGCATAGCAGTAGTGCGGATCCACTTGTCAGCTTATATCGCTTATTTTGCTAGGTGGGTTACATATACAGTGACCGACTATTTTTGATATATATATTTTGGATCTAGTATCACTCCATCAGACCCTGTATAATTGACTTAGAATGAAATATGCTGTATATGTTTTGATTGGATTGAGTGAGATCGTCTAGTTGTGTTAAATAATGCTTTCTTTACTTATGCATGAAATTCTTCGTTTTGAGCGTCGTATTGTTGTTGCGTATTGATTTCCGTTGTTTTGCGTTATTTTGCTCCCAACTAGGGACGCAACTTATTTAAACATTTTACAACTTCTTTTATTAACAATTAAAAAGGAGGTGCTATCAAAATTTTAAATGCTAAAAAAAATCAGTTGTGTAGATTTCATTTCTTTAAAAAAAATCATTCGACATGCTACCTCTTTCTTTTTACTTTAAAACTGAAATTTTCTTAATTCCGCAAAATAGGGTTTTGATCTTTGTTTTCTGGCTTAATCGGATTGTGTCGCCATCTTTCGATGTCATACAATCTAAGTGCCAGTCACGCACCAAATTTCGGGTCGTGACAATTTTGATATGTATATTCTAGTATTATGTTCTTTGTGTTATTCTATCTCTTTGGGTATTCATATTTTGATACGGATACAGATATGTATATACAGTGGAGTGTAATCCATATTTATATGAAAACCATTCTAGAAGGTGGACACCTCATTTTAGTTTTTCCATTTATCTTTAAATAGAAAATAAGGTGTAAAACAAGGCGAGAGGAGTATGGTGAGAACCATACCTCAATAGTATTGACAAATGAATTTTCAATTCATTTGTGCTAACTATTGAAGCATGTTTGGTATATTATATTTGTAAAAATTGTTTTACAAAACCAAGGTTGAAGATTTTCTCTCATATGGTTGATTCATTTTTTTCCAAGCCCACCATTTGCTTCGCTCTCCTCTCTTGTTTCTTGAGCTCCTCCACCTTCATCTTCAACCTCCTCTCTAAAATCTCATGAGTTGAGAATCAAGAGAGGAGGTGAGATAGATACACACATAGAAGCTCACACTACATCCTAGACACTTTAGACTAGCAATCTAAAGTCTCTAGTTGCTCTACTAGACTCTTAGTGTGGAGCTAGAGCCTTGGACTACATCCCTCGGGTGGATCATCTTCGACGGAGGAAGACCGGCCATCAAGCATGATCCAGGAGAACCGAAGGAGCAAGGAATGATGAACAAGCTCGATCAAGGAGATCACAAGGAGCAAACAAAGAGGATAGAAGACCGAAGGACACGAACCTTTTGGTGAGAAACATCTATCATAGTAGTTAGCGCCTCTCTTGATAGCTAGTTTAGGTTTATGGTAGATTCTACATCGGGTCATTTCTAGCGCCAGTTTTTCAAACCCTAAAAAAATTTGTTCCGCAAACGGCCACGGAAGATGGTCAGGGCACTAGGTATAACCCAACAGCAATAATGAATATACAAATGAATCGGAACTGTACTACTACCATTGCACTATAGGCTATCCACCACGACAATCCATCCACAACGTCAGCGCAACACAGAACATCAACGTGAACATCATGTTCGTAAACCCGTCTAATTGTACATATAGCAATTAGTTGGGTTATACCGCTCAATGATATTCACGGTCGCAGATGCGAACATATGCACTAATAAACACATATTCAAAATTTCGATCGACTAAAACTTTTCCGCATTGGCCCAAAGTGCAAACCAGTACCCAAACAAATCTGAGCTAAAATCATACATCCCAAAAATCACATTTCCATATTCCAGAGTGCCAGAAGAAATTTGGTGCACAACGGCCACATTTCGACGGCGGAACCGCGGCCAATATGCATATAAGGCGGCAGTTCCGCGACCATATGTTGGGCTTATGTGCCCAAATTTCTTCAGGGCTTCTAAAAATGCTTGCATATAATTTTAAGGTAATCTAAATATTTTTTGAACTTTTAAAAAACGGACAGCTGGCATGCGATTCGGAAAATTTCGTCGATCGATACTTTAAACTTGTGCAAACTAGCTAGTAAATATTTATGGAGTGGCTCTGATACCATGTTGGGTTTCCTACCGTCCTGTCCATCTACCGCAGCCGTTGCGGAAGAAAACTTTTGGTGTTTAAAAATCCGACGCTAAAAAACCCGTCCTAAAATCTAACCATAAACCGAAACTAACTAACTAAAGAGATCTTAACTGCTATGATAGAATTATTTTACCAAAAGATCCGTGTCCTTCGGTCTTCTATCTTCTTCCCTTGCTCCTTGAGATCTTCTTGATCGAGCTTGACCGCTGGCCTTCCTCCGTCGAAGATGATCCACCCGAGGGATGTAGTTCATGCTCTAGCTCCACACTAAAAGTCAAGTGGAGCAACTAGAGACTCTAGGTTGCTAATCTAAAGTGTTTAGGATGTAGTGAATGGTTCTTAGTGTATATCTATCTCACTTCCTCTCTTGATTCTCAACACATGAGATTGTAGAGACGAAGATCAAGAAGGACGAGGAGCTCAAGAAAGGCTAGTGAGGAGAGAGAAGCAATGAATCATCCATGACAGAGAAAAACACAAAGCATAGTTTTGTAAAAAAAATTTCCAATATTAAAAAACAACCATGCTTGAATAGTTTGCACAAATGAATATTCAATTCATTTGTCAACACTATTGAAGCATGGTTCTCACCATACTCACCTCACTACCTTTACACCTTATTTTCCATTTAAAAATAAATGGATAAATCTAAAATGAGGTGTCCACCTTCTACAATGTTTTCTGTATAAATACGGAATACACTCTACCGTATATACATACCCGTATTCGTATCAAAATACGAATACCTAAAGAGATAAAATAACACAAAGAACATAATACTAGAATATACATATCGAAATATATATATATACGTAAATTATTAAATCGATACCTGATTTAATAATCCGGCTCAATCGTAAGCCGGCTAGTATTATCAACCGTCCGATCGAAAGTCCGGATAACTAGTGCAATCATTCGATCGGAACCTTATGCATATCCCGATCGAAAGTCTGGGTAACTAGTACAATCATTCGGTCAGAATCCTGCACAAATCAAAATATGGCTACTACATCATTTCACCTGAACCAGGAAAACCCGCTGTGTGGGACTCTAAAGACTTAACAGTACGCCGGCAGCGAGTTACATGATAAATCCATAACCAAAAGGACGTCAGCGGCACTAGCTGTACGTAACGGCTACCCGCGTACCTGTCGAAAAGGAAGGCCGATGAGCAAACTCATCCGGATCCATACTGAGCCTATCTGTGACAATCTCTGTACAGTCAGGTCTCTTAGTCTGAGAGTATCCCATATCGGGTCTAGGAGGTGGTAAACGTCAGACCCTAATAACTCGATAATTCGTGCAGATGTGGCTCAGGACCAATCCGGGAAACTACTGATCTAAATATCAGTAAATCCCAACTGCCTTCGCCAAGGTCTTATGATGCTGGCTAATCGAACACAGTGCGATATCGACTCCCTATACTAGGAGAGACGAATCCCCAACAATCGCTCACCGCCTCCATGTGGCTCGGGACAGTACCCAACTAAAACCTGTTTGCATGACTCAGTAGAGCCGTAGTAGGGTAGTAATCTAAGTATAGTGGGAACTCACATGAGACAAATGACGATCTCAGGTCTGAAGACTATCCTGTAATCATGTCACCTGAGAACTGCTATCTGACGATAGGTATAGTACCATCTAGAAGTTCTCGGCGAGTCCGTCTAGTGTACTCACCACCAGTGAGCACCTGTATACGATCTTAGGTGTGAAAGACCAATGGCTGTGGGACCAACCATCGCCCACCTCAAGGTCTAGAAACGTATACACTAGTCTACTCCGGAATATTGATGCCTAGTCTCGATACTCCTACGACTAGGGACATTTTAAGTATGTGCTTATCGACTACCCAGCTCCCACGAGTATGATCGCCATCACAACGTCGGTAGTCAAGCAATGATCCCACGGGCTTTATCAACATGTATAAATGATACGTAATAACAAGTAAAACATATGCACATGTTAAGATAAAGACAAACCAAATAGCATACAATCATATCGAGCAAGATTGTCCTGTACGTACATATGTCCAAGCATCCACATGCATACATATACAATAATGGCCTCTAGGGCATACATATCCAACACTATCAACATCTAATAGTGATATGTAATACACATAATACATATACATGATGATAGAGATGAACCATATAGCATACTATCATCTCGAGTAAGACTGTTCTACCCGTATAGGTCCTCCCCCAATCATCATAATCGCCTGCCTGCGATTACAATAATTGCCTTGAGGGCAGTATAACCAACAATCTCCCACTTACACTTAAGGCTAATTACTGCGGTGTCTCATAGTCACAGCCCGTGTGCTACCGATCACCCAACTTCTCTACTAATCAGTTTCGCAAAGCATGGTTGTGAAACATTCGCGTTCGAAAAATAGCCTCAATGAGTGGATCCTCTCCAATGTTTCTATCCTTATCTCTCTATATCTCAACTTCGCGGAGAGCGACTATCTCCTGAAACGAGCGATACCTATCTTAGAACTTGTCTGGATATCTGATAGGACTTTGTTCATAACATGAATACCAAATCCAACAAGCTTCTTAGACTGTATCCATTTGCTGATTTAATCAGCATACAACGCTATGACCACCTCAGTATCCTGCTTGGAAACCTATCCAATATACAACACCTCAAAAGAGGGCAAACTATTACCTCTGACAGCCACTTTGTCATCCATGTCACTTTGGAAACCCGAAATGATAACCGCCTCCTTAAGGAGGCTGCCGTTACCATATACAAGGAATATTCTCTTATGTTCATAACTACTTACTAATGTTTCTCCAGGATTGGATTAATATATACTTATTGCAGCTAATGCAAAAAGAAATATTTGGTGTTGTACTTGACATCTAATGATTGACTCAATTGCCTAAGCAAGTGATATGTCAATCATGTAAATCGCTCTCCTCATCAGTCTAGAAGACATCTTTTTAAAGAGGATGAATCCATCACCTGCGGGTACACCACCATGCCCGGAGTCGTCTATTCTAAAATACTTTAGAATAGTGTCAAAGTACCCGAATTGGGACACTTCCTAAATCTAGATCTAAAACCATAGATCTAGTCACTAGAATCCCTGATATTTTGTCAAGATCCCATATAGAGAAATACATGTAACAACCACAATATAACCGATTGTAGTATAGGAACATCACTTCCTATCAGGGAACATATCATCCAAATACCAGGATATCTACCTTCAAAACAGGTCCATCTGTTGTTCTTATGAAGTCAAACTCTATGACTGTCACATCAATAATATATGATCTTTCTCTACTATACTGGCTTTAGTCTATTAATAGACATAAGCTACTGGCCCACCACGCTTCCACTGCTCCCACTGACTACAACAACCCTGTGGCAGAGTCATATACACGTGCGCTTCTAAATCTAATTTAGAATGATGTTATAGTCATCTACCTACCAGATCTCATAGTCTAGGACAAAAGTAGTGGCAAGCTTGGGTCATCAAAACCCCCCTCTCACCGTCTTTGAGGAGACCGAAGTACCTTTCGGGTGGCTGAGGTTACCCACCATATCTGTGGAGTGGCTAATGGATTGTAGAATCCAATTGAATCCTTAGGTTCTACCAAATGTTCAGTAACTATTTGTGGTTCTAGAACCACTTCCAATTCTACCATACTCGCACTAATGTTTTATGAAAAGAATTCATTTTACTAAAAAGGTTGCGAGTCAAGAACAATATAAATATTGATACCACAAATGGTAGAATGGTAACCCTGTTCAAAGCCCAGGATAACCCATAAACTGTCATTACTAAAACGCGCCTCGAGTATATCCGGATTCTGGTTTTAAGAATAAGCCGGAAAACTCTATATACCTTAACATCGTTAAACTATGAATACATTCTATATACAATATAGAAACAAAGTCACTAATTTAATTGGAACCAAATTCAAAAATCATGCAGCTGTTTCCTGTGCATATCGACTAAATGGAAGAAGACCATGCAACATTACTCATCTAGGAGAGCACCCATGGATGAGTAACCGGAGAGAGAATCAAGTTCTCAAATGTATTACTTCTGATGGAATACCTAGCATAAGTATCTACATCTTCGATCACATAGAAGAATCCTGATACTTCCAACGCATAGTTCTCCACTTTATTCTTATTCCTATAACTTCTCAAAATTTTGGACCTTGTATTTCAACGAAATGCGTGTCTAAAACCAGAGAATTCACAAGTAAACAGAATATAGTACGAGTACTAAACCCTTGTCCTAATGGATATCAGACAGCATACAATACTTTGTATAAGTCCTCTGAGTTTAATAACTCAAACCCTGTGTATCGTAGGTTGAAAACTGTGTTATGGTTAAAAAGAATTACACCGTTATTGAATGCGCCTTACCTAATCATCAACTGATATAGGTAAATGTCATAAACATAATTTCAAAAAGTTATATCTCACTTTATAAAATAAACGTACAGATATATCAGTTTGAAATTGGTGGATAACAATGGATATTCAAAATCAAATATTTGTCGTTAGGCAAAACCTAGGCGATTTCCTCAAATATCACCAACTACAAAGAATTCTGATATTGAGGATCTAATCATCCAATTCCCAATTGTTAGTGTATATGCCCTAGAGGCCATTACTGTATCATACTAGTTTGTATATTACTTAATGGAAGCTTGGGATATTCACCTTGTATAAACAATCTTGCTCAATATAGTAGTATGCTACTTGGTTTGTTTCTACTTCAATGTGTACTTGTGTTTATTTTAGTATATCACCTATACACATTAGTGGAGCCCTTAGGATCTTTGCTTGATTACCAGCGTTGTGATGGCAGTCACACTAGTGGGGGCTGTGTAATCTATAAGCACATCCTTATACAGGTCCCTAGTCGCAGGACTATCGAGACAGGGCATCGATACTCCGGAGTAGACTAGCGTATGCGCTTCTCATCCCAGTGTGGGAGATGGTCTGTCCCACAGCCATCAGTACGTCGTACTGGAGATAGTATACGGGTGCTCGTTGGGTTACGAGTACACTGGACAGGACTCGTCGGGAACTGACAGGTTGGTATTATACCTAACGTCAGTTATCAGTTCCCAGGTGACATGAGTACAGCTTAGTCCGCTGACTTGACACTGTCAGTTCGCCTCGAGTGTGATCCCACTGTACTTTGACTACTACCCTACCATGGCTCAAAGGGGTCGTGCAAACAGGTAGTGGTTGGGTGCATTCCCGAAGCACTTGGAGGCAGTGACGGTTAGACAGGATTCGTCTCTCCCGGTATTGGGGGTTGACATCGCGCTGTGTCTAGGAGATCCATTACACGAGTAGTCCCTGGCCAGGGCAATCGAGATATACTGGTAGGCTTCCAGTGTTATCTCAGGGTGTTTTGGGCTTCACTCCGACTTGACTTGTACCGCTATTAGGGGACTGACGTTTACCGCCCCCTAGGCCCGCCATGCGATGTATCAGTCGAACAGACCGGACTGTACGGAGATTGTCACATTCAGACTCAGTAGGAGTTCAGATGGGGTTCACCGCGTCAGTCTTCTTATCGGCATCTACCTGGGGACCGTTATGCACAGCTAGTGCCGCTTGCGGTATGTGGTTAAACCCACTGCCAGCGTAGTGTCGAGTCTTTAGAGTCCCACACAGAGGGCTATTCGCTTTTGGGCAAAATAGAGTAGAGGTCGCATGGTTTTGCGACAGGGTTCGTTCTCATCCGCACACTTGTGCACGTTTGGAGTCCGGACGGATATTACTAGCCGGCTCTGGTTTGAGCCAGATACTAGTATATGTTTTGGGGTTAGTTTTATCTCATTGTGTTCATGTTCCTCGGAATAAGAATGCGGGTGTGTATGCACAGTTGTTTGAGGCGGAGGAAGAGGATTTTCATTAGGGTTTCGGAACGGGTGTGTATGCACAGTTGACAGTCGTCTTTTTACAAACCCTAATGAATTTGTGATATATCAATTAATAATATTAATTAAATGAAATTATGTTATGGTTGGGTTTGTTGACTTGTTGACCAAGGTGGACTTGTTGACCATGGTTGAAAGTTTGACCATTATCATTACATATCAAAGATGTTCTTTGATTCTAGCAAAACCATTTAATGAATGTAATGATAATAGTCATTCCAAACCATCCATCAACTATTTCATTTTTATTATTATTGTTAATTTGATATTCTTTTCATTTTGGTTATGGTTGTAGAATGAGAAGGATATTATTCATTCTATCATAACTCTTCTCTCTCCTCTCTTCTTCTTCCTCCTCCTCTAGTTCAAGGAGACTCACTCTCATGTGTTGAGAAACTCTCTCCTTGAGATAAGAACACCCCAAAGCCACTCTCTACTTACTCTAGGGTTAGAGGTTTAGCAAGACAAAGATCCTAATTCTCTCAAAGTTCGAGAAAGGAGCCCGAAGGTTGAACCCTCAGGTGGATCAAGCTTTGACGGAAGAAGGCGACGAGGAAAGCACCATCCAAGCTCTACAAAGGTTTCAAGAAGAGGGAGTTCAAGTGAGGTATAACATCTTTTCCGAGTAGCTAACTCTCTTTAGCATTGTAGCTAGTTTAGTTTAGAAAAGATCCCGACTTTTGTTAGTCCATGTTTCCTAATGCGCTAAAAATTTGATTTTTATACCGTTTCCGCCTCCGCGCAAGAACCGGGGTTGGCAACGTGGACTTACAGTGGTATCAGAGCCTAACTAAACTTAAACTAGCTAAGTAGTAAAGTGTACGGATGTTCGATCGGAAAAATCACAAAAACCTAAAAGATAAAAACCCTAACTTTCTGTTGAAATTTTTTTGCTCAAAAGATAAAAAGTTTTACTCCTAAAATCGGCTCAGGGTTTTGTGAAGACACCCACCAAATGAAAGGTTCCTAAGCACGCTAATGAGGTGTCACAAGGCATCAACCATGCCAATTTTGAAATTTACAAGTGCCGAGAAACCCTAACAAGATCGTTGGCTAGAATTTTAGGCGAAACAATGAAACTAGTTTACAACTAAACTAAAAGAACGGAAATACAACCTTTGTAGATCCGTTTCTCCACCTCCATAGCTCCATGATGAAGTCCTCTCCGATGTCCAAATCGAACCATGACTCTAGCATCGGCTTCATCGGAGAAAAAGCGGGCTAGGTCATCGACGACGATGCCGAAGATGATCTACGTCGAGGCATCACTAGATCAAGCTCCACCTTCACCAAGCCATGAAAACTTATGAAGGAAACACCCTATACTACTTGGCAAGAGGTAGAGGATGAAGAAATAGAAAGTGGGTTCACTTTAGAATTGGATTTCTCACTTATTTCATCAAGTCACCATTGATGAAGTCTAGTTTTTCTTCTTGAAGAAGAAGAAGAAGATGATGATAATGTTATGATAAGAATAATAAAAATAGAAAAGAAAATGAATTCTTATCATAATTTTAACCATGGTAAAGTGTAGAGAATTAACTTGAGTCAGGTTGAATGGTTAGGGTTAGAGAAGAAGACAAGAATGGTTGCTTTGGTCAAAGTTGCATGAAGCTTGAAGAAGCTTCTAAGAAAGCAACCATTTGTTTTCTTTTCTCATTCTTTTCATCCAAAAATAAATAGATAAATGAATGAATAAATGAATAAATAAAACCCTAACCATTTACTTAACCTAGGTTTAATTCTTTACACAAACCCTAGCAATCTTGCATCATCGAACATGATACAATCAAATGCACAAAACTATATCATATATACAATGTGCATAAGTGAGTGAGAAAAGCCATCTTAAGTGAACCGATACCAGTTACCGCAAAGTAATATATCAAATATATAATTATGCATTAAATCATTAAATCAACACTTGATTTAATGATCCGGTCATATCGCATATAACCGACTAATATCTACAGTAACAACTTATCGAATCAACACTTGATCCGATAACCCGGCTATATCGCATATAACTGATCAATGTCATAAAACGTGAGAATCGAATACGGTATCACATACAGGTATCATTCTCGGTCCCGCACATATCTCATATGCACTCCTATTTCGTTTCGCTTGAGCTAGGAAACCTCTGTGTAGGACTCTAAAGACTCGTCAATACGCCGGCAGCAGATGATGATCATATCAAACACCCACAAGCCGCAAGCGGTCTGCTAAACGTAACGGCCTCCCGGGTATTGAGCGATCAGAAGATCGACGAGCAAGCCCGCTCACACTCCTGTGAATCCAACCAGTAACACTTACCGTACAGTCCGGTCTGATCGTCTGATATGTCGCATATCTAACCTAGGGGTGGTAAACGTCAGACCCCAATAGCTCGATAAGTCATGTCGATATGAGGTCTATAACAGTTCGAGAAACTACTGGTAACACTTACCAGTATATCTCAGCAACCCTGGCCAGGGATTTCCGGTTATAGCCAATCGAACACAGCGCAACATCAACTCCCTATACCGGGAGAGCCGAATCCCTTCTTATCGCTCATTGCCTCCATGTGACTCGGGACTGTACCCAAAAACCACCATTTTGCACGCCCTCTTGGACGTGGTAAGGTGGAAATCAAAGCACAGTGGGAACCACACAAGACTCTATGACGATCTCGGGTCAACAGACTACTCTATACCAGTGTCACCAGAGAACTGCCATCTGACGTAAGGTATAATACCATCTGGGAGTTCTCGGCGAGTACGTCCAGTGTACCCAGTCTACACTGAGCACCCGTATATCATCTCTGATGTCAAACACTAATGGATATAGGATCATCCATCGCCCATCTGTATGGGTCGAGAAGGTATACGCTAGTCAACACTGGTATATCGATGCCCCGTCTCGATACACCCACGACTAGGTACCTTGAAGGATGTTCTTATAGACTACCATGTCCCCACTAGTATGATCCGCATCATAGTCCTGGCAGTCAAGTACACATCCTAAGGGCTTTACCAACATGTAACAGAGAGACAATCAGTATACACGTTAAGGTCAAGAGTAACCAGATAGCATACTATCATGTCGAGCAAGAAAGTCCTCCCTATATATGTCCCAGCATCCACTACAATATACATCCAATGTACAGTAATGGCCTCTAGGGCATACATATAACTAACAATCTCCCACTTGCACTAGGGCCATCTGATAGCAGTGGTTGTAGTATCACATACTCAACCATCCAATAAAAGTCCCTATCTGGAAATAGGATTTCGTGAGTGGATCCGCCGTGCTATCCTCTGAGTCTGCTCTCCTAACCTCGATCACCCTGGAGATCAACCATCTCCATGATCAGGCGATACTGCCTTAGAATAGTCTGGATCACTGATGGGACCAGCATTCCTTGGCATAATCCACAACTCCATTGTCACACAATGGGAGGAACTAAGTTCATCTCATGAACCAATATACACCCAAACAGCCTCTTTGGTAGCATCTTGGGTAGCGATCCTGCCTTTATCGTCTAGTATGTCACGGTATCTAGCTTGGAACTCCTCCAACATACCGTCCCTTTACTGAGGGTAAAGACAATACCTGCGACTGACATTCAGTCGTCTTTATCACCCTGGAACCCTTCCAGTGATTCTCCCCAGAATCGTTTGATATCATCTCACTACAACTAGTGATAATCCTAACATCCAATTTGATCTATCTCATAGATCCAAAGCTTAGGATTTTGTAGGTATCACTTTGATCCTATATGGAGAATCATTGTGATATACGGAGATTGATCGAGCGTAGCATAGGAAACTCTTTCCCTATTAAGAGTATGTCATCCACGTACTCTACGAGGATCACCACCATACTCCCTACTACCTTTTTGTATATACAAGGTTCATCTACCATTTTGATGATGTCAAACTCTTTGACTACTTCATCAAAACAGATGTTCCAACTCCGCGATGCCTGCTTTATCCTATAAAGCATCTTGCACACGTTTCCGCTGCTCCCACTGTATACGAGGCCCTCTGGCTGTGTACTTATAGACGCTCTCTTCTAAAACATCATTTAGAAAAGCTGTCATGACACTCAACAACCAGATATCGTAGTCATGGTATGTAGCCGTGGCAAGTAGGATCTGGATGGACTTAAGCATAGGTACTGGAAAAGGTTTCATCATTATCCACGCATGGTCAATGACGAAAACCTTTAACAAGTCTAGCTTTGAAAGTCTCAACTTTTCCATTTACACCAAGTAATCTTCTCAAGATATACTTGCTCCTGATGGGGATTTAACCCTTCAGATATAGCAACCAAAGTCCATACTTTGTTGGTGTACATGGATTCCATCTCAGATCACTAAGCATCCAGCCATTCTTACAGAGTCTTACTCCTGATGGCCAGCTCGAAGCTAGTTGGGTCATCATCTCATGATGCAATCCTCGCTCCCACTGTCATAGAGCAACTGAAGTATCTCTCAGGTGGGTGAGGAACCCTACTAGATCGGCGGAGAGGCTGAGGTTCGTTGGCATCTACTGAATCCTTCGGTTCTACCAAATCATCTGCTGTAGCTTGTATAGCTGGAACCTTTCCAGTTGTACATAACTGACCTTGCCTCGAGCTTGTCCGGATTTTGCTTTTTAGACATAGGCCGGACAACCCCAAATCTTAACTAGCTTAAGACATGGGCTCTTCCCATTCCATATCACATATGAAGCGGTAGGCAACTGATTTGATTGGAACCCTATTCAATAGGTATGCAACTTCATAAGTGCATAACTCCCAAAAGGAAATAGGTAACTCAGTAGTACTCATCATAGAGCACACCATATCAAATAGGGTGTATCTGCTCCGCCCCGACATACCATCGTGCTATGGTGTATACGGAGGAGTAATGCTGAGAGAGAATCTCATTCTCCTTTAGAATAGTCCAGAAATTCCGTGCCCAAGTATTTTCATCCTTGATCTCATCATAGGACATAACACTTATACCCGTATTCTGGTTCTCTACTTCTTGCTTATATTCTGTGAATATCTCAAAAGGTTCGGACTCAAGTTCCAACAGGAACATATGACTGAATCTTGAGAGATTATCAGAGAATATAATGAAGTATAAAGAACCAGTCCTGGCATGTGTAGACAGGAGACCTTACATACATCATCATGTATCAGTCCCAAGAGTTCATTAACTCTTTCTCTGTTTCCAATAAACAGGGCTATGGTCATCTTATCTCTGTGACATGACTGGCAAGTTTCACAAGATGTAAATTCAAACTGATTTAAATATGCATCTACATGTAACTTCAGCTAGTCGGGTCGCATTGATATGACCTAGTCTACAATGCCTCAAGAAGGATTCGTTCATTTCTGAACTATTCCTCTTGTGTGTGTTCTGTATACTAAGAACTGTAGTTTGATTTCGAACATCAACGCTTTTAGATAACATGCCTGAACCGATCAACTTTTGATATAGGAAATGTTCAAAACATTATCCAACAATACAAAATTTTATCATTTCTTTACTAATAAAGATACTGATATGATTTTGTATATCAGGTTCGGTATCTAATAACATTCGTTCAGAATCAATGTATTGGCAATACAGGGTGACAGTGACCAACAGACTTGGCTGCAACTCTTGCCCCGTTTTCTGTCTCATGAAACTTATCACCCGTTCTCAGTTTTTCTACCCTTTTCTAGCCCTATGTAACAGATTACATATCTGGGATCCTGATCCGGTATCAAATACCCAGGATGCAGAGGATACTGAGAAACAGTTCTTTATAATGAACACACCCGAAGATGATGCATCATCATGCACTCTCTTCGTTTGGGCGGCACGGGAATTCTGGTAATCCCCAATTTCCTGCTCTGTCTTATAACAATTATAAGTTGGAGTGGGACCAACGTTCCCCAGCTCAGTATAACAAGCGGGTTCGGTCAATAATCCGTATTATTATCTTGATTAAGGCGTGATATGGTCGCTAACAGGAGAGAGAGAGAAGAAAACACTCAGCGTGCGCTCTTGAAAGAATAGATTGGTTATTATTTTATCTAATCAGGATGGCTCCCACTGCTTTTTATCAAATCTTCCTTCAAACCCTAAAAGGAAAGACTAGCCGGGATTAATTACACACTACAAGTTCGCCAATCTTTCAGCCAGGCCAGTGTCGGTACTTTGAGGGAGGTCCCCCGTGCTTTCGCACGAACCTAATTAATGTAAACCTTGTTTTCCCAGAGGCGTAACCCCGTTGACACCTTTCTAGAAACCTACTTGATCGGCTAATTGTAATGTGTAAAACTCTCCCAGGAGTAACTCTTACTCGCAGCGGGTATCAGGATCCAACTATCTCATAGAAGGTATGCAATCTCATTGCAAATTTCAACACTTGAAATTCCCGATAATGTTTTGCCCCTAGCGTCCTATGACCTTGACGGAGGCCAAACAACCCATAGTCCGCTAGTCAAGTTCAACCCGTCATTTCCTGATTGAATTAAACCCACCCGCACGACCCTTGACGGAGGCCAAACAACGCCGTACGAATACCCTAATCCAATCGCATCATATGCAAGCAGATAAGCACTAGTTAGCTACCGTACACTACGCCTTGACGGAGGCCAAACAACCGCAGCACGAATACTAACTAGTACTTATCTGAAATGACGGAGGGCTACGACAGGTTTTTCTGAAAACCTATTGCGTAATGAACTTGATATCGTTGTAGAATCAAATGATTTTAAAATGGAGTTCTTTTGAGTCTTTTCTAGTTTTGCTAAAGGAGTCACTCCCGGTGAAGGGATCGTCGGTCCTTTCCTCGTCGAATGAGGTGCGGGATATATCACATATATCTCTGTGCAAAGCAAAAACAATTAAAAGCTATCAAAAGACAAACCGAGTGTGTAGCATCTGCTAGTTATTGCTAAAGGAGTCACTCCCGGTGAAGGGATCTCGGTCCTTTCCTTATCGAATAAGGTGCAGGATATATCATATATAACGCTGTGCAAAGCAAGAACTGTAGCTACCTGTTTTATTTTTGAAATTCGATTCAACAACATTTTTAGGTTTCTTTTATTTCATTAATCTCATTAATGAAGTCCCATCATTTAAATTACCTAAACATCACAGATAAATACGACGTACACTTATGCCATCCGAATTCGCCTCGATGTCCCCTCGTGCACCGTTAGGTTAGGTAACTAACGGCAGAGCGGGGCAGGGCTAGCGCGGGTGTAAAACATAAGTAACGCCTATATAATATATCATATATATTATATACTGTATCTATCACAGAACATCACATGATCACATCACAGATATCGCAGCAGAAGAATCATATGAAATATTGGATATACTAGGACGTCCGTGTTTTCAATACGAGCCAGTATAAAACACGGATTCCACGGTCGTGATGAATAGCCAAACCCACACCCCTAGACCCCTACGAGAGCGGCAAGCAACCCTACCAATTCTAGAGTTAGGAGACCCGGACTCGACTCCTCGAGTTGGTCTCCCACTGGACTCCAGAACCCGGTTACTTGTGCCCTCCTCCTTGGGTCTATCCTAGTGCGGAAAAGTAAATAATATACAAATGGTGACAACTTCCGCAACCTGGAAGTGCCCCAATAAAAGAATATTACATACAAGTTTTTACATGAATGAAAATGAAAAACACTCATCTCACATAAAAACCCCCGGCTATTCAAACACGACGATCCAATATAACATATCCAGCAACACATAACATCACATGTCATCAACGTAAGTAAATATGCGCATCCCAATTGTCGTTGACATATAGCAACGAAACCGGCGATATCACATATTACACTTACGGTCACAGAAAAGAAAGTGTAAAACTACAACAGTTGGAATCCGCAGCCTCCTCAGACATCGCATGCCTGACCAAATGAATTTCTTAGACATCGCATGCCTAACAATTATAAACCCTGCATTTTAGTCTCATTATCGAAAACACTTTTCAATACCAAGTCGGGCAATTCAAAAAGATTCCCGACATTTTGATCAAATGCTCGTCGCAAACATCAGTAGGCGGCCGCACCCCCGACGCCGTCGACAAAGTGCACCAAGGCGGAACACCGCTACCGCGAGCACCCGAACGGATGCTTTCGGCGACGGGGTTCTCCTACAGTCACTTGGTCGGGGCTATGGGGTATAGCTGTCTATTAAGTTTACCCGACGAGCATCCGCGAACGCTACGTGATTGCGACGGACTTTTGATCACATCAAATTTTGTGGCAACCGATCAAGTGAGACTAAACTGCTATGTTTATAACATTCATTCAGTTATCTCATAACCTTTTTGTGAATTCCAATTATTGTATCACATTCCAGATAAGCTGAAAATGTTAAACTTTCCGATCGAACAATCGAACACCCAAGTTTTCCCGATACAGCTCAACACATGAAATAAGTCTAAAAACATTCAGTTCGTACCTCAGTACCAACGGTCCAGCCGTAGAAGGGTCAAGCCAACGCCTCACATGTGGCACGCCGTACTGCCCCAAACCCGAAGGTTCAAAGGGCAGTCCAAGACGGTCACATAATGGAGTTAAGGTTTGTTGTCTTCTAGAGGGTCCATCGAGTTACTTGCACTACTTAGAACGTCTTTAAACCACGGAAAAATCCAACACTTGGAAATTTCCCGACAGGGGAAAAATTGGGTATTTATATCCGGTCGAACTTTTTAACATATTCAAAAATTATCCGGAAACCACATAGACAAAATCTGATACTCCGATCGAAACACCGAATCCCCAAAACAACCCCAGAAAATTCAACTCTTGAATAAATATTAAAAATTCTCAGAAAACTCAGCATCTGAAAAAATGAATTACTGTGCAAATTTTAATGGCTAACGTCATACTTTAGCCGCGGAACCGCCGCATAAGCTAGGCTTATGCCGCGGTTCCGCCGTGCATTAGAGGGATCATGAGATAAATTTTGCGCCGTAATTCTTAGAATTCCCTGCTGAAATTTTTAAGCATTTTTAATCTGGAAAAAACACAGTTTTTGGAAAAAGTCCAGAGAGCATGTAAAAGTTATGGTTTCGGGTTCGATCGGGTTTCAAACATCGTCTAAGCATCGCCTAAGGCTCTAGCTAGGCTCTGATACTAATGAAAGGTTCCTAGGCACGCTAATGAGGTCTCACAAGGCATCAATCATGCCAATTTTGAAATTTACAAGTGCCGAGAAACCCTAACAAGATAGTTGGCTAGAATTTTAGGCGAAATAATGAAACTAGTTTACAACTAAACTAAAAGAACGGAAATACAACCTTTCTAGATCCGTTTCTCCACCTCCATAGCTCCATGATGAAGTCCTCTCCGCTGTCCAAATCGAACCATGACTCTAGCATCGGCTTCATCGGAGAAAAAGCGGGCTAGGTCATCGACAACGATGCCGAAGATGATCTACGTCGAGGCATCACTAGATCAAGCTCCACCTTCACCAAGCCATGAAAACTTGTGAAGGGAACACCCTATACTACTTGGAAAGAGGTAGAGGATGAAGAAATAGAAAGTGGGTTCACTTTAGAATTGGAGTTCTCACTCATTTCATCAAGTCACCATTGATGAAGTCTAGTTTTTCTTTTTGAAGAAGAAAAAGAAGATGATGATAATGTTATGATAAGAATAATTAAAATAGAAAAGAAAATGAATTCTTATCATAATTTTAACCATGGTAAAGTGTAGAGAATTAACTTGAGTTAGGTTGAATGGTTAGGGTTAGAGAAGAAGACAAGAATGGTTGCTTTGGTCAAAGTTGCATGAAGCTTGAAGAAGCTTCTAAGAAAGCAACCATTTGTTTTCTTTTCTCATTCTTTTCATCCAAAAATAAATAGATAAATGAATGAATAAATGAATAAATAAAACCCTAACCATTTACATAACCTAGGTTTAATTCTTTATACAAACCCTAGCAATCTTGCATCATCAAACATGATACAATCAAATGCACAAAACTATATCATATATACAATGTGCATAAGTGAGTGAGAAAAGCCATCTTAAGTGAACCGATACCAGTTAAGGCAAAGTAATATATCAAATATATAATTATGCATTAAATCATTAAATCAACACTTGATTTAATGATCCGTTCATATTGCATATAACCGACTAATATCTACAGTAACAACTTATCGAATCAACACTTGATCCGATAACCCGGCTATATCGCATATAACTGATCAATGTCACAAATCGCGAGAATCAAATACAGTATCACATACTGGTATCATTTTCGGTCCCGCACATATCTCATATGCACTCCTATTTCGTTTCGCTTGAGCCAGGAAACCTCTGTGTAGGAATCTAAAGAATCATCAATACGCCGGCAGCAGATGATGATCATATCAAACACCCACAAGCCGCAAGCGGTCTGCTAAACGTAACGGCCACCCGGGTATTGAGCGATCAGAAGATCGACGAGCAAGCCCGCTCACACTCCTGTAAATCCAACCAGAAACACTTACCGTACAGTCCGGTCTGATCGTCTGATATGTCGCATATCTCGCCTAGGGGTGGTAAACGTCAGACCCCAATAGCTCGATAAGTCGTGTCGATATGAGGTCTATAACAGTTTGAGAAACTACTGGTAACACTTACCAGTATATCTCAGCAACCCTGGCCAGGGATTTCCGGTTATAGCCAATCGAACACAACGCAACATCAACTCCCTATACCGGGAGAGACGAATCCCCTCCTATCGCTCATTGCCTCCATGTGACTCGGGACTGTACCCAAAAACCACCGTTTTGCACGCCCTCTTGGACGTTGTAAGGTGGAAATCAAAGCACAGTGGGAACCACACAAGACTCTATGACGATCTCGGGTCAACAGACTACTCGGTACCAGTGTTACCAGAGAACTGCCATCTGACGTAAGGTATAATACCATCTGGGAGTTCTCGGCGAGTTCCTCCTGTGTACCCAGTCTACATTGAGCACCCGTATATCATCTCTGATGTCAAACACCAATGGATATGGGATCATCCATCGCCCATCTGTATGGGTCGAGAAGGTATACGCTAGTCTACACTGGTATATCGATGCCCCGTCTCGATACACCCACGACTAGGGACCTTGAAGGATGTACTTATAGACTACCATGTCCCCACTAGTATGATCCGCATCATAGTCCAGGCAGTCAAGTACACATCCTAAGGGCTTTACCAACATGTAACAGAGAGACAATCAGTATACACGTTAAGGTCAAGAGTAACCAGATAGCATACTATCATGTCGAGCAAGAAAGTCCTCCCTATTTATGTCCCAGCATCCACTACAATATACATCCAATGTACAGTAATGGCCTCTAGGGCATACATATAACTAACAACCAAAAACGGTCGCCTGATTCCCTCAAACCGCCGCGGTTCCGCGGCGATAGGTATGCATTTGCCGCGGAACCGCCGCCGTTTAGGCTCCTCTCATGACCGGGTTTTGTGCAGTGTTCTTCTGGTAGGGTTTTGGGATTTTTAAGATGGTTTATATGTTCCCAGGTTTTCCAGAAAAGAAACTTGTTTTTGGGGTCCTATAAATCCGTATTTTTGGATCGAACTTCACTATACTTTGACTAATATGTTATATCTGTGATGTTTGTATGTATTGAACGTCGGCTAATCGCTATATGTCGATTAGTCGGGGTTATACATATCTGTGATCTGTGATTGATGATGGTATGTGTATATGAATGCGTTGGACTGTCGCGGGTGAATAGCCGGGGTGGATGTGAGATGAGCTTTTCTTTTTCTTTCATTCATGTAATATGTAAATTGATGTATTATTATTTGTTTGGCCGCACAACCGGGTCGGGGATGTAGCCGTCTTTGTATAATTCTTTTTACTGTTTTTGCTCCTAGGATAGACCCATGGAGGGGGTGCTCAAACTACCGGGTATCTCGAAGTGCCGAGTGGCCTACTCACGGTGGTGAGGGAGGTTGCTTCGCTTCGGGTACTTGGCGGGTAGTTTGCCGCACCCGTAGGGGTCTTGGGTGGGGTTTTGGCTATTCACCGCGACCGTGTAATCCGCTTTTCGTTGCAGGCTCGAACGGATTGCGGATTCCTAGTATATCCAATGTATTCATCTGTGATCTGTAATGTCTATCATTGCTTTACATTTATAACTATTTAGGCGTTGCTTATGTTTTACAGCCGCGCTAGCCCAGCCCCCGCTCTGTCGTTAGTTAAGTAACCTAACGGTTGATGACGGGGCCCCGTGGCGAATGCGAATGGCATAAGCGTACGTCATATTTTGGTTGTTTTATGCAATGGTAGGATTAATTGATGGGAAGCATTAAAAGAACTAATGCAAGAACATCACGCATTAAAAGAACTAATGCAAGATAATAAACCAAGCAAAAGTCGTTGGAACACTTTCGAAAAACCACTCGGTTCTTTTCAAAACTAACTTTGAAATGTGGAGCTTGAGCCACTCCTTTTAAAAGCTATCTCGTTCCATCGATTATATCAAGTTCACTACGTTCACAGTTTCGCCAAAACCATTCGTAGCCTCCAGCATTTCAGTTAAATATACGGTAGTATTCAAGCTATGTATTTTGACCTCACGCCAAGGCATAGTGATTGGTAGCTGCCGGATATTTATCTGTTGCATAGATAGAATGCGTTGGTTTGAGACAGTCGTACTTCCATTTTGGCCTACGTCAAGGGTAGGTACGGGTGGGTTCAAATTAACCAGGATATTGATGGGAAGAACTTAACATGTGACTTATGACATTTTGACCTCACGCCAAGGTCATAAGAGCATGGGGCAAAAATCCACATCGGGAGTTTCATAAGTACTGAAACATGCTAGATTTTCATACCATTTGGAGTGTGGTGATTCTGGTAGGATTCCTTCAGTTTCGTCACGCGATGATATTTGGATCCCGATCCTACTGTGAGTATATGCTACTCCTCGGGAAAACTCTCACTTAACGATCAATGCTATAAACTTAGTAGGTGTCTAGAAAGGTGCTAGCGGGGCTACGCCCACAGGGAAAAGAGGTTACTTAATTAAGGAACTTCGCGAAAGCGTTGGAAAACCTCCCTCGAAGTACCGACATAGGCCTGGCTGAACGGTTAAGCAAGTATTGTACGGTGAGAGTGATCCTGACTAATCCTTTCTTTACGGTTTGAGAAGGGATTCGAGAGACAGTGGGAGCCATCCAGTTTAGACAAATTAAAAACCACTCTAAACTTGCAAGAGCATCATACTAAAGTGTTTCTTTTCTCTCTCCTAATTGCAGCGACCATTCAACATGACTGGACTTAAGTTACTTCTAGATAAAAACATATTGACATGGCCAAACTACAAAGATTGGCTCAGGAATGTCAAGATGGCAATCACTTACAACAAGTTGGGGTGTGTCCTTACCACCAAAGCTCCCCCTGTCCCAGGTCCCACCTCCAGCGTCGCGGATAAGGAAATCCGTAAGACATGGGAGATAGATTGCGCGAAGGCCAAAAGCCTCGTACTTGCCTCGATGGACAATGAACATCAGAGGAGGCACGAGAATATGGACCTAGAGTCCATATTTCTCCATACAAAAGAACTGTATGGAGAAATATGGACTCTAGGTCCATATTCTCGTGCCTCCTCTGATGTTCATTGTCCATCGAGGCAAGTACGAGGCTTTTGGCCTTCGCTGAGCAGTCTCGTATCGCAAGATACAAAGTGTCGAAGAAGTTGTTTTCGGCAAGGTTGGCCGTCGGATCATCGGTAGCGGAACACGTGCTTAAGATGATTGGCTTCATTGAGGAGCTCGCGGACCTTGGGACCACGTTAGAGAATGAACTCTATACTGATTTGATTCTCCAGTCCCTTCCTTCCACTTACACCCAGTTTATCCTTAACTTCAACATGCAAGGAAAGGAGGTTGAACTCTCCGAACTTCTGAACATGTTGAGGAGTGCTGAGGGCACCCTACAGAAAGGTAGGGAGACATCCACTTTGTTTGTAGGAGGATCTTCCTCTTCTAGATCCAGGGCGAAAGCCAAGGGTAAGAAGAAGAAAGCCCCCGCCAAACCAAGAGGCGGTGTCGGTAAAGTGGATACGAAGGAAAAAGGAAAAGCAACAAAGATAGCGGGAAAGCTGGTGGGGAAGGAAGAATGCTTCTATTGTCACAAAAGTGGTCACTGGAAACAGGATTGCAAGGCTTGGAAAGCCAGAACACAGGATTTGAAGCGAGTTGCAGCTTCAGCTTCAGGTGTGTATGTTATTGAAAACTGTCTGTCAATAAACTCTACTTTCTGGGTATTGGATACCGGATCAGGATCTCATATCTGTAATTCTTTGCAGGCGTTGAGAAAGCGTAGAGTTTTGAAGGCAGGTGACATGACCCTCAGAGTTGCGAACGGTGCTGGCATGGATGCTGAGGCCGTGGGAGGCTATCACCTGGGCTTGTCAGATGGACACTTTTTGGTTTTGCGTAGTTGTTATTATGTACCAAATGCAACCTGTAATATCATTTCTGTATCTTTATTATCTAAAGAAGGTAATGAATTTGCATTTGTAAGTAATGTAGTGAACATTCACTTTAATCAAGTTTTGATTGGGTCAGGTACATTGAACAACGGTATATACGTTTTAAACCGACCACAGATTTTCAATGTCCAGAATACACACAAAAGAAAGTCTCCAGAAATTAATAAAACTTTCTTATGGCATTGTAGACTGGGTCACATCAATGAGAGAAGGTTGACTAAGTTACATGCAGAAGGATATTTGGATCCGTTCAAATATCAATCGTATGCAACTTGTCAATCCTGTCTCAAAGGAAAGATGACAAAGACTCCGTTCACTGGACACGGGGTAAGAGCGAGCGAGCTCTTGGGACTCGTACACAGCGACGTGTGCGGTCCAATGTCTACACATGCACGAAGCGGTTATTCTTACTTCATTACTTTTACGGATGATTTCTCAAGGTTCGGACATGTCTTCTTAATGAAGCATAAATCCGAAGCTTTTGATAAGTTCCAGGAATATAAGAATGAAGTTGAAAAACAAACAGGCAAAAGTATCAAGACACTAAGATCTGATCGAGGTGGTGAATACTTGAGTGCCGAGTTCCTGGGTTACTTAAAAGAGAATGGAATTCTCTCTCAGCTTACTCCTCCATACACTCCGCAACATAACGGTGTATCGGAGAGATGGAACCGAACCCTATTGGATATGGTACGGTCAATGATGAGTAACGCCGAGTTGCCACGATCGTTCTGGGGATATGCACTAGAATCAGGTGCATACCTTTTGAACCGAGTTCCCAGTGAGACTGTGCCTACCACACCAAATGAGTTATGGAGTGGGAAGAAACCCTATCTTCAATACCTGAAGATTTGGGGATATCCAGCTTATGTCAAAAAGCAGCATACGGACAAGCTCGAGGCACGCTCAGTACTGTGCAAGTTTGTGGGATACCCAAAGAACTCCAGGGGGTATCTTTTCTATTACGCAGAGGAATAAAAAGTCCTTGTTTCTCGTAATGCCCATTTTCTGGAACATCAGTTCTTAGAAAAAGAAATAAGTGGGAGCGCAATAGAACTGGAAGAAATTCCAGAACCACAAGCTATTACTGAAAGCTTAGTAGAACCAGAGGGTTCGAAAGATCAGGACATTCCCACGCCACTCCGCAGAAGTAGTAGGCAGTCTCATCCGCCCGAGAGATACTACGGCTTTCTCATTGACGGGGATAGAGAGGATTGCATCATAGACTGTGATGAGCCTACTAGCTTCCAGCAAGCCATTCAGAACGTCGACTCGGTAAAATGGCTGGATGCAATGCGGACCGAAATGGAGTCCATGTACACCAACAAAGTATGGACGTTGGACATTGCTCCAGACGGGGTAAAACCCGTAGAATGCAAGTGGATCTTCAAAAGGAAGATTGGTGTAGATGGACAGGTTGAGACCTATAAAGCTAGACTTATTGCAAAGGGTCTTCGTCAAAGACCTGGTATGACGAAACCTTTTCTCCAGTGGCTATGCTGAAATCCATTCGGATCCTTCTTGCCATTGCTGCCTTCCACGATTATGAGATTTGGCAGACGGACGTAAAGACCGCTTTTCTAAATGGAAATTTAGAGGAGTTTGTCTATATGGATCAGCCAGAGGGTTTCATTCAGAGTGGGAGCAGCGGAAAGGTATGCAAGTTGCTTAAGTCCATCTATGGACTAAAGCAGGCATCGCGGAGTTCGAACATCTGTTTTGATGAGACGGTCAAGGAATTTGGCTTTATCAAAAATCCAGATGAACCATGCATCTATAGTAGATTTGTAGCGAGAACTGTATTATTCCTCGTTTTATACGTGGATGACATTCTCTTAATAGGAAATGACATTCCTATGCTACAATCTGTCAAGGGGTTCTTGTCGCACAGATTCTCCATGAAAGACCTGGGTGATGCCTCATACATCCTGGGGATCCGGATCCATCGTTATAGATCCAAGAGGATATTAGGACTTTCTCAGTCCAGGTATATCGACACCATAGTGAAAAGATTCAGTATGGAAGATTCCAAGCGCGGTAACCTACCGGCTTGTCACGGGATCACTCTCTCTAAAGAGATGTCTCCCAAGACTGATTTGGAGAGGAATCGCATGTCTATTATACCCTACGCTTCTGCGGTAGGCTCTATAATGTATGCGATGTTGTGTACCAGACCGGATGTAGCTTATGCACTGAGTGTGGTAAGCCGGTATTAGTCAAACCCTGGGGAGAAACACTGGATAGCGTTAAAGAACATTCTCAAGTACCTGAGAAGGACTAAGGAGATGTTCTTGGTGTATGGCGGAAAAGACCTCCAGATCGAGGCCTTTGCTGACTCCAGCTTCCAGAGTGACAAGGATGATTCCAAGTCCATGTCGGGTTTTGTCTTTACCCTTAATGGAGGGGCGGTGTGTTGGAAGAGTTCCAAACAGGAAACCGTTGCAGACTCGACGATGGAAGCGGAATACATCGCTGCATCTGATGCCGCAAAAGAAGCTGTCTGGATGAGGAAGTTCTTGAAAGAACTTCAGGTGGTTCCGTCCATTGTTGATCCAATACCTCTGTATTGCGACAACAACGGGGCTATAACTTTAGCGAAGGAACCCAGGTCCCATCAGAAATCCAGACACATCTTGAGACGGTATCACCTGATCAGGGAGATCGTGGATCGCCAGGAGATCGAGGTTCGGAGGGTTGCTTCAGAAGAAAACACTGCAGATCCATTCACCAAGGCCTTGCCCCAAACTCAGTTCGAGCGGCTGATCGAGATGATAGGTCTTCGATACGCCAGTACATGGCTTTAGTGCAATTGGGAGATTGTTAGTGTATATGCCCTAGAGGCCATTACTGTATCATACTAGTTTGTATATTACTTAATGGAAGCTTGGGATATTCACCTTGTATAAACAATCTTGCTCAATATAGTAGTATGCTACTTGGTTTGTTTCTACTTCAATGTGTACTTGTGTTTATTTTAGTATATCACCTATACACATTAGTGGAGCCCTTAGGATCTTTGCTTGATTACCAGCGTTGTGATGGCAGTCACACTAGTGGGGGCTGGGTAATCTATAAGCACATCCTTATACAGGTCCCTAGTCGCAGGACTATCGAGACAGGGCATCGATACTCCGGAGTAGACTAGCGTATGCGCTTCTCATCCCAGTGTGGGAGATGGTCTGTCCCACAGCCATCGGTACGTCGTACTGGAGATAGTATACGGGTGCTCGTTGGGTTACAAGTATACTGGACAGGACTCGTCGGGAACTGACAGGTTGGTATTATACCTATCGTCGGTTATGAGTTCCCAGGTGACATGAGTACAGCTTAGTCCGCTGACTTGACACTGTCACTTCGCCTCGAGTGTGTTCCCACTGTACTTTGACTACTACCCTACCACGGCTCAAAGGGGTCGTGCAAACAGGTAGTGGTTGGGTGCAGTCCCGAAGCACTTGGATGCAGAGACGGTTAGACAGGATTCGTCTCTCCCAGTATTGGGGGTTGACATCGCGCTGTGTCTAGGAGAGCCATTATACGAGTAGTCCCTGGCCAGGGCAGTCGAGATATACTGGTAGGCTTCCAGTGTTATCTCAGGGTGTTTTGGGCTTCACTCCGACACGACTTGTACCGCTATTAGGGGACAAACGTTTACCGCCCCCTAGGCCCGCCATGCGATGTATCAGACGAACAGACCGGACTGTACGGAGATTGTCACATTCAGACTCAGTAGGAGTTCAGATGGGGTTCACCTCATCAGTGTTCTTGTCGGCATCTATCTGGGGACCGTTACGCACAGCTAGTGCCGCTTGCACTCTGTGGTTAAACCCACTGCCAGCGTAGTGTCGAGCCTTTAGAGTCCCACACAGAAGGCTATTCGCTTTTGGGCAAAACAGAGTAGAGGTCGCATGGTTTTGCGACAGGGTTCGTTCTCATCCGCGCACTTGTGCACGTTTGGAGTCCGGACGGATATTACTAGCCGGCTCTGGTTTGGGCCAGATACTAGTATATGTTTTGGGGTTAGTTTTATCTCATTGTGTTCATGTTCCTCGGAACAAGAATGCGGGTGTGTATGAACAGTTGTTTGAGGCCGAGGAAGAGGATTTTCATTAGAGTTTCGGAACGGGTGTGTATGCACAGTTGACAGTCGTCTTTTTCCAAACCCTAATGAATTTGTGATATATAAATTAATAATATTAATTAAATGAAATTATGTTATGGTTGGGTTTGTTGACTTGTTGACCAAGGTTGACTTGTTGACCATGGTTGATAGTTTGACCATTATCATTACATATCAAAGACGCTCTTTGATTCTAGCAAAACCATTTAATAAATGTAATGATAATAGTCATTTCAAACCATCCATCAACTATTTCATTTTTATTATTATTGTTAATTTGATATTCTTTTCATTTTGGTTATGGTTGTAGAATGAGAAGGATATTATTCATTCTATCATAACTCTTCTCTCTCCTCTCTTCTTCTTCCTCCTCCTCTATTTCAAGGTGACTCACTCTCATGTGTTGAGAAACTCTCTCCTTGAGATAAGAACACCCTAAAGCCACTCTCTACTCACTTTAGGGTTAGAGGTTTAGCAAGCCAAAGATCCTAGTTCTCTCAAAGTTCGAGAAAGGAGCCCGAAGGTTGAACCCTCAGGTGGATCCATCTTTGACGGAAGAAGGCGACGAGGAAAGCACCATCCAAGCTCTACAAAGGTTTCAAGAAGAAGGAGTTCAAGTGAGGTATAACATCTTTTCCGAGTAGCTAACTCTCTTTAGCTTTGTAGCTAGTTTAGTTTAGAAAAGATCCCGACTTTTGTTAGTCCATGTTGCCTAATGCGCTAAAAATTTGATTTTTATACCGTTTCCGCCTCTCCGCAAGAACCGGGGTTGGCAACGTGGACTTACAGCCAATATTCTACTCCTACTCAGCATTTGTAACGCCATACAGATATGAGAATAAAGTCTGGTAAATACATACCCTGGAGTCAGAATCTAATTGGAAAAGCATTTTTCAATTAACACCGTACAGTAAAACTGAAACATGAAAATGTTTCAAGTGGGTAGCCGAGTATTCCTAGTAAATGCCTTTACTACTATCCAGATTCATGACAGCAGTCACAAATTTCCTTTCCTTCACTCTAATCCCTTTATATGTCTTTACTTCTTACCTTCTGTACACCACACTTAGGTTAATTGGTTTTCTTCTTTCCCTAGATTTTGACACCTGTCTAAGGTTGAGAAGAAGGCTATCCAATAAGCGTAATAAGTGTACTCTCCTAATACTAGGAGCCCTCGCAACCTGAGAGAAGGTAAAGAGAAAAGACAACCGAATAATCCTATTCAATTTTCCCAGAACCAGAATCCGTCCTCGAACTGAAACAAGTTTCTTCGAGTTTGTATGTAACTATACGATGGCATACCCAAGCAATATAGATCTTCATAGTGATACGGAGTGTTCTGGAGAAATGCAAAAGGGAAGTAGGAGTGGCAGGGATATATGCGACTTTGTCGCAAATCTTGACAATCCAAAGCCTAGGTGTGTAAGAACGTTCGGTTAACTTGGTTCAAGAGTTTTAGTTTAAGGTAAGTCATGGTCGCAATCTAGAGAGAGAAAAGAAACACTCAGCGTGCACTCTAACCTAGATTAGATTGGTTACTCACTATATCTAATCAGGATGGCTTCCACTGTTTCCTCGAATTCTCCTTCAAACTCTAAAAGGAGAACTAGTCGGGATCATGTACATCTCACAAGTTCGCAAATCATTCAGCCTAGCTAGTGTTGGTACTCCGAGGGAGGTCACTCGTGCTTTATCACAGACCCAATTAAATAACCTCGTTTTAGCAAAGGTGTAAACTCGTTAACACTTTCTAGACACCTAATAGGTTAGCTAATTGTGAAGTGAAAATCTCCCGAGGAGTAAAGCTTGCTCATCAGTGGGAATTAGGACCCAACTATCTTCACGCGATAACTTGATGGAAGCCACTCAAGTAACCACACTCCAGAAGGTATGCGCATGTTGGATATATGTATGCCCTAGAGGCCATTATATGATAGTTTATGTACCGGTGTGTGTATATATATACATATTCAGGGGACATTCTTGCTCGACATGATAGTATGCTATCTGGTTGTACTTTATCATGACATGTTCATTTGATCATGCTTCTTATTCATTTGGTACATGTTGATAAAGCCCTTAGGATATTTGCTTGACTAATGAGATTATGATGCGGATCATACTAGTGGGACATGTATAGTTTATAAGCATATCCTTAAAATGTTTCTAGTCGTGGGTGTTGTTGGAGATAGTGCCCTCATAGTCAATTATTGGATCGCAGGTACGTGATTGCAATGATTGCGGAGGACCTATACCGGTATGACAGTCTTACTCGAGGTGATAGTGTGCTATCTGGTTTGCCTTTATCAGTCGTGTACATGTTCAGGTGACTGATTGCATGTTCACTTTGATAGAGCCCTTAGGATCTTGCTTTACTACCAACAGTATGATGGCGACCATATACGTGAGAGTTGGGTAGTTTATACGCATATCCTTAATTGTGGTCCATAGTCGTGGGAGTTTCGAGACAGGGCATCGATACTCCGGAGTAGACTAGTGTGTACAGTCGAGACCCCGACGAGGGGCGGTGGCCGGTCTCACAAGCCACTGGTGTCAGTTGGATCACCTAAGATGTATATAGGTGCTCATTGGGTTATGAGTACAGCGGACAGGACTCGCCGGGAATCTGCTAGTTAGTATTATATCTACCGTCAGATAGCAGTTCCCTGGTGACATGTGTACAGGTTAGTTCATCGACCTGAGGTCATCATTTGTCTCGTGTGAGTTCCCACTGTGCTTTGATTTCTACCCTACCACGGCTCAAAGGAGTCGTGCAAACAGGTAGCTTATGGGTACAGTCCCGAGCCACATGGAGGCACGTGAGCGGATCGGCAGGGGATTCGTCTCTCCCGGTATTGGGGGCGAGATCGTGCTGTGTCTAGGAGAGCCATTACACAAATCCATGGCCATGGTAGGAGATTTACTGGTAGGTACTCCAGTAGTATCTCAGGGTATTATTGGGCTTCACTCCGACACGACTTATACTGCTATTGGGGGTCTGACGTTACTAGCCCCCAAGGCAGATATGCGATACTCATTGACGAACGGACCGGACTGTATATACATTGTCACTGTTAGGCTTAGTAGGGTTTCTGGATGAGTTCACTCATCGGCCTCCCTTGAGTTCGCTCATCAGCCTCCCTTGAGGTCAGTCCATGGGCAGCCGTTACGCATAGCTAGTGCCGCTGACGGTTTGTGGTTAAACCCACTGCCAGGGTACTGACGAGTCATTAGAGTCCCCCACAGACAGTTTCCCAAGTTCGGGAAAAAAGTTGTAGAGGCCGTATGGGTTTATGGCAGGGTTCGGAAAATGCACGTGCGGTTACGCACGTGTTATTTTTTGGGCAGATAATACTGGTCGGCTTTGGTTTAAGCCGGATCCGAGTATTATATTGAGTAGGTATAATATCTTTGTCTCAGTTGCATTTGTATTCGGTCGTAATACAAATGCGGGTATATTTATACAGTTTCGGGGTTATCCTGAAAGTCGTTTCAGGATCACTTTTGGAAGTTGCCAGTTTCCAGTTTTCTATCAGCCGTATTTTGACATTCGGTTAAATACGGATTTATCTTTTCTTGATGAGGTGAGTCATGCTTCTAGAAGGTTCTAGAAATGGTGATTAAGCATATGACTCATTTGTGTCATTAATGGTTGATTAATGATGCAAGGTGACTAGGTTTAATATGATTGGTTCCTTTTAATGATAGTTGATGATTCATTCTTTCATTATTGTTATGATAACTATCATTTGTTATGGTCACCACTTGAATGCTCCTACGGTCACCTCCCTCTTGCATATAAAGTGGCCGGCCCCTTCCTCTCTCTCCTCCTCACTTCACTTGATGTTTCATTTTGGTTAGAAAAGATTATGATAGTATTCGGGGTGTATGGAATTTTATAGTTCATTTCATTCCATCACCCGATTTCCACGGCAACTTCATTAACCGATCGTCCACGGATTTGGACGAAGTGAGACAAAGTCATCTACTCATTCTCTACATCATTCTTGGTCGTCTCTTTTAGCAAACTTGACGATCGAGTTGCCTCAAGTCAGAGGCGGGAGCCCGTTTAAAGAATCGGTGATGTGGTGCCACCTCGACGAGGATATCGGAGATCGACGAGATCGGAGTAGCCGCAACGGAGCGTGGGATGATGGTTGAAGAACTAAGGACTCGGATCGTTCGGTATAACCTTTCTACACTTTTTACAGTTTGTTAGTTTAGCAATAATGGCAGATCCGGGTTAAAGTATACGATAGTGCCAGTTAAAAGTTTTTTGTTCCGCATTTGGCGTCTGTAGACTGCCGGGGCGCTAGCGTAGACTTACAGTGGTATCAAAGCCTCACCATTTTGCTATACTAACTTGTGCTAACGCGTTCAAAACATCGATCCGACCGGAAATCGAAAATTGCAAAATCCTTGCTCGACAGTTCTGTTGATTTTAAATGGTCTCAAAAACAAATTCTACATGTCTTAAAAATCTGTGCAGGCTTTTCTAAGAACCTCGACAAAATTTGGGCTCGTGAATCCTCCAAGCCGCCGCGGAAACGCGGCCAAACCCATGGTTTGGCCGCGCATCCGCGGCCACGTGGTGAGCTCGTGCTCCCAAATTTTGTCAGTGGGTTCTCTGTTGGATTTTGTGGTTTTTGGTAAATATCGTTTTGGCCCAGGTTTTGTTACTGTTCACCAGTAAGCAGTGGGGCCCACTTTTTGATATTTGGTCGATCGAAATTTAAACTCGTTAGTTTACAGTGCTTACATTATATTTCCGACCGGGAATGTCATTTGATCGGTAAACCGCGTCTGATTGCTAAAGTTCTTTTAGACGGGTTTGCGAACGTGACATTCGCGTTGATGTTCTGTGTTGTGCTGTGATGTTGCGGATTTGTCGTGGTGGATAGCAGTGTGCAATGGCAGTACAGTTTGAGTTTATTTGTACATTTGATATTGCGGGGCGAGCGTCCAACTTGTGGACTGCCGTCACTGCCTGTTGTATAATATTCTTTTGGGGCACGACCAGGTTGCGGTCGATGTACCTATTTTACTATTTTTCATTACTGTACTAGGTTTTGCCCCGCGACGGAGTGCACGGATAGCCGGGTTCTGGGGGGCAACGGGTCCGCATCTCATGGCTTTGAGAGGCAGAGGGGTCCCACTCTAGAATTGGCAGACTATTCGCCGCACTCGTAGGGGGTACAGGTTGACCCAAGGAGGGGTGCTCAAGCTTACCGGATTCCGTAGAGTGCTGGGTGGTCCATTCACTATGCTGTAGGGGGCTGCCTCGCTTCAGGTTTTGGCGGGTAACTTCCCGCACCCGTAGGGGTCTAGGTTTCATTGCACAGGCAATCCACACGACAGGGGAACGTCGAGTTTCAGCAGCGGCTCTGTGAAACTCGGGGATCCCAGATATCTGTATTGTTCTGTGATGCTTATTACTTTTCTGTAATGTTGCATACTATCATGCCTGGAGCGATTATTGTATATTGGTTTATATACTATTAGATGTTGTATATGTTTTACACCCGCGCTAGTCCAGTCCCCGCTGCGTCGTTAGTTAAGTAACCTAACGGGTGATGACGGGACCCAGTGACGAATGCGGATGGCATATACGTACATTTTATTTTCGTTCTTTTCTGGTGTGATTATTGATGGGACTGCGTTGATTCTGATCAATGCAAAGTAAAACAAACCTGTTTAGATGTTGTTGGAGCAAATTTAAAAAGTTTTATTGCAAAGACGTTTTCTTTTGTTATGCATAGCGGTATTCAGTGGAATATCCTGCACCTCATTCGACGGGGCAAGGGCCGATATCCCTTCACCGGGACTGACCCCTTGGACAGAAGTTTGTGTCAAAGTAATAACTTCACTCTAGTCGATTACAAGTTGCTTTGCATAGCGATATTCAGTGGAATATCCTGCACCTCATTCCACGAGGAAAGAGCCGAGATCCCTTTACCGGGAGTGACCTCTTTAGCAAAAAGTTTTCGCCACTATATTTTAAAAAAGCTATCAGGTTCCTTCAACGAGATCAAGTTCATTACGTTAAAGGTTTTTCGCCAAAAACCAGCCGTAGCCCTCCGTCGTTTCTTATGGATGGTCAGTAATATTCAAGCTATGTTTGTTGGCTTTCGTCAAGGCATAGTGTTTGGTAGTTGCTGGGGTATTCATTTGTTGCATAGATAGATGTGTTGGTTTGGGACAGTCGTATTACCTTGTTGGCTTTCGTCAAGGGTATGTACGGGTGGATTCAAAGTAACAAGATAATGACGGGCAGAACTTGACATGTGACTTATGATTTGTTGACTTTCGCCAAGGTCATAAGAGCATGGGGCAAAAATCATATCGGGAGTTTCTAAAGAAACTGAAACTTGCCAGGCATGCGCATACCTTCTGGAGTGTGATAACGCGAGTGTATTCCGTCACGTTATCATACGATGAGAGTTGGATCCCGATTCCCACTGATGAGTTGGTTTACTCTTCGGGTGATTCCGATTGATTCTTCTTTAGGTTTGGAGGAGAATTTGACAGGACAGTGGGAGGTTTCCGGATTAGATAAAGTGATGACCATTCTGATCTAGGTTAGAGTGCACGCAGAGTGTTTCTTTTCTCTCTCTCTCTTTGGCAGTGACCATTGACCGACCCTAGACTATGACTCAGTGACCAAGTTGACCGAACCTTCTTAAAATACTGGCTTTTGTATTGTCTGAGTTGCATAAGTCATTGCCACTCCTTCTTTTACCCTTTGAATTTCTCAGAACACCCGTATTACTACGGATATCCACTTCCATTGGATAGAGCCATCGTATGGTTATATACGAACTCGAAGGGACTTCTTCGTGGATGGATCCAGGTTCAGGAGAAATAGAATTGGTTTATTCAGTTGTCTTTTATTATCACCTTCTCTCAGGTTGCGAGAGCTCCTTGGTTTAGGAGAGTACACCTATTACGCTTATTGGATAGTCTTATTCCAAACCATAGGCTGGTGCCGAAAGGTAGGGAATGAAGAAAACCAATTAGCATAAGTAGGGTGTGCAGAAGGTAATATGTAAAGACAAAATAAAGGGATTAGAAAGAGGGCAATGTAAATTGCGACTGATATCATTCACGACCAAAACCGCGTACTTCATCGCCACTCCTATTTCACCTTTAAAAAGAATAAGGTATTATTCAATTGTCTTTTATCATCACCTTCTCTCGAGATGCGAGTACTCCTTGGTTTAGGAGGGTACACCTATTATGCTTACTGGATAGTCTTCTTCCAAACCATAGGCTGGTGCCGAACGGTAGGGAAGGAAGAAAACCATTTAGCCTAACAATGGTGTACAGAAGGTAACGACTAAAGACAAATGAAGGGATTTGGAGAGATGGCGATAAAATATACGGTTGAAGTCTTGAATTTGATTATGGAAGAGGCATTGCTATGAATACCAGGATACCCCTACGAAACATTTTCATGTTTCATTGGATTGTTAAAGAAAAACTGTTTTCCCGATTAGACACTTACTCCAAGGGTATGTATTTACCAGGTTTCATTCTCATATCTGTATGGTTTTACAGATGATGAGTGGGAGTAAGATATTGGGAATTAGGTGATTATCCTCATTATATCGGAATTCGTTATAATTGGTGATATTTGAGGAAATCGCCAGGGTACAGTTTTCCACCAACAACGCACAGGTTTTGAGTTGTTTAACTCAACGGACTTATACAGAGTATTGTATGTTATCCAAGTGTCCATCAGGACAAAGGGGTAGGTCCTCGTACTATGTTCTGTTTACTTATAACTTCTCTAGTATTTAGACGAGTGTTTCGTAAAAATACAACGTCTAAGTTTTGAGAAGTTGTGGGTATAAGAATAAAGTAGAGAACCAGGTATCACAAGTATCGGGATTCTTCAAAGAGATCGAAGATGTAGATTCTTGTGATTGGTATTCAGATGATAGTGATGGTTTTGAGAAACGTGTTTCTCTTTCAGGTTACTCATAATTGGATGGATTCCTAAGTTGAGTAATGTTGATTAACCTCTTTCCATTAAGTTGATATGCACTGGAGACAGATGCATGGTTTGAATATGGTTCCAATTAAATTAGTGCCAAAGTTTCTATATTGGATATAGAATACTTCGTACCTTAAAAGATATTAAGGTACGGGGAGTTGTCCAGCTTATGATTAAAACCAGACTCTAGATAACTCAGGGCACGTTTCTGTAATGGCTGTTTTGTGGGTTGACCCTGGCTATGACGAGGGTTGATATTCTACCATTTGTAAGATCAATAGTGATATTGTTCTTGACTCGCCACAGTTTTAGTAAAATGGATCTTTTTCAGAAAATAGTAGTGGGAGTATGGTAGAACTGGAAGTGATTCCAGAACGGCGAACGATTACGGAAAATTTAATAGGACCTATACATTCAATCAGGTTTGACATTCCAATAGCCACTCCGCAGGTATGGTAGGTAACCTCAGACGCCCGAGAGGTACTTCGGTAGCCTCAGAGAAGGTGACAGGGAGGTTCTTATCTACCAAGACTTGACACTACTGTTGTTCCAGGATATGAGACCCGGTAGGAGGGTTGTCGTAGTCAGTGGGAGCAGCGGAAGCATAGTGGGCAAGATGCTTATATCTATTTATAGACTTGAGCATTTATAGCGGAGATAGATCATCTATTTTTGATGTGACAGTCATGGGTTTGACTTCAATCAGAATAAGAGATGGATCTGTTAAGAAGGTAGTAGGGTGTGATGTCATGGTATTTGATGACATACACAGAGTAGGAAGTAAAATTCCTATACTACGATCGGTTGTACTGTGGTCGTCACACAGTTGTTTCTCCAGACAGGATATGGATATAATATTTGACATTCTAGTTTCTGATCTATGGTTTTAGATCTGGATTTGGGTAGTTTCCCAATGTGGGTACTTTGACAGATATTCTAATGGTTTTTGGAATAGTTGACTCCTAGCATGGTGGTGTACCTGCAGGTGATGGAGTCACCCTCTCTAAAGGTGTCTTACAGACTAAAGGGGAGAGGGATGTGCATGATTGGCAGATCACTTGCTTAGGCAATTGAGTCAATCATGAGATGTCAAGTACCACACCAAATGTTGGTTTTGCACTAGATGCAATAAGTTTGTATTAATCCAATCCTGGAGAAATATAAGGAAGCAGTTTTAGAACATAAGAACATGTTTTACGGATTTGATGACGGCAGCCTCCTTCGCGAGACGATTATCATTCCAGGCTTCAAAGGTGACATAGATGACAAAGTGATTGTCAGAGTTATAGTTTTTCCCTCTACCGAAGAGGGACAGTATTATGGACAGGTGGTTCAAGAGGATACTGTGAGTGTCATGGTGCCGGATACTGATTAGGTTCAGTGATCGATACAGTCTAAGAAGTTTGGATTTGGAGTTCATTTATGAACTAGGTCCCATCAGATATCCAGACATATTCTAAGACAGGTATTACTCGATTCGGGAGATGGCTTTCTCCGCGAACTTGAGATTAAGAGAGATATAGGAAGAAACTTCTAGGCGGATCCACTCACTAAGGCTATTTCTCGAACACAATAGTTTTACAAACGGGCTTTGTGATACTGATTAGTAGAGGAGTTGGATGTTCGGTTTCACACGGGCTGTGAGTAGTTGACATCGCAATAATTAGCCTTGAGTGCAAGTGGGAGATTGTTGGAGATAGTGCCCTCATAGTCAATTATTGGATCGCAGGTACGTGATTGCAATGATTGCGGAGGACCTATACCGGTATGACAGTCTTACTCGAGGTGATAGTGTGCTATCTGGTTTGCCTTTATCAGTCGTGTACATGTTCAGGTGACTGATTGCATGTTACACTTTGATAGAGCCCTTAGGATCTTGCTTTACTACCAACAGTATGATGGCGATCATATACGTGAGAGTTGGGTAGTTTATACGCATATCCTTAATTGTGGTCCCTAGTCGTGGGAGTTTCGAGACAGGGCATCGATACTCCGGAGTAGACTAGTGTGTACAGTCGAGACCCCGACGAGGGGCGGTGGCCGGTCTCACAAGCCACTGGTGTCAGTTGGATCACCTAAGATGTATACAAGTGCTCATTGGGTTATGAGTACACCGGACAGGACTCGCCGGGAATCTGCTAGTTAGTATTATATCTACCGTCAGATAGCAGTTCCCTGGTGACATGTGTACAGGTTAGTTCATCGACCTGAGGTCGTCATTTGTCTCGTGTGAGTTCCCACTGTGCTTTGATTTCTACCCTACCACGGCTCAAAGGAGTCGTGCAAACAGGTAGCTTTTGGGTACAGTCCCGAGCCACATGGAGGCACGTGAGCGGATCGGCAAGGGATTCGTCTCTCCCGGTATTGGGGGCGAGATCGTGCTGTGTCTAGGAGAGCCATTACACAAATCCATGGCCATGGTAGGAGATTTACTGGTAGGTACTCCAGAAGTATCTCAAGGTGTTATTGGGCTTCACTCCGACACGACTTATACTGCTATTGGGGGTCTGACGTTACTAGCCCCCTAGGCAGATATGCGATACTCATTGACGAACGGACCGGACTGTATATACATTGTCACTGTTAGGCTCAGTAGGGTTTCTGAATGAGTACACTCATCGGCCTCCCTTGAGTTCGCTCATCAGCCTCCCTTGAGTTCGCTCATCAGCCTCCCTTGAGGTCTGTCCATGGGCAGCCGTTACGCATAGCTAGTGCCGCTGACGGTTTGTGGTTAAACCCACTGCCAGGGTACTGACGAGTCATTAGAGTCCCCCACAGACAGTTTCCCAAGTTCGGGCGAAACGTTGTAGAGGCCGTATGGTTTTATGGCAGGGTTCGGAAAATGCACGTGCGTTTACACACGTGTTATTTTTCGGGCAGATAATACTGGTCGGCTTTGGTTTAAGCCGGATCCGAGTATTATATTGAGTAGGTATAATATCTTTGTCTCAGTTGCATTTGTATTCGGTCGTAATACAAATGCGGGTATATTTATACAGTTTGGGGGTTATCCTGAAAGTCATTTCAGGATCACTTTTGGAAGTTGCCAGTTTCCAGTTTTCTATCAGCCGTATTTTGACATTCGGTTAAATACGGATTTATCTTTTCTTGATGAGGTGAGTCATGCTTCTAGAAGGTTCTAGAAGTGGTGATTAAGCATATGACTCATTTGTGTCATTAATGGTTCATTAATGATGCAAGGTTACTAGGTTTAATGTGATTGGTTCCTTTTAATGATAGTTGATGATTCATTCTTTCATTATTGTTATGATAACTATCATTTGTTATGGTCACCACTTGAATGCTCCTACGGTCACCTCCCTCTTGCATATAAAGTGGCCGGTCCGTTCCTCTCTCTCCTCCTCACTTCACTTGATGTTTCATTTTGGTTAGAAAAGATTATGATAATATTCGGGGTGTATGGAATTTTACAGTTCATTTCATTCCATCACCCGATTTCCACGGCAACTTCATTAACCGATCGTCCACGGATTTGGACGAAGTGAGACAAAGTCATCTACTCATGCTCTACATCATTCTTGGTCGTCTCTTTTAGCAAACTTGACGATCGAGTTGCCTCAAGTCAGAGGCGGGAGCCCGTTTAAAGAATCGGTGATGTGGTGCCACCTCGACGAGGATATCGGAGATCGACGAGATCGGAGTAGCCGCAACGGAGCGTGGGATGATGGTTGAAGAACGAAGGACTCGGATCGTTCGGTATAACCTTTCTACACTTTTTACAGTTTGTTAGTTTAGCAATAATGGCAGATCCGGGTTAAAGTATACGATAGCGCCAGTTAAAAGTTTTTTGTTCCGTATTTGGCGTCTGTAGACTGCCGGGGCGCTAGCGTAGACTTACAGGTGTATCGAGACGGGGCATCGATATTTCCAGAGTAGACTACCGTATACGTTACTTGTCCCATATGATGGGCGATGGATGATCCCATATCCATTGGTATGGTGACACCAAAGACCGTATATGGGTGCTCAGTGGGACAGGGTACACTGGACGGACTCGCCGAGAACTCCTATGTAGTATTATATCTATCGTCGGATAGCAGTTCTCAGGTGACACTGGTACAGGTTAGTCTGTAGACCCGAGATCGTTATAGAGTCTTGTGTGTCCTCCCACTATACTTTGATCTCCACCCTACCACGGCTCTACTGAGTCGTGCAAACAGCTGGATTTTGGGTACAGTCCCGAGGCACATGGAGGCAATGAGCGATAGGAGGGGTTTCGTCTCTCCCGGTACTTGGGGTTGATGTTGCGCTATGTACGATTGGCTATAACAGGAAGTCTCTGGCCATGGCTGATGAGATTTACTGATAAGTGTTATCAGTAGTTTCTTGATCTGTTATGAGACATATGCCGGAAAAACTCATTAGGTTAATGGGGTCGGCGATACCATCCCTATACTTGATATGCAGCACATTTGACGAAGAGACCGGACTGTACGGTAAGAGTTGCCAGTTGGCTTGACGAGAATTTTGACAGGTTCGATTGTGTTTCTTCTGATCTCTTAAGACCTGGGAGCCGTTACGTACAGCTTGTGCCACTGACGGTTTGTAGGCATGTGATGTGATAACTGCCTACTGCTAGTGTATTGACGAGTCTTAGAGTCCCATAAAGGGGTCTCCTAGCTCAGGTAAAAAGATGTTGGGTGCATATGGGATATGCGCGGGAGCTCGATTAAATACGTGTATTAGATACCGTATTTTAATCGGGCGTTTTAGTTATGTATATTCCCTAGAGGCCATTATTGTACATATGATGTATATTATAGTGGATGCTTCGATATATATAGAGAGGACTTTCTTGCTCGACATGATAGTATGCTATTTGGTTTCACTTTATCTTAACATGTTGACTTATATTAGTTTACTGTCTTGCTCTCACATGTTGATAAAGCCCTTACGATATGTACTCGACTACTGGGACTATGATGAGATCATACTAGTGGGGCCGTGGTAGTCAATGTGTACATCCTATAATTGTTCCTAGTCGAGGGTGTATCGAGACAGGGCATCGATATACCAGAGTAGACTAGCGTATACGCATCTTGACCCATATGATGGACGATGGATGATCACATATCCATCGCTGTTTGAAATCAAAGATGGTGTACTGGTGCTCAGTGGAGACTGTGTACAATGGACGGACTCGCCGAGAACTCCCAGATGGTATTATACCTCACGTCAGATGGCTGTTCTCTGGTGACACTGGTACAGGTTAGTCTGTAGACCCGAGATCGTCATAGTGTCTTGTGTGATTCCCATTGTGCTTTGATTTCCATCATACCACATCCAAGAAGGCGTGCAAAACGGTGGCTTTTGGGTACAGTCCCGAATCACATGGAGGCAATGAGCGATAGGAGGGGTTTCGTCTCTCCCGGTATAAAGAGTTGATGTTGTGCTGTGTTCGATTGGCTATAACTGGAAGTCCCTAGCCAGGGCGGATATAGAGTACTATTGGTAAGTGTTATCAGTAGGTTCTCGACCTGTTATGAGCCTCATATCGTCACGATTTATCGGTTACTGGGTCTGACGTTTACCACCCCTAGACTAGATATGCGACATATCAGACGAAGAGACCGGACTGTACGGTAGTGTTACTGATTGGATTCACAAGAGAATGTACAGGCTTGCTTGTTGATCTTCTGATCGCTTAATACCTGGGTGGCTGTTAAGTTTAGCTGACCGCTTGCAGCTTGTGGGTGTTTGATATGATCATCACCTATTACCGGAGTATTGACAATACTTTAGAGTCTTACACAAAGGTTTCTTGACTCAGGCAAAACGGAATAGAAGCACATATGTGATATGTGCAGGATCGAGGTTAATGCGATATGAGATATTGTATTCTATTCTCGCGATATATGATAACGGCCGGGTATATGTGATATAGCCGGGTCATCGGATCAAGTGTTGATTAGATGAAATGGTACATGATATATTAGTCGGTTATATGTGAAATAGCCGGATTGTCGGATCAAGTGTTGATTCGATAATTTAATGTATAATTATATATGTGATATATTACATTACATTATCTAATATCAGCTCGCTTTATTGATTCATTTTCTCACCGGATAATACATTGATATATATGCGATATATGATAATTGTATTATTTTCTTTTGTTACAAAAATATATTAGATATGTGATATATAATATTGTAACAAGTTATGATTACAAATGCAACATGATCTGTCAAGATTAAACATTTTTAGGGTTTGATTTGGGTTAGCATTTTCATGAAGCTTCTAGAAGCTTTATGTTTTGTTTTAAGCAAAGATATTTTGTGTTGATATTTTAGAGATATTATTTAACCCAACCCAAACCCTTAACCCTAGTCAATTCTCTACATAAGTTAATACTTGATATTATTAACTCAAGGTTGTTTTGTAACCATGGCAACAATTTCATTATTCATCACAAAAGATTTCATCTTCTTCTTCCTCCTTGAAAAGCTTTCTGGCTTTTGGTTTTATGATGATTTAGTGTGAGAATTTGAATATAAAATAGAGCTAAATTCCTACCTCATCATCCTCATCTATTCTAGACACTTAGATTAGGGTGTTCACTTCTCTAATACTTGATTAGAGAAGAAAGAGCTTGAGTTAAAGATTCTTCAAGGTAGATCATCTTCGAAAAGGAAGACTTCAAGCAAGCATGGATCGTTCGGCTTGTGGAGCCTCTCTAGAGTCCGGAAGTTCATGGATCGCGGCAAAGGGACTACTACTCGGAGCTTATGAAGTGAAGGAATGGACTACAAAGGTTGTAATCCCTTTTTCTTAGATGTAAAGTTGTTTACATGCTTTGTTAACCCTAATTAACTAGCAAAGATCGTCGCTTTAGGTTGTTCGGCACTTCTAAATTTTAAACTTGGCATGGTTGATGCCTTATAGACCATTGTGATAGTTCCTAGTAATCCTACAGTGGTATCAGAGCCTAGCTAGAGCATTAGGCGACGTGTATATGAAGTTAAAAGTCCGATCGAGCCCCGAAACGTCGATTTTGACCACCTCTCTGGAAATTTTTTAAAAATTTTGATTTTTCCGTATTAAAAATACTCAGAAAATTAAGCAGGGAATTCTAAGGATTACTGTGAAATACGAACCCCTAATACCCTCAAGTCGCCGTGGAACCGCGGCAAGAACAAGCTTTGCGCTGCTATTCCGCGACCGTACTTAGGTATTAGGGACACGTATTTGTAGGTAATATCCGTAGCTATTACTACACGCTTCTGGGAATTTTTAATCTTACTCAAGTGTTGAGTTTTCTGGAGATCTTTTGTATTCGTTGATTCGATCAGAAAGTTTAACTTCGTTTAGTTTTTCGGGTAATTTAGAACGTGTTAAAAGATTCGAAAGGATATCAATTACTCATTTTTTTTCATGACGGAAAACTTTCAAGTGTTGAATTTTTCTCGAGTTTGAAACTTTCGGAAAAACATGCAAGCATATATGTGGACCCTCTAGAAGAACGTAACCTTAACTCGATTATGTGACCGTCAAAACTGCCACTGAACTCTAGGGTTTGTGGTAGTTTAGTGTTGCCGCATATGAGGCGTTGGTTTTACCCTTCTACGGCTCGTTCATTGGGGCTGTGACATGTTCTGGGATTTTTGAACTCCGCTCAAGAGTTTACATATTTGGGAATTCTTGGGTGTTTGATTATTCGATCGGAAAGTTTAACTTTGTCTATTTATCTGGAATGTGATACAATATGTGAAATTTATATAGTTAGGCATTAAATGCGAAGTATGTGATATTTCGGATTTAAGATGTCTAAAGTAATTGTGGATTCCAAATGTTGTAGTTTTACACTTTCTTTTCTGTGACCCTAAGCGTAGTATGTGGTGTATCGCCGGCTTCGTTTCTATACATCAACGACAATCAGGATACGCATACTTGCTTACGTTGATGATATGAGATATTATGTGTTGCTGTGATATGCTATATTGGATCGTCGTGTTCTGAATAGCTGGGGTTTTTATGTGAGATGAGGGTTTTTATTTTCATTCTTGTAAAATTCATTTGTATGTAATATTTTTTTATTGGGGCACTTCCTGATTGAGGAAGATGTCACCATTGTATATTATTTACTTTTCCGTATTAGGTAGACCCAAGGAGGGGAGCATAAGTAACCGGGTTCTAGGGTCAAGTGGGAGGCCATCTCGAGGAGTCGAGACCGGGTCTCCTAACCCTAGAATTGGCAGTGTTGCTTGCCGCTCTCGTAGGAGTCTAGGGATGTGGGTTTGGCTATTCATTATGACTGTGGAATCAGTGTTTTATACAGGCTCGATGTAAAACACGGACGTCCTAGTATATCCAATATTTCATATGTTATCTTCTGCTGCAATGTTCTGTGATGAGATCATATTACTGCCTGAGAAAAATGCTTATACTATATATATATGATGATATATAAATATTACAGCTTTCGTTTCTTCTGTGATGCTTAGGAAGCATAATTGATGGGATTTATTAATGAGATTAATAAATGAAAAGAAACCTAAAAGATGTTGTAGAATCAAAACTTTATAAAAAGGGTAGCTACAGTTTTGCTTTGCACAGCGGTATATATGATATACCCTGCACCTTATTCGATGAGGAAAGAGTCGAGATCCCTTCACCGGGAGTGACCTCTTTAGCAAAACTGGCAGATGCTACAAACTTGCGGTTTTGTTGTTTGATTGCTTCTATAGTTATTGCTTTGCACAACGGTATTTGTGAAATATCCTGCACCTTATTCGATGAGGAAAGAGCTGAGATCCCTTCACCGGGAATGACCTCTTTAGCGAAACTGGAAAATCCTAAAAAACACTCCTTTTCAAAAATCACTTGTTTCTACAACGATATCAAGTTCATTACGCTCATAGTTTTCTGAAAAACATGCGTAGCCCTTCATCATTTCAGATAAGTACTACTTAGTATTCGTGCTACGTTTGTTGACTATATTAAGGCGTAGTGTGCGGTAGCTAATTAATGCTTATTTGTTAAAACTGTAAGTCCACGTTGCGACCGCCGGTTCTTACGGGGAGGCAGAAACGGTACAAAAATCAAATTTTTAGCGCAAGGGGCAACATGGACTAACAAAGTCGGGATCTTTTCTAAACTAAACTAGCAAACAAGCTAAAAAGAGTTAGCTACTCGGAGAGATGGTTATACCTAACTTGAACTCCTTCTTCTTCAAACTTTTGTAGAGGTTCATGGTTCTTCCTTGTTGCCTTCTTCCGTCAAAGATGGATCCACCTGAGGGTTCAACCTTCGGGCTCTTTCTCGAACTTGGAGAGAACTAGAATCTTCGGCTTGCTAAACCTTTGATCCTAGAGTGAGTAGAGAGTGTCTAAAGGGTGCTTTTCTTTTAAGGAGAGGGATTCTCAACACATGAGAAGGGTTCTCCTTTTGCTAGAGGAAGAAGAAGAAGAAGAAGTGAGGAGAGAGAAGCTAAATGATAGAATGAGCTATCTTTTTCTTTCTTGCAACCATAATACCAAAAGAAAAAGAATTATCAAATTAATAATAATAATGAAAATGAAATAGTTGATGGAAGGTTTAGGAATGACCATTATCATTTCAAACATTAAATGGTTTTGCAAGAATCAAAAAGCATCTTTCTTTTGTAATGATGATGGTCAAAACTTCAACCATGGTCAACAAGTCAACCATGGTCAACTAGTCAACAAAATCCAACCATGACATAATTTCATTTTATTAATATTATTAATTGATATAAAATAAATCCATTAGGGTTTGGAAAAAGACGACTGTCAACTGTGCATACGCACCCGTTCCGAAACCCTAATGAAAGTCCTCTTCCTCCTCCTCAAATAACTGTGCATACACACCTGCATTCTTGTTCCGAGGAACATGAATACTGAGAGATAAAAGCAACCCTAAAACATATACCAGTATCTGACTCAAACCAGAGCCAGCCAGTAAAAAACCGTCCGGACTCCAAACATGCACAAGTGCGCGAATGAGAACGAACCCTGTCGCAAAACCATGCGACCTCTACTCTGTTTTGCCCAGAGGCGAATACCCTCTGTGTGGGACTCTAAAGACTCGACACTACGCTGGCAGTTGGTTTAACCACAGACCGCAAGCGGCACTAGCTGTGCGTAACGGTCCCCAGGTAGATGCCGACAAGAAGGCTGACGAGGTGAACCTCATCTGAACTCCTACTGAGTCTGAATGTGACAGTCTCCATACAGTCCGGTCTGTTCGTCTAATACATCGCATGTCGGGCCTAGGGGGCGGTAAAACGTCAGTCCCCTAATAGCGGTACAAGTCGTGTCGGAGTGAAGCCCAAAACACCCTGAGATAACACTGGAAGCCTACCAGTATATCTCGCTTGCCCTGGCCAGGGACTACTCGTGTAATGGCTCTCCTAGACACAGCGCGATGTCAACCCCCAATACCGGGAGAGACGAATCCTGTCTAACCGTCACTGCCTCCAAGTGCTTCGGGACTGCACCCAACCACCACCTGTTTGCACGACTCCTTTGAGCCGTGGTATGGTAGTGATCAAAGTGCAGTGGGAACACACTCGAGGCGAAGTGCCAGTGTCAAGTCAGTGGACTAAACTGTACTCATGTCACCTGGGAACTGATAAGTGACGATAGGTATAATACCAACCTGTCAGTTCCCGACGAGTCCTGTCCAGTGTACTCGTAACCCAACGAGCACCCATATACTATCTCCAGTACGACGTACTGATGGCTGTGGGACAGACCATCTCCCACACTTGGATGAGAAGCGCATACGCTAGTCTACTCCGGAGTATCGATGCCCTGTCTCGATAGTCCTGCGACTAGGGACCTGTATAAGGATGTGCTTATAGATTACCCAGCCCCCACTAGTGTGACTGCCATCACAACGCTGGTAATCAAGCAAAGATCCTAAGGGCTCCACTAATGCGTATAAGTGATATACTGAAATAAACACAAGTACACATTGAAGTAGAAACAAACCAAGTAGCATACTACTATATTGAGCAAGATTGTTTATACAAGGTGAATATCCCAAGCTTCCATTAAGTAATATACAAACTAGTATGATACAGTAATGGCCTCTAGGGCATATACACTAACAATCTCCCACTTGCACTAAGGCCATGTACTGGCGTATCGAAGACCTATCATCTCGATCAGCCGCTCGAACTGAGTCTGGGGCAGTGCCTTGGTGAATGGATCTGCAGTGTTTTCTTCTGAAGCAACCCTCCGAACCTCGATCTCCTTGCGATCTACGATCTCCCTGATCAGGTGATACAGCCTCAAGATGTGCCTTGATCTCTGATGGGACCCGGGTTCCTTTGCTAAAGCTATAGCCCCGTTGTTGTCGCAATACAGAGGTATTGGGTCAACAATGGACGGAACCACCTGAAGTTCTTTTAAGAACTTCCTCATCCAGACAGCTTCTTTTGCGGCATCAGATGCAGCGATATATTCCGCTTCCATAGTCGAGTCTGCAACAGTTTCCTGTTTGGAGCTCTTCCAACACACCGCCCCTCCATTGAGGGTAAAGACAAAACCCGACATGGACTTGGAATCATCCTTGTCACTCTGGAAGCTGGAGTCAGCAAAGGCCTCGATCTGGAGGTCTTTTCCGCCATACACCAAGAACATCTCCTTAGTCCTTCTTAGGTACTTGAGAATGTTCTTTACCGCTATCCAGTGTTTCTCCCCAGGGTTTGACTGATACCGGCTTACCACACTCAGTGCATAAGCTACATCTGGTCTGGTACACAACATCGCATACATTATAGAGCCTACCGCAGAAGCGTAGGGTATAATAGACATGCGATCCCTCTCCAAATCAGTCTTGGGAGACATCTCTTTAGAGAGGGTGATCCCGTGACAAGCCGGTAGGTTACCGCGCTTGGAATCTTCCATACTGAATATTTTCACTATGGTGTCGATGTAACTGGACTGAGAAAGTCCTAATATCCTCTTGGATCTATAACGATGGATCCGGATCCCCAGGATGTATGAGGCATCAGCCAGGTCTTTCATGGAGAACCTGTGTGACAAGAACCCCTTGACAGATTGTAGCATAGGAATGTCATTTCCTATTAAGAGAATGTCATCCACGTATAAAACGAGGAATACTATAGTTCTCGCTACAAATCTACTATAGATGCATGGTTCATCTGGATTTTTGATAAAGCCAAATTCCTTGACCGTCTCATCAAAACAGATGTTCCAACTCCGCGATGCCTGCTTTAGTCCATAGATGGACTTAAGCAACTTGCACACCTTTCCGCTGCTCCCACTCTGAATGAAACCCTCTGGCTGATCCATATAGACACACTCCTCTAAATTTCCATTTAGAAAAGCGGTCTTTACGTCCATCTGCCAAATCTCATAATCGTGGAAGGCAGCAATGGCAAGAAGGATCCGAATGGATTTCAGCATAGCCACTAGAGAAAAGGTTTCGTCATAGACCAAGCCAGGTCTTTGACGGAAACCCTTTGCTACAAGTCTAGCTTTATAGGTCTCAACCTGTCTATCTACACCAATCTTCCTTTTGAAGATCCACTTGCATCCTACGGATTTTACCCCGTCTGGAGCAATGTCCAACGTCCATACTTTGTTGGTGTACATGGACTCCATTTCGGTCCGCATTGCATCCAGCCATTTTACCGAGTCAACGCTCTGAACGGCCTGCTGGAAGCTAGTAGGCTCATCATAATCTATGATGCAATCCTCTCGATCCCCGTCTATGAGAAAACCGTAGTATCTCTCGGGCGGATGAAACTGCCTACTACTCCTGCGAAGCGGCATAGGAATGTCCTGTTCTTTTGAACTTACTGGCTCTTCCAAGCTCTCAGTAATACCTTGTGGTTCTGGAATTTCTTCCAGTTCTATTGCGTTCCCACTTATCTGGGTTTCCAAAAACTCAGTTTCCAAGAAGCGGGCATATTGAGAAAAAAAAACCTTTTGTTCCTCAGCGGAATAGAACAGATACCCCCCTGGAGTTCTTTGGGTATCCCACAAACTTGCAATGTACTGAGCGTGCCTCGAGCTTGTCCGCATGCTGCTTTTTTACAAAAGCTGGACATCCCCATATCTTAAGGTACTTAAGACAGGGTTTCTTCCCACTCCACATCTGATATGGAGTGGTACGCACAGTCTTGGTGGGAGCCTTGTTCAAGAGATATGCAGCTGCTTCTAGTGCATAGCCCCAGAAAGATCGCGGTAACTCAGCCTTACTCATCATGGAACGAACCATATCGAATAGGGTTCGATTACTCCTTTCCGATACACCGTTATGTTGCGGAGTGTATGGAGGAGTACGCTGAGAGAGAATTCCATTCTCTTTTAAATAGTCCAGGAACTCGGCACTCAAGTATTCACCACCTCGATCCGATCTTAGAATCTTAATACTTTTGCCTGTTTGGTTTTCAACTTCATTCTTGTAATCCCGAAATTTCTCAAAGGCCTCGGATTTGTGCTTCATTAAGAAGACATGTCCATACCTAGAGAAATCGTCTGTGAAAGTAATGAAGTATGAATAACCGCTTCGCGCATGTGTAGACATTGGAACACACACTCACTGTGTATAAGTCCCAAGAGCTCGCTCGCTCTTACTCCGTGTCCAGTGAACGGAGTCTTTGTCATATTTCCCATGAGACAAGATTCACAAGTGGCATAAGACTGATACTCGAACGGATCCAAGTATCCTTCATTATGTAACTTAGTCAACCGTGTCTCATTGATGTGACCCAGTCTACAATGCCATAAGAAAGCCTGATTGATATCAGGAGACTTTCTTTTGTGTGTATTCTGGACATTGAAAATCTGTGGTTGGTGTAACACGTATATACCATTGCTCAGTGTACCTGACCCAATCAGAACTTGATTAAGGTGAATGTTTACAACATTACTTACAAACGCAAATTCATAACCTTCTTTAGAAACCAAAGATACAGAAATGATATTACAAGTTGCGTTGGGTACAAAAAAGCAATTACGCAAAACCAAAACATGCCCATCTGACATTCCTAGGTGATAGTCCCCCACGGCTTTAGCATCCATGCTAGCTCCGTTCGCAACTCTGAGGGTCATGTCACCTGCCTTCAAAAACCTAAGGTTTCTCAATGCCTGCAATGAATTACAGATATGAGATCCTGATCCGGTATCCAATACCCAGGAAGTAGAGTTTATCGAAAGACAGTTTTCAATAACATACACACCTGAAGCTGAAGCCGCAACCTGCTTCAGTTCCTGTGTCCTGGCTTTCCAAGCCCTGCAATCTTTCTTCCAGTGTCCACTTTTATGACAATAGAAGCATTCTTCCTTTCCCACAAGCTTCCCCGCTATCTTTGTTGCCATTTCTTTTCCCTTCGTACCCACTTTACTAACACCGCCTCTTGGTTTGGCGGGGGCTTTCTTCCTCTTTCCCTTGGCTTTCGCCTTGGACCTAGAAGAAGATCCTCCTACAAACAAAGCGGGTGTTTCCCTACCTTTCTGTAGGGTGCCCTCTGCGCTCCTCAGCATGTTGAGGAGTTCTGAAAGTTCAACTTCCTTTTCTTGTAAGTTGAAGTTCAGTATAAACTGGGCGTAAGTGGATGGAAGGGACTGGAGAATTAAATTCGTATAGAGTTCACTTTCCAACGTGGTCCCAAGTTCCGCGAGCTCCTCAATGTAGCCAATCATCTTAAGCATGTGGTCCGCTACCGATGATCCGACGGCCAACTTTGCCGAAAATAACTTTTTCGACACTTCGTATCTTGCGATACGAGACTGCTCTCCATACAGTTCTTTTGTATGAAGAAATATGGATTCCAAGTCCATATTCTCGTGCCTCCTCTGATGTTCATTGTCCATCGAGGCAAGTACGAGGCACCTGGCCTTCGCGCTATCAATCTCCCAGGTTTTACGGATTTCCTTATCCACGACGCTGGAGGTGGGACTTGGGACGATGGGAGCTTTGGTGGTAAGAAGATACCCCAGCTTGTCGTAAGTGATTGCCATCTTGACATTCCTGAGCCAATCTTTGTAGTTTGGCCCTGTCAATATATTTTTATCTAGAAGTAACTTAAGTCCAGTCATGTCGAATGGTCACTGCAATTAGGAGAGAGAGAAGAAACACTTTAGCACGATGCTCTTGCAAGTTTAGAATGGTTTTTAGTTTTTCTAAACAGGATGGCTCCCACTGTCTCTCGAATCCCTCCTCAAACCATAAAGGAAGAATAAGTCGGGATCAATCCCACCGCACAATACTTGCTTAACCGTTCAGCCAGGCCAGTGTCGGTACTTCGAGGGAGGTTTTCCAACGCTTTCGCGAAGTTCCTTAATTAAATAACCTCTTTTCCCTGGGGGCGTAGCCCCGCTAACACCTTTCTAGGCACCTGCTAGGTTTATAGCATTGATCGTTTAGTGAGAAATTTCCCGAGGAGTAGCATATACTCACAGTAGGATCGGGATCCAAATATCATTGCGTGACGAAACTGAAGGAATCCTACCTGAATCACCACACTCCAAATGGTATGCAAATCTAGCAAGTTTCAGTACTTATGAAACTCCCGATGTGGATTTTTTCCCCATGCTCTTATGACCTTGACGAAGGTCAACAAATCATAAGTCACATGTCAAGTTCTGCCCGTCATTTTCCAGGTTAATTTGAACCCACCCGTATATACCCTTGACGAAGGTCAACAAGGCAATACGACTGTCCCAAACCAACGCATCTATCTATGCTACATATGAATACCCAACAACTACCAATCTCTATGCCTTGACGAAGGTCAACAAACATAGCTTGAATACTATTGAATATCCATACGAAACGACGGAGGGCTACGAATGGTTTTGGAGAAACCGTGAACGTAGTGAACTTGATATAATCGAGGGAACGAGATAGCTTTTAGAAGGAGTGGCTCAATCTCCGCATTTAAAAGTTAGTTTTGAAAAGAACCGAGTGGTTTTTCGAAAGTGTTCCAACGACTTTAACTTGGTTTATTATCTTGCATTAGTTCTTTTAATGCGTGATATTCTTGCATTAGTTTTTTTCATGCGTCCCATCATTTAATCCTACCATTGTAGAAAACAACCAAAATATGACGTACACTTATGCCATTCGCATTCGCCACGGGGCCCCGTCATCACCCGTTAGGTTACTTAACTAACGACAGAGCGGGGGCTAGGCTAGCGCGGCTGTAAAACATAAGAAACGCCTAAATAGTTATAAATATAGCAATGATAGACATTACAGATCACAGATGAATACATTGGATATACTAGGAATCCGCATTCCGTTCGAGCCTGCAACGAAAAGCGGATTACACGGTCGCGGTGAATAGCCAATACTCCACCCAAGACCCCTACCGGTGCGGCAAACTACCCACCAAGTACTCGGCAGTTTGTGCACCCCTCCATGGGTCTATCCTAGGAGCAAAAACAGTAAAAAGAATTATACAATGACGGCTACAACCCCGACCCGGTTGTGCGGCAAAACAAATAATAATATTACATCAATTTACATGTTACAAATGAATGAAAGAAAAACAAAAGCTCATCTCACATCCACCCCGGCTATTCACCCGCGACAGTCCAACACATTCATATACACATTCCAATATCAAACACAGATCACAGAGATGTATAACCCCGACTAATCGACTTATAGCGATTAGCCGACGTTCAATACATTCAAACATCACAGATATAACCATCATAGTCAAAGTGTAGTGAAGTTCGGAAAAAAAATACGGAATTATAGGCCCCCAAAAACAAATTTCTATTCTGGAAAATCTGGTCACATATAATATATCTTAAAAATCCTAAAACCAACACAGAGATACACTGCACCAAAATCGAGGCAGAGAAGAGACAAAACGGCCGCGGATCCGCGGCGACATAGCTTGCTGTGGCCGCGGAAGCGCGGTCGTTTGGTCAGATCTCTGGCTCGATTTTGGTGGTTATCTTTAAAAAACCCTGAGATAATTTTTGGTATATAACAGATTCTGTTTTGACCAGAAAATTTTTTAACAGAAACTAGGGTTTTTGAAAAGTTTGGTTTTTGAATTTTTCGGTTCCGAACTTCGTTACACTTCACTACCTAGCTAGTTTATGTTTAGTTAGGCTCTGATACCACTGTAAGTCCACGTTGCGACCCCCGGTTCTTACGGGGAGGCGGAAACGGTACAAAAATCAAATTTTTAGCGCAAGGGGCAACATGGACTAACAAAGTCGGGATCTTTTATAAACTAAACTAGCAAACAAGCTAAAAAGAGTTAGCTACTCGGAGAGATGGTTATACCTAACTTGAACTCCTTCTTCTTCAAACTTTTGTAGAGGTTGATGGTTCTTCCTTGTTGCCTTCTTCCGTCAAAGATGGATCCACCTGAGGGTGGGTTCAACCTTCGGGCTCTTTCTCGAACTTGGAGAGAACTAGAATCTTCGGCTTGCTAAACCTTTGATCCTAGAGTGAGTAGAGAGTGTCTAAAGGGTGCTTTTCTTTTAAGGAGAGGGATTCTCAACACATGAGAAGGGTTCTCCTTTTGCTAGAGGAAGAAGAAGAAGAAGAAGTGAGGAGAGAGAAGCTAAATGATAGAATGAGCTATCTTTTTCTTTCTTGCAACCATAATACCAAAAGAAAAAGAATTATCAAATTAATAATAATAATGAAAATGAAATAGTTGATGGAAGGTTTAGGAATGACCATTATCATTTCAAACATTAAATGGTTTTGCAAGAATCAAAAAGCATCTTTCTTTTGTAATGATGATGGTCAAAACTTCAACCATGGTCAACAAGTCAACCATGGTCAACTAGTCAACAAAATCCAACCATGACACAATTTCATTTTATTAATATTATTAATTGATATAACATAAATCCATTAGGGTTTGGAAAAAGACGACTGTCAACTGTGCATACGCACCCGTTCCGAAACCCTAATGAAAGTCCTCTTCCTCCTCCTCAAATAACTGTGCATACACACCTGCATTCTTGTTCCGAGGAACATGAATACTGAGAGATAAAAGCAACCCCAAAACATATACCAGTATCTGACTCAAACCAGAGCCAGCCAGTAAAAAACCGTCCGGACTCCAAACATGCACAAGTGCGCGAATGAGAACGAACCCTGTCGCAAAACCATGCGACCTCTACTCTGTTTTGCCCAGAGGCGAATACCCTCTGTGTGGGACTCTAAAGACTCGACACTACGCTGGCAGTGGGTTTAACCACAGACCGCAAGCGGCACTAGCTGTGCGTAACGGTCCCCAGGTAGATGCCGACAAGAAGGCTGACGAGGTGAACCCTATCTGAACTCCTACTGAGTCTGAGTGTGACAGTCTCCGTACAGTCCGGTCTGTTCGTCTAATACATCGCATGTCGGGCCTAGGGGGCGGTAAAACGTCAGTCCCCTAATAGCGGTACAAGTCGTGTCGGAGTGAAGCCCAAAACACCCTGAGATAACACTGGAAGCCTACCAGTATATCTCGCTTGCCCTGGCCAGGGACTACTCGTGTAATGGCTCTCCTAGACACAGCGCGATGTCAACCACCAATACCGGGAGAGACGAATCCTGTATAACCGTCACTGCCTCCAAGTGCTTCGGGACTGCACCCAACCACCACCTGTTTGCACGACTCCTTTGAGCCGTGGTATGGTAGTGATCAAAGTGCAGTGGGAACACACTCGAGGCGAAGTGCCAGTGTCAAGTCAGCGGACTAAGCTGTACTCATGTCACCTGGGAACTGATAACTGACGATAGATATAATACCAACCTGTCAGTTCCCGACGAGTCCTGTCCAGTGAACTCGTAACCTAACGAGCACCCGTATACTATCTCCAGTACGATGTACTGATGGCTGTGGGACAGACCATCTCCCACACTGGGATGAGAAGCGCATACGCTAGTCTACTCCGGAGTATCGATGCCCTGTCTCGATAGTCCTGCGACTAGGGACCTGTATAAGAATGTTCTTATAGATTACCCAGCCCCACTAGTGTGACTGCCATCACAACGCTGGTAATCAAGCAAAGATCCTAAGGGCTCCACTAATGCGTATAAGTGATATACTGAAATAAACACAAGTACACATTGAAGTAGAAACAAACCAAGTAGCATACTACTATATTGAGCAAGATTGTTTATACAAGGTGAATATCCCAAGCTTCCATTAAGTAATATACATCCTAGTATGATACAGTAATGGCCTCTAGGGCATATACACTAACAAAAACATGAGATGTGATTGGATTAGGGTAGTTGTACGACTTTGTTGACTTTGTTAAGGGTCGTACAGGTGGGTTTAATTCAATCTGGAAATGACAGGTTGAACTTGGCTAGCAATTATGATTTGTTGACTATGTTAAGGTCATTAGTTGCTAGGGGCAAAAGCATTACCGGGAATTTCATGTGTTGAAATTTGCAATGAGATTGCATACCTTCTATGAGATAGTTGGATCCTGATACCCACCGTGAGTAAAAGTTACTCCTGGGAGAATTTACAGAGGACGATAAACCGATCAAGTAGGTGACTAGAAAGGTGTTTACGGGGTTAAGCCTCTGGGAAAACGAGATTTATTTTAATTAGGTCCGTGCGATAGCACGGGGAACCTCCCTCAAATTACCAACACTGGCCTGGCTGAAAGATTGGCGAACTTGTAAATGTGTAATTAATCCCGGCTATTCTTTCATTTTAGGGTTTGAAGGAAGATTTGATAAAAACAGTGGGAGATATCTTGATTAGATAAGATAATAACCAATCTAATCTTACAAGAGCATACGCTAAAGTGTTTCCTTCTCTCTCTCCAGGTAGCGACCATGTCAGGCCTTAATCAAGATAATAATATGGATGTATTGACTAAACCCGCTTTTTATACTGAGCAGGGGAACGTTGGTCCCGTTCTTTCTTATAAGTGTTATAAGACTGAGAAGGAAATAGGAGAATATCTGGATTCTCACACCGCCCAAACGAAGAACAAGCATGCTGATACATCTTCTTCGGAAGTGTTAGTTATTGAGAACTGTTTCTCAGTTCACTCTACGTCCTGGGTATTAGATACTGGATCAGGATCCCACATATGTAATACGTTACGCGGGCTACGTAAAGGTAGAGAACTGGGAATGGGTAATCATTCCGTAAGAGTAGGGAATGGTGCAGATGTTGCAGCCAAGGCAGTTGGCGAATATCACCTTGTGTTACCAAAAGGTAATACATTGATTTTGAACGAGTGGTATTACATTCCGACCCTGATATGCAATATTATATCAGTTTCTTTATTGAATAAAGAAGGATATAATTTTGTAATACAGAATAATGTTATGAACATATTCCAGAATCAAAAGTTGATAGGATCAGGATTGTTAAATAATGGCATGTACGTTCTAAATCAAACTACAATTCTTAATGTACAAAATACAAACAAGAGGAAAAGTTCAGAAATTAACGAATCCTACTTGTGGCATTGTAGACTAGGTCATATCAATGCGACACGGCTAGCTAAATTGCATAAGGTTGGATATTTGAATCCGTTCGAATTATCATCTTATGACACTTGCCAGTCATGTCTCAAAGGCAAAATGACCAAAACTCCGTTTAGTGGACACGGAGTAAGAGTTACAGAACTCTTGGGGATGATACATAGTGATGTATGTGGACCCATGTCTACACATGCCAGGAATGGTTCTTCCTACTTCATTACATTCACTGACGATCTCTCAAGATACAGACATGTGTTCCTGATGAAACACAAGTCTGAAGCTTTTGAGAAATTCAGGGAATATAAGAACGAAGTAGAGAACCAAACGGGCAAAAGTATTAAGATCCTTTGATCTGATCGAGGAGGAGAATACTTGAGCAATGAGTTTCTGGACTATCTTAAAGAGAATAGGATTCTCTCTCAGCTTACTCCTCTTTATACACCACAGCAAAACGGCATATCGGAGTGGAGGAATCGCACCCTATTAGATATGGTGCGCTTTATGATACGCACTGTTGAGTTACCTATTTCCTTCTGGGCTTATGCGCTTGAGATAGAAACATACCTATTGAATCAAGTTCCATCTAAATCTGTACCTACCACACCATATGAGATATGGGGTTGAGTGGGAAGAGACCGTATCTTAAACGAGTTAAGATATGGGGTTGTACGGCCTATGTCAAAAGGCAAAATCCGGACAAACTCGAGGCACGATCAGTTCTTTGCAAGTTTGTGGGATATCCTAAGAATTCCCAAGGATATTTTTTCTACCATGCTGAAGAACAAAAAGTGTTTGTCTCTCAATATGTCACCTTTTTAAAGAAGGAATTTCTTGTTAAAGAAATTAGTGGCGAAGAGGTAGAGCTGGAAGAGGTTCCAGCACCACAAACTAAAAATGATGATTTATTGGAACCAGAGGATTCAGTAGTACCCGACGAACCCCAGCCTCTCCGCCGATCTAGTAGGGTTTCTCATCCACCTGAGAGATACTACGGTTTTCTCGTTGATGGTGGGAGCGACGATTGCACCATGGAAGATGATGACCCGACTAGCTTCGAGCAGGCCATCATGAGTGTTGACTCTATGAAATGGATGGATACAATGCGATCTGAGATGGTATCCATGTACACCAACAAAGTATGGACTTTGGAAGTTGGTCCTGAAGGGGTAAAACCCATTGGGAGAAAATGGATCTTTAAGAAGAAACTTGATGTAGATGGAAAAGTTGAGACTTTCAAAGCTAGACTTGTTGCAAAGGGTTTTTTTCAACGACCAGGTGTGGATTATGACGAAACCTTTTCTCCAGTGGCTATGCTTAAGTCCATCCGGATCTTACTTGCCATTGCTGCATACCATGACTACGAAATCTGGCAAATGGATGTTAAGACTGCCTTTCTAAATGGTGATTTAGAGGAGTGCGTGTACATGACTCAGCCAGAGGGCTTCGTAGATAGTGGGAGCAGCGGAAAGGTGTGCAAGCTGCTTAAATCCATCTACGGGTTAAAGCAGGCATCGCGGAGTTGGAACATCAGCTTTTATGTTGTAGTCAAAGAGTTTGACTTCATCAAAAATGTAGATGAACCTTGTATATATAAAAAAGGTTGCAGAGAGTAAGGTTGTCTTCCTCGTATTGTACGTCGATGACATACTCTTGATAGGAAATGATGTTCTTATGCTGCAATCGGTCAAGCTCTTCATATCACAAAGATTCTCAATGAAAGATCTTGGTGATGCCTCCTGCATACTGGGAATTATGATCTATAGAGATAGATCAAAAAAAATACTGGGATTGTCCCAATCCAGGTACATTGACACCATACTAAAGAGGTTTAGTGTGGAAGAATCCAAGCGTGGGAACCTACCAACGATCTCTGGACTCACTCTCTCCAAAGAGATGTCTCCCAAGACTGATTTGGAGAGAGCTCGCATGCAAGGGATACCCTATGCATCGGCAGTAGGCTCTATCATGTATGCGATGATATGTACCAGACCCGATATAGCATACTCACTAAGTATAGTGAGTAGGTATCAAGCAGGTCCTGGAGAGAGTCACTGGATAGCTGTGAAGAACATTCTCAAATACATTAGAAGAACTAAAGAGATGTTCTTGGTGTATGGTAACGGAGAACTCCAGGTGGAGTCCTTTAACGATTCAAGCATCCAAAGTGATAAGGACGACTCCAAGTCGCACTCAGGATTTGTCTTTACCATCAATGGAGGGGAGGTGTGTTGGAAGAGTTCCAAATAGGAAACCGTTGCAGACTCGACAATGGAGGCTGAATACATCGCTTCCAACGATGCTGCAAAATAGGGTGTCTGGATGAAGAAGTTCATTACTGAACATGGTGTGGTTCCATCCATTGAGCATCCTATAGCTTTGTATCGTGATAACAATGGAGCTGTGGCTTTGGACATGGAACCCAGGTCCCATCAGAAGTCCAGAAATATTCTGAGGCGGTATCACTTGATCCGAGAGATTGTTGATCGCTGGGAAATCGAGATCAGGAGAGTTGATATGAAGGACAACACTGCGGATCCACTCACGAAGGCCATTCCCCAGACACAGTTTGACAGACTCTTCGGGATGTTGGGTATGAGATAATACAACAGCTCGCCTTAGTGCAAGTGGGAGATTGTTAGTTATATATATGCCCTAGAGGCCATTATTGTACATATGATGTATATTATAGTGGATGCTTGGATATATATAGAGAGGACTTTCTTTCTCGACATGATAGTATGCTATTTGGTTTCACTTTATCTTAACATGTTGACTTATATTAGTTTACTTTCTTGCTTTCACATGTTGATAAAGCCCATAGGATATGTACTCGACTACTGGGAATATGATGAGACCATACTAGTGGGGCCATGGTAGTCAATGAGTACATCCTATAATTGTTCCTAGTCGAGGGTGTATCGAGACAGGGCATCGATAAACCAGAGTTGACTAGCGTATACGCATCTTGACGTATATGATGGACGATGGATGATCCTATATCCATCGATGTTTGACATCAAAGATGGTGTACGGGTGCTCAGTGGAGACTGGGTACACTGGACGGACTCGCCGAGAACTCCCAAATGGTATTATACCTCACGTCAGATAGCAGTTCTCTGGTGACACTGGTACAGGTTAATCTGTAGACCCGAGATCGTCATTGAGTCTTGTGTTATTCCCACTGTGCTTTGATTTCCATCATACCACGTCCAAGAGGGCGTGCAAAACGGTGGCTATTGGGTACAGTCCCGAATCACATGGAGGCAATGAGCGATAGGAGGGATTTCGTCTCTCCCGGTATAGGGAGTTGATGTTGTGCTGTGTTCGATTGGCTATAACTGGAAGTCCCTGGCCAGGGCGGATATAGAGTACTATTGGTAAGTGTTATCAGTAGGTTCTCGACCTGTTATGAGCCTCACATCGACACGATTTATCGGTTACTGGGTCTGATGTTTACCACCCCTAGACTAGATATGCGACATATCAGACGAAGAGACCGGACTGTACGGTAATGTTACTGATTGTATTCACAGGAGAATGTACAGGCTTGCTTGTTGATCTTCTGATCGCTCAATACCTGGGTGGTTGTTACGTTTAGCTGTCCGCTTGCAGCTTGTGGGTGTTTGATATGATCATCACCTACTGCCGGAGTATTGACGATTCTTTAGAGTCCTACACAGAGGTTTCTTGACTCAGGCAAAACGGAGTCGGAGCACATATGTGATATGTGCAGGATCGAGGATAATGCGATATGAGATACCGTAGTCTATTCTCGCGATATATGTTATCGGCCGGGTATATGTGATATAGCCGGGTCATCGGATCAAGTGTTGATTCGATGAAACGGTACATGATATATTAGTCGGTTATATGCGATATAGCCGGATTGTCGGATCAAGTGTTGATTCGATAATTTAATGTATAATTATATATGTTATATATTACATTACATTATCTAATATTAGCTCGCTTTATTGATTCATTTTCTCACCAGATAATACATTGATATATATGCGATATATGTTAATTGTATTATTTTCTTTTGCTACAAAAATATATTATATATGTGATATATAATATTGTAACAATTTATGATTACAAATTCAACATGATTTTTGGAGATTAAACATGGTTAGGGTTTGATTTGGGTTAGCATTTTCATGAAGCTTCTAGAAGCTTTATGTTTTGTTTTAAGCAAAGATATTTTGTGTTGATATTTTGGAGATATAATTTAACCCAACCCAAACCCTTAACCCTTGTCAATTCTCTACAATAGTTAATACTTGATATTATTAACTCAAGGTTGTTTTGTAACAATGGCAACAATTTCATTATTCATCACAAAAGGTTTCATCTTCTTCTTCCTCCTTGAAAAGCTTTCTAGCTTTTGGTTTTGTGATGATTTAGTGTGAGAATTTGAAAATAAAAGAGAGCTAAATTCCTACCTCATCATCATTATCTATTCTAGCCACTTAGATTAGGGTGTTCACTTCTCTAATACTTGATTAGAGAAGTGAGAGCTTGAGTTAAAGATTCTTCAAGGTCCATCATCTTCGAAAAGGAAGACTTCAAGCAAGCATGGATCGTTCGTCTTGTGGAGCCTCTCTAGAGTCTGGAAGTTCATGGATCGCGGTGAAGGGACTACTAATCGGAGCTTATGAAGTGAAGGAACGGAATACAATGGTTGTAATCCCAATTTCTTAGATGTAAAGTTGTTTACATGCTTTGTTAACCCTAATTATCTAGCAAAGATCCTCGCTTTAGGTTGTTCGGCACTTCTAAATTTTAAATTTGGCATGGTTGATGCCTTATAGACCCTTGTGATAGTGCCTAGTAACCCTACAGGGTGTTTACTATTAGACGGGTCGTATGTGATATGACTGGGTTATTAAATCAAGTGTTGATTTAATATTAAGTCCATTAGCTCATTTATTAAAACCTATTTCTTTATGATGCATACATGAGTGTATGAATATGTTGATATGGATGCACACATGCAAGCATACATGTGTCATGGTTGATGATACATTGGTGGTGGCAATGTAAGACTCACATGGTAAAATATTTATGTATTTTGATTATTTAAGAAAAGAAAAATGGAAATAAAATCATGGTTGACTATTCAACGCTTTTCTCTTGAGTTGACCAAAGTCAATACCATGGTTTCATTGCCCATGGTTTTGTAGCCCATGGTTTTGCTTAACCTCAAGTCTCAAAATATCTAGATATTTTGTAACCATAGTTAAGCATGGCATAATTCTCATTCACTTGGGATTATGTTGATTATTATTCTCACTTGAGTCAAGTTTAGCCATCATCTTCTTCTTCCTCCTTCAAGCTCTCTAGGGTTTCAAAAGTGAGAGAAGAACATAAAAAGAAAAGGTTTTTAAGTGAGATCTAAACCCACATCATCAACATAAACCCTCGAAGTACCAACACCAGCCTGGCTGAACTGTTAAGCAAGTATTGTACGGTGAGATTGATCCCGACTAATTCTTTCTTTATGGATCAGCCGGAGGGATTCATTCAGAGTGGGAGTAGCGGTAAAGTGTGCAAGTTGCTCAAGTCCATCTATGGATTGAAGCAGGCATCGCGGAGTTGGAACATCTGTTTTGATGATACTGTCAAAGAATTCGACTTTATCAAAAACCCAGATGAACCATGCATTTACAGTATGATTGTAGGGAGAACTGTAGTATTCCTCGTCTGGTACGTGGATGACATTCTCCTAATAGGAAATGATATTCCTATGCTACAATCAGTCAAAGGAATCTTGTCGCAGAGGTTCTCCATGAAGGACCTGGGCGATGCCTACTACATTCTGGGGATCCAGATCTATCGTGATAGATCAAAGAGTATATTGGGACTTTCACAGTCAAGGTACATTGACACCATACTGAAAAGATTCAGTATGGAAGATTCCAAGCGCGGTAATTTACCGGCTTGTCACGGGATCACCCTCTCCAAAGAGATGTCTCCCAAGACTGATTTGGAAAGGGATCGCATGTCTATTATACCCTACGCTTCTGCAGTAGTCTCTATAATGTATGCGATGTTAAGTACCAGACCAGATGTAGCATACGGATTGAGCGTTGTAAGCCAGTATCAGTCGAACCCAGGGGAGAAAAACTGGATAACGGTAAAGAACATTCTCAAGTACCTGAAAAGGACTAAGCAGATGTTCTTGGTGTATGGCGGAAAAGACCTCCAGCTCGAGGCCTTTGCTGACTCCAGCTTCCAGAGTGACAAGGATGACTCGAAGTCCATGTCGGGTTATGTCTTTACCCTCAATGGAGGGGCGGTTTGCTGGAAGAGTTCCAAGCAGGAGACCGTTGCAGACTCAACTATGGAAGCGGAGTACATAACTGCTTCCGATGCCGCAAAGGAAGCTGTCTGGATGAAGAAGTTCCTCACGGAGCTTCAGGTGGTTCCTACCATTGTTGATCCAATACCGCTGTATTGCGACAACAACGGCGCTATAGCTTTAGCGAAGGAACCCAGGTCCCATCAGAAGTCCAGGCACATTTTGAGGCGGTACTACCTGATCAGGGAGATCGTAGATCGCTGGGAGATCGAGGTGAAGAGAGTAAATACGGAGAATAACATTGCAGATCCACTCACGAAGGCCCTACCCAGACTCAGTTCGAGCGGCTGATTGAGATGATGTTGGAGATAGTGCCCTCAGAGTCAATTATTGGATCACAGGCACGTGATTGCAATGACTGAGGGAGGACCTATCCCGGTAGGACAGTCTTACTCGAGATGATAGTATGCTATCTGGTTTATCTTTATCATCGTGTACTGCTTTAGGTGACCTGACAGGTCGCTATTACACGTTGATAGAGCCCTTAGGATTCTTGCTTGACGGCCAGCAGTATGATGGCGATCATATACGTAGGAGCTGGTAGTCTATAAGCACATCCTTAAAAGGTCCCTAGTCGTGGGAGTTTCGAGACAGGGCATCGATTCTCCAGAGTAGACTAGTGTATACAGTCGAGACCCCGACGAGGGGCGGTGGCCGGTCTCACAAGCCACTGGTGTCAGTTGGTTCACCTAAGATGTATACAGGTGCTCATTGGGTTATGAGTACACCGGACAGGACTCGCCGGGAACCTGCTAGTTGGTCTTATACCAGATGTCAGATAGAATTTCCCTGGTGACATGTGTACAGGTTAGTTCATCGACCTGAGATCGTCATTTGTCTCGTGTGAGTTCCCACTGTGCTTTGATTACTACCCTACAACGGCTCAAAGGAGTCGTGCAAACAGGTTTTAGTTGGGTACAGTCCCGAGCCACATGGAGGTAGTGAGCAGATCTGCAGGGGTTCGTCTCTCCCGGTATTGGGGGTGAGGTCGCGCTGTGTCTAGGAGAGCCATTACACAAAGCACTCGGCCGAGGCAGGAGATTTACTGGTAGGTATTCCAGTAGTATCTCAGGGTGTTCTGGGCTACGCTCCGACATGACTTGTACCGCTTTTGGGGGTCTGACTTTTACCAACCCCCTAGGCCCGCCATGCGATGCTCAAAGACGAACGGACCGGACTGTACGGATATTGTCACTGACAGGCTCCGTAAGGGTGTCAGGATGAGTTCGCTCATCGACGTCCCTTTTGGTCAATAACTGGTGGCCCGTCACGTATTGGCTTATACCTCTGACGTGCCAGTGGTTAAATCCACAGCCATAGTATTGACGAGTCTTTAGAGTCCACCACACATTCAGTTACTCAAGTTTCGGGCGAAACGCTGTAGAGGCCGTATGGAGATATGGCAAGGTTCGATCAGATACGTGCAGTATTGCACGGATCAGGATCGGACGGATATTACTAGCCGGCTTTGGCTTAAGCAGGATCCTAGTATAGTACAGTGTAGATTTTGTCTCATTGCATTTGTATCCGGTCGGAATACAGATGCGGGTGTGTATGCACAGTATCGGGGTTTTCCTGTAATTTATTACGGGTCCAGTTTTCTGGAGTTGCCAGTTTGCATTCCGTTCCGGCCGGTTTTCATTTGTTCTTTCCCGGCCGGACTTTTCCGATGGAGGGTGTTATTTGCAAGTTTGCAAATAACATATTGTGGACGGGGTTTCTTGCCCTTGTGACATTATGATAAGATAAGCATCTTTGATTTTTCATGATGGTTTGCTTTTTGAGATTAGAAAGGATTAAAGTTGATTTGAATTGGATTTTACCTTGTTATCATTCCTTTTGGATATGGTCACCCCATCATGTATCCTACACTCACCTTCCTTCTTGGGTTGGTTTTATTCCTCCACCATTTCTCATATAGGAGGGGCCGGCCACATTTTCTAGGAGAGAGAGAGAGGCTACACGTGAGAGAAAAGAATGAGAGAGTTTCATTTTTGTGCTTGTGGCATTTTTGATCTCATCTCATGCTAGGAAAAATGCAAGCACCATTTTTCCTTATCTTGATTCCTCCATCATCTTCAAAGGCAACTAAAACCCCAAATGATATATAGCATCTACACTACATTCTACAGCAAATCTTGGCACGTCGACTTGCCAGCTTCGTGCCCGAGTTGCCTCAGTATGGAGGTGGGAGCCCGTAAAAGATGCAGGCGACGTGGTGCCCTTCCGGCGAGGAGGCGACGACATGGAGACAGGACTTTCCGCGGGAGATCGGGACGATGACGAGAAGACCGGAGGACTCGGATCACTTGGTATACTTCTCTTCCCATCTCTTGTTTGCTAGTAGAGGTTAATGGTTAACGATCCGGGTTTCTTTGTCCGTGGTAGCGCCAGTTTCTAAGTAAGGAAAATTTTTGATTCCGCATTTTGGCCTCGGTAAGACGGCCGGGGCGCTGCCGTGGCGCAACATGGTATCAGAGCCACGCCATTAACCTTGCCTAGCTTGTTCTAGTGTGTTTTATATTTCCGATCGAACAAAATCCCAAAAACCATATTTCGTGTGCATCAGTTTTCTGTTGAAATTTTTTGAAGTCCAAAAATTTTTCAGGTTGTGGAAAAGTGATGTGCTAGATGGCATAAGAGTTCTGTAGAAATTCGATACACTGATTCCACTACAGGAGCGCGGAACCGCGGCCAAACCCCCCCTTGGGCCGCGGTTCTGCCGCACTATATTGGGTTTGCTGCATCGATTTTCAACAGTCTCTTTCTGGGGTGTTTTTAGGGTTTCTGGAATATTAATTTTGGGCCCAGAATTTCTTGATGTGCTACAGTAGTACTTGGGGGCCCACTTGTTAATTTTTGATCGATCGGATATTTTAAACACATTATTTTCACAGTATTTACATTATATCTGCGACCGTGAATGTCACTTGATCGGTAAATCCTGTCTAACTGCTATAGCCCGGTTAGACGGATTTGCGAACGTGACATTCACGTTGAAGTTCTATGTATTGCTGTGTTGTTGCGGATCGGTCGGTGGGGATAGCTTGAATGCAATGTTAGTACAGTTTTCTTGTATTATGTACATTTGATATTGCGGGGCGAGCGTCCGACATGTGGACTGCCGTCACTGCCTGATTGTATTATTCTATTGGGGCACGACCTGGTTGCGGTCGATGTACCCGGTGTATGTATTTTTTACTTTCTGTAATAGGATTACCCCGCGGAGGGGTGCACGGATAGCCGGGTTCTAGAGGGCAACGGGCCCGCATCTCATGGCATTGAGACGGAGGGGGCTTCACTCTAGGATTGGCGGGCTATTCGCCGCACTCGTAGGGGGTACAGGTTGACCCAGTAGGGGTGCCCAAGTTACCGGATTCCGTGAAGTGCTGGGTGGTCCATTCACGGTGCTGGAGGGGACTGCCTTGCTTCAGGTCTTGGCGGGTGACTTGCCGCGCCCGTAGGGGTCTAGGATTTCATTGCACAGGCAATCCACACGACCAGGGGAACGTCGGGTTTCAGTAGCGGCTCTATGAAACCCGGGGATCCCAGATATCTGTATTGTTCTGTGATGCTGTACATTTCTGTGATGTTGCATTCTTATCACGCCTTGAGCGAATATAATATATTGGTATATATATTAGTAGATGTTGTATATGTTTTGCATCCGCGCTAGTCCAGTCCCCGCTATGTCGTTAGTTAGCTAACCTAACGAGTAATGACGGGACCCAGTGGCGAATGCGGATGGCATATACGTACGTCATATTATTTTCGTTCTTTGTGGTGTGATTAATTGATGGGACTGCGTTGATTCGGATCAACGCAAGTTATAAACAAACCTATTCTGATGTTGTTGGAACACTTTTTCAAAAAGCTGTTATTGCAAAGGCGTTCTCTTTTGTTTTGCACAGTGGTATTCGGTGATGAATATCCAGCTCCTCAGTCGACGAGGCAAGGGCCGAGATCCCTTCACCGGGAGTGACCCCTTGGACAGAAGTTTGCGTCAGGGCAATAACTTCACTTTAGCCGATTACTTTTTGCTTTCCATCATGGTATTCAGTTGGAATATCCTGCACCTCATTCTACGGGGAAAGAGCCGAGATCCCTTCACCGGGAGTGACCTCTTTAGCAAAGGTTTTCGTCACTATAATTTTATAAAAAGATATCCAGTTCCTTCAACGATATCAAGTTCATTACGGTAAAAGGTTTTTCTCCAAAAACCATCCATAGCCCTCCGTCATTTCAGATTAGTATTGCTTAGTATTCGTGCTACGTATGTCGTGCATTGCCGAGGCGTAGTGTTCGGTAGCTGTGTAATACTTTTCTGTCGCATGGATAAGTGGATTGGTTAGGACAGTCGTACGGTTATGTTGGCATTGTCAAGGACTCGTACGGGTGGGTTTAACGCAATCAAGATAATGACGGGTTGAACTTGACTAGGACTCTTTGATATGTTGGCATTGTCAAGGTCACTTGGGTCCTAGGGGTAAAAATCACATCGGGTGTTTCTAAAGAAACTGAAACTTGCCAGGCATGCGCATACCTTCTGGAGTGTGGTGACTTGAGTGGATTCCGTCAAGTTATCATGCGATGATAGTTGGATCCCGATTCCCACCGATGAGTTGGTTTACTCCTAGGGTGATCCCGGCTAATTCTTCTTTCAGGTTTGGGGAAGAATTTGACGTTACAGTGGGAGGTTTCCAGATTAGATAAAGTGATAACCATTCTGATCTAGGTTAGAGTGCACGCTGAGTGTTTCTTTTCTCTCTCTCTTTGGCAGCGACCATTGACCCGACCCTAGACTATGACTCAGTGACCAAGTTGACCGAACCTTCTTAACATTGGCTTTTGGATTGTCAGAATTGCAAACCTCATTGCCCCTCCTACTTTTACCCTTTTCTCCAGGACACCCCGTATTACTACGAACGTCCACTTCCATTGGACAAAACCATCGTATGGTTAGATACGAACTCGAAGGAATTTATTCGAGGATGGTTTCCGGTTCTGGAGAAAACGGATAGAACTATTCAGTTGTCTTTTCCTTTTACCTTCTCTCAGGTTGCGAGTACTCCTTGGTTTAGGAGTAGTACACCTATTACGCAAATTGGATAGTCTTCTTCCAAACCTTAGGCTGGTGCCGAACGGTGGGGAATGAAGAAAACCAATTAGCATAACGATGGTGTGCAGAAGGTATTAAGTTAAGACAAAGCAAGGGATTAGTAGGAGGGCAAAGTAAATTGCGACTGATATTCACGACCAAACCAAGTATTTCTTCGCCAATCCTAAATCACCTTTGTATTTCTCCAGGGCACTCCGTATCACTACGAAGATCCACAGTTTATTGGATACTCCATCGTATGGTTATATACGAACTCGAAAGGAACTTGTTCCAGTTCGGGGATGGATTCTAGTTCAGGAGAAATAGGAATAAGGTTTATTCGGTTGTCTTTTATCTTTACCTTCTCTCGCATTGCGAGTGCTCCTAGGATTAGGACAGTACACCCATTATGCTTATTGGATAGTCTTCTTCCAAACCATAGGCTGGTGCCGAACGGTAGGGAAGGAAGAAAACCATTTGGCCTAAAGGGGTGTATAGAAGGTAATGACTAAAGACATAGAAAGGGATTTAGAAAGATGGCAAAGAATTACAAGGTTACAGTTGTGAATCTGGATAATGGAAGAGGCATTACTAGGAATACCAGGATACCCCAACGAAACATTTCAATGTTTCAGTTTCACTGTGTACTGTTAAAAGAAAGCTGATTTCCCAATTAGACACTTGCTCCAGGGTATGTATTTACCAGGTTTGATTCTCACATCTGTATGGTTTTACAGATGATGAGTGGGAGTAAGTTATTGGGAATTGGGTGATCATCCTCATTATATCGGGATTCGTTGTAATCGGTGATATTTGAGGAAGTCACCTGGGTTGTTTGCCGGACGGCAATTATTTGGTTTTGAATATCCGCTATTATGCACCAATTTCAAATTGATATATCTGTACGTCTATTTTTATAGAGTGAGATATACATTTTTGAAATTATGTTTACGGCATTTACCTATATCAGTGCATGGTTAGGTAAGGAGCATTAAACAGCGGTGTAATTCTTCTTAACCATAAGTACAGTTTTCAACCTACGACACACAGTGAATGAGTTATCAGACTCAAGGGACTTATACAGAGTATTGTATGTTGTCCAGGGTCCATCAGGACAGAGGGGTTGGTCCTCGTACTATATTCGGTTTACTTATGACTTCTATAGTTTTTAGACAGGTGTTTCGTGGAAACAAAGGGTCCGAATTTTGAGAAGTTATAGGTATTTGAATAAAGTAGAGAACCAGGTATTGCAAGTATCGGGATTCTTCAAAGTGATCGAAGATGTAGATACTTGTATATGGTATTCAGTTGATAGTAATGATTAAGAGAACTTGCTTCTCTTTCAGGTTACTCATAATTGGAATCATTCCTAAGTTGAGTAACGCTGATCGGCATCCTTCCATTTAGTTGACATGCACTGAAGACAGCTGCATGATTTGAATCTGGTTCAATTAAATCAGTGCCTCTGGTTCTATATTGGATATAGAACAGTTCATATCTTAACGATATTAAGGTACGGGGAGTTGTCCGGCTTATGATTAAAACCAGACACTGAACAACTCAAGGCACGTTTCTGTAATGGTCGTTTGTGGGTTGACCCAGGCTATGACGAGGGTTGACCTTCTACCATCTGGAAGATCAATAGTGATATTGTTCTTGACTCGCCACAGTTTTAATAAAAATGGATTTTTTCAGAAAACAGTAGTGGGAGTATGGTAGAACTGGAAGTAATTCCAGAACCACAAACGATTACTGAAGATTTGATAAGGAACCTAAAGATTCAATCTGGATTGACATTCCATTAGCCACTCCGCAGATATGGTGGGTAACCTCAGGCACTCGAGAGGTACTTCGGTATGCTCAAGGACGGTGGCAGGGAGGTTCTTGTTTACCCAGACTTGCCATTGCTGTTGTTCCAGACTGTGAGACCCGGCAGGAGGATGAGTATAGCGTCGTTCTAAACTAGCTTTAGAAGTGTACGTGTATATGACTCTGCCAGAGGGTTATCGTAGTCAGTGGGAGCAGCGGAAGCATTGGTGGACATGTGGCTTATGTCTATTTATAGACTAAAGCAGAGTAGCGGGGATAGATCATCTATTTCTGATGTGACAGTCATAGGTTTGACTTCATCAGAATAGGGGATGGATCTGTTGAGAAGGTAGTAGGGTGTGATGTCATGGTATTTGGATGACATACACAAAATAGGAAAGGAAACTCCTATGCTACGATCGGTTATATTTTGGTCGTCACACAGTGGTTTCTCCACATGGGACTTGGACATTATATCAGACATTCTGGTTACTAGATCTATGGTTTTAGATCTAGATTTGGGTGGTTTCCCAATCTGGGTACTTTGACAAGCATTCTATGAGTATTTAGAATGGACGACTCCTGGCACGGTAGTGTACCTGCAGTTGATGGAGTCACCCTCTCTAAAGGTATCTTACAGACTAAAGGGGAGAGGGATACGCATGATTGGCAGATCACTTGCTTAGGCAATTGAGTCAATCATGAGATGTCAAGTACCACACCAGATATTGTTCTTGCAGTAGGTGTAATAAGTTGATATTGATCCAATCCTGGAGAAACAATCGGAAGCAGCTTTAGAGCATAAGTGGATGTTCTAGGGACATGATAACGACAGCTTCATTCGGGAGACAGTTATCATTCCAGGCTTCCAAGGTGACATGGACGACAAGGAGGTTGTCAGAGTTATAGTTTTTCCTTCTGACGAGGGGCAGTATTTTGGACAGATGGTCCAAGGCAATACTGAGGGAGGCATGGCGCAGGATACTGATTAAGTTCAGTTGACGATACAGTCTAAGAAGTTTGGATTTGGAGTTCATTTATGAGCTAGGTCCCATCAGACATCCAGACATTCTAAGACAGGTATTGCTCATTTCGGGAGATGGCTTTCTCCGCGAACTTGAGATATAGAGAGACATAGAAAGAAACATCCAGGCGGATCCACTCACTGAGGCTATTCCTCGAACGCAATAGTTTCGCAAACGAGCTTTGTGAGACTGACTAGTAGATGAGTTGTGTGTTCGGTGTCACACGGGCTGTGAGTACGCGACATCGCAATAATTAGCCTTGAGTGCAAGTGGGAGATTGTTGGTGATAGTGCCCTTAGAGTCAATTATTGGATCACAGGCACGTGATTGCAATGATTGAGGAAGGACCTATCCCGGTAGGACAGTCTTACTCGAGATGATAGTATGCTATCTGGTTTATCTTTATCATCGTGTACTGCTTTAGGTGACATGACAGGTCGCTATTACACGTTGATAGAGCACTTAGGATTCTTGCTTGACGGCCAGCAGTATGATGGCGATCATATACGTGGGAGCTGGTAGTCTATAAGCACATCCTTAAAAGGTCCCTAGTCGTGGGAGTTTCGAGACAGGGCATCGATTCTCCAGAGTAGACTAGTGTATACAGTCGAGACCCCGACGAGGGGCGGTGGACGGTCTCACAAGCCACTGGTGTCAGTTGGTTCACCTAAGATGTATACAGGTGCTCATTGGGTTATGAGTACACCGGATAGGACTCGCCGGGAACCTGCTAGTTGGTCTTATACCAGATGTCAGATAGCAGTTCCCTGGTGACATGTATACAGGTTAGTTCATCGGCCTGAGATCGTCATTTGTCTCGTGTGAGTTCCCACTGTGCTTTGATTACTACCCTACCATGGCTCAAAGGAGTCGTGCAAACAGGTTTTAGTTGGGTACAGTCCCGAGCCACATGGAGGCAGTGAGCGGATCTGCAGGGATTCGTCTCTCCCGGTATTGGGGGTGAGGTCGCGCTGTGTCTAGGAGAGCCATTACGCAAAGCCCTCGGCCGAGGCAGGAGATTTACTGGTAGGTATTCCAGTAGTATCTCAGGGCGTTCTGGGCTACGCTCCGACACGACTTGTACCGCTTTTGGGGTTCTGACTTTTACCAACCCCCTAGGCCCGCCATGCGATGCTCATAGACGAACGGACCGGACTGTACGGATATTGTCACTGACAGGCTCCGTAAGGGTGTCAGGATGAGTTCGCTCATCGACATCCCTTTTGGTCAATAGCTGGTGGCCCGTCACGTTTTGGCTTATACCTCTGACGTGCCAGTGGTTAAATCCACACCCATAGTATTGACGAGTCTTTAGAGTCCACCACACATTCAGTTACTCAAGTTTCGGGCGAAACGCTGTAGAGGCCGTATGGAGATATGGCAAGGTTCGATCAGATACGTGCGGTATTGCACGGATCAGGATCGGACAGATATTACTAACCGGCTTTGGTTTAAGCCGGATACTAGTATAGTACAGTGTAGATTTTGTCTCATTGCATTAGTATCCGGTCGGAATACAGATGCGGGTGTGTATGCACAGTATCGGGGTTTTCCTGTAATTTATTACGGGACCAGTTTTCTGGAGTTGCCAGTTTGCATTCCGTTCCGGCCGGTTTTCCTTTGTTCTTTCCCGGCCGGACTTTTCCGATGGAGGGTGTTATTTGCAAGTTTGCAAATAACATATTGTGGAGGGGGTTTCTTGCCTTTGTGACATTATGATAAGATAAGCATCTTTGCTTTTTCATGATGGTTTGCTTTTTGAGATTAGAAAGGATTAGAGTTGATTTGAATTGAATTTGACCTTCTTATCATTCCTTTTGGATATGGTCGCCCCTTCATGTATCCTACACTCACCTTCCTTCTTTGGTTGGTTTTATTCCTCCACCATTTCTCATATAGGAGGGGCCGGCCACATTTTCTAGGAGAGAGAGAGAGGCTACACTTGAGAGAAAAGAATGAGAGAGTTTCATTTTTGAGCTTGTGGCATTTTTGATCTCATCTCATTCTGGGAAAAATGCAAGCACCATTTTTCCTTATCTTGATTCCTCCATCATCTTCAAAGGAAACTAAAACCCCAAATGAGATATAGCATCTATACTACAATCTACAGCAAATCTTGGGCACGTCGACTTGCCAGCTTCGTGCCCGAGTTGCCTCAGTATTGAGGTGGGAGCCCGTAAAAGATGCAGGCGACGTGGTGCCCTTCCGGCGAGGAGGCAACGACATGGAGACAGGACTTTCCGCGGGAGATCGGGACGATGACGAGAAGACCGGAGGACTCGGATCACTTGGTATACTTCTCTTCCCATCTCTTGTTTGCTAGTAGAGGTTAATGGTTAACGATCCGGGTTTCTTTGTCCGCGGTAGCAACAGTTTCCAAGTAAGGAAAATTTTTGATTCCGCATTTTGGCCTCGGTAAGACGGCTGGGGCACTGCCGTGGCGCAACAGATGATAGGTCTTCGATACGCGAGTACATGGCCTTAGTGTAAGTGGGAGATTGTTAGTGTATATACCCTAGAGGCCATTACTGTATCATACTAGCTTGTATATTACTTAATGGAAGCTTGGGATATTCACAGTTGTATATACAATCTTGCTCAAAATGGTAGTATGCTACTTGGTTTGTCTCTACTTCAATATGTGCATGTGTTTCTTTTAGAATATCGCTTATATACATATTAGTAGAGCCCTTAGGATTTTTGCTTGATTACCAGCGTTGTGATGGCAGTCATACTTGTGGGGGCTGGGTAATCTATAAGCACATCCTTATACAGGTCCCTAGTCGTAGGACTATCGAGACAGGGCATCGATACTCCGGAGTAGACTAGCGTATACGCTTCTCATCCCAGCACGGGAGGTGGTCTGTCCCACAGCCATCAGTACGTCGTACTGGAGATAGTATGCGGGTGCTCGTTAGGTTACGAGTACATTGGATAGGACTCGTCGGGAACTGATGGATGGTATTATACCTATCGTCAGTTATCAGTTCCCAGGTGACATGAGTACAGCTTAGTCCGATGACTTGACACTGACACTTCGCCTCGAGTGTGTTCCCACTGTACTTAGATTACTACCCTACCACGGCTCAAAGGAGTCGTGCAAACAGGTAGTAGTTGGGTGCAGTCCCGAAGCACTTGGAGGCAATGACGGTTAGACATGATTCGTCTCTACCGGTATTAGGGGTTGACATCGCGCTGTGTCTAGGAGATCCATTACACGAGTAGTTCCTGGCCAGGGCAAGCGAGATATACTGGTAGGTTTCCAGTGTTATCTAAGGGTGTTTTGGGCTACACTCCAACACGACTTGTACCGCTATTGGTGGACTGACGTTCGCCACCTCCTACGCCCGCCATGCGATGTATCAGACGAACAGACCGGACTGTACGGAGATTGTCACATACAGGCTCAGTAGGAGTTCGGATGGGTTTACCTCATCGGCCTTCTTATCGACATCTACCTGGGGACCGTTACGCACAGCTAGTGCCGCTTGCGGTCTGTGGTTAAACCCACTGCCAGCGTAGTGTCGAGTCTTTAGAGTCCCACACAGAGAGTTTCCCTGCACTGAGCGAAACGTATAGAGGCCGTATGGTTTTACGGCAGGGCTGCGATTACTTGCGTACACTTGTGTGCGTATGTTGTTCGGGCAGGAAACACTAGTGGGCTTTGGTTTAAGCCGGATCCTAGTATTGCACGGATGGATTTGTTTTTGTCTTCAGTGCATTCGCATTCTACGGAATGCGGATGCGGGTGTGCATGCATAGTTTTGAGGAGTGATGAAGGAGGAGGTTCCTCATTAGGGTTTTGGCAGTTGGTTCGGCCAAAACCATTATGTGGCTGGCTCATTAGGGTTTTGGCAATTTGTTCGGTCAAAACCATTATGAGTCGGAGACATTGTTTACTAATCCTATTAGTGATAATTATATGATGGCTAATTACTTTGACCATTTGACCTTTTTTGACCACACTTGACTTTGTTGACCGTTTGACCAAAGTGGACTTTTGACCTTCATGAGAGGTCTAGAGTTTTCTTTGGATTTCTTTTTATTTCTTGAGTTATGAAAATGGTCATGTCATTAGTGCCATCAACTTTATCATGATAGGATTAGTAATGATGATATTTGAGTATTATTGCAACCATGGTTGTTTTTCTCTTGGTTAAGCTTTTCCATTTCTTGATTCTCATTTTCTCTCGTGAAAAGGAAATGAGAAAGAGTTCCATGGTTGCTCCTCCTTCTTCCTCCTCTTGATTCTTCCTTTGATCTCATGTGTTGAGAGAAAAAGGATTCCACTTGACAAAACCATCCCTCTACCACTTCTACACAACCTAGGGCGTCTAGATTAGCGATCTCGTCGCCCTAGTTGCCTCGGCTCGAGGTGGAGCTCGGTGTACAACTCTCGGGTGGATCGTCTTCGACTCAAGAAGGCCGCGGAGGTGCCCAAGGTCCGGATCGACACTTGGAGCTTGGATGGACGAGCGGGACAGCGGAATGAAGACCCTGAAGGACCAGTTTCGTGAGGTATACTTTCTACAGCATAGTAGTTAAAAGCCTCTAGTAGTTTACTAGTTACTAGTTTAGCAAAGATCTGTGCTTTAAGTCCATGTTGCCTTACGCCAAATCATTGTTTTTCGTCGTTTCCGCCTCCCCGTAAGAACCGGGATGAGCAACGTGGACTTACAGTGGTATCAAAGCCTAGCTAAACATAAACTAGTAAGTTAGCAAAGTGTTTAGAATATCGATCGGAAAAAGGTCGCAAAACACGTCCGCAAAACCTCAAGTTTTTGTCGATTTTCATGCTGCTCAAAAAGTGATTTAAAATATATGAAAAATCATCTCAGGGTTTTGTAAAAACACTGCAGAAAAATGATCCAGTGACTCGATCAAACGACCGCGGTTCTGCGGCAATAACATGCTCATTGCCGCGGTTCCGCGGCCGATTTGACTCGGCAGTGAATCTGGTTTTGTGCAGTGTTTTAGTTTGGCTGTTTTGGGATTTTTAATACATGTTTTTTCTACCCAGTTTTTCCAGAGAGCAAATTGACTTTTGGGGTGGTTAAAAATCCGTATTTTGATCGATATTCCGTAGACTTTGGCTAATGGATATTATCTGTGATGTAATATATGTATTGAACGTCTACTAATCGCTATAAGTCGATTAGTGGGGGTTATTCATATCTGTGATCTGTAATATTGATGGTTTGTGTATATGAACTCGGTGGATTGTCGCGGATGAATAGCCGGGAATGGATGTGAGATGAGAGTTTCTTTTTCTTTCATTCATTGTAAAATTTGTAAATTGATGTAATATTATTTGTTTGGCCGCACAACCGGGTCGGGGTTGTAGCCGTCATTGTATAATTTCTTTTTACTGTTTTTGCTCCTAGGATAAACCCAAGGAAGGGTGCACAAACTACCGGGTATCTCGAAGTGCCGAGTGGCCTACCCACGGTGTTGAGGGAGGTTGCTTCGCTTCGGGTACTTGGCGGGTAGTTTGCCGCACCCGTAGGGGTCTAGGGTGGGGTTTGGCTATTCATCGCGACCGTGTAATCCGTTTTTCGTTGCAGGCTCGAACGAATCGCGGATTCCTAGTATATCCAAAGTGTTCATCTGTGATCTGTAATGGCTATCATTGCTATATATCTATATATGATATCTATTTAGGTGTTGCTTATGTTTTGCATCCGCGCTAGTCCAGCCCCCGCTCTGTCGTTAGTTAAGTAACTTAACGGGTGATGACGGGACCCCGTGGCGAATGCGGATGGCATAAGCGTACGCCATATTTTGGTTGTTTTCTGCAATGGTAGGATTAAATGATGGGACGCATTGGAATTAATGCAAGAAAATAAACCAAGTAACATTCGTTGGAACACTTTCAAAACCACTCGGTTCTTTTCAAAAGACATCTTTTAAACGCGGAGCTTGAACCACTCCTTTTAAAAAGCTATCAGGTACTTCGATTATATCAAGTTCACTACGTTCACGGTTTCGCCAAAACCATTCGTAGCCCTCCGTCATTTCAGTTAAATAGTCAGTAGTATTCAAGCTATGTATTTTGACATTCGCCAAGGCATAGTGATGTTAGTGTATATGCCCTAGAGGCCATTACTGTATCATACTAGTTTGTATATTGCTTAATGGATGCTTGGGATATTCACCTTGTATATACAATATTGCTCAAAATAGTAGTATGCTACTTGGTTTGTTTCTACTTCAATGTGTACATGTGTTTATTTTTGTATATCGCCTATACACATTAGTAGAGCCCTTAGGATCTTTGCTTGATTACCAGCGATGTGATGGCCGTCACACTAGTGGGGCTGGGTAATCTATAAGCACATCCTTATGCAGGTCCCTGGTCGCAGGACTATCGAGACATGGCATCGATACTTCGGAGTAGACCAGCGCATGCGCTTCTCATCCCAGTGTGGGAGACGGTCTGTCCCACAGCCGCCAGTACGTCGTACTTGAGATAGTATGCGGGTGCTCGTTAGGTTACGGGTACACTGGACAGGACTCGTCGGGAACTGACTAGTTGGTATTATGCCTATCGTCAGTTATCAGTTCTCAGGTGACATGAGTACAGCTTAGTCCGCTGACTTGACACTGTCACTTCGCCTCGAGTGTGTTCCCACTGTACTTTGATCACTACCCTACCACGGCTCAAAGGAGTCGTGCAAACAGGTGGTGGTTGGGTGCAGTCCCGAAGCACTTGGAGGCAGTGACGGTTAGACAGGATTCGTCTCTCCCGGTATTGGGGGTTGACATCGCGCTGTGTTTAGGAGAGCCATTACACGAATAGTCCCTGGCCAGGGCAAACGAGATATACTGGTAGGCTTCCAGTGTTATCTCGGGGTGTTTTGGGCTTCACTCCGGCACGACTTTTACCGCTATTGGGGGACTGACGTTTACCGCCCCCTAGGTCCGCCATGCGATGTATCAGACGAACAGACCGGACTGTACGGAGAATGTCACACTCAGGCTCAGTAGGAGTTCAGATGGGTTTCGCCTCGTCGGTCTTCTTGTCGGCATTACCTGGGGACCGTTACGCACAGCTAGTGCCGCTTGCGGTCTGTGGTTAAACCCACTGCCAGCGTAGTGTCGAGTCTTTAGAGTCCCACACAGAAAGCTTTTCGCCTTTAGGCAAAAGAGTAGAGGTCGCTTGGTATTGCGACAGGTCGCATGGTTTTGCGACAGCGTTCGGTCACATCCGTGCACTTGTGCACGTACAGTGTCCGGACAGTTTACACTAGCGGGCTTTGGTTTAAGCCAGATCCTAGTGTACCTTTTGGGATTGGATTTATCCAGTTTGCATTCGTGTTCCTCGGAACGCGGATGCGGGTGTGTATGCACAGTTGACAGGGAGGCAGAGGCAGTGCATTCTCATTAGGGTTGTTGACAGTTGACCGTTGACTTTTGACCTTTTGATCAACCCTAATGAGAATATGATATGTGATTAACTATTATATTGATTAAGTATTATAGTGACATGGTTGTTGACTTTTGTTGACTTTGTTGATTTGTTGACTTTTGTTGACTTGTTGACTTTGTTGACCGGTTGACTAGGCTTGACTAGTTGACCATCATGATAACCATAGCCATCATTTCATGGCAAAGACTTTTACTTGCTTGCTCATTTGTGTAAAATGAGTGCATGATATGATATGGTTATGGTTGCTTCAACCATCACATAAGACTTTTTTTGATATGATGAGTTATGATTACTTTGGATTATGAGAGGGTGAGAGACAAAAGACTTGCTCATTCATTCTTGCTCATTCTCTCTCTTGTTCTTGAGCTCTCCATTTTGTTCTCACCCTCTTGCTCTTGCTCCCTCTCTTTAATCTATGGTTCATATCTCTCATGAGTTGCGAATCAAGAGCCATAGATAAAATCCCATTCTATTTCTTCTCTACTCATTCTAGTTCACTAGGTTTAGCAAACCAAGTGAACTAGTTTCTTCAAAGAACGAAGAAGGAGCTAAAGGTTGGAGCTTTCAGGTGGATCTATCTTCGGCGTACGGAGACGACGAGAAGAAGAAGCCAATCGGACCACCATCGGAGTTTGAAGACGAAGGAGTTCAAGACAAGCAAGGTATAACCCCCTAACCGAGTAGCTAGAAACTCAAGTTAGGTTGTTAGATAGATGTTTAACCAAGATCCGGGTTATAGGTCCATGTTACCACCTCCGTAAAAATTGTTCTTTTACCAAATTCCGCATTCCCGAAAGTACCGGGAGAGGTAGCATGGACTTACAGTGGTATCAGAGCCTAGTTAAACTCTATCTAACATGTTAGCAAGTAACTAGAAGATCGATCAACGAAAAAGTCCCGAAATGAACCCCGGAATTTTAAACTTTCTGTCGATTTTAAAAGTGCTGGAAAACTTTTTTGAAAAACACCAAAAATCGACTCAGGCTTTTTTAAAGAAACTGCAAAAATTTGGGCCCATGACTCGATCAAAGCGCCGGGGTTCCGCGGCGGGAGAACGCTCCCGCCGCGGAAACGCGGCCGAGTTGACTCGGTCATGGGTTTTATTTTTTGCAGATTGCTCATTGGGGTATTTTAGGATTTTTGGAATATATATTTTCTGCCCAGATTTTCCAGAACGAAAATTTTATTTTGGGGTCCCGAAAATCCGTATTTTTGATCGAACTTCTAAAAGACCTAAGCTAACGGGTTTTCTGTAATGTGATATTTGTATTGAACGTGTACTAATAGCTATATGTCGATTAGTGGGGGTTATACAAATCTGTGATCTGTAATGTGTTGGAATGTGTATATGAATATGTTGGATTGTCGCGGGTGAATAGCCGGGGGTTGTGAGACGAGAGTTTTCTTTTCTTTCAATTCTTGTAAAATTTGTAAATTGATGTAATAATTATTTATATGGCCGCACAACCGGGTCGGGGTTGTAGCCGCCATTGTATAATTTCTTTTTACTGTTTTTGCTCCTAGGATAGACCCATGGAGGGGGTGCACAAACTACCGGGTATGCCGAAGTGTCGAGTGGCCTACTCATGGAGATGAGGGAGGTTACTACGCTTCGGGTACTTGGCGGGTAGTTTGCCGCACCCGTAGGGGTCTTGGGTGGGGTATTGGCTATTCACCATGACCGTGTAATCTGTCTTTCGTTACAGGCTCGTACGAATTACAGATTCCTAGTATATCAAATGTATTCATCTGTGATCTGAAATGTGTATCATTGCAGTATATCTATATATGATACTATTTAGGCGTTCCTTATGTTTTACAGACGCGCTAGCCCAGCCCCCGCTCTGTCGTTAGTTAAGTAACCTAACGGGTAATGACGGGGCCCAGTGGCGAATGCGAATGGCATAAGCGTACGTCATATTTTGGTTATTTTCTGCAATGGTAGGATTAAATGATGGGACGCATTAAAAGAACTAATGCAAGAATATCACGCATTAAAAGAACTAATGCAAGATAATAAACCAAGTTAAAGTCGTTGGAACACTTTCGAAAAACCACTCGGTTCTTTTCAAAACAAACTTTTAAAATACGGAGTTTGAGCCACACCATTTAAAAGCTATCTCGTTCCATCGACTAAATCAAGTTCACTACGTTCACGGTTTTGCCAAAACCATCCGTAGCCCTCCATCATTTCAGTTAAATATTCGGTAGTATTCAAGCTATGTATTTTGACCTCACGCCAAGGCATAGTCATTGGTAGCTGCCGGATATTTATCTGTTGCATAGATAGAATGCGTTGGTTTGAGACAGTCGTACTGCCATTTTGGCCTACGTCAAAGGTATGTACGGGTGGATTCAAATTAACCTGGATAATGATGGGACGAACTTGACATGTGACTTATGACATTTTGACCTCACGCCAAGGTCATAAGAGCATGGGGCAAAAATCCACATCGGGAGTTTCATAAGTACTGAAACTTGCTAGATTTGCATACCATTTGGAGTGTGATGATTCTGGTAGGATTCCTTCAGTTTCGTCACGCGATGATATTTGGATCCCGATCCTACTGTGAGTATATGCTACTCCTCGGGAAATGTCTCGCTAAACGATCAATGCTATAAACCTAGTAGGTGCCTAGAAAGGTGTTAGCGGGGCTACGCCCCCACGGAAAAGAGGTTCTTTAATTAAGGAACTTCGCGAAAGCGTTGGAAAACCTCCCTCGAAGTACCGACACCAGCCTGGCCGAACGGTTAAGCAAGTATTGTACGGTGGGATTGATCCTGACTAATTCTTCCTTTATGGTTTGAGGAGGGATTCGAGAAACAGTGGGAGCCATCCTGTTTAGACAAATTAAAAACCACTCTAAACTTGCAAGAGCATTATGCTGAGTGTTTCTTCTTCTCTCTCCAAATTGCAGCGACCAATCAACATGACTGGACTTAAGTTACTCCTAGATAAAAACAAACTGACAGGGCCAAACTACAAAGATTGGCACAGGAATGTCAAGATAGCAATCACTTACGACAAGCTGGGGTATCTTCTTACCACCAAAGCTCCCCCTGTCCCTGGTCCCACTTCCAGCGTCGCTGATAAGGAAATCCGCAGGACTTGGGAGATTGATAGCGCGAAGGCCAAGTGCCTCGTACTTGCCTTGATGGACAACGAACATCAGAGGAGGCACGAGAATATGGACCTTGAATCCATATTTCTCCATACAAAAGAACTGTATGGAGAGCAATCACGTATCGCAAGATACGAAGCGTCGAAAAAGTAGTTTTCGGCAAAGATGGCCGTCGGATCATCGGTAGCCGAGCACGTGCTAAAGATGATCGGCTACATTGAGGAGCTCGCGGACCTAGGGACCACATTGGAGACTGAACTCTATACGGATATAGTTCTCCAGTCTCTTCCTTCCACTTACGCCCAGTTTATACTGAACTTCAACTTACAAGAAAATGAGGTTGAACTTTCAGAGCTCCTCAACATGCTGAGGAGCGCAGAGGGCACCCTACAGAAAGGTAGGGATACATCCACTTTGTTTGTAGGAGGATCATCTTCTTCTAGGTCCAAGGCGAAAGCCAAGGGAAAGAAGAAGAAGGCCCCCGCCAAACCAAGGGGAGGTGTTAGTAAGGTGGATACGAAGGGAAAAGGTAAAGCAACAAAGATAGCGGGGAAGCTTGTGGATAAGGAAGAATACTTCTATTGTCATAAGAAAGGACACTGGAAGAATGATTGCAGGGCCTTGAAGGCCAGAACACAGGAATTGAAGCAGGTTGCAGCTTCAGCTTCAGGTGTGTATGTTATTGAAAACTGTCTTTCAATAAACTCTACTTCCTGGGTATTTGATACCGGATCAGGATCTCATATCTGTAATTCTTTGCAGGCGTTGAGAAACCGTACGGTTTTGAAGGCAGGTGACATGACCCTCAGAGTTGCGAACGGAGCTAGCATGGATGCTAAAGCCGTGGGGGACTATCACCTGGACATGTTTTGGTTTTGCGTAATTGCTTTTTTGTACCCAACGCAACTTGTAATATCATCTCTGTATCTTTAGTTTCTAAAGAAGGTTATGAATTTGCGTTTGTAAGTAATGTTGTAAACATTCACCTTAATCAAGTTTTGATTGGGTCAGGTACATTGAGTAATGGTATATACGTGTTAAACCAACCGCAGATTTTTAATGTCCAGAATACACACAAAAGAAAGTCTCCAGAAATAAATTAGACTTTCTTATGGCATTGTAGATTGGGTCACATCAATGAGAGAAGGTTGACAAAGTTACATACAGAAGGGTATTTGAATGCGTTCGAATATCAGTCGTATGCCACTTGTCAATCCTGTCTCAAAGGAAAGATGACAAAGACTCCGTTTACTGGACATGGAGTAAGAGCGAGCGAGCTCTTGGGACTCGTACACAGTGACGTGTGCGGTCCAATGTCTACACATGCCCGAAGCGGACATTCTTACTTCATTACTTTTACGGATGACTTCTCGAGGTACGGTTATGTCTTCTTAATGAAACATAAGTCCGAGGCCTTTGGAAAATTCCAGGAGTATAAGAATGAAGTAGAGAAACAGACCGGCAAAAGTATTAAGATTCTAAGATCGGATCGAGGTAGAGAATACTTAAGTGCCAAGTTCCTGGACTATTTAAAAGAGAACGGAATTCTCTCTCAGCTTACTCCTCCATACACCCCGCAACATAACGGTGTATCGGAGAGACGGAACCGCACCCTATTGGATATGGTGCGGTCCATGATGGGTAACGCTGAGTTACCGCGATCATTCTGGGGGTATGCGCTAGAATCAGCTGCGTACCTTTTGAACCGAGTTCCGACTAAGACTGTGCCTTCCACACCAAATGAAATGTGGAGTGGGAAGAAACCCTATCTTCAATATCTGAAGATCTGGGGATGTCCGGCTTTTGTCAAAAAGCAGCATGCGGACAAGCTCGAGGCACGTTCAGTACTGTGCAAGTTTGTGGGATACCCAAAGAACACCAGGGGGTATCTTTTCTACTACGCAGAGGAACAAAAGTCCTTGTTTCTCGTAATGCCCACTTTCTAGAACACCAGTTCTTAGAAAAGGAAATTAGTGGGAGCGCAGTAGAACTGGAAGAAATTCCAGAACCACAGACTATTACTGAAAGGTTAGTGGAACCAGAGGGTTCAACAGAACAGGACATTCCTACGCCGCTCCGCAGGAGTAGAAGGCAGTCTCATCCGCCCGAGAGATACTGCGGTTTTCTCATAGACGGGGATAGAGAGGATTGCATCATAGATTATGATGAGCCTACTAGCTTCCAGCAGGCCGTTCAGAGCGTTGACTCAGTGAAATGGCTGGATGCAATGCGGACCGAAATGGAGTCCATATACACCAACAAGGTATGGACGTTGGACATTGCTCCAGACGGGGTAAAACCCGTAGGATGCAAGTGGATCTTCAAAAGGAAGATTGGTGTAGATGGACAGGTTGAGACCTATAAAGCTAGGCTGGTAGCAAAGGACGAAACCTTTTCTCCAGTAGCCATGCTGAAATCCATTCGGATCCTTCTTGCCATTGCTGCCTTCCACGATTATGAGATTTGGCAGATGGACGTAAAGACAGCTTTTCTAAATGGAAATTTAGAGGAGTGTGTCTATATGGACCAGCCAGAGGGTTTCATTCAGAGTGGGAGCAGCGGAAAGGTGTGCAAGTTGCTTAAGTCCATCTATGGACTAAAGCAGGCATCGCGGAGTTGGAACATCTGCTTTGATGAGACGGTCAAAGAATTTGGCTTTATCAAAAATCCAGATGAACCATACATCTATAGTAGATTTGTAGAGAGAACTGTAGTATTCCTCGTTTTATACGTGGATGACATTCTCTTAATAGGAAATGACATTCCTATGCTACAATCTGTCAAGGGGTTCTTGTCACACAGGTTCTCCATGAAAGACCTGGGTGATGCCTCGTACATTCTGGGTATCCGGATCTACCGTGACAGATCCAAGAGGATATTAGGACTTTCACAGTCCAGGTACATCGACACCATACTGAAGAGATTCAGTATGGAAGATTCCAAGCGCGGTAACCTACCGGCTTGTCACGGGATCACCCTCTCTAAAGAGATGTCTCCCAAGACTGATTTGGAGAGGGATCACATGACTATTATACCCTACGCTTCTGCGGTAGGCTCTATAATGTATGCGATGTTGTGTACCAGACCGGATGTAGCTTATGCACTGAGTGTGGTAAGCCGGTATCAGTCAAACCCTGGGGAGAAACACTGGATAGCGGTAAAGAACATTCTCAAGTACCTGAGAAGGACTAAGGAGATGTTCTTGGTGTATGGAGGAAAGGACCTCCAGATCGAGGCCTTTGCTGACTCCAGCTTCCAAAGTGACAAGGATGATTCCAAGTCCATGTCGGGTTTTGTCTTCACCCTCAATGGAGGGGCGGTGTGTTGGAAGAGCTCCAAACAGGAAACCGTTGCAGACTCGACGATGGAAGCGGAATACATCGCTGCATCTGATGCCGCAAAAGAAGCTGTCTGGATGAGGAAGTTCTTGAAAGAACTTCAGGTGGTTCCGTCCATTGTTGATCCAATACCTCTGTATTGCGACAACAACGGGGCTATTGCTTTAGCGAAGGAACCCAGGTCCCATCAGAGATCCAGGCACATCTTGAGGCGGTATCACCTGATCAGGGAGATCGTGGATCGCCAGGAGATCGAGGTTCGGAGAGTCGCTTCAGAAGACAACACTGCAGATCCATTCACCAAGGCCTTGCCCCAGACTCAGTTCGAGCGGCTGATCGAGATGATAGGTCTTCGATACGCCAGTACATGGCCTTAGTGCAAGTGGGAGATTGTTAGTGTATATGCCCTAGAGGCCATTACTGTATCATACTAGTTTGTATATTACTTAATGGATGCTTGGGATATTCACCTTGTATATACAATCTTGCTCAAAATAGTAGTATGCTACTTGGTTTGTTTCTACTTCAATGTGTACATGTGTTTATTTTTGTATATCGCCTATACACATTAGTAGATCCCTTAGGATCTTTGCTTGATTACCAGCGATGTGATGGCCGTCACACTAGTGGGGCTGGGTAATCTATAAGCACATCCTTATGCAGGTCCCTGGTCGCAGGACTATCGAGACAGGGCATCGATACTCCGGAGTAGACCAGCGCATGCGCTTCTCATCCCAGTGTGGGAGACGGTCTGTCCCACAGCCGTCAGTACGTCGTACTTGAGATAGTATGCGGGTGCTCGTTAGGTTACGGGTACACTGGACATGACTCGTCGGGAACTGACTAGTTGGTATTATGCCTATCGTCAGTTATCAGTTCCCAGGTGACATGAGTACAGCTTAGTCCGCTGACTTGACACTGTCACTTCGCCTCGAGTGTGTTCCCACTGTACTTTGATCACTACCCTACCACGGCTCAAAGGAGTCATGCAAACAGGTGGTGGTTGGGTGCAGTCCCGAAGCACTTGGAGGCAGTGACGGTTAGACAGGATTCGTCTCTCCCGGTATTGGGGGTTGACATCGCGCTGTGTCTAGGAGAGCCATTACACGAGTAGTCCCTGGCCAGGGCAAACGAGATATACTGTTAGGCTTCCAGTGTTATCTCAGGGTGTTTTGGGCTTCACTCCGGCACGACTTGTACCTCTATTAGGGGGCTGACGTTTACCGCCCCCTAGGCCCGCCATGCGATGTATCAGACGAACAGACCGGACTGTACGGAGAATCTCACACTCAGGCTCAGTAGGAGTTCAGATGGGTTTCGCCTCGTCGGTCTTCTTGTCGGCATTACCTGGGGACCGTTACGCACAGCTAGTGCCGCTTGCGGTCTGTGGTTAAACCCACTGCCAGCGTAGTGTCGAGTCTTTAGAGTCCCACACAGAAAGCTTTTCGCCTTTAGGCAAAAGAGTAGAGGTCGCATGGTATTGCGACAGGTCGCATGGTTTTGCGACAGCGTTCGGTCACATCCGTGCACTTGGGCACGTACAGTGTCCGGACAGTTTACACTAGCGGGCTTTGGTTTAAGCCAGATCCTAGTGTACCTTTTGGGATTGGATTTATCCAGTTTGCATTCGTGTTCCTCGGAACGCGGATGCGGGTGTGTATGCACAGTTGACAGGGAGGCAGAGGCAGTGGATTCTCATTAGGGTTGTTGACAGTTGACCGTTGACTTTTGACCGTTTGATCAACCCTAATGAGAATATGATATGTGATTAACTATTATATTGATTAAGTATTATAGTGACATGGTTGTTGACTTTGTTGACTTGTTAACTTTTGTTGACTTGTTGACTTTGTTGATCGGTTGACTAGGCTTGACTAGTTGACCATCATGATAACCATAGCCATCATTTCATGGCAAAGACTTTTACTTGCTTGCTCATTTGTGTAAAATGAGTGCATGATATGATATGGTTATGGTTGCTTCAACCATCACATAAGACTTTTTTTGATATGATGAGTTATGATTACTTTGGATTATGAGAGGGTGAGAGACAAAAGACTTGCTCATTCTTTCTTGCTCATTCTTGAGCTCTCCATTTTGCTCTCACCCGCTTGCTCTTGCTCCATCTCTTTAATCTATGGTTCATATCTCTCATGAGTTGAGAATCAAGAACCATAGATAAAATCCCATTCTATTTCTTCTCTACTCATTCTAGTTCACTAGGTTTAGCAAACCAAGTGAACTAGTTTCTTCAAAGAATGAAGAAGGAGCTAAAGGTTGGAGCTTTCAGGTGGATCTATCTTCGGCGTACGGAGACGACGAGAAGAAGAAGCCAATCGGACCACCATCGGTGTTTGAAGACGAAGGAGTTCAAGACAAGCAAGGTATAACCCCCTAACCGAGTAGCTAGAAACTCAAGTTAGGTTGTTAGATAGATGTTTAACCAAGATCCGGGTTATAGGTCCATGTTACCACCTCCGTAAAAATTGTTTTTTTACCAAATTCCGCATTCCCGAAAGTACCGGGAGAGGTAGCATGGACTTACAAGTGATTGGTAGCTGCTGAATATTTATCTGTAGCATAGATAGACGCGTTGGTTTGGGACAGTCGTACTACTATTTTGGCCTTCGTCAAGGGTATGTACGGGTGGGTTCAAATTAACCTGGACAATGACGGGTAGAACTTAACATGTGACTTATGATATGTTGGCCTTCGTCAAGGTCATAAGAGCATGGGGCAAAAATCCACATCGGGAGTTTCAAATGAACTGAAACTTGCTAGCGCTGCATACCATTTGGAGTGTGATGATTCTAGTAGGATTCCTTCAGTTTTGTCACGCAATGATATTTGGATCCCGATCCTACTGTGAGTATATACTACTGCTCCGGAACTTTCTCACTTAACGATCAATGCTATAAACCAAGTAGGTGTCTAGAAAGGTGTTAGCGGGGCTACGCCCACCGGGAAAAGAGGTTATTTAATTAAGGAACTTCGCGAAAGCGTTGGAAAACCTCCCTCGAAGTACCAACACCAGCCTAGCTGAACGGTTAAGCAAGTATTGTACGGTGAGATTGATCCCGACTAATTCTTTCTTTATGGATCAGCCGGAGGGATTCATTCAGAGTGGGAGCAGCGGTAAAGTGTGCAATTTGCTCAAGTCCATCTATGGACTGAAGCAGGCATCGCGGAGTTGGAACATCTGTTTTGATGATACTGTCAAAGAATTCGACTTTATCAAAAACCCAGATGAACCATGCATTTACAGTAAGATTGCATGGAGAACTGTAGTATGCCTCGTCTTGTACGTGGATGACATTCTCCTAATAGGAAATGATATTCCTATGCTACAGTCAGTCAAAGGATTCTTGTCGCAGAGGTTCTCCATGAAGGACCTGGGCGATGCCTACTACATTCTGGGGATCCAGATCTATCGTGATAGATCAAAGAGGATGTTGGGACTTTCACAGTCAAGGTACATTGACACCATACTGAAAAGATTCAGTTTGGATGATTCCAAGCGCGGTAATTTACCGGCTTTTCACGGGATCACCCTCTCCAAAGAGATGTCTCCCAAGACTGATTTGGAAAGGGATCGCATGTCTATTATACCCTACGCTTCTGCAGTATGCTCTATAATGTATGCGATGTAATGTACCAGACCAGATGTAGCATACGCATTGAGCGTTGTAAGCCAGTATCATTCGAACCCAGGGGAGAAAAACTGGATAGCGGTAAAGAACATTCTCAAGTACCTGAGAAGGACTAAGGAGATATTCTTGGTGTATGGCGGAAAAGACCTCCAACTCGAGGCCTTTGCTGACTCCAGCTTCCAGAGTGATAAGGATGACTCCAAGTCCATGTCGGGTTATGTCTTTACCCTCAATGGAGGGGCGGTTTGTTGGAAGAGTTCCAAGCAGGAGACCGTTGCAGACTCAACTATGGAAGCAGAGTACATAGCGGCTTGCGATGCCGCAAAGGAAGCTGTCTGGATGAAGAAGTTCCTCACGGAGCTTCAGATGGTTCCTACCATTGTTGATCCAATACCGCTGTATTGCGACAACAACGGCGCTATAGCCTTAGCGAAGGAACCCAGGTCCCATCAGAAGTCCAGGCACATTTTGAGGCAGTACCACCTGATCAGGGAGATCGTAGATCGCCGGGAGATCGAGGTGAAGAGAGTAAATACGGAGAATAACACTACAGATCCACTCACGAAGGCCCTACCCAGACTCAGTTCGAGTGGCTGATCGAGATGATAGGTCTTCGATACGCCAGTACATGGCCTTAGTATAAGTGGGGGATTGTTAGTGTTTATGCCCTAGAGGCCATTACTGTATCATACTAGCTTTTATATTAATTAATGGAAGCTTGGGATATTCACAGTTGTATATACAATCTTGCTCAAAATGGTAGTATGCTACTTGGTTTGTCTCTACTTCAATATGTGCATGTGTTTCTTTTAGCATATCGCTTATATACATATTAGTAGAGCCCTTAGGATCTTTGCTTGATTACCAGCGTTGTGATGGCAGTCATACTTGTGGGGACTGGGTAATCTATAAGCACATCCTTATACAGGTCCCTAGTCGTAGGACTATCGAGACAAGGCATTGATACTCCAGAGTAGACTAGCGTATACGCTTCTCATCCCAGCACGGGAGGTGGTCTGTCCTACAGCCATCAGTACGTGGTACTGGAGATAGTATGCGGGTGCTCGTTAGGTTACGAGTACACTGGACAGGACTCGTCGGGAACTGATGGATGGTATTATACCTATCATCAGTTATCAGTTCCCAGGTGACATGAGTACAGCTTAGTCCGATGACTTGACACTGACACTTCGCCTCGAGTGTGTTCCCACTGTACTTAGATTACTACCCTTCCACGGCTCAAAGGAGTCGTGCAAACAGGTAGTAGTTGGGTGCAGTCCCGAAGCACTTGGATGCAGTGACGGTTAGACAGGATTCGTCTCTCCCGGTATTGGGGGTTGACATCGTGCTGTGTCTAGGAGATCCATTACACGAGTAGTCCCTGGCCAGGGCAAGCGAGATATACTGGTAGGTTTCCAGTGTTATCTCAGGGTGTTTTGGGCTACACTCCGACACGACTTGTACCGCTATTAGGGGACTGACGTTCGCCACCCCCTAGGCCCGCCATGCGATTTATCAGACGAACAGACCGGACTGTACGGAGATTGTCACATACAGGCTCAGTAGGAGTTCGGATGGGTTTACCTCATCGGCCTTCTTATCGACATCTACCTGGGGACCGTTACGCACAGCTAGTGCCGCTTGCGGTCTGTGGTTAAACCCACTGCCAGCGTAGTGTCGAGTCTTTAGAGTCCCACACAGAGAGTTTCCCTGCACTGAGCGAAACGTGTAGAGGCCGTATGGTTTTACGGCAGGGCTGCGATCACTTGCGTACACTTGTGTGCGTATTTTGTTCGGGCAGGCAATACTAGTGGGCTTTGGTTTAAGCCGGATCCTAGTATTACACGGATGGATTTATTTTTGTCTTCAGTGCATTCGCATTCTACGGAATGCGGATGCGGGTGTGTATGCACTGTTTTGAGGAGTGATGAAGGAGGAGGTGCCTCATTAGGGTTTTGGCAGTTGGTTCGGCCAAAACCATTATGTGGCTGGCTCATTAGGGTTTTGGAAATTTGTTCAGTCAAAACCATTATGAGTCGGAGACATTGTTTACTAATCCTATTAGTGATAATTATATGATGGCTAATTACTTTGACCATTTGACCTTCTTTGACCACACTTGACTTTGTTGACCGTTTGACCAAAGTGGACTTTTGACCTTCATGAGAGGTCTAGAGTTTTCATTGGATTTCTTTTTATTTCTTGAGTTATGAAAATGGTCATGTCATTAGTGCCATCAACTTTATCATGATAGGATTAGTAATGATGATATTTGATAATTATTGCAACCATGGTTGTTTTTCTCTTGGTTAAGCTTTTTCATTTCTTGATTCTCATTCTCTCTCTTGAAAAGGAAATGAGAAAGAGTTCCATGGTTGCTCCTCCTTCTTCCTCCTCTTGATTCTTCTTTTGATCTCATGTGTTGAGAGAAAAAGGATTCCACTTGACAAAACCATCCCTCTACCACTTTTACATAACCTAGGGCTTCTAGATTAGCGATCTCGTCGCCCTAGTTGCCTTGGCTCGAGGTGGAGCTCAGTGTACAACTTTCGGGTGGATCGTCTTCGACTCAAGAAGGCCGCGGAGGTGCCCAAGGTCCAGATCGACACTTGGAGCTTGGATGGACGAGCAGGACAGTGGAATGAAGACCCGAAGGACCGGTTTCGTGAGGTATACTTTCTACAGCATAGTAGTTAAAAGCCTCTAGTAGTTTACTAGTTACTAGTTTAGCAAAGATCCGTGCTTTAAGTCCATGTTGCCTTGCGCCAAATCATTGTTTTTCGTCGTTTCCGCCTCCCCGTAAGAACCGGGATGAGCAACGTGGACTTACAAGTTTAGCCCAAAATTTCTTGTGATGTTAATTTTTCTTAGGGGCTAATTCGGATTATTTCGTAGTCATAATATTAACATTGTTTTTGGTAACTTGGACGGCGTTTAAAAGTTCGAGCGAACATCAATCACCCCCTCATTGCTCTCGCTGGAAATTTTCCAAGTGTTGGAATTTTCCAAGTTAAAGATATTTGAAAGTTCATGCAAGTAATCCTATTAGAGGAACGTAACCCTAACTCGATTCTATGACCATGGAACCGCGGCCGAACCTTAGGGTTTGTCGTAGTCCTGTAGCGCCATAGGTGAGGCAAGGGTTAAACCTTCTACGGTTGGTCCATAGACACTATGGCACGTTTTTGGGTAGTTTATCTTTGCTCAAATGTTGAGCTCTCGGGGTAATTTATGGGTGTTTGTTGATTCGATCGAAACGTTTAAACATTGTCTAGATATTTGTGAATGTGATACAATAATTAGAATCTACACTAATTAGTTTTATGAAAAGTAATTAGTTGCGTATAATTCTAATATTTTGGCCTTGATAGAATCGGGAATCTTGTTGAAATACCCGACTTCTTTTGAAAAGATGTTTTCATAATTGAGGCCTAAATACAAGATTTGCATCGTTAGGCATGAAATCCAGAATATGTGATATTCCGGGTTTATGATGTTTAAAGGCAGTGTTGATTCCAATTGTTGTAGTTTTTCACTTTCTTTTCTGCGACCGTAAGTGTAGTTTGTGGTGTATCGCCGGTTTCGTTGCTATACATCAACGACAATTGGGGTACGCATACTTACTTACGTTGATGATATGTGATATTATGTGTTGCTGAGATATGATGTACATGATCATCGTGAATGAATGGCTGGGTGTTTTATGTGAGATGAGAGTTTTTCTTTTCATTCATGTAAAATTAATTGTATGTAATATTCTTTTATTGGGGCACTTCCGGGTTGAGGATGATGTCACCATTGTTGTATATTATTTACTTTTTCGCATTAGGATAGACCCAAGGAGGGGAGCACAAGTGACCGGGTTCTAGGGTTCAGTGGGAGGCCATCTCGAGGAGTCGAGACTGGGTCTCCTAAACTCTTGAATTTGTAGGGTCACTTGCCGCTCTCGTAGGGGTCTAGGGGTGTGGGATTTTCTATTCATCGCGACCATGGAATCCGTATTTTCTATTGTTGGCTAAATACAAAATATGGACCTCCTAGTATATCCTGTATTTTCATATATGTGCTTTTGCTGTTGATATTCTGTGATGTGATCACTTTATGTGTTGAGACGAATGATGTATTATATATATGATATATAATAAACGTTGCTTATGTTTTGCATCCGCGCTAGTCCCGCCCTGCTATGCTGTTACTTAAGTAACCTACATAACGGGACATTGTGGCGAATGCGGATGGCATAAGCGTACGTTCTATTTTCGTTTCTTTTCTGTAATGGCTTAAGGACTTAAATTATGGGACTACATTAATGAGATTAATGTAAACAAAAAGGAACCTAAAAAGATGTTGTAGAATCAGATTTGAAACCTACTCGACTTTTTATGAAAAAGCAAGTTTTCAAATTGCGGAGCTTAAGCCACTCCTTTTAAAACCATTGGATTCTACAACGATATCAAGTTCAAAGCGTTAAAGGTTTTCTTAAAAAATATTCGCAGCCTTCCATCATTTTAGGAAGTAGAGTACTTAGTATTCGTGCTGCGTATTTTGACTGTAGTTAAGCCGTAGTGTACGGTAGATAAGTGATGTCTTCCTACACCGCATATGATGCGATTAGTTAGGACATTCATATGATTATGTTGACTATAGTTAAGGGTCACATGGGTGGGTCAAGTTAATCACGAAATGACGGGAAGAACATGACTAGTACTTATGATATGTTGACTATAGTTAATGTCATGAGTGCTAGGGGTAAAAACCATATCGGGAGTTTCAAGAGTTGAAATTTGCAATGAGATTGCATACCATCTATGTGATAGTAGGATCCCGATCCCATGTTCACACCATAATATTTTATTTTTATATTCCCCATTCTTATTATTTTTACAAATAAACAGGTGCTTTTGACGCATGTCTGCTACATATTACAGGTTACAGGTTCTTGGAGCGAAAACAGTGAAAAAGACAAAAGACGACACAAAAAAAGGACTTTGACCAACAAATAAAAGGATCTTAATCAAGCCTACACAAAAGATCAGTACAAGGCAACGCAAGGTCCAAGATTAAAAAGCAAACGGTTAAAAGTCCACTGCAATTGTTCACTGGAGATCTGGAAGAAATAGAGAAGCCAAATTGAATAAAGATCCAAAGAAATAAAAAGCCCAAGAAGCCCAGAATCAGTTCCAAAATTTCCAGACATAGAATTTTACCAAAGCTTGAAGTCTACTTTGACTAGGTCTTCCTAAGGATATTTTGGTAAATGTAGACGTGCGAATCAATTGTAACCTAGGGTTTCCTATCCTCTATAAATAGGAACTCTAAATCATTATAAAGGCTATGCCTCCCTTCATTAATAAATTTCAGCATTCTTTTGGAGAGCATCATTTTTTTGTAAGTTCTTTATTTTCTGCCCTAGGTAAATTTTCTATTCTTGCCCTAGATAAATTTAATTCCTTGCCATAGTTAATCTTTTATTCTCTGCCCTAGATAAATGTATTTTAATTCCTTAATGAGTGAGTAGTCTCCTCGCTTGTTAGGGTTAGATCTTGGGAAGATTTGAGAGACGAAGATCTCTCATCTCCTTTCTTGCCCATCATATATTTTCATAGGACTCTATGCATACATGCACATACCGCTCCCTACGGCACCCTATCCCACGAGGTAGCGGTGATACCGTAGTATAAAGGCCCGGTTGTGATGGTTTTCCATGGAGGTTAGGGTAAGGATTTCTAAAGGAAGGACAAGAACCTAGAGGAAGAAACATCTTCCCAAATGGTTCTAATCCCTTTTATTAATAATTACCATAACACCTAATTAGATCTTCATATGGGTATAGAAAGCGGTGAGATTTACTGACTTTCGAAACTTAACCTAGACCTAACCCTAGCAAGATTTAGATATAGATTAATTTAGCTTTTAGATTTAATAATCAATCCGACCACAATCGGAATTAACTCGTTTGAGCGACTAGGAAATTCACAACATCCCTGTGGACCGACCTGTACTCACCGGCTAGCTATATGCGACGCCGTTCTTGATTGCGGTAATAGATAGTTTTTGAGATCAATCAAATGGCTCTGTTGCCGGGGATGGCGTGTTATTTCCTTTTTGCAATTTCGGGTTAATCTAAATTAAAAAAACCATAAAACTGAAAAATCAAAAAATATAAAAATTTATCATCTTTGTATTTTGTGAAGGGTATTTTTTGTTTGAATTTTTGCAGGATCTACAATCGAGACGGATCTAGAAAAATCCAGAGTTCGAAACAGAAAAAGATACATCAGAACAGAAAGAGGTTGGAAAATCAGAACAGCACAATTTTTTTGGAGACCTGAAGCCTCCGTACCGCCGCCATTCCGCCGCGCAAGCGCGCTCCCGCCGCTGAACCGCCACGTCATGCTGACGTCATCGCGCGAAAATATCACTGTTTGTTTCCTTTTTCCCCCTCTACAACCTAAAATATATCTTTTGTCAAATCTCCTCCAGAATTCTTTGCGCTTTAAAAAATCTTCCCATCCAAATAACAAATCTTGTGCAGAATTCTTTGCGCCGCGCATAAAATAAAAAAAAGATTTAATTGCAATTGATTTACTGTTTTGCATATCTTTAAAACTGACTTTAAGGGGCTTTTGAGCAATTCAAATTGGGTGGGGATTTCATCACCCTTATCAGGACCCCAGAAATCACATAAGGCATATGCATTGACCATCTATTAATTAAAAAATACTAGACTCAGCCCTAAGGACTTCGAGCTCAATAAGACAGAGGACTAGTTATAGGCATCGACCGTTTATCCTAACCTGACTTTGCGGTGTCTAGGCAAGTGTGTCTAAGGTAAGTGGTTACTTAATTAGGACCGCTACTTATAGCGGGGAGCCTCTCACTTACCTGGCACTTACCTGGCCGCAATTGGCGGTGAAGAGGCGGTTTGAGGTCCTATTTCTAGCCCTTTGGAACAGTTAGGAGTTGTCTAGCTGACCTAGGTGACCCTAGATCTAGGCCTGATTGTGCATTTCTGGTTTATTGCATTTGTGTCTAAGCCCTTCATCGAAAATTTTTGCAAAACAAATAAAAAATAAGAGGAAAATTTTTATAAAAAGACTTGCAACTTTTGTCGCTAAGAAATCCATGCACTCCAATCTTCTTTCTTTTCTCATTCTTCTATCATGGGTACCCCACATCACAAATCTCTTGCCGAACTTTGGTATCCCGAACCTAACTTTGCTTCGTACGTCAATTGTTTCGGTCGATTTAAAGCAGATCCCTCCGTGCCCAAAATTTCTTTGAAAGATCAAATAGAAGCGTCTAGGAGAAACTGTTTGACTTTACAACCCATGTTGTGTCAACCATGTCAACCTTCACCACCTTCATACGTTGATACCACTTTTTCGAGTACTGTTGTAACTCCTAAGACGATGTCTATTGCTGAGCACATTGCACAATCTCGTAGCCGATCTTTCACCCCTCTCCCCTCATCTAGTTCTAGAAATCAACAAGTTCATTCACCTTTTTATCCACATGTTGACCCTACTCCTGTCCAACCATCCAATTCCTACCAGTCCTACCCGATTTTCTCACCTTCACTAGACCCTGTTTCTACACAACCTTTTGGGAGTTTCACGTATCCAAACAATTTCGAATATTTTACCGAAACCCCTTCACCACCCATGTCTAGTTTGGAACAATCGTTGCAAGCTTATATTTTAGCAACAAACAAAATGGTTAGGAATGTGGAAGCGTCTGTGGCCGCCCTTATGCAACATAGTGAACCGGTAGCTAGTTTCCAACTAGCTCCAAATATTCCAATGTATGAGGAGGCGGTTGGACAGAGTGAGAATTTGAGAGGATTTCCAAATCAAACCTACCCATATCCAATTCCAGCCCACAACTCCGGTTTTCCATCGATTGTCCAAAATAGTTCACCAGTTGAAAATAAAAACGAGTTGTTTGAATTTGTAGTTCTTGATTTGCCAGATTGTGAAGAACCCCTTTCGAGTGAAACCACACTTAATCCTTTCGATCTTTACACCTCCACTCTAGAACCTAAATCGATAAGTATCCATGCTTTTGATGAGGTGTCAGAAAAAATTGATTTTCACTTGATTGAGGATATAGACGCCGGGAATATTTCGGAAGATGAACCCGTCGATTTAATTGAAATTTTATGTCCAATTCATCATCCCGAGTCATTAAATGTTTCTCCCGAACTTCATACGCGTGTTGATTTTGATGATATTGGCATGGATAAGCAAATTTTTGAGGAAAATATTGAGGAGAAGTATGAGGAAAATATTGAGGAGAATTATGAGGATAGTGTTGAGGATAATATTGAAGTTGAACCATTTTCGTTTAATGTGTCGAATTTTCCAATACACCCTCCTGAATCCTTAACTGATACCCTTCCTCACTCACTTCCTTCCGCCCTTCCTATCGTTCCGACTGTGCAAGAGACCGTTACGCTTTCATCTCCAATACCTAGTTCGACGTACCCATGTTTGCTCACGACTCTTGAGGGATTTAATCTCATTTTTTCGCGGGTTGATAGATTAGCACAATCGCTTTTTACACATCGGTCATTACAAATTGTGCTAATTTATACGCTCCATCCCCACCATCAAATTCGTATTCCCACTTTCTTTGGTTCTTCTAATCTTCCTTTAATGATATTGAGTGTTGATGAATCACAATCCGACATTTTGAGTTCGATAATTTTCAATTGGACCTTCGAGGAAAGTTTCGAAGATATTTTCGCCGACGAACTCGCATTCTTAAATAATACGGATTTTGTGATTAATCAACCTCCACTCGAAGAAGTAGAACCCCTACCATTTCTTCTTCCCCTCCGCCATTCTCCTCCACCGAGACCATATTACCTCTTTCTTTCCAAACGGTCTCGTGTGCTTCTCATTTCTTTTCTTTCCACTTCATTCTTTCACCAACTCGACCATTACGACGATAAGATTTTTGAATGGTTGGTGATAACCTTTGTCTTGTGTAAGGCCAAGCTTAAGTTTGGGGGGAACCTTGTTGTATATATGTAGATATTTTTTTTTCTTTTTCTATAAAAAATAAAAAAAAATTCAAAACATTAATAAAATATTAAAAAAATTATAAATAAATAAACAGGGGAGTTCCGAAAATTTTAACCCTCTTGGTGCAGCATGACAGTGAGGACACTGTCAAGTTTAAGTTTGGGTGTATGCTCGGTACGTCTTCTTCCTTCGCATTCATTTGTATATTTTTGTATTTGCATATTTATTTGAAAACCCATAAAAATTGAAAATTTTCAAAAAATTATAAAAATTATTGTATTCAATTTTGGCTAATTGACTTGAGTTTGACAGATAGGTTAACTAGGTAGAAACAGCTAGATCTTTGAAGTAGTAAATTAAAAACCCTAAAGATAACCTTCCTTAAAGTTTAGCGGTAGAAAGTATATGTCTTTGTAGTTTATTTAGAAATAGGCAAATTTTGAGTTAACTTTTTGGGCTAAGTCGAAACAAAGGAAAAGTATTGATATTTTTATTAGAGTATGAGTTTGAAAAATAATTCCTAGCTTAAGTCTAGATTCTGAAAATGTATACCCTACAATTTGCACAATCACGCACCTTGAAACTTGGAATAGTAGAGGAGACCTTGAAATGCTCTTGTCTGAAGTCCTTAGTACGAAGAAAATGAAATAAAAAATACAAGTGTGAATAAAGAATAAAAAAAATGAACACTGGTTTTTGTGATTACTTAAGGCTGCAAAAAATAGAAAAATATTTAGCGAGGGTGCTTCATCACCTAGTGCCTTAGACCAACTGGTTTGGGAGTTATTGCTAAAAAGCCTTGGGTGTTACAAGACTAGGAAGTACGCTTTAAAGTGCAAACGCATTTTGAAATCGGTCGTTGGTACCTCAAGAAGTATTAACGGTCGCATGAAGGATGTGTAAGCAAAATTCAATTAAAAATTCACCTACTAATAAGTAATTTGGACAACGGACAAGGGTATGATTGCTTGATTTGAATTTCCAAGTGAAGGGGTGATTTATACACACACGTGGGGATATGTGATTGGAGTTTAGATGAGAGAAAGGAGTGAAGAATAGAACTTGTATCTTTAGTAGAGTTGATAAAAATTTCTAAGTGAAGATGGAACCCTAGAAGGAAAACCTAAGAGATCCCGAAAGCTAAGTAAGTCTACAGAACATATATAATCTTAAGTTAGATGATGAGGAAGTGTGAAGAATATGGGTGGATAATTTACGGGTCGAAGATAATAGAATTCCTTGTTAGAAAACCTAATTGGAGAATTAAATTTAATGTGCCGAATTGATAGAATTTTGTGGGTAGTATCCGCTGAAAACCCTCAGGAGACAACACTCCTCCTACTAGGGACACCTAGAGGTTTAACGGCTTGTTGCACGAGCTCAGTGCAATCGCGATTCCCTGCGAAAGTGAGGTTAGGTTTTTTGTCGAGAATAAAAATAAGTTTGCTCGAGGACGAGCAAAAGATAAGTTTGGGGGTATTTGTTCACACCATAATATTGTATTATTATATTCCCCATTCTTACTCTTTTTACAAATAAACAGGTGCTTTTGACGCATGTCTGCTAGATATTACAGGTTATAGGTTCTTGGAGCGAAAACAGTGGAAAAGACAAAAGACGACACAAAAAAGGGACTTTGACCAACAAATAAAAGGATCTTAATCAAGCCTACACAAAAGATCAGTACAAGGCAACGCAAGGTCCAAGATTAAAAAGCAAACGGTTAAAAGTCCACTGCAATTGTTCACTGGAGATCTGGAAGAAATAGAGAAGAAAAATTGAATAAAGATCCAATGAAATAAAAAGCCCAAGAAGCCCAGAATCAGTTCCAAAATTTCCAGACATAGAATTTTACCAAAGCTTGAAGTCTACTTTGACTAGGTATTCCTAAGTATATTTTGGTAAATGTAGACGTGCGAATCAATTGTAACCTAGGGTTTCCTATCCTCTATAAATAGGAATTCTAAATCATTGTCTAGGCTATGCCTCCCTTCATTAATAAATTTCAGCATTCTTTTGGAGAGCATCATTTTTTTGTAAGTTCTTTATTTTCTGCCCTAGGTAAATTTTCTATTCTTGCCCTAGATAAATTTAATTCCTTGCCCTAGTTAATCTTTTATTCTCTACCCTAGATAAATGTATTTTAATTCCCTAATGAGTGAGTAGTCTCCTCGCTTGTTTGGGTTTGATCTGGGGAAGGTTTGAGAGACGAAGATCTCTCATCCCCTTGCTTGCCCATCATATATTTTCATAGGACTCTATGCATACATGCACATACCGCTCCCTACGGCACCTTATCCCACGTGGTAGCGGTGATACCGTAGTATAAAGGCCCGGTTGTGATGGTTTTCCATAGAGGCTAGGGTAAGGATTTCTAAAGGAAGGACAAGAACCTAGAGGAAGAAACATCTTTCCAAATGGTTCTAATCCCTTTTATTAATAATTACCATAACACCTAATTAGATCTTCATATGGGTATAGAAAGCGGTGAGATTTATTGACTTTCCAAACTTAACCTAGACCTAACCCTAGCAAGATTTAGATATAGATTAATTTAGTTTTTAGATTTAATAATCAATCCGACCACAATCGGAATTAACTCGTTTGAGCGACTAGGAAATTCACAACATCCCTGTGGACCGACCCGTACTCACCGGCTAGCTACATGCGACGCCGTTCTTGATTGCGGTAATAGATAGTTTTTGAGATCAATTATCCCACTGTAAGCAAAAGTTGCTCCCGAGAGAGTTTTGCACTTTACAATTAACTAACTCATTAGGTGTCTAGAAAGGTGTCAACGGGGCTACGCCTCTGGGAAAATGAGGTTTATTTTAATTAGGTCCGTGCGAAAGCACGGGGAACCTCCCTCAGAAGTACCGGCGCTGGCCTAGCTGAACGATTAGCGAAGTTGTAGAATGTAATTAATCTTGGCTAAATTTTCTTTTTAAGGTTTGAAGGAAAATTTGATAATAGCAGCGGGAGACATCGATTAGATAAGATAAATAACCAATCTGATCTTTGCAAGAGCTTTCGCTGAGTGTATTCTTTTGTCTCTCTTAATGCAGATAACCATGATTGAACTTAAGCTACTATTAGAGAAAAATAATCTTACCGGGCCGAACTATAAAGACTGGTTGAGGAACATTAACATTGCTCTCAAATATGATAAAGTATCATATGTCCTTACTGCCTCAACCCCGCCCAGCCCAGGCACCGAATCTTCTGTTGCGGATAAAGAGATCTGCAAAACATGGGATATAGACTGTGCTACTTCCAAATGCCTCGCGCTTTCATCGATGGACAATACACATCAAAAGCAGCATGAGCAGATGGATGTTCAATCCATCTTTCTCCATACAAAAAAGTTGTATGGGGAGCAGTCTCGTATCTTACGATACGAAGCGTCTCGAATGCTGTTTCAGATGCGGATGTCTCCTGGCACACCAGTAGGTGATCACATTTTGAAGATGATAGCTCTAATTGAAGAGCTTGAGGGCCTCGGATGGACAATGGACAACGAGCAATATACTGATATTGTTCTACAGTCTCTTCCTTCTGCCTTTGCTCCATTCATAGTGAACTTCAACATGCATAACATGGAGAAGCCACTACCCGAACTTCTAAATATGTTGAGAAATGCGGAGAGCACGCATAAAGCGAAGTCCCCCTCTATGATTTTGGACAATCTTCGTCTTCCGTCCCAAAAGCCAAGGCCAAGGGAAAGAATAAGAAGAAATCCACCAAACCGAGAGGTGGAATCAAGAAGGCACAAGGGAGAGACAAATCCAAGGTTGACAAGTCGGGAAAACGAGAATGTTTCTATTGCAAGAAGACGGGGCATTGGAAGCGGAATTGTGCTGTGTATATTGCCGATCTCAACAAGAAGAACCATGGTGATGCTTCTGCTTCAGGTGTGTTTGTGACTGAAAACTGTTTTTCTATAAACTCTGCTTCCTGGGTATTGGGTACCGGTTCGGGTTCTCATATCTGCAATTCTATGCAGGGCTTGAGAAATAGTAGAGTTTTGAAGATCGGTGATCACACTCTCCGAGTTGGAAATGGTTCCAATGTACATGCAGTTTTAGTGGGAGAGTATCCCCTAGGGTTGCCATCGGGTTGTATATTGGTTTTGAACCCATGTTATTTTGTACCTAGCATGCTTTGTAATATAATATACGTTTCTTTGTTGGACAATGAAGGATATCATTTTGTATTGCAGTATAATAAATAACGGGATATACGTCCTAAATCAACACACAGTTTTCAACATACAACACACAAATAAAAGAAAATTTTCAGATATAAATGAAACTTTTCTTTGGCATTGTATACTTGGTCATATTAATAAAACAAGACTAAACAAGCTTCATAAAGATGGATATTTAAATCCTTTTGAGTATAAATCTTATGCGACTTGTCAGTATTGTATCAAAGGGAAAATGACCAAAACTCCATTTACTGGACACGGAGAAAGAGCTAGAGAGCTCTTGGGCCTCATACATAGTGATGTATGTTGGCCAATGTCTACACATGCGAGAGGCGGTTTTTCTTACTTCATAACTTTTACTGATAATTTCTCGAGATTCAGTCATGTGTTTTTATTAAAGCATAAGTCTGAAGCTTTCAAGAAATTCAAGGAGTACAAACTTGAAGTAGAAAAACAAACTGGAATGAGCATCAAAATACTTCGATCAGATCGAGGTGGAGAATATCTTTGTCAGAGTTTTCAAACTTCCTAAAAGAGAATGGGATTCTCTCTCAGCTCACTCCCCCTTACACACCACATCATAACGGTGTGTCAGAGTGGCGGAATCGTATCCTATTAGATATGGTACGATCCATGATGAGTGATGTTGAGTTGCCTCTCTCCTTTTGGGGGCATCCATTGGAGACTGCAGCTTTTCTGTTGAACAAAGTTCCAACCAAGACCGTGTCTACCACCCCATATGAGATATGATATGGGAAGAGACCATCTCTTAAACGAGTTAAGATTTGGGATTGTCTGGCTTTTGTTAAAAAGCAGAATCCAGACAAACTCGAGACACAATCAGTCAAGTGTATATTTGTGGGATATCCGAAACATTTGTTTAGGTATCTTTTCTACCACAAGGAGGAACAAAAGGTGTTTGTTTCTCAGTATTCCATATTTTTTGAAAATGAGATTTTTCCAAATGATACTGATGGCAATGTGGTAGATCTAGAAGTGGTTCTAGAGACACAAGTTACAAATGACGACTTGGTTGAACCTGAAGTTGCAACAGAACCTTATGAACCTCAGCCACTCCGTAGATCAGGTAGGACTTCTCGCCCACCGGAGAGATACTATTGTTTTCTCGTAGTTGATGACGGAGAAGATTGCATCATGGATGATGATGACCCTACCAGTTTTCATCAAGCTATCACGAGTGGTGACTCTATGAAGTGGCTGGATGCCATGAGATCCGAAATGGAGTCTATGTACACCAACAAAGTATGGACTTTGGATGTTGTACCCTCTGGGGTAAAACCCGTAGGGTGCAAATGGATCTTTAAGAGAAAGATCGGTGTAGATGGACAGGTGGAGACCTATAAGGCAAGGCTTGTAGTGAAGGGATTTCGGCAAAGACCAGGACCGGACTATGACGAAACCTTTTTTCCTGTAGCCATGCTTAAATCCATTCGGATCCTACTTTCTATTGCCGCTCACTACGACTATGAAATCTGGAAGATGGATGTTAAAACTGCTTTTCTAAATGGTGATTTAGAAGAATGCGTTTATATGGATCAGCCAGATGGCTTCATTGATAGTGGGAGCAGCGGAAAAGTATGTAGGTTGCTTAAATCCATTTATGGATTAAAGCAGGCATCACGGAGTTGGAACATCTGTTTTGATGATGTTATCAAAGAGTTTGATTTCGTCAAAAATCCATATGAACCTTGTGTTTATAAGAAGATTGTAGGAAGTTGTAACATTTCAGAAAATATAAAATATTATTTTTGGAATTTAATATTAAAATAATATATTTTCCGAAAACTGCCTGATTTGCGAAATTGGGGTTTTCGAAAAAAGGTATAAATATATACCAATAATTGTGAAATAAATAGAAATTAAAATGATTTATTCATTTAAAAATATATTTGAAGGATTTGGCATTTTTAAAATTTATTATATGCAATTTTGATAAAAACCCGATTAGTGCATTGCTAATCGCGATTAAGCCAAATCTGTATTTCTACAATTTTTCGTGGTCAGTGCACCATGTCATGTTATGTGGTGATTACATGTTGTGTTCTCGTGTTATTTTGGGTATTTTGTGACTTTGTTTGTTAATAAAAAGAAAAGGGTAAGAAGAGAAAGGGTAACAGGGTAATATTGAGAGACAGTGGGTGGAAATAAGAGAGGAGAGAGAGAGGCTGCCTCCTTTTATCCTCCCCCATCATTTTCTTCTGCTTCTTCTTCCTCTCTTCCCTCCACCTTCACCCCATGATATCACCTCAAATCTTTGATCAAAACCCTAATTCCCTTTAACAAAAATTAATCCCCTCAATACCCTATACACATTGGACCAAGAAAAGTGAGATTTCGACAACCTTGAGGAGCTAGGGTTTTTCTTGGGTTGCACAGGTGAGGTAATTTCATCACCCTTAGCATATTATTTCATTCACTTTACCTTCCATGCAAGTTTATAGGTGAAATGGTGATGTTTCGTGAACCTTGGGAAACCCTAGTAAACGGTTTGAATGTTTGTTTGAAAAATTGGCGATGTTGTGGCAGTTAACTAGACTTGGGGGCTGTTTACTGACCTGGACCAGAGATTAGAAAACCCAAAACACGGATTTAGAAACCCCTACATCGGATAAATGTGTGAATTGTGAGGGTATTTTGGAATCTGGAGCAACCCGGGGATACTAGAAATAATTTTGCAATTACTAGGAGTCGTGCAGGAACCTAGGAAGCTACCACCAAGACCTGAGCCCCAACCCCTGCACCTGGGCCACAGATTTATTCAATCTAGCCGTAATTTTCGGCTAGGGTAGGTTAGAATTGATCCGTATTTGTTCTGGGGTCCCTTTAGATGTAAATTAGGCCCTACATATATGCAGAATTGACCAATTTTGCTTAGGGTAAAATCTGGGACCATTTCCATGAGTTGATGCATTGTTTTACGACTTCCTTTTGACTTAATTTTTGTATTTAGTTTTTTCTTTCCGTCGTGTGGCGTTTGGACGTCCACGACCAGGGTTTTTGGTCTTGTTTTGCACGAAAAGCTATAGGTTTTGACCTATGAGCGAAACGTGTAGCATTTTGGTTTTCCGCCTTGTTGTTAATACGCATTGCGATGGTTTATTATTGTAGGTACCTTTGTGTGGATCCCGAGGCGATGGAGCATGGCGTCGTCGACTTTGGCAAGCAAGAAGCAATGTGAGTGGATCTATATCCACGGGGGAAGTCGGGTGGATGGCGTATAGCACCCCCGCAAAGTTTTGATGGAAAACTGATTTACAGAATATGGTTAGGAAACCTAGATTAGGAAACTAGGGTTAGAATGAGGTAGCTATGAAACCATATTAGAAACTAGAGGATAGTTAGAAGTGATATGTTACTACTATCATAGGATGACGTTTAGCGATATTGCTGTTTAGGGTACTATAGGACTAGATAGTCGATGTAGATGCGTCATCCGAACCTCACCTTTTTCTAAACCTAAGAATCGTATGTATCTTTTAAATATATATACCTTGAGGGATGTTACGGATTTTCAAATGATATCTTTTCCTTAAAAACACCATAACCCCTATTTTCAAAACTACGATTCGCTTCTTTAAAAATCTGATTGTATGGTTTGGGTGTGTATGTTAGATTAGATATTCATACTTATAGTAGAGATAGAATGTTTATGTAAACCAGACATGATGATATTATGACATGATGATATGGTGATATGATGGTATACGGATGCGAGTCGATGGAGATGATTTATACCCTGCCGGTCCCCTGATATGAGATTATTGCGTATGTGACCTGGGACGTAGGTGTGTGTGTATATATATATATATAATATTTTGAATCATGAATGTTAGGCCGTATGTGATATTAGGTCGTACCCTCATTTGTTGTATAGGATGATAGGATCCCTATTAGCTTAATGCCGTTGTACGATGATTTTCCTTGCGTGATAAGTTTGACTTGTTGATTGATCCTTACCCTTGACTAGAGGTTGTCGTACGATGGATTATACCGTACGCGTTGATGTTTTGGCTGGATGTCGATTGATAGATTCACCGACTCGATCATGTTAGATACGTATACCCGTCAGCATTTGCATATGTTTTACCTTATGCTGCCTTCATGTTATTCGCATTGCATCTCTTATACCTGTGATAGTACACCTGCACCATTATCGATGATGCGTATGTTACACGTACATAGATTGTAGGCTCACACACTTCATCATCGATAATTGCTATGTCACTACACAGTAGGATTGCTGCATCATGATATGACTCTTCGCATAACATGCTTACGTATACATTGCTATATCCATACTTGCGCATATATACATTGTATATCCATATTGGTGCACACATACGTTGGTACATCTACACTTGCGCATATTCATATTGCACCTATATAGATAACTGGTTTTATTGTAAAATTGGGAACCGCATGTTATATTTTAAAAACTGGAATCATTTTAAAAGAGCGGTTTTTCCCTTAATTTGTCATATCACTATTTCATGTTGCATGATACACGATATGCTTAAATTTCTATTATACGTCGCATGCATCATGCTCTATGACTTTACGCATTGAGATATGCTGTTTTCATGAGATTTCTGGATTTGAGAACTGTGGACATTTAAAAGAGATTGTGCGTTGTTTTAAAAACCCGGTTTCTCCTGATATGATATTTCAGTGTGTCCACGATGTTTTTTCTCGGTTCTGAGAGCGACATGTGAAACCCGAATAGAGGAGGCAGATGAGGCCGGTTGCGGGTACATGGTGGACTCGGTATGGTACCCCGGGGCAAGAAAGGGATGCTGTGTATACAGACGATGAGCCTGGCAGAGGGAATACTACCTACCGGTGATAGTATTTTGGCTCGGCGGATATCCGGAGGATACCGACCGGAGTCGAGAGATGATATGGGCCGATCCGGACTGACGGAGCCCGATATATGAGGATTTACGTGCCGATGCTGGGCACGGTTTTCATGATGTTTTTGAGTGTCGATGCCAGGCACTCAGGTTCCATGATTTTGATGTGTCGGGAGGGACACCGTTGATATATATCCTCATACTTTCATGCACACTCCTTTATGATATTTACGTGCATACAGACATTGATTTTGGGTGGACGAGATCCACATGCATACATACCTTGATTATGGTTGGACGAGATCCATATACAAGCATTGGTTATTACCGTTGGATGTTATCCACATGCATATAGGTATTGACTACCTTGTTGGCACATACAGACCCGGTCACCCTAGATATCATAGTATTACCATTATGATATAGTTGACCTAGGAGTCGTTGTTTATTCGGTTTTTATCTGTTGATATTTTTCTACTCACGAGTTGGCAACTCACCCCCGTTGTGCCACAGTTCTTGCAGGTTGACCGCTTGGATCAGTAGAGGCTTCGCTGGCACACGGTTGCATTCGGGTGTTTTGCATTGGTAGGTGGGACATTTGTATCGTACCCACTCTTGTATCTATATTTCATATTGTATCTAGTTATCTCTATCAATCAAAACTAGTAAATTGTATATGTAATGAGACTTAGTGGGATTGTGGTTGCGAGGCTTAGAGCGAAGGGTTTTCCTCTACTTGTGATTTATATGTCTTACTTTTCTTTATCTTTTGTGGTGAACTTCACCGTTTGGCGTCGTATACTTATTTATATTGTCTTGCGTGGTTGTGATCCTCCGTATGGCGAAGAGCTAGCTCCCGCTTAGGGATGCCATTATCATTATTATGTATTTGTGGTTTTGGATCAAAATATACAAATGAGGTGCTTCCAAAATTTTTAAAAGACGAAACATGTATTCAAACTACTAAATTTCACTTGCATCATTCATGTTCCTTTTCTACGCATTAAGAAAACTTGATTTCATTATACCTTTATTTCAAACTTCACCACCTTTATTTTTCTTAAAAGGTTTAGATTTCTGGGTTTCAGCTTACTTGAATTCTGTTACGCCTTTAGACGTTGCGTGATTCAAGTGCTGGTCACGAGCTAATATTTCGGGTCATGACAAAGTTGGTATTAGAGCGCTAGGTTTAACCTTTGTTCGAGTCTACGTTTGACTATTCGGAGTCTAGGGCGGGTATGTATTTCGGAACCTAGGCTTGACCTTACGGAACTTAGACTTGAACGGGGAGGGGGGGTATTAGACCCGAACTTTCGTTTCATAGGCTGACCCTGATTGATGGAGTAGGTAGCCTGAGTAGAGTGACGTACCGTACGTATGTTCCCCGGCATATTTACGATACGATACTCCACTTAAGAAACCTTAGGATGTACATATTTTTGAGACCAGTGATTCTCTTCGTATCCATGATTATACATCCATTTGAGATCCTTGATTCTATTCATTTCCATGATCATACTTTCGTTGATGTTGTTCCTTCTTATGATCATGTATCCATTCTGGATCTGTCGTTTCCTTTCATGCCGTTGATCTGCTTTCTTCGATACTCGATTGAGGTTCCTGTCACCATGGTTTGAGAATAGTTTAAGCTGCTGCTACTGTTGCAGTCAGGGCGAGCTTGTTTGGTACGAGGGCTGACCATTGTGTTTTCTGGTGACATGGGAACGTCTCGATGTAGTGTAGTGTTGTGACCTCCTGTTGAGGCGAGTGTTTGGTTTTACACCGGATGATCGGGCCATTGTCAGTGCTACCAGTTGTGAGAGGACTGTTGATATACAACATACCTTAGAGATTTTGATGTCGCCTACCGTGCAGAAAGGTGACCCAGCTGTTGCTGAGATGATGGGATGTCGCTTCCAGATCGCCGGAGCTTCCAGGAAGAAATGTGACAGAGGATAGCTAGTCTATCCCGAGTTGAGAGACGAAGGTGATTCGTCTGATTAACGCGCCGACGCAGGCCCAGTTGAGTTGATGATTTCCAGTCTGGAGAGAATCTTACTCAGACCTAGAGCAGACCGATCCATAGATGTCCGCCGATTTATCGCCTTTCCTGGAGGATTGAGGCATTGTTTAGCATGCGGCCGAAGGGTATTCGCATGTCGGCTAGGCGAAGTTAAAAGGTTTGAACGAGTGTCGGAAACCCATTTTTCCCAAGTTTAAGGTGTTCAGAGGAACATGCAGGTAATTCTGTAGACCCTCTAGAAGAATGAAACCCTAACTTGACATGATGACAATGGAAACGCTTTGAACCTTAGGGTTTGTAGCAGTTTAGCGGTGCCATCATTGAGGCTTGGGTTTGCCCTTCTACGGTTGGTCCAGAGGTGTTGTGGTAAGTACCAGATATTTTTAGACTGCGCTCAGGTGTTGAGCCTTCGGGAAATTTTGGGACCTAGATGACTCGATCGAAAAGTTTGACGTCGTCCGGATACCATGTGATAAGAGATCAGCAAGATGACCAGCTTTGGATGGAGGACCTCACCCAGATTCGTTGTTAGTTGGTTGAGGACGGACGAGTGTTGAGCATTCCTCCGATGGTTGGGACGAGTTTCCGAGAACGTGCTCGGCCAGACATCTTCTACAGAGTGATGATGATACCGAGTTCATGACTTTGAGTCCGTGCGAGAGACTTTGGATTGACCGTGGCCGAGAACAGTTGGAGTGCGCAGATAGCAGGGTGTGACATCATAGTGGACGATGATATAGACGAGTGGAAACAGAGGTTCAGGCGAGATGCTGACGAGCTGTTGCTACCCCCCATCGAGATCAGAGACCTGATATGCTTACAGAGGCATTAGGATACAACCAGTTTCCGAGGAAATGTGTGCGGAACACGCAGATGTCCATAAAATGAGAGAGGATTATGTAAGAGTACCAGCCTCCATACAGTTCGGCATAGGAAACATCGGAAGAGACCCTGAGCAGGATTCCTTCCAGGACACTGCTGCAATGAGATTTGCACCCAGGATCAGATGTGTCACGTGTATTCAGAGGACCAGAGGCCGACGCCAGTAACGTCCTGCTTTACGAGTGGTCGTGATGATTGACCGAGAGATGACCAGAGAAGTGCTACAGCGGAATCGTTCCCGTTAGCACACCTGACTGGGTCGATGAGCCGATAGATTGCGAGATTGGTAAATCCACAGAGAAGATAAGGACCCAGAGACCGAGGATGCCAGACGGTGAGCATGAGGCAAGCGGATGTTCTTGTTCTGCCGCTTTTTAGGCGCACCGATTTATTTTTTCGACATTGTAGGAGGTGTACCTCGATGTTCTTTGTTGCGATTTGCGTTATGATCCGAGTATCACGCTTATATCGCTTGGATTTGAGTTTTGATGACGAGTTTCCTGATATTGATTTCGTGCACCATGGCTGCACTTACTGGGTATTTGCATGTTTGCGCATAGTTTCGCACCTGATATATATATTTTATACACCATTGTGTTGATTTGTGATTTGTGCATATCTATTGCATTTGATGTCGATTTTGTACCTTCGTATCAGGTGTTTATGATTTCGTGGATTTCATACGGATGATTTGATTTTTGCACTCGGTATAGCTTATATGTGCTTGTAGTGCATTGATATGTGTTTTGTGCACGCAGTTGCACACGATTTTGATTTATACACCTTGGTGTACTCGGTGTTGCTTTTTATGCATTTGAGTTATTGATTGTATTTCGTGCATTTGATGTACCAGATGTTGTTTTCGTGCACAATAGGTGCACCAGATATTGTTGTTATGCACACCGTTGCAGTGGACAGATGCATTTGTGCACACCCGTTGCACATTAGTTTTGTTTTGTGCGTATTGTGGCACCTGTATTTGGAATTGATTTCCATACGCACCAGACGCATGTGATTATTGAATACGCCTTTTGAGGCTGATTTTGCTTTTGAGCACTTGTTTTCATGTTGAGCACTATATTGTGTAGTAGCCAAACAGGACTGATCTGAGGACAGTACCTAAGTACTCTGCATGCATTAATAGATTACCAAAATGGTTTTTCAAGAGGAGCTATAGTCTCGCTATTTCCTACGTGTCCGCGAGCGATACAAACGTTTTTAAAGGAAAACCTTTTGGGATATTTTGAAAACGACGGAACGTGTATTTAAGAAAACATATATAGACATATATTATTATTTAAAATGAGCGTTCGTCAGTTATGCCGTGAGTTACGCATTCCCGCGGCGATTTAGAAAAGATTTTCCATGTATTTTATTCAGATTTTGAAAGTTTTCCAAAAAAAAGCGTACTATACACGTATTATAGTATTTGACTTGTGTATATATTGAATTTCAGTATTGGATTTCGAGATCCGTATCTCTATTGTAACTCCGAGGATTTTGAAAACTTGATTTCATTATACCTTTATTTCAAACTTCACCTCCTTTATTTTTCTTAAAAGGTTTAGATTTCTGGGTTTCAGCTTACTTGAATTCCATTACGCCTTTAGACGTTGCGTGATTCAAGTGCTGGTCATGAGCTAATATTTCGGGTCGTGACAGAAGTACTGTCACATTCCTCATATTGTACGTGGATGATATTCTTCTGATCGGAAACGATGTTCCTATGCAACAATCGGTCAAACTGTTCTTATCACAGAGGTTCTCCATGAAGGACTTGGGTGATGCCTCAAACATATTGGGCATGAAGATCTATAGGGATAGTTCTTAAAGGTTGTTGGGATTGTCCCAAACCAGGTACATTAACACCATCCTAAAGAGGTTTAGTATGGAAGACTCCAAGCGGGGTGCCTTACCCGCTAGTCATGGAGTCACTCTCTCCAAGGACTTTTGCCCAAAGACTGATGAAGAGAGAGCTCGCATGAGCATTATACCTTACGCTTCTGCTGTAGGTGTAAGGCTACGGCAGCGCCCCAGCCGTCAATCCGAGGCCAAATGCAGAACATAAAATTTTCAAACTGGCTCTATCGTAATCCTAAAACCCGGATCATTCCATTAACCGTAAACTAGTAAACTGTAAAAGAGTTTAGAGAGATTATACCGATCGATCCGTGTCTTTCAGTCTTCAATCTCTGCGCCAAGCTCCTGGCTGCTACGCCGACGAAGTTCGCTCTCCGATCTCGCTCGTCGAAATGGCTCCACATCGAGGATTCTTTATACGGGCTCCCGCTTCAAACCGAAGCAACCCGGACATGAAGTTTGCCAGCCGACATGTCCAAGATGAAGTAGAGATGGTGTGTGAATACTTTGTCTCAAAGCACCCAACTAATTGGGTGGAGGTAAATGAAGTTGCCATGTGAAATGTGAGCAAATATGAGGCTAAAGAATTTATCTTGTGGAAAATTGGGGCTCGACCAAAACAACAGAGAGGGTAAAATGGGGCTCGACCAATGAAAGAAAAAAATGGGCTATCTGGAAATCTTCTGTTGATGAAGTGTGTGAAGAAGAAATTAATGCCCCCAGGAAAATCAATCCTTTCACCAATGAATGCACAGCACACTCAAAACCCTCACCAAAATATCCACTGCCACCTCCCTAAAAAATATCACAACCAAGACAAACCCCAATCAATGCAAGAAAAAATATCTTACACACTCCAATACACCTCACCAAAACAAAAGCCCAAGCCCAATAAAAACTCCCAGCTTCGAAAATGAACATCCAAGGAAAAAATACCATGCTCACATTTCACACTATTAAATAAACATTAAAACTTAATGTTTAATAACAAAACAAGAAATAGTAACTTCAAAAGTAAACTTATAACGAATTACAAGAATACCCCTCATCCGTATATACATACCTGCATCCGTATTCTGAATGAATACGAATGCAACGAGACGAAAATATTCCAACAATCTAATACTAGGATCCGTCTTAAACCAAAGCCCACTAGTATGATCCGTCCGATCATGATCCGTGCACGAGTGCACGTATATGATCGAACCCTGCTATAAAACCATACGGCCTCTACAACGTTTCGCCCGAACTTGGGAAAACTTTCTGTGGGGGACTCTAAAGACTCGTCAATACGCTGGCAGTGGGTTTAACCACAAGCACGTCAGTGGTACTAACTGTACGTAATGGCTGCCAAGTTATTGAGCAAAAGGGAGGCCGATGAGCGAACTCATTTTGAAATCCTACTGAGCCTGTCAGTGACAATATCCGTACAGTTCGGTCCGTTTGTCTATGAGTATCGCATATCGGGCCTAGGGGGCTGGTAAACGTCAGACCCCCAATAGCGGTATAAGTCGTGTCAGAGTGTAGCCCAGAACACCCTGAGAAACTACTGGAATACCTACCAGTAAATCTCACTTACCCTTGCCAGGGATTTCGTATAATGGCTGTCCTAAACACAGCGCGATCTCACCCATAATACCGGGAGAGACGAATCCCCCGCCGATCCGCTCACTGCCTCCATATGGCTCGGGACTGTACACAATTAAAACCTGTTTGCACGACTCTTTTGAGCCGTGGTAGGGTAGTAATCAAAGCACAGTAGGAACTCACACGAGACAAATAACAATCTCAAGTCGATAGACTAACCTGTACACATGTCACCAGAGAACTGCTATCTGACAATAGGTACAATACCAACTAGCATGTTCCTGGCGAGTCCGTCGGGTGTACTCATAACCCAATGAGCACCTGTATACGTCTTAGGTGAAACAACTGACACCAATGGCTTGTGACACCAGCCACAGCCCCTCGTCGGGGTCTCGATCCGTATACATAGTCTACTCTCGGATTATTGATGCCTAGTCTCGAAACTCCCATGACTAGGGACACTTTATGGATGTGCTTATAGACCCCAGCTCCCACGTATATGATCGCCATCATACCGCTGGCAGTCAAGCAAGAATCCTATGGGCTCTATCAACGTGTAATAGTGATCTGTAATGTCACCTGAAGCATGTACACGATGATAAAGACAAACCAGATTGCGTTCTATCATCTCGAGTAAGACTGTTCTAACGGTATAGGTCCTCCCTCAATCATTGCAATCATGTGCATGGGATCCAATAATTGACTTTGAGGGCACTATATCCAACAATCTCCCACTTGCACTTAAGGCTAATTATTGCGATGTCGCATACTCACAGCCCGTGTGATACCGAACATCTAACTCCTCTACTAATCAGTTTCACAAAGCTCGTTTGTAAAACTATTGTGTTCGAGAAATAGCCTCAGTGTGTGGATCCGCCCTGATGTTTCTTTCTATGTCTCTCTTAATCTCAAGTTCGCGGAGAAAGCCGTCTCCCGAAATGAGCAATACCTCTGTTAGAATATTTCTGGATATCTGATGGGACCTAGTTCACAAGTGAACACCAAATCCAACAAACTTCTTAGACTGTATCGTTAACTGAATTTAATCAGTATCCAGCGCCATACCTTCCTCGGTATCCGCCTGGACCACCTGTCCAAACTACTGCCCCTCAAAAGAAGGAAAACTATAACTCTGACAGTCACTCTGTCATCCAGGTCACCTTGGAAGCCTTGAATGATAATTGTCTCCCGAAGGAGGCTGCCGTTATCAAATCCCTAGAACATCCACTTATGTTCTAACACTTCTTCCGAACGTTTCTCCAGGATTAGATTAATATCAACTTATTACAGCTAGTGCAAAAATAACATTTTGTGTGTTACTTGACATCTCATGATTGACTCAATTGCCTAAGCAAGTGATCTGTCAATCATGCACATCTCTCTCCCCTTTAGTCTGTAAGCCACCTGTAGAGAGGGTGACTCCATCACCTGCAGGTACACCACTATGCCAGGAGTCATCCATTCTAAAACACCTTTAGAATACTGTCTAAGTACCCAGATTGGGACACTTCCCAAATCTAGATCTAAAACCATAGATCTAGGAACCGGAATGTCTGATGTTATATCCATATCCTATGTGGAGAAACCACTGTGTGACAACCACAGTATAACCGATCGTAGTATAGGAATTTCACTTCCTACTATGTGTATGTCATCCAAATACCAGGACATCACACCCTACTACCTTCTTAACAGATCCATCTCCTATTCTGATGAAGTCAAAGCCTTTGACTGTCACATCAAAAAATAGATAATCTATCTCCGCTATATCTGCTTTAGAGTATAAATAGACATAAGCTACTTGTCCACTATGCTTCCGCTGCTCCCACTGACCACAACAACCCTCTGGCAGAGTCATATACACGTGCACTTCTAAAGCTAGTTTTGAACGACGCTATGCTCATCCTCTTGCCAGGTCTCATAGTCTGGAACAACAGTAGTGTCAACTCTAGGTAAACAAGAACCTCCCTGCCACCGTCTTTGAGGATACCGATGTACCTCTCGGGCGCCTGAGGTTACCCATCATATCTGCGGAGTAGCTAATGGAATGTCAAACCTGATTGAATCTTTATGTCCTATTAAATTTTCAGTAATCGTTTGCGGTTCTGGAATCACTTCCAGTTCTACCATACTCCCACTACTATTTTCTGAAAAAGTCCATTTTACTAAAACTGTGGCGAGTTAAGAACAATATCACTACTGATCTTCCAGATGGTAGAAATTTAACCCTCATCATACCCCGGGTTAACCCACAAACTGCCATTACGAAAACGTGCCTTGAGTTATCCAGAGTCTGGTTTTAAGCATAAGCCAGACAACTCCAAATACCTTAACATCGTTAAGATATGATCCATTCTATATACAATATAGAAACAGAGGCACTGATTTAATTGGAACCAGATTCAAATCTAGCAGCTGTCTCCAGTGCATGTCAACTAAATTGATAGAGGCCGATCAACATTACTCAACTTAGGAGTGCATCCAGATATGAGTAACGTGAAAGAGAAGCAAGTTCTCAAAACCATTACTATCAACTGAATACCCAACACAAGTATCTACATCTTCAAACTGTTGGATATAGTGCCCTCAGAGTCAATTATTGGATTACATGCATGTGATTGCAATGATTGAGGGAGGACCTATACCGGTAGGACAGTCTTACTCAAGATGATAATATGCTATCTGGTTTATCTTTATCATCGTGTACTGCTTTAGGTGACCTTACAGGTCGCTATTGCACGCTGATAGAGCACTTAGGATTCTTTCTTGACGACCAGCAGTATGATGGCGATAATATACGTGGGAGCTGGGGTCTATAAGCACATCCTTAAAAGGTCCCTAGTCGTGGGAGTTTCGAGACCGGGCATCGATACTCCATTGGTAGACTAGTGTATACAGTCGAGACCACGACGAGGGGCGGTGGCCGGTCTCACAAACCGCTGGTGTCAGGTTGTTCACCTAAGATGTATACAGGTGCTCATTGGGTTATGAGTACACTGGACAGGACTCGCCGGGAACATGCTAGTTGGTCTTATACCTGACGTCAGATAGCAGTTCCCTGGTGATATGTGTACAGGTTAGTTCATCGACCTGAGATCGTCATTTGTCTCGTGTGAGTTCCCACTGTACTTTGATTACTACCCTACCACGGCTCAAAGGAGTCGTGCAAACAGGTTTTAGTTTGGTACAGTCCCGAGCCACATGGAGGCAGTGAGCGGATCTGCAGGGGTTCGTCTCTCCCGGTATTGGGGGTGAGGTTGCGCTGTGTCTAGGAGAGCCATTACACAAAGCTCTCGGCCGAGGCAGGAGATTTACTTGTAGGTATTCCAGTAGTATCTCAGGGTGTTGTGTGTTACACTACGACACGACTTTTACCGCTTTTGGGGGTCTGACTTTTACCAACCCCTTAGGCCCGCCGTGCCATGCTCATAGATGAACGGACCGGACTGTACGGATATTGTCACTGACTGGCTCAGTCGGGTGTCAGGATGAGTTCGCTCATCGACCTCCCTTTTGGTCAATACTTGGTAGCCCGTTACGTACGGCTAATATCTCTGACGTGCTAGTGGTTAAATCCACAGCCAAAGTATTGACGAGTCTTTAGAGTCCCCCACAGACAGTTTCGCAAGTTTCGGGCGAAACGTTGTAGAGGCCGTATGATATATGGCAGGGTTAGATCTTATATGTGCGGTATCGCACGGATCATGATTGGACGGATCATACTAGTGGGCTTTGGTTTAAGCCGGATCATAGTATTAGATTTGTTGGATTACTTTAGTCTCATCGCATTCGCATTCAGTCGGAATGCGGATGCAGGTATATATATACAGGTGAGGGGTATCCTTGTGATCCGTCATGAGTTACTTTAGATGTTTCCGTATCTTTTTGTTGTGGAAAACATTTGGATTAATGTTTGCTTATGGAAATAATGAGCTAGATTTTCATCATGGCAATTCATTAATGTGACATGGACTTGTGTCATGAGTCATGGTCTCTTTTCTTGCAAAAATGTCACATTAAGGAATTGTTTAATGTGTTGAAATGAGATGGAGAGAGAGAGGGGCTGCCATGGTTATTATTTTTGGCCTAGTATTTTCACCATCTCACTCTCTCACTCTCATTCCAACAACAAAAGAAAAGAAAGAGAAACACCTTCTTCTTCATCTTTCTCCTCTAGCTCTTTACTCCCATCAATGGCATCATCCTTAACCTCCATCCAAGCCATGGATGCAAAGAGACAAAGTGATCACAACATTCTCTACGACAGCTTGGGCACGTCGGCTAGCACACTTCGTGCCCGAGTTGCTTCGGACGAAGCGGGAGCCCGTAAAATGACTTCTCGATGTGGTGCCCTTTCCGACGAGGAGATGAAGACCGGAGTTGCCGCGGGGAGATCGGGATGGTGGCCGAAGACCGAGGGACATGGATTGCTCGGTATAGCTCTCTACCCTTTCTCTTGATTGCTAGTTGTAGGTTAATGGTTACGATCCGGGTTTTTAGGATGCGGTAGTGCCGGTTTAAAATCAAGAAAAATTTTCGTTTTCGCATTTTGGCCTCGGATAGACGGCCGGGGCGCTACCGTAGTCCTACATAGTATCAGAGCCATGCCATTAACCTAGTCTAACTTGCTCTAACGTGTTTACAAGTTCGCGAACGGATTTTCCAAAAACCGCGTTTCCATGTCATGTTTCTGTCGAATTTTTCCAGTGCTCTAAAAATTATTTGGTACATTGTAAAAATACGTGCAGGGTTTTTTATGCATTCTGTGAAAATTTGGTTGGCTGAAGTTACTGTTGCGCGGCGGATCAGCGGCCAAAACCACGTTTTGGCCGCAGATCCACCGCCGAATTGTGGCCTTACTGCACCAAATTTCTACAGTAGGTTTCTGACATGGAAATAGGGTTTCTGGTATATTCTTTTTGGGCCCAGATTTCTTTGAGTGCTACAGTTGTGCTTGGGGCCCACATCGGCAAATTTTGTCGATCTGAAATTTTAAACATGTTAGTTCACAGTATTTACATTATATCTGCGACCATGAATGCCATTTGATCGGTAAATCCTGTCTAACCGCTATAGCGATTTTAGACGGATTTGCGAATGTGACATTCACGTTGATGTTCTGTGTTGTGCTGTGATGTTGCGGATTTGTCGTGGTGGATAGCCTGGATGCAATGTTAGTACAGTTTGGTTATATATGTACATTTGATATTGCGGGGCGAGCGTTCGACATATGGACTGCCGTCATTGCCTGTTTGTATATTATTCTTTTGGGGCACGACCGGGCTGAGGTCGATGTACCCGTTGTATGTATATTTTATTTTCTGTACTAGGATTACCCAGCGGAGGAGTGCATGGATAGCCGGGTTCTAGAGGGCAACGGGCCCGCATCTCATAGCTTTGAGACGGAGGGGGCTTCACTCTAGAATTGGGGGGCTATTCGCCGCACTCGTAGGGGGTACAGGTTGACCCAAGGAGGGGTGCTCAAGTTACCGGATTCCGTGAAGTGCTGGGTGGTCCATTCACATCACTGAAAGGGGCTGCCTCGCTTCAGGTTTTGGCGGGTAACTTGCCGCGCCCGTAGGCGTCTAGGATTTCATTGCACAGGTTATCCACACGACCAGGGGAACGTCGGGTTTCAGCAGCGGCTCTGTGAAACCCGGGGCTTCCAGATTATCTGTATTGTTCTGTGATGCTTATTACATTTCTGTGATGTTGCATTTTATCACGCCTTGAGCGAATATTATATATTGATATATATACTAGTAAATGTTTTATATGTTTTGCACCCGCACTAGTCCAGTCCCCGCTCTGTCGTTAGTTAAGTAACCTAACGGGTGATGACGGGACCCAGTGGCGAATGCGGATGGCGTATACGTACATCGTATTTTCGTTCTTTATTGGTGTGATCAATTGATGGGACTGTGTTGATTCGGATCAATGAAAGCTAAACAAACCTATTCTGATGTTGTTGGAACATTTTTCAAAAAGCTGTTATTGCAAGGACGTTCTCTTTTGTTTTGCATAGTGGTATTCGGTTATGAATATCCAGCACCTCAGTCGACGAGGCAAGGGCCGAGATCCCTTCACCTGGAGTGACCCCTTGGACAGAAGTTTACGTCAGGGCAATAACTTCACTATAGCCGATTACATTTTGCTTTGCATCGTGGTATTCAGTTGGAATATCCTGCACCTCATTCTACGGGGAAAGAGCCGTGATCCCTTCACCGGGAGTGACCTCTTTAGCAAAAGTTTTCGTCACTATATTTTTTTATAAAAAGGCTATGCAGTTCCTTCAACAATATCAAGTTCTTTACGTTAAAGGTTTTTCGCCAAAAACCAGCCGTATCCCTCCGTCATTTCTTACGGGTATTGTTTAGTAGTCGTGCTGCGTTTGTTGACTCCGTCAAGGTGTAGTGTACGGTAGCTAAGTGGTGCTTGTTTGTTGCATAAATGGGATTGGTTAGGACAGTCGTGCGGCCTTGTTGACTCCGTCAAGGGCACGTACGGGTGGGTTTAATGCAATCCATATAATGACGGGTTGAACTTGACTACGTCTTCTTTGATTTGTTGACTCCGTCAAGGTCACTTGGGTCCTAGGGGTAAAAACACACATCGGGAGTTTCTGAAGAAACTGAAACTTGCAAGGCATGCGCATACCTTCTGGAGTATGATAATGTGAGTGGATTCCGTCACGTTATCATGCGATGATAGTTGGATCCCGATTCCCACTGATGAGTTGGTTTACTCCTCGGGTGATCCCGACTAATTCTTCTTTAAGGTTTGGAGGAGAGTTTGAGGTTACAGTGGGAGGTTTCCTGATTAGATAAATTGGTAACCATTCTGATCTAGGTTAGAGTGCACGCTGAGTGTTTCTTTTCTCACTCTCTTTGGCAGCGACCATGTCCCGACCCTAGACTATGACTCAGTGACCAAGTTGACCGAACCTTCTTAAACCACTGGCTTTTGGATTGTCAGAGTTGCATACCTCATTGCCACTCCTACTTTTACCCTTTTCTCCAGGACATCCCGTATTACTACGAACGTCCACTTCCATTGGATAAAACCATCGTATGGTTATATACGAACTCGAAAGAATTTATTCGAGGATGGTTTCCGGTTCTGGAGAAAACGAATAGGACTATTCAGTTGTCTTATCCTTTTACCTTCTCTCAGGTTGCGAGTGCTCCTTGGATTAGGATAGTACACCTATTACGCAAATTAGATAGTCTTCTTCCAAACCATAGGCAGGTGCCGACCGGTAGGGAATGACGAAAACCAATTAGCCTAACAATGGTGCACAGAAGGTATTATGTAAAGACAAATAAAGGGATTAGTAAGAGGGCAAAGTAAATTGCGACTATTCACGACCAAACCAAGTATTTCTTCGCCAATCCAAAATCACCTTTGTATTTTTCCAGGACACTCCGTATCACTACGAAGATCCACAATTTATTGGATACTCCATCGTATGGTTATATACGAACTCGAAAGGAACTTGTTCCAGTTCGAGGATGGATTCTGGTTCAGGAGAAATAGGAATAAGGTTTATTCAGTTGTCTTTTATCTTTACCTTCTCTCGGGTTGCGAGTGCTCCTAGGATTGTGACAGTACACCCATTATGCTTATTGGATAGTCTTCTTCCAAACCATAGGCTGGTGTCGAACGGTAGGGAAGGAAGAAAACCATTTGGCCTAAAGGGGTGTACAGAAGGTAACGACCAAAGACATATAAAGGGATTTGGAGAGATGGAAAAGAAATATACGGTTACAGTTATGAATCTGGATAATGGAAGAGGCATTATTAGGAATACCCGGATATCCCTACGAAACATTTCAATGTTTCAGTTTCACTGTGTACTGTTAAAAGAAAACAGATTTCCCAATTAGACACTTGCTCCAGGGTATGTATTTACCAGGTATGATTCTCACATCAGTATGGTTTTACAGATGATGAGTGGGAGTAAGTTATTGGGAATTAGGTGATCATCCTCATTATATCGGAATTCGTTGTAATTGGTGATATTTGAGAAAATCGCCTGGGTTGTTTGCCGGACGTCAAATATTTGGTTTTGAATATCCGTTGTTATGCACCAATTTCAAATTGATATATCTGTACGTCTATTGTTTATAGAGTGAGATATAACTTTTTGAAATTATGTCCATGACATTTACCTATATCCGTGGATGTTTAGGTAAGGAGCATTAAACAACGGTGTAATTCTTCTCAACCATAAGTACAGTTTTCAACCTACGACACACAGGGATTGAGTTATTAGACTCAGAGGACTTATACGGAGTATTGTATGTTGTCCAGTGTCCATTAGGACAGAGGGGTTGGTACTCTTACTATATTCTGTTTACTTGTGACTTCTCTAGTTCTTAGACATGTGTTTCGTGGAAATACAAGGTCCAAGTTTTGAGAAGTTATAGGTATAAGAATAGAGTAGAGAACCAGGTGTTGCAAGTATTGGGATTATTCAAGGTGATCGAATATGTAGATACTTGTGTATGGTATTCAGTTGATAGTAATGACTTAGAGAACTTGCTTCTCTTTCAGGTTACTCATAATTCGGAGCATTCCTAAGTTGAGTAACGCTGATTGGCCTCCTTCTATTTAGTTGACATGCATTGGAGACAGCTGCATGATTTGAATCTGGTTCCAATTAAATCAGTGCCTCTATTTCTATATTGGATATAGAATCGTTCATATCTTAACATTGTTAAGGTACGGGGAGTTGTCCGGCTTATGCTTAAAACCAGACTCAGGATAACTCAATGTACGTTTCTGCAATGGATGTTTGTGGGTTGACCCGGGCTATGACGAGGGTTGACTTTCTACCATCTGGAAGATCAATAGTGATATTGTTCTTGACTCGCCACAGTTTTTAAAAAAATGGATTTTTTCGAAAAACAGTAGTGGGAGTATGGTAGAACTGGAAGTGATTCCAGAACCGCAAACGATTACTGAAAATTTGATAAGAACCTAAAGATTCAATCTGGTTTGACATTCCATTGGCCACTCCGCAGATATGGTCGGTAACCTCAGGCACCCGAGAGGTACTCCGGTAGCCTCAAGGACGGTGACAGGGAGGTTCTTGTTTACCCAGATTTGACACTGCTGTTGTTCCAGGCTATGAAACCCGGCAGGAGGATAAGTATAGCGTCGTTCTAAACAAGCTTTAGAAGTGTACGTGTATATGACTCTTCCAGAGAGTTGTCGTAGTCAGTGGGAGCAGCGGAAGCATAGTGGACAAGTGGCTTATGTCTATTTATGGACTAGAGCAGATATAGCGGAGATAGATCATCTATTTCTGATGTGACAGTTATAGGTTTTACTTCATCAGAATAGGGGATGGATCTGTTAAGAAGGCAGTAGGGTGTTATGTCCTGGTATATGGATGACATACACAGAATATGAAGTGAAATTCCTATACTACGGTCGGTTATACTATGGTTGTAACACAGTGGTTTCTCCACATAGGACTTGGATGTAATATCAGACATTTTGGTTACTAGATCTATGGTTTTAGATCTAGATTTGGGTAGTTTCCCAATCTGGGTACTTAGACAGCATTCTAAAGTTGTTTTAGAATGGACGACTCCCGGCACGGTAGTATACCTGCAGGTGATGGAGTCACCCTTGTAAGTCGATGTACAACACCCCACGACTTGCGGGGAGGCGGAAATATGAAAAACGATCTTGTTCTTTGCTTAAACATCGACTAACCGCATGAATCGAATCTAAACGATAACTAACAACCATCATAGAAGTTCTAAACTACTATGTGAAGAGATTATACCTAAAGAACCGTGTCCTTCGTCTTTATGAACTCCATCTCCTCCTCGGCCTTCTCCAAGTAGTAGACGATCCACCACGAGAGCTTTACTCCAAGCTTTGCCTCTAAACTTGAGGCAACTAGGTTTCTTTAAGTGCTAATCAAAGTACCTAGATGATATAGAGTGAGGGTTATGGATTAAGTAGTCTAACTAATCCTTGTACTCAACACATGAGAGGGGTGGATTAGGGTTTGAAGAGAGGAAGCTTGAGGAGAGAGAAGGTGAGAATAATAATTGAATTGAGAAAATGAGTTATCATAGTATATATCAAGCATTATTGTTTTTCAAGAAAAGAAAAGAAAATGATTTACAACCATGCTTGATAAATAGCTAATGGTGATTCATCTCCATGAGTCATTAAGCATTTATGATGCATTAATGACATGGATGAATCATCCATATGACTCACCAATCACATTTAATGTATATGCCACCTTAACCTCCTTAGTCACCATCTTCTAGAAGCTTCTCGCGCAGTTACGAGAACGCCCCTCCTATCCGTGAAAACACGGAAAAACTTTAGACTGTATAAATCCAATAACCGGATACTAGTAACTGGCTTAAACCAAAGCCGACTAGTAAAAACTGTCCGAAAGTCGTACGTGCGTAAACACACGTATGCGTCCGAACCCTTGTCGTAAAACCATACGACCTATATATCGTTTTGCCTAGAGTAGGGAAACTCTCTGTGTGGGACTCTAGAGACTCGACTACTACGCTGGCAGTGGGTTTAACCACAGACCGCAAGCGGCACTAGCTGTACGTAACGGTCCCCAGGTAGATGTCGATAAGAAGGCCGATGAGGAAACCCATTCGAACTACTACTGAGTCTGATGTGACAATCTCCATACAGTCCTGTCCGTTTGTCTAAGACTATCGCATATCGGGCCTAGGGGGTGGCAAGCGTCAGTCCCCTAATAGTGGTATAAGTCGTGTCGGAGCGAAGCCCATTACACCCTGAGAAACTACTGGAACCTACCAGCAAATCTCGCTTGCCCTGGCCAGGGACTTTCTGTAATGGATCTCTGACACAGCGTGATATCAACCCCCAATACCGGGAGAGACGAATCCTGTCTAACCGCCACTGCCTCCAAGTGCTCGGGACTGCACCCAACTGCTACCTGTTTGCACGACTCTTTTGAGCCGTGGTAGGGTAGCAATCTAAGAACAGTGGGACACACTCGAGGCGAAGTAGCAGTGTCAAGTCTACGGACTATGATGTACTCATGTCACCTGGGAACTGTTCACTGACGACTGGTATAAAACCAACCAACAGTTCCCTGTGAGTCCTGTCCGGTGTACCCGTAACCTAACGATCACCTGCATACTATCTCCAGTACGACGTACTGATGGCTGTGGGACAGACCATCTCCCAACTGGTATGAGAAGCGTACACACTAGTCTACTCCGGAGTATCGATGCCCTGTCTCGATAATCCAACGACTAGGGACCTGAATAAGGATGTGCTTGTAGACTACCCAGCCCCCATTAGTGTGACTGCCATCACAACGCTGGTAGTCAAGCAAGATCCTAAGAGCTCTATCAATACGGATACTCACATATTAAGATAGAAAAACCAAGTAGCATACTACCATGTTTAGCAAGACTGTTATATACATGTGAATATCCCAAGCATCCATTATGTAATATACAAACTAGTATGATACAATAATGGCCCCTAGGGCATATACACTAACAACCCTCTCTAAAGGTGTCTTACAGACTAAAGGGGTGAGGGATGTGCATGATTGGCAGATCACTTGCTTAGGCAATTGAGTCAATCATGCGATGTCAAGTATCACACCAGATGTTGTTTTTACAGTAGATGCAATAAGTTGATATTGATCCAATCCTAGAGAAATATTCGGAAGCAGTTTTAAAACATATGTGGATGTTCTAGGGATATGATAACAACAGCCTCTTTTAGGAGACGGTTATCATTCCAGGCTTCCAAGGTGACCTGGATGACAGAGTGACTGTCAGAGTTATAGTTTTCCCTATGACAAGGGGCACTATTTTGGACAGGTGGTCCAGGTGGATACTGCGGGAGACATGGTGCAGGATACTGATTGGTTTCAGTTGACGATACAGTCTAAGAAGTTTGGATTTGGAGTTCATTTATGAACTAGGTCCCATCAGATATCCAGACATATTCTAAGACAGGTATTGCTCATTTCGGGAGATGGCTTTCTCCGCGAAGTTGAGATAAACAGAGACATAGAAAGAAACATCAGGGCGGATCCACTCACTGAGGCTATTTCCCGAACGCAATAGTTTCGCAAATGAGCTTTGTGAGACTGACTAGTAGAGGAGTTGGGTGTTCGGTATCACACGGGCTGTGATTATGCGGCATCGCAATAATTAGCCTTGAGTGCAAGCGGGAGATTGTTGGATATAGTTCACTCAGAGCCAATTATTGGATCACAGGCACGTGATTGCAATGATTGAGGGAGGACCTATACCGGTAGGACAGTCTTACTCAAGATGATAGTATGCTATCTGGTTTATCTTTATCATCATGTACTGCTTTAGGTGACCTTACAGGTCGCTATTGCACGCTGATAGAGCCCTTAGGATTCTTGCTTGACGACCAGCAGTATGATGGAGATCATATACGTGGGAGATGGGGTCTACAAGCACATCCTTAAAAGGTCCCTAGTCGTGGGAGTTTCGAGACTGGGCATCGATACTCCATTAGTAGACTAGTGTATACAGTCGAGACCCCGACGAGGGGCGGTGGCCGGTCTCACAAGCCACTGGTGTCAGTTAGTTCACCTAAGATGTATACAGGTGCTCATTGGGTTATGAGTACACCGGACAGGACTCGCCGGGAACATGCTAGTTGGTCTTATACCTGACGTCAGATAGCAGTTCCCTGATGACATGTGTACAGGTTAGTTCATCGACCCGAGATCGTCATTTGTCTCGTGTGAGTTCCCACTGTACTTTGATTACTACCCTACCACGGATCAAAGGAGTCGTGCAAACAGGTTTTAGTTGGGTACAGTCCCGAGCTACAGGGAGGAAGTGAGCGGATCTGCAGTGGTTCGTCTCTCCCGGTATTGGGGGTGAGGTCGCGCTGTGCCTAGTTGTGCCATTACACAAAGCCCTCGGCCGAAGCAGGAGATTTACTGGTAGGTATTCCAGTAGTATCTCAGGGTGTTATGGGCTATACTCCGACACGACTTGTACCGCTTTTGGGGGTCTGACTTTTACCAACCCCCTAGGCCCGCCATACGATGCTCATAGACGAACGGACCGGACTGTACGGATATTGTCACTGACTGGCTCAGTAGGGTGTCAGGATGAGTTCGCTCATCGACCTCCCTTTTGGTCAATACTTGGTAGCCCGTTACGTACGGCTTATACCTCTGACGTGCTAGTGGTTAAATCCACAGCCGAAGTATTGACGAGTCTTTAAAGTCCCCCACAGACTGTTTCTCAAGTTTCGGGCGAAACGTTGTAGAGGCCGTATGATATATGGCAGGGTTCGACCTTATACGTGTGGTATCGCACGGATCATGATCGGACGGATCATACTAGTGGGCTTTGGTTTAAGCCGGATCCTAGTATTACATTTGTTGGATTACTTTAGTCTCATCGCATTCGCATTCAGTCGGAATGCGGATGCAGGTATGTATATACAGGTGAAGGGTATCCTTGTGATCCGTCACGAGTTTACTTTAGATGTTGCCGTATCTTTTTGTTGTGGCAAACATTTGGATTAATGTTTGCTTAAAGAAATAATGAGATAGATTTTCATCATGAAAATTCATTAATGTGACATGGACTTGTGTCATGAGTCATGGTCTCTTTTCTTGCAAAAATGTCACATTAAGGAATTGTTTAATGTGTTGAAATGAGATGGAGAGAGAGAGGGGCTGCCATGGTTATTATTTTTGGCCTTGTATTTTCACCATCCCACTCTCTCACTCTCATTCCAACAACAAAAGAAAAGAAAAAGAATCACCTTCTTCTTCCTCTTTCTCCTCTAGCTCTTTACTTCCATTAATGGCATCATCCTTAACCTCCATCCAAGTCATGGATGCAAAGAGACAAAGTGATCACAACATTCTCTACAACACCTTGGGCACGTCGGCTAGCACACTTCGTGCCCGATTTGTTTCGGACGAAGCGGGAGCCCGTAAAACGACTTCTCGATGTGGTGCCCTTTCCGACGAGGAGATGAAGACTGGAGTTGCCGCGAGAAGATCGGGATGGTGGCCGAAGACCGAAGGGCACGGATCGCTCGGTATATCTCTCCACCCTTTCTCTTGATTGCTAGTTGTAGGTTAATGGTTACGATCCGGGTATTTAGGATGCGGTAGTGCCGGTTTAAAGTCAAGAAAAATTTTCTTTTCCGCATTTTGGCCTCAGATAGACGGCCGGGGCGCTACCGTAGTCCTATACAAACACCTTGAAGAATCCCGATACTTGCAGAACGTGGTTCCCTATTTTATTCTTGTACCTATAACTTCTCAAAACTTGGACCTTGTATTTTTACGAAACACGTGTCTAAAACTTGAGAAGTCACAAGTAAACAGAATATAGTACGAGGACCAACCCCTCTGTCCTAATAGAGACCGGACAACATACAATACTTTGTATAAATCCCCTGAGTTTAATAACTCAAACCCTGTGCGTCGTAGGTTGAAAACTGTACTATGGTTATGAAGAATTACACCGCTGTTGAATGCTCCTTACCTAACCATCAATTGATATAGGTAAATGTCATGGACATAATTTCAAAAAGTTATATCTCACTTCATAAAATAAACATACAGATATATCAGTTTGAAATTGGTGCATAACAACAGATATTCAAAACCAAATATTTGCCGTCCGGCAAAAACCCAGGCGATTTCCTCAAATATCACCAATTACAACGATTCCCGATATAATGAGGATGATCACCTAATTCCCAATAACTTACTCCCACTCATCATCTGTAAAACCATACAGATGTGAGAATCATACCTGGTAAATGCATATCCTGGAGCAAGGGTCTAATTGGGAAATCAGTTTTCAATTAACAACGCATAGTGAAACTGAAACATTAAAAATTTTCATAGGGGTATCAGGGTATTCCTAGTAATGCCTCTTCCATTATTAAATTCATGACTGTAACCGTATATTTCACGGTTTGGTCGTGAATGATAGCGGTCGCATTTTACTTTGCCCTCTTTCTAATCCCTTTATTTGTCTTTACTCTTTACCTTCTGTACACCATCCTTAGGCTAAATGGTTTTCTTCCTTCCCTACCGTTCGGCACCAGCCTATGGTTTGGACGAAGACTATCCAATATGCGTAATAGGTGTACTCTCCTAATCGTAGGAGTACTCACAACCTGAGAGAAGGTAAAAGGAAAAGACAACTGAATAGTCCGATTCAATCTTTCCAGAACCAGAATCCATCCTCGAATATGGAACAAGTTCCTTCGAGATCGTATGTAACTATACAATGGATTTATCCAATGGAAGTGGATGTTCGTAGTGATACGGGGTGTTCTGGAGAAATGCAAAGTGTAAAAGTAGGAGTGGCAATGATAAATGCAACTCAGACAATCCAAAAGCCAGTGTTTTAAGAAAGTTTGGTTAACTTGGTCACTGAGTCATAGTCTAGGGTCGAGCCATGGTCGCTGCCAAAGATAGAGAGAAAATAAACACTATGCGTGCACTCTAACCTAGATCAGAAAGGTTAATCACTTTATCTAATCAGGATGTCTCCCACTGTAACCTCAAATTCTCCTCCAAATCTGAAAGAAGAATTAGTCGTGATCGCCCGAGGAGTAAACCAACTCATCAGTGGGAATCGGGATCCAACTATCATCGCATGATAACGTGATAGAATCCACTCACGTTATCACACTCCAGAAGGTATGCACATGCCTGACAAGTTTCCTGTATGTTTGAAACTCCAGATGTGATTTTTACCCCATGCTCTTATGACCTTGACTAAGGCCAATAAATCATAAGTCACATGTCAAGTTCTACCCGTCATTGTCCAGGCTAATTTGAACCCACCCGTACAAGCCCTTGACTAAGGCCAACAAGGCTGTACGACTGTCCCAAACCAACACATCTATCTATGCAACAAAAAAGTAACAAATAGCTACTATACACTATGCCTTGACTAAGGCTAACAAACATAGCATGAATACTAAGTGCTACCCGTCTGAAATGACGGAGGGCTACAAATGGTTTTTGGCAAAAACCTTTAACATAATGAACTTGATATCGTTGAAGGAACCAGATAGCTTTTTACAAATACATAGTGGCGAAAACCTTTGCTAAAGAGGTCACTCCCGGTGAAGGGATCTCGGCTCTTTCCTCGTAGAATGAGGTGCTGGATATTCCAACTGAATACCGATGTGCAAAGCAAAAAGTAATCGACTATAGTGAAGTTATTGTTAGTGTATATGCCCTAGAGGCCATTACTGTATCATACTAGTTTGTATATTACTTGATGGAAGCTTGGGATATTCACAGTTGTATATACAATCTTGCTCGAAATGGTAGTATGCTACTTGGTTTGTCTCTGCTTTAATATGTGCATGTGTTTCTTTTAGCATATTGCTGATATACATATTAGTAGAGCCCTTAGGATCTTTGCTTGATTACCAGCGTTGTGATGGCGCTCGCACTCGTGGGAGCTAGGTGATCTATAAGCACATCCTTTTACAGGTCCCTAGTCGTTGGACTATCGAGACAGGGCATCGATACTCCGGAGTAGACTAGCGTATGCGCTTCTCATCCCAGTGTGGGAGACGGTCTGTCCCACAGCCGTCAGTACGTCGTACTTGAGATAGTATACGGGTGCTCGTTGGGTTACGAGTACACTGGACAGGACTCGTCGGGGACTGTTGGTTGGTATTATACCTATCGTCAGTTATCAGTTCCCAGGTGACATGAGTACAGCTTAGTCCGCTGACTTGACACTGTCACTTCGCCTCGAGTGTGTTCCCACTGCACTTTGATTATTACCCTACCACGGCTCAAAGGAGTCATGCAAACAGGTAGTTTTTGGGTGCATTCCCGAAGCACTTGGAGGCAGTGACGGTTAGACAGGATTCGTCTCTCCCGGTATTGGGGGTTGACATCGCACTGTGTCCAGGAGAGCCAATACACGAGTAGTCCCTGGCCAGGGAAAGCGAGATATACTGGGAGGTTTCCAGTGTTATCTCAGGGTGTTCTGGGCTTCACTCCGGCACGACTTGTACCGCTATTAGGGGACTGACGTTCACCGCCCCCTAGGCCCGCCAAGCGATGTATCAGACGAATAGACCGGACTGTACGGAGATTGTCACATACAGGCTCAGTAGGAGTTCAGATGGGGTTCACCTCGTCAGTCTTCTTATCGACATCTATCTGGGGACCGTTACGTACAGCTAGTGCCACTTGCAGTCTGTGGTTAAACCCACTGCCACCGTAGTGTCGAGTCTTTAGAGTCCCACACAGAGAGCTATTCGCCTTTAGGCAAAATGAGTAGAGGTCGCATGGTTTTGCGACAGGGTTCGTTCACATTCGCGCACTTGTGCACGTTTGCTGTCCGGATAGTTTATACTAGCGGGCTTTGGTTTAAGCCGGATCCTAGTATATGTTTTGAGATTGGTTTTTCTCATTGTGTTCGTGTTTCTCGGATCACGAATGCGGGTGCGAATGCACAGTTGTTTGAGATAGAGGGAGAGGACTTTGATTAGGGTTAATGGCTATTGTCATTTTACTAACCCTAATGATTATGTGTGTGTTATAGTTAATTGATAATTAGTTTAAATAATTGTGCATGGTTATGGTTGTTGACCATTTGACCTTATTGACTTGTTGACCTAGGTTGACACTTTGACCATCATCATTTCTTTTGGAAGATACTTTTTGATCCTCACAAATTGAAATGATAATGGTCATATCATGATTAACCATGACAATTATCTAGCTAATTATTTAATTAAAATAATACACATATACTTGTGAGAATGGTTCAATTATTCTCATAATCTCATTTCATTTCTCTCTCTTGTTCTTTCTCTCCCTCAAGCTCTCTCCCTCTCATGTGTTGAGAAACACTTGAGCTTGAGAAAAACCCTCTCTTGATCTTCTCTACTCTCATCTAGAGTTCAAGTATTAGCACTTCTTGCACCCTAGTCACTCCTAGCTTGGAGTTGAAGCCAAAGGTTGAGGCTTTCGGGTGGATCTTTCTTTGACGGGAGAAGACGACAAGGTGACCTCCTTCTACTACTTCTAGGAGCAAGGAGAGAAGGACTAAGAGACCAAAGGTATAACCTTTCTACCACTTAGCTACTTTCAAGTTAGCTTTAGCAAGTTTTTTTTAGTAAAGATCCTTAAAGCATAGTCCATGTTGCCTATAGTTGATAAAAATCCGATTTTTATTATGTTTTCCTCCTCCCCGTAAGCACCGGGATGGGCAACGTGGACTTACAGTGGTATCAGAGCCTAACAAAACGTAAACTTGCTAGGTAGTAAAGTGTGTCGAAGTTCGAAACGAAAAAAATAGAAAAACCAAACTTTTCAAAACCCTAGTTTCTGATAAATTTTTTTCTGGTCAAAACAAAATTTGTTATACTGATAAAATCGTCTCAGGGGTTTTTAAAGATAACCACCAAACACGAGCCAGAGATCTGACCAAAGGACCGCGGTTCCGCGGCAATAGCAAGCTATTGCCGCGCAACCGCGGCCGTCTTGTCTCCTCTCTGCCTCGTTTTTGGTGCAGTGTATCTCTGGCTTGGTTTTAGGATTTTTGAGATATATTATATGTGCCAAGATTTTACAGAATAGAAATTTATTTTTGGGGGCCTATAATTCCGTATTTTTTTCGAACTTCAATACAATTTGACTATGAAGGTTATATCTGTGATGTTTGCATGTATTGAACGTCGGCTAATCGCTATATGTCGATTAGTCGGGGTTATACATCTCTGTGATTGATATTGGTATGTGTATATGAATGGGTTGGATTGTCGCGGGTGAATAGCCGGGATGGATGTGAGATGAGTGTTGCTTTTCTTTCATTCATTTGTAATATGTAAATTGATGTAATATTTTTATTTGTTTGGCCGCACAACCGGGTCGGGGTTGTTGCCGTCATTGTATAATTGTTTTTACAGTTTATGCTCCTAGGATAGACCCATGGAGGGGGTGCACAAACTACCGGGTAGCTCGAAGTGCCGCGTGGCCTACTCACGGTGGTGAGGGAGGTTGCTTCGCTTCGGGTACATGGCGGGTAGTTTGCCGCACACGTAGGGGTCTTGGGTGGGCTATTTGGCTATTCACCGCGACCGTGTAATCCGCTTTTCGTTGCAGGCTCGAACGGATTTCGGATTCCTAGTATATCCAATGTATTCATCTGTGATCTGTAATGTCTATCATTGCTATATATTTATATATGATAACTATTTAGGCGTTTCTTATGTTTTACAGCCGCGCTTGCCCAGCCCCCGCTCTGTCGTTAGTTAAGTAACCTAACGGGTGATGATGGGGCCCCGTGGCGAATGCGAATGGCATAAGCGTACGTCATATTTTGGTTGTTTTCTGCAATGGTAGGATTAAATGATAGGATGCATTAAAAGAACTAATGCAAGAAAATAAACCAAGTAAAAGTCGATTGGAACACTTTGAAAACCACTCGGTTCTTTTCAAAAATAAACTTTTAAACGCGGAGCTTGAACCACTCTTTTTTAAAGCTATCTCGTTCCATCGATTAGATCAAGTTCACTACGTTCACGGTTTCGCCAAAACCATCCGTAGCCCTCCGTCATTCCACATGAATGGTCAAAAAGTATTCAAGCTATGTATTTTGGCCAAAGTCAAGGCATAGATAGATGCGTTGGTTTGGGACAGTCGTGCTGCCATTTTGGCCAAAGTCAAGGGTAGGTACGGGTGGGTCCAAATTAACCAGGAGAATGACGGGTAGAACTTGACATGTGACTTATGATATTTTGGCCTTAGTCAAGGTCATAAGAGCATGGGGCAAAAATCCACATCGGGAATTTCATAAGTACTGAAACTTTCTAGCTTTGCATACCATTTGGAGTGTGATGATTCTGGTAGGATTCCTTCGGTTTTATCACGCGATGATATTTGGATCCCGATCCTACTGTGAGTATATGCTACTCCTCCGGAAAACTCTCACTTAACGATCAATGCTATAAACCTAGTAGGTGTCTAGAAAGGTGTTAGCGGGGCTACGCCCACAGGGAAAAGAGGTTACTTAATTAAGGAACTTCGCGAAAGCGTTGGAAAACCTCCCTCGAAGTACCGACACTGGCCTGGCTGAACGGTTAAGCAAGTATTGTACGGTGAGAGTGATCCTGACTAATCCTTTCTTTACGGTTTGAGAATGGATTCGAGAGACAGTGGGAGCCATCCAGTTTAGACAAATTAAAAACCACTCTAAACTTGCAAGAGCATCATGCTAAAGTGTTTCTTTTCTCTCTCCTAATTGCAGCGACCATTCAAGATGACCGGACTTAAGTTATTATTAGATAAAAACATATTGACAGGGCCAAACTACAAAGATTGGCTCAGGAATGTCAAGATGGCGATCACTTATGACAAGTTGGGGTATGTCCTTACCACAAAAGCTCCCCCTGTCCCAGGTCCCACCTCCACCGTCGCGGATAAGGAAATCCGTAAGACATGGGAGATAGATTGCGCGAAGGCCAAATGCCTCGTATTAGCCTCGATGGACAATGAACATCAGAGGAGGCACGAGAATATGGACCTTGAGTCCATATTTCTTCATACAAAAGAATTGTATGGGGAGCAGTCTCGTATCGCAAGATACGAAGTGTCGAAGAAGCTATTTTCAGCAAGGTTGGCCATCGGATCATCGGTTGCGGAACACGTGCTTAAGATGATTGTCTACATTGAGGAGCTCGTGGACCTTTGGACCACGTTGGAGAATGAACTATATACTGATTTGATTCTCCAGTCCCTTCCTTCCACTTACACCCAGTTTATTCTGAACTTCAACATGCAAGGAAAGGAGGTAGAACTTTCTGAACTTCTGAACATGTTGAGGAGTGCTGAGGGCACCCTACAGAAAGGTAGGGAGACTTCCGCTTTGTTTGTAGGAGGATCTTCCTCTTCTAGATCCAAGGCGAAAGCCAAGGGTAAGAAGAAGAAAGTGTAAGTCGATGTACTACACCCCAATACTTGTGGGGAGGCGGAATTTTCTTTTAAACGAACTTGTTTAGTGAACAAACATCGACTAACCGCTTGAATCGAAGCTAAACTATAAATAACCAAACACAAAGTGTTTCTAAACTACTGTGTTTAGGGATTATACCTAATGAACCAACTCCTTCGTCTTTACGAACTCCTTGTTCTCCTCGGCCTTCTCGAAGTAGTAGACGATCCACCCGAGAGCAAAACTCCAAGCTTAGCCTCTAAACTTGAGGCAACTAACCTTCTTGGATTGCTAATCAAAGAAGATAGATTGAGATAGAGTGATGGTTATGGATTGTTTAGTCTTACTAACCCTTGTACTCAACTCATGAGAGGGGAGGATTAGTCTTTTGAAAAGAGAGAGCTTGAGGTGAGAGAATGTGTAGATAATAATGAGATGAGATTATTGAGTATCATAATAAATATGAAGCATTCTCTTTTATGAAGAAAAGAATAATACATGATGAATAAGCATGCTTCACAAATATCTAATGGTGATTCATTATCATGAGTCATTAAGCATTTATGATGCTTTAATGACATGAATGAATCACCCTCATGACTCACTAATCTCATTCATTTCATATGACACCTAAACCTCCTTAGTCACCACTTCTAGAAGCTTCTCGCACAATTACGAGAACGCCCCTCCAATCCGCAAAAATACGGAAAAACTTTAGACTGTAAAAATCCAATAACCGGATACCAGTAACTGGCTTAAACAAAAGCCGACTGGTAAAAACTGTCCGAAAGTCGTACGCGCGTAAACGCACGTATGCGTCCGAACCCTTGTCGTAAAACCATACGACCTCTATATCGTTTCGCCTGGAATAGGAAACTCTCTGTGTGGGACTCTAGAGACTCGACTACTACGCTGGCAGTGGGTTTAACCACAGACCGCAAGCGGCACTAGCTGTACGTAACGGTCCCCAGGTAGTTGTCGATAAGAAGGCCGATGAGGAAACCCATCCGAACTCCTACTGAGTCTGATGTGACAATCTCCATACAGTCCGGTCCGTTCGTCCTAGACTATCGCATATCCTGCCTAGGGGGCGGCAAGCGTCAGTCCCCTAATAGCGGTATAAGTCGTGTCGGAGGGAAGCCCATTACACCCTGAGAAACTACTGGAACCTACCAGCAAATCTCGCTTGCCCTGGCCAGGGACATTGCGTAATGGCTCTCTGACACAGTGCGATATCAACTCCCAATACCGGGAGGGACGAATCCTATCTAACCGCCACTTCCTCCAAGTGCTCGGGACTGCACCCAACTGCTACCTATTTGCACGACTCCTTTGAGCCGTGGTAGGGTAGCAATCTAAGAACAGTGGGACACACTCGAGGCGAAGTAGCAGTGTCAAGTCTGCGGACTACGCTGTACTCATGTCACCTGGGAACTGTTCACTGACGACTGGTATAAAACCAACCAACAGTTCCCTGTGAGTCCTGTCCGGTGTACCCGTAACCTAACGAGCACCTGTATACTATCTCCAGTACGACGTACTGACGTCTGTGGGACAGACCATCTCCACAACTGGGATGAGAAGCGTACATACTGGTCTACTCCGGAGTATCGATGCTCTGTCTCGATAATCCAACGACTAGGGACCTGAATAAGGATGTGCTTGTAGACTACCCAGCCCCCACTAGTGTGACTGCCATCACAACGCTGGTAGTCAAGCAAGATCCTAAGAGCTCTATCAATACGTACACTCACATATTAAGATAGAAAAACCAAGTAGCATACTACCTTGTTTAGCAAGGCTGTTGTATACATGTTGTAAGTCGATGTTCAACACCCCAATACTTGTGGGGAGGCGGAAATATGGATAACAATCAAGTTCTATGATCAAACATCGATTAACCGTACGAATCGTTTGCTATACAAGTTTTAACAAAAGCTTTAGAGTTTTAATCTACTATGCGAAGAAGTTATACCAAACGGTTCTAGTCCTTCGTCTTGATGTTCTCTACAGCCTCTTTGGATCTCCACGCCCTCTTCGGCTTTCTCCCGTGATAGACGATCCACCCGAGAACCCTAATCCAAGCTATAACCTCTAAACTTGAGGTTACTTAGTTTCTCTAGTTGCTAAATAGAGTAGCTAAGGTGATGTAGAGATTGGTTATGGAGTAATTAGTCTTTCCTAATCCTTGTTCTCAACTCATAAGGGTAGGATTAGGGTTTGGTGAAGGAGAGAGAGCTTGAAGAGAGAGAGTGAGAAGATGATAATGATAATATTATATTGAATAAAGCTTCTCACTTGATATATATGAAACATAAAGAATATGAAAGAAAATGAATAATAAGTGAATATTCATCATGTTTCATTTAATCAAGTGGGTGATTCATTATGTGAGTCATTAAGCAATAAATGAAGCTTTAATGACATGATGAATCACTCACAATGAGTCACTAAATCAATAAATGAAAATGCAACCTCTCTCTTTATGTCACATCCTTCTAAAAGCTTCTCGGAAAATTACGAGAACGCCCCTCTCATCCGTGAAAACACGGAAAAACTTTAGACTGTATAAATCCAATAACCTGATACTAGAATCTGGCTTAAACCAAAGCCGGCTAGTAAAAACTGTCCGAATGTCGTACGTGCGATTAAACACGTATGCGTCCGAACCTTTGTCGTAAAACCATACGACCTCTATATCTTTTCGCCTGGGTTTGGGAAAACTCTGTGTGGGACTCTAAAGACTCGACTACTACGCTGGCAGTGGGTTTAACCACAGACCGCAAGCGGCACTAGCTGTACGTAACGGTCCCCAGGTAGTTGTCGATAAGAAAGCTGATGAGGTAACCCATCTGAAATCCTACTGAGCCTGTCTATGACAATATCCGCGCAGTCCGGTCTGTTCGTCTAAGAGTATCATATGTACGGTCTAAGGAGGTGGTGGACGTCAGACCCCTAATAACCATACAAGTCGTGTCGGTATGGCTCTATCACCATCCGAGAATCTACTGATCAACCTATCAGTAATTCTCAATCAGCCCTGGCCAGGGACTTATGGTAATGACCAACCGATCACTGTGCGATATCAACTCCCTATACCGGGAGAGACGAATCCCTAACAGTCACTCACTGCCTCCACATGGCTCGGGACTGTGCCCAACTGAAACCTGTTTGCACGACTCCTTTGAGCCGTGGTAGGGTAACACTCAAAGCACAGTGGGAACTCACACGAAACAAATGATGACCTTAAGTCAACGGACTATCTGCACACATGTCACCTGAGAACTGCTATCTGACGTTAGGTATAATACCATCCAGTCAGTTCTCGGCGAGTCCTGTCCGGTGTACTCACATCCAGTGAGCATCTGTATACAATCTTAGGTGAACACCACCAATGGTTGCGGGACCAATCCATCGCCCCTCGTCAGGGTCTAGATATGTATACACTAGTCTACTCCGGAGTATCGATGCCCAATCTCGATACTCCTGCGACCAGGGACATCTAAGGGTGTGCCTATTGACTATCCAGCTCCCACTAGTATGACTACCATCACAACGCCGGTAGTCAGACAAACACCCTATGGGCTTTATCAACATATATATATAAATACCAAGTAAAATATATTATACGTTAAGACAAAGTCAAACCAAATAGCATACTATCATATCAAGCAAGACTGTCATGTACATACATATCCCAAGCTTCCTATACAATGTAGGCCTCTAGGGCATATATATCCAACACATGTGAATATCCCAAGCTTCCATTAAGTAATATACAAACTAGTATGATACAGTAATGGCCTTCTAGGGCATAAACACTAACAATCTCCCGCTTGCACTAGGGCCATGTACTGGCATATCGAAGACCAATGATCTCGAGTAGCCTCTCGAACTGCGTCTGAGTTAGGGCCTTCGTGAATGGATCAGCAATGTTCTCTTCTGAAGCAACTCTCCGAACCTCGATCTCCTGACGATCAATGATCTCCCCGATCAGGTGATACCGCCTCAAGATGTTTCTGGACTTCTGATGGGACCATGGTTCCTTCGCTAAAGCTATAGCTCCGTTGGTGTCGCAATACAGAGGTATTGGATCAACTATGGTAGGAACCACCTGAAGTTCTGTTAGGAACTTCTTCATCCAGACTGCTTCTTTTGCGGCATCGCAAGCAGCTATATACTCCGCTTCCATCGTCGAGTCAGCAACGATGTCCTGCTTGGAGCTCTTCCAGCACACCGCCCCTCCATTGAGGGTAAAGACATAACCCGACATGGACTTGGAATCGTCCTTATCACTCTGGAAGCCGGAATCAGCAAAGGCCTCCAACCTGAAGTCTTTTCCGCCGTAAACCAAGAACATCTCCTTAGTCCTCCTCAGGTACTTGAGAATGTTCTTTACTGCTATCCAGTGTTTCTCCCCTGGGTCTGACTGATACCGGCTCACCACGCTCAGTGCGTAAGCTACATCTGGTCTGGTACACAACATCGCATACATTATAGAGCCTACCGCAGAAGCGTAGGGTATAATAGACATGCGTTCCCTTTCCAAATCGGTCTTGGGAGACATCTCTTTGGAGAGGGTGATTCCGTGACAAGCCGGTAGATTACCGCGCTTAGAATCTTCCATACTGAATCTTTTCAGTACAGTGTCGATATACCTGGACTGCGAAAGTCCCAACATCCTCTTGGATCTATCACGATAGATCCGGATCCCCAGAATGTAAGAGGCATCACCCAGGTCTTTCATGGAGAACCTGTGTGACAAGAATCCTTTGACAGATTGTAGCATAGGAATGTCATTTCCTATCAATAGAATGTCATCCACGTACAAGACGAGGAATACAACACTTCTGGCTACAACTTTACTATATATGCACGGTTCATCTGGATTTTTGATAAAGTCATATTCTTTGACTGTCTCATCAAAACAGATGTTCTAACTCCGCGATGCCTGCTTTAGTCCATAAATGGACTTAAGCAGCTTGCATACTTTCCCGCTGCTCCCACTCTGATTGAAACCCTCTGGCTGATCCATATAGACGCTCTCTTCTAAATTTCCATTTAGAAAAGCCGTCTTTACGTCCATCTGCCAGATTTCATAATCATGGAAGGCAGCGATTGCAAGAAGGACCCGAATGGATTTGAGCATAGCCGCTGGAGAAAAAGTTTCGTCATAGTCCAAACCAGGTCTTTGACGAAAACCCTTTGCAACAAGTCTAGCCTTATAGGTTTCCACCTGTCCATCTACACCAATCTTTTTCTTGAAGATCCATTTTCATCCTATGGGTTTTACCCCATTTGGAGTAAAGTCCAAAGTCCATACTTTGTTGTTGTACATGGACTCCATTTCGGTCCGCATTGCATCTAGCCATCGTACCGAGTCGCCGCTCTGGATGGCCTGCTGGAAGTCAGTAAGTTCATCATCATCTATGATGCAATCCTCTCTATCCCCATCTATGAGAAAACCGTAGTATCTCTCAGGCGGATGAGACGGCCTACTACTCCTGCGGAGGGGTGCGGGAATGTTCTGTTCTTCTTGAACCTCTGGTTCTACCAAACTTTCAGTAGCAGCTTGAGGTTCTGGAATTTCTTCCAGTTCTACTGCGCTCCCACTCTTCTGATTTTCTAAAAATTCAGTTTCTAAGAAGTGGGCATGACGATAAACAAAAACCTTTTGTTCCTCTGCGTAATAGAAATAATATCCCTTGGAGTTCTTTGGATATCCCACAAGCTTACACTGTACCGAGCGTGCCTCGAGCTTGTCCGAATGCTGCTTTTTTACAAAAGCTGGACACCCCCATGTCCTAAAATGTTTTAGACAGGGTTTCTTCCCACTCCACATCTGATATGGTGTGGTAGGCACAGTCTTGGTTGGAACCTGGTTTAAAAGATATGCCGCTGATTCTAGCGCATAACCCCAGAAAGATCGCGGTAACTCAGCATTACTCATCATGGATCGTACCATATCCAATAGGGTTCGATTCCGTCTCTCCGATACACCGTTGTGCTGTGGAGTGTATGGAGGAGTAAGCTGAGAGAGAATTCCTTTCTCTTTTAGGTAACCTAGGAACTCGGCACTTAAGTATTCTCCACCTCGATCAGATCTCAGTGTCTTAATACTTTTGCCTGTTTGGTTTTCCGCTTCACTCTTGTATTCCAGGAATTTCTCAAAGGCCTCGGATTTATGCTTCATTAAGAAAACATATCCATACCTAGAGAAATCATCTGTAAAAGTAATGAAGTAGGAATAACCACCTCTCGCATGTGTAGACATTGGACCACATACATCGATGTGTATGAGTCCTAAGAGCTCGCTCGCTCTTACTCCTTGTCCAGTGAATGGAGTCTTTGTCATCTTTCCTTTGAGACAAGATTGACAAGTGTCATAAGATTGATATTCGAACGAGTCCAAATATCCTTCTCTATGCAACTTAGTCAACCTTCTCTCATTGATGTGACCCAGTCTACTATGCCATAAGAAAGCTTTATTTAAATCTGGAGACTTTCTTTTTACTGTGTTCTGGACATTGAAAATTTGGAGTTGGTTTAAAACATATATGCCGTTATTTATTGTACCTGACCCAATCAAACCATGATTAAGGTGGATGTTTACAACATCTCTTACAAACGTGAAATCATAACCTTTATTTGATAACAAGGAAACTGATATGATATTACACGTTAAGCTTGGTACAAAATAACAGTTATGTAAAACCAAAATGTGTCCACTCGTCAATCCTAGGTGATAATCCCCTACGGACGCAGCTCCCACGCTAGCTCCGTTAGCAACCTTTAGGGTCATATCACCTTCCTTCAGCACTCTACGGTTTCTTAGTGCCTGCAATGAATTGCAAATATGAGATCCTGATCCGGTATCCAATACCCAGGAAGTAGAGTTGATCGACAAACAATTCTCAATTACAAACACACCTGAAGTCGAAGCCACAGCTTGCTTCGGTTCCTGGTTCTTAGCATTCCACGCCTTGCAATCCTTCTTCCAGTGCCCTTTCCTGTGACAATGGAAGCACTCATCCTGGCCAACTACCGGTGCTGCAAACTTTTTCTTTCCCTTCCCTCCCACCTTACTAACACCTCCTCTAGGTCTGGGTGAGGCCTTCTTCTTCCTTCCTTTGGCCCTTGCCTTGGACCCGGAAGAAGATGTACCGCCAACAAACATAGCGGGTGTTTCCCTTGAATTCTTCAAGGTGCCCTCTGCACTCCATAACATGTTCAGGAGTTCCGGAAGTTCAACTTCTTTTCTTTGAATATCCAAAGTCGTCCCAAGGTCTGCGAGCTCTTCTATATAGCCGATCATCTTTAGGACATGTTCTCCTACCGATGACCTGACAGCCAACCTCGCTCGAAACAAGTTCTTAGAGGTCTCGTATCTTGCTATACGAGATTGCTCTCCATAAAGTTCCTTTGTATGGAGAAATATGCCATCAAGGTCCATATCCTCGTGCCTCCTCTGATGTTCATTGTTCATCGAGGCAAGCACGATGCACTTGGCTTTCGCGCAATCTAAATCCCAGGTTTTGCGGATTTCCTTATCCGCATTGCTGGATTTGGGACCAGGGACAGCAGGTGCCGTAGCGGTGAGAATGTACCCCAGTTTGTCATAGGTCAAAGCCATTTTGACATTCCGCAGCCAATCTTTATAGTTTGGCCCTGTCAGTATATTTTTCTCTAAAAGTAACTTAAGTCCAGTCATTTTCAGGGTCGCTGCAATTAGGAGAGAGAGAAGAAAACTCTTTAGCATGATGCTCTTGCAAGTTTAGAGTGGTTTTTAGTTTATCTAAACTGGATGGCTCCTACTGTTTCTCGAATCCTTCCTCAAACCATAAAAGAAGAATTAGCCAGGACTATTCTCACCGTACAATACTTGCTTAACCGTTCAGCCAGGCCAGTGTCGATACTTTGAGGGAGGTTTTCCAACGCTTTCGCGAAGTTCCTTAATTAAATAACCTCTTTTCTCTGGGGGCGTAACCCCGCTGACACCTTTCTGGACACCTACTAGGTTTATAGCATTGATCGTTAAGTGACGAATATCCTGATAAGTAGCATATACTCACAGTGGGATCGAGATCCAAATATCATCGTATGATAATGTTGAAAGAATCCTACCAACATTCATCAAACTCCAAATGGTATGCATCTCTTTGCAAATTTCAGTTTCTTTAGAAATTCCCGATATAAGTTTTTGCCCCATGCTCTTATGACCTTGACGTATGCCAACAAATCATAAGTCACATGTCAAGTTCTGCCCATCATTATCTTGTTAATTTGAACCCACCCGTATATACCCTTGACGTATGCCAACAAGGTAATGCGACTGTCCCAAACCAACACATCTATCTATGCAACAAATGAATACCCCAGCAGCTACCAAACACTTTGCCTTGACGTATGCCAACAAGCATAGCTTGAATACTACTGACCATCCATAAGAAATGACGGAGGGCTACGACTGGTTTTGGCGAAACCGTGAGCGTAGTGAACTTGATATAACTGAAGGAACCTGATAGCTTTTAAAAGGAGTGGTTAAAGCTCCGCATTTAAAAATATCTGTTTTTAAAATTAACCGAGTGGTTTCTTTTAAATTGTTCCAACGATTTAAACTTGGTTTATTTTTCTTTGCATTATAGATAATGCGTGCCATCATTAACCTATCATTGCAGAAAACAACGAAAATATGACGTCCTCTTATGCCACCTGCATTCGCCACTGGGTCCCGTCATCACCCGTTAGGTTACTTAACTAACGACAGAGCGGGGGCTGGGCTAGCGCGGGTGTAAAACATAAGTGACGTCTAAAATAGCTACAATATATATAGATATTTTACATTCGTCTGACGCAATGATATACATTCCAGAACACAGATAAACTTTATTGGATTTGCAAGCAATCTCTATTTCTTTTGAGCCTGCAAGAAAAGACAGATTACACAGTTGTGATGAATAGCCGTTACCCCACCTAAGATCCCTACGGGTACGACAAACTACCCACCCGGCAGTTTGTGTACCCCACCTTGGATCTGTCCTAGGAGCAAAAACAGTAAAATGAAATAATATAACGGTGGCTACAACCGCAACCTGGATGTGCCTCGCAAAATAATATTACAACAAATTACATTTACAACAAATGAATTAAATAATAACCCATTTCAAAACCCCGGCTATACACCACAACAGTCCAATACAGTTTATATGTACAAACAGATATAACCATTACAGAAATGTGCAACCCCCTGCCAACCGACATACTAGCAGTTAGGGGAGGTTTACGAACACATTTATCAATCACAGATATAATCCAATATGCAAATACTGTACAATTTCGATCGATTAAACATCATTAATATTGCTCCAATACTGCTCTGTAAAACTGAAACCTGAGCAAATATTAAATATTCCAGAAAATCCCAAATACCACAGAGAAGCAACACAGGAAATTTGGATTCCTGACTCGGCAACTCGGCGGCGGAAGCGCGGCGGATCGGTACGATCCGCCGCGGTTCCGCGGCCGCTTTGCCGATTCAGGAGCCCAAATTTCTTGGGTGTTCTTCTGGTGTCTTTTCAAGCTTTCTGAACTTCCCTGAAAAATTTTTGGACTTCATTTAAATTTCGACAGAAACTTGACAGTTCGGGGTTTTCCGGTTTCGTTTTTTCCGTTCGAAATTCGTACAAATTTGCAATTAAGTTATTTATTATTTAGCGAGGCTCTGATACCACTGTAAGTCGATGTACTACACCCCAATACTTGTGGGGAGGCGGAATTTTCTTTTAAACGAACTTGTTTAGTGAACAAACATCGACTAACCGCTTGAATCGAAGCTAAACTATAAATAACCAAACACAAAGTGTTTCTAAACTACTGTGTTTAGGGATTATACCTAATGAACCAACTCCTTCGTCTTTACGAACTCCTTGTTCTCCTCGGCTTTCTAGAAGTAGTAGACGATCCACCCGAGAGCAAAACTCCAAGCTTAGCCTCTAAACTTGAGGCAACTAACCTTCTTGGATTGCTAATCAAAGAAGATAGATTGAGATAGAGTGATGGTTATGGATTGTTTAGTCTTACTAACCCTTGTACTCAACTCATGAGAGGGGAGGATTAGTCTTTTGAAGAGAGAGAGCTTGAGGAGAGAGAATGTGTAGATAATAATGAGATGAGATTATTGAGTATCATAATAAATATGAAGCATTCTCTTTTATGAAGAAAAGAATAATACATGATGAATAAGCATGCTTCACAAATATCTAATGGTGATTCATTATCATGAGTCATTAAGCATTTATGATGCTTTAATGACATGAATGAATCATCCTCATGATTCACTAATCTCATTCATTGCATATGACACCTAAACCTCCTTAGTCACCACTTCTAGAAGCTTCTCGCACAATTACGAGAACGCCCCTCCAATCCGCAAAAATACGGAAAAACTTTAGACTGTAAAAATCCAATAACCGGATACCAGTAACTGGCTTAAACCAAAGCCGACTGGTAAAAACTGTCCGAAAGTCGTACGCGCGTAAACGCACGTATGCGTCCGAACCCTTGTCGTAAAACCATACGACCTCTATATCGTTTCGCCTGGAATAGGAAACTCTCTGTGTGGGACTCTAGAGACTCGACTACTACGCTGGCAGTGGGTTTAACCACAGACCGCAAGCGGCACTAGCTGTACGTAACGGTCCACAGGTAGTTGTCGATAAGAAGGCCGATGAGGAAACCCATCCGAACTCCTACTGAGTCTGATGTGACAATCTCCATACAGTCCGGTCCGTTCGTCCTAGACTATCGCATATCCTGCCTAGGGGGCGGCAAGCGTCAGTCCCCTAATAGCGGTATAAGTCGTGTCGGAGGGAAGCCCATTACACCCTGAGAAACTACTGGAACCTACCAGCAAATCTCGCTTGCCCTGGCCAGGGACTTTGCGTAATGGCTCTCTGACACAGTGCGATATCAACTCCCAATACCGGGAGGGACGAATCCTGTCTAACCGCCACTGCCTCCAAGTGCTCGGGACTGCACCCAACTGTTACCTGTTTGCACGACTCCTTTGAGCCGTGGTAGGGTAGCAATCTAAGAATAGGGGGACACACTCGAGGCGATGTAGCAGTGTCAAGTCTGCGGACTACGTTGTACTCATGTCACCTGGGAACTGTTCACTGACGACTGGTATAAAACCAACCAACAGTTCCCTGTGAGTCCTGTCCGGTGTACCCGTAACCTAACGAGCACCTGTATACTATCTCCAGTACGACGTACTGACGGCTGTTGGACAGACCATCTCCCCAACTGGGATGAGAAGCGTACACACTAGTCTACTCCGGAGTATCGATGCTCTGTCTCGATAATCCAACGACTAGGGACCTGAATAAGGATGTGCTTGTAGACTACCTAGCCCCCACTAGTGTGACTGCCATCACAACGCTGGTAGTCAAGCAAGATCGTAAGAGCTCTATCAATACGTACACTCACATATTAAGATAGAAAAACCAAGTAGCATACTACCATGTTTAGCAAGACTGTTGTATACATGTGAATATCCCAAGCTTCCATTAAGTAATATACAAACTAGTATGATACAGTAATGGCCTTCTAGGGCATAAATACTAACAGAAAGCCCCCGCCAAACCAAGAGGAGGTGTCGGTAAAGTGGATACGAAGGGAAAAGGTAAAGCAACAAAGATAGTAGGGAAGCCAGTGGGAAAGGAAGAATGCTTCTATTGTCACAAAAGTGGTCTCTGGAAACAGGATTGCATGGCTTGGAGAGCCAGAACACAGGATTTGAAGCGAGTTGCAGCTTCAGCTTCAGGTGTGTATGTTATTGAAAACTGTCTATCGATAAACTCTACTTCCTGGGTATTGGATACCGGATCAGGATCTCATATATGTAATTCTTTGCAGGCGTTGAGAAAGCGTAGAGTTTTGAAGGCAGGTGACATGACCCTCAGAGTTGCGAACGGTGCTAGCATGGATGCTGAGGCCGTGGGGGACTATCACCAGGGATTGTCAGATGGACATTTTTTGGTTTTGCGTAGTTGTTATTATGTACCAAATGCAACCTGTAATATCATTTCTGTATCTTTATTATCTAAAGAAGGTTATGAATTTGCATTTGTAAGTAATGTAGTGAACATTCACCTTAATCAAGCTTTGATTGGGTCAGGTACATTGAACAACGGTATATACGTATTAAACAACCACAGATTTTCAATGTCCAGAATACACACAAAAGAAAGTCTCCAGAAATCAATAAAACTTTCTTATGGCATTGTAGACTGGGTCACATCAATGAGAGAAGGTTGACTAAGTTACACACAGAAGGATATTTGGATTCGTTCGAATATCAATCGTATGCAACTTGTCAATCCTGTCTCAAGGGAAAGATGACAAAGACTCCGTTCACTGGACACGGAGAAAGAGTGAGCGAGCTCTTAGGACTCGTACACAACGACGTGTGCGGTCCAATGTTTACACATGCGCGAAGCGGTTATTCTTATTTCATTACTTTTACGGATGACTTTTCAAGGTACGGTTATGTCTTCTTAATGAAACATAAATCCGAGGCTTTTGAAAAATTCCAGGAATATAAGAATGAAGTAGAAAAACAAACAGGCAAAAGTATAAAGACACTGAGATCTGATCGAGGTGGTGAATACTTGATTGCCGAGTTCCTGGGTTACTTAAAAGAGAATGGAATTCTCTCTCAGCTTACTCCTCCATACACTCCGCAACATAACGGTGTATCGGAGAGACGGAACCGAACACTATTAGATATGGTACGGTCCATGATGAGTAACGCTGACTTGCCGTGATCGTTTTGGGGATATGCGCTAGAATCAGCTGCATACCTTTTGAACCGGGTTCCAACTAAGACTGTGCCTACTACACCATATCAGATGTGGTGTTGGAAGAAACCCTATCATAATCATATTAAGACATGGGGATGTCCAGCTTTTGTAAAAAAGCAGCATGCGGACAAGCTCGAGGCACGCTCAGTACAGTGCAAGTTTGTGGGATATCCAAAGAGCTCCAAGGGATATTACTTCTATTGCGAAGAGGAACAAAAAGTCCTTGTTTCTCGCCATGCCCACTTTCTGGAACACCAGTTCATAGAAAAAGAATTAAGTGGGAGCGCAATTGAACTGGAAGATATTCCAGAACCACGAGCTATTACTGAAAGCTTGGTTGAACCAGAGGGTTCAAAAGATCAGGACATTCCCACGCCACTCCATAGGAGTAGTAGGCAGTCTCATCCGCCCGAGAGATACTACGGTTTTCTCATTGACGGGGATAGAGAGGATTGCATCATAGACTGTGATGAGCCTACTAGCTTCCAGCAAGCCATTCAGAACGTCGACTCGGTAAAATGGCTGGATGCAATGCGGACCGAAATGAGGTCCATGTACACCAACAAAGTATGGACGTTGGACATTGCTCCAGACGGGGTAAAACCCGTAGGATGCAAGTGGATCTTCAAAAGGAAGATTGGTGTAGATGGACAGGTTGAGACCTATAAAGCTAGACTGGTTGCAAAGGGTTTTCTTCAGCGACCTGGTTTGGACTACGACGAAACCTTTTCTCCAGTAGCTATGCTGAAATTCATTCGGATCCTTCTTGCCATTGCTGCTTTCCACGATTATGAGATTTGGCAGATGGACGTAAAGATAGCTTTTCTAAATGGTCATTTAGAAGAGTGTGTCTATATGGATCAGCCAGAGGGTTTCATTCAGAGTGGGAGCAGCGGAAAGGTGTGCAAGTTGCTTAAGTCCATTTATGGACTAAAGCAGGCATCGCGGAGTTGGAACATCTGTTTTGATGAGACGGTCAAGGAATTTGGATTTAACAAAAATCCAGATGAACCATGCATCTATTGTAGATTTGTAGCGAGAACCGTAGTATTTCTCGTTTTATACGTGGATGACATTCTCTTAATAGGAAATGACATTCCTATGCTACAATCTGTCAAGGGGTTCTTGTCACACAGGTTCTCCATGAAAGACCTGGGTGATGCCTCATACATTCTAGGTATCCGGATCTACCGTGACAGATCCAAGAGGATATTGGGACTTTCACAGTCCACGTACATCGACACCATACTGAAGAGATTCAGTATGGAAGATTCCAAGCGCGGTAATCTATCAGCTTGTCACGGGATCACCCTCTCCAAAGAGATGTCTCCCAAGAATGATTTGGAGAGGGATCGCATGTCTATTATACCCTACGCTTCTGCGGTAGGCTCTATAATGTATGCGATGTTGTGTACCAGACCGGATGTGGCTTATGCACTGAGTGTGGTAAGAAGGTATCATTCAAACCCAGGGGAGAAACATTGGATAGCAGTAAAGAACATTCTCAAGTACCTGAGAAGGACTAAGGAGATGTTCTTGGTGTATGGCGGAAAAGACCTGCAGATTGAGGCCTTTGCTGACTCCAGCTTCCGGAGTGACAAGGATGATTCCAAGTCCATGTCGGGTTTTGTCTTCACCCTCAATGGAGGGGCGGTGTGTTGGAAGAGCTCCAAACAGGAAACCGTTGCAGACTCGACGATGGAAGCGGAATACATCGCTGCATCTGATGCCGCAAAAGAAGCTGTCTGGATAAGGAAGTTCTTGAGAGAACTTCAGGTGGTTCCGTCCATTGTTGACCCAATACCTCTGTATTGCGACAACAACGGGGCTATAGCTTTAGCGAAGGAACCCAGATCCCATGAGAAATCCAGACACATCTTAAGGCGGTATCACCTGATCAGGGAGATCGTGGATCGCCGGGAGATCGAGGTCCGGAGAGTTGCATCTGAGGATAACACTGCAGATCCACTCACCAAGGCCTTTCCCCAGACTCAGTTCGAGCGGCTGATCGAGATGATAGGTCTTCGATACGCCAGTACATGGCCTAAGTGCAAGCGGGAGATTGTTAGTGTATATGCCCTAGAGGCCATTACTGTATCATACTAGTTTGTATATTACTTGATGGAAGCTTGGGATATTCACAGTTGTATATACAATCTTGCTCGAAATGGTAGTATGCTACCATGTTTGTCTCTGCTTTAATATGTGCATGTGTTTCTTTTAGCATATTGCTGATATACATATTAGTAGAGCCCTTAGGATCATTGCTTGATTACCAGCGTTGTGATGGCGCTCGCACACGTGGGAGCTGGGTGATCTATAAGCACATCCTTATACAGGTCCCTAGTCGTTGGACTATCGAGACAGGGCATCGATACTCCGGAGTAGACTAGCGTATGCGCTTCTCATCCCAGTGTGGGAGACGGTCTGTCCCACAGCCGTCAGTACGTCGTACATGAGATAGTATACGGGTGCTCGTTGGGTTACGAGTACACTGGACAGGACTCGTCGGGGACTGTTGGTTGGTATTATACCTATCGTCAGTTATCAGTTCCCAGGTGACATGAGTACAGCTTAGTCCGCTGACTTGACACTGTCACTTCGCCTCGAATGTGTTCCCACTGCACTTTGATTACTACCCTACCACGGCTCAAAGGAGTCGTGCAAACAGGTAGTTTTTGGGTGCAGTCCCGAAGCACTTGGAGGCAGTGACGGTTAGACAGGATTCGTCTCTCCCGGTATTGGGGGTTGACATCGCGCTGTGTCCAGGAGAGCCATTACATGAGTAGTCCCTGGCCAGGGCAAGCGAGATATACTGGTAGGTTTCCAGTGTTATCTCAGGGTGTTCTGGGCTTCACTCCGGCACGACTTGTACCGCTATTAGGGGACTGACGTTCACCGCCCCCTAGGCCCGCCAAGCGATGTATCAGACGAACAGACCGGACTGTACGGAGATTGTCACATACAGGCTCAGTAGGAGTTCAGATAGGGTTCACCTCGTCAGTCTTCTTATCGACATCTACCTAGGGACCGTTACGTACAGCTAGTGCCGCTTGCGGTCTGTGGTTAAACCCACTGCCAGCGTAGTGTCGAGTATTTAGAGTCCCACACAGAGAGCTATTCGCCTTTAGGCAAAATGAGTAGAGGTCGCATGGTTTTGCGACAGGGTTCGTTCACATTCGCGCACTTCTGCACGTTTGCTGTCCGGACAGTTTATACTAGCGGGCTTTGGTTTAAGACGGATCCTAGTATATGTTTTGAGATTGGTTTTTCTCATTGTGTTCGTGTTCCTCGGATCACGAATGCGGGTGCGTGTGCACAGTTGTTTGAGATAGAGGGAGAGGACTTTGATTAGGGTTAATGGCTATTGTCATTTTACTAACCCTAATGATTATGTGTGTGTTATAGTTAATTGATAATTAGTTTAAATAATTGTGCATGGTTATGGTTGTTGACCATTTGACCTTATTGACTTGTTGACCTAGGTTGACACTTTGACCATCATCATTTCTTTTGGAAGATGCTTTTTGATCCACACAAATTGAAATGATAATGGTCATATCATGATTAACCATGACAATTATCTAGCTAATTATTTAATTAAAATAATACACATATACTTGTGAGAATGGTTCAATTATTCTCATAATCTCATTTCATTTCTCTCTCTTGTTCTTCCTCTCCCTCAAGCTCTCTCCCTCTCATGTGTTGAGAAACACTTGAGCTTGAGAAAAACCCTCTCTTGATCTTCTCTACTCTCATCTAGGGTTCAAGTATTAGCACTTCTTACACCCTAGTCACTCCTAGCTTGGAGTTGAAGCCAAAGGTTGAGGCTTTCGGGTGGATCTTTCTTTGACGGGAGAAGACGACAAGGTGACCTCCTTCTACTACTTCTAGGAGCAAGGAGAGAAGGACTAAGAGACCAAAGGTATAACCTTTCTACCACTTAGCTACATTCAAGTTAGCTTTAGCAAGTTTTTGTTTAGTAAAGATCCTTAAAGCATAGTCCATGTTGCCTATAGTTGATAAAAATCCGATTTTTATTATGTTTTCCGCCTCCCCGTAAGCACCGGGGTGGGCAACGTGGACTTACAGTTATTACCCTGACGCAAACCTCTGCCTAAGGGGTCACTCCCGATGAATGGATCTCGGCCCTTGCCTCGTCGAATGAGGTGCTGGATATTCATAACCGAATACCTATTTGCAAAACAAAATAGAACGCCGTTGTTATAACAGCTTTTCGAAAATTGTTCCAACAACATCGAATAGGTCTGTTTTCCTTGCATTGATCAGAATCGATGCAGTCCCATCAGTTAATCACACAACAGAAGAATGAAAATAGGATGTACGTATATGCCATCCGCATTCGCCACCGGGTCCCGTCATCACTCGTTAGGTTACTTAACTAACGACAGAGCGGGGAATGGACAGGCGCGGGTGTAAAACATATACAACATCTACCAGTATATATATAACAATATATAATGATCGCTCCAGGTGTGATAAATGCAACATCACAGACAATACAGATAATCTGGGAGCCCCGGGTTTATTTTGAGCCACAAGTGAAACCCAACGTTCCCCTGGTCGTGTGGATAGCTTGTGTAATGAAAGCCTAGACACCTATGAGTGCGGGAAGTTTCCTGCCAAAACCAGAAACGAGGCAGCCCCCTTCAGCAAAGTGAATGGACCACCCAGCACTTCACGGAATTCGGTAACTTGAGCACCCCACCTTGGGTCAACCTGTACCCCCTACGAGTACGGCGAATAGCCCGCCAAGTCTAGAGTGAAGCCCCCTCCGTCTCAAAGCCATGAGATGCGGGCCCATCGCCCTCCAGAACCCGGCTATCCGTGCACTCCACCACGGGGTAATCCTAGTACAGAAAAGAAAATATGTACAACGGGTACACCGACCTCAACCCGATCGCTCCCCAAAAGAATAATATGCAAACAGGCAGTGACGGCTTTCCACATGTCGGACGCTCACCCCGCGATATCAAATGTACAAATAAACTTAAACTGTACTGACATTGCACGCAAGCTATCCACCACGACGAGTCCGCAACAATACAGCACAACGTAGAACATCAACATGAATGTCACGTTCACTAACCCGTCTAAAAGAGCTACAGCAATTAGACAAGTTGTACTGCTCGAATGACATTCACGGTCACAGATAGTAATGTAAGTACTGCAAACTTTAAACAATGTTAGAAAATACCGAATTCGAAATAACCCCCGAAAAGACCCCAAATAAGTAGATAAGATCATATCAAAACTGGGCTAAACAAACAATACCACTGAACCAATATTTCAGAGACTAAATGCAGTTGGGGTGAAGAAAATGTGAGCACTAGATTTTGCTTTGAGGAAAAATAATGGGCTGCAAAAAAAAAAAGAGAGAAAACGTTCTCTATGGATGAACAAGTTGTAGTGGTGAATGTTAATCAATTAAGCAACACAAGAAATCTCCACAACAAAATGAACAGCCTCAATTTTACACAACACTCACTAAAACATACACAGAGAACATTTCTTCATGGCCGAGCACAAAAAATTCGAGCAAGCCCTTTTTTTTCAAGCAATGAATTTCAACATTTGTATTGTTTCGGATCGTTTCGGTTTCGATATTTTAACATTGTCTAAAAAACTAGTATGCGGTTAATGGGTTGGCTCTGATACCATTTAAGGCTACGGCAGCGCCCCGGCCGTCAATCTGAGGCCAAATGCGGAACATAAAATTTTCAAACTGGCACTATCGTAACCCTAAAACCCGGATCGTTCCATTAACCGTAAACTAGTAAACTGTAAAAGAGTTTGGAGAGATTATACCAATCGATCTGTGTCCTTTGGTCTTCAATCTCTGCGCCAAGCTCCTGGATACTGCGCCGACGAAGTTCGCTCTTCGATCTCTCTCGTCGAAGTGGCTCCACGTCGAGGATTCTTTATATGGGCTCCCTCTTCAAACCGAAGCAACTCGGACAAGAAGTTTGTCAGCCGACATGTCCAAGATGAAGTAGAGATGGTGTGTGAATACTTTATCTCAAAGTACCCAAGGAATTGGGTGGAGGTAAATGAAGTTGCCATATGAAGTGTGAGCAAATGTGAGGCTAAAGAAATTTTATTATAGAAAATTGGGGTCGGCCAAATGAAAGAAAAGAATAGGGCTCTCTGTAAATCTTTTGTTGATGAAGTGTGTGAAGAAGAAATTAATGCCCCTAAGAAAATCAATCCCTTCACCAATGAATGCAAAACACACTCAAAACCCTCATCAAAATATCCACTGCTACCTCCCCAAAAAAATATCACAAGCAAGACAAACCCCAACCAATGCAAGAAAAAATATCCTACCCACTCCAATACACCTCACCAAAACAAATGCCCAAGCCCAATAAAAAATCCCAGCTTAGAAAATGATCAGCCAAGAAAAAAATACCATGCTCACATTTCACACTATTAATTAAACATTAAAACTTAATGTTTAATAACAAGACAAAAAATAGCAACTTCAAAAGTAAACTTGTAACGAATTACAAGAATACCCCTCATCCGTATATACATACCTGCATCCGTATTCCGACTGAATATGAATGCAACGAGACGAAAATATTCCAACAATCTAATACTAGGATCCGGCTTAAACCAAAGCCCACTAGTATGATCCGTCCGATCATGATCCGTGCATGAGTGCACGTATATGATCTAACCCTGCCATAAAACCATACGGCCTCTACAACGTTGTTAGTGTGATATGCCCTAGAGGCCATTATTGTATAGTACTTGTTTGTATATTACATTTTGGAAGCTTGGGATATATACACAGTATTATGACAGTCTTGCTCGATATATTAGTATGCTACTTGGTTTGTATCTATCTTAATATGTGTATGTATTTCTTTTAACATATTGCTAATACATTTTGATAGAGCCCTTAGGATCTTTGCTTGACTACCAGCGTTGTTATGGCAGTCACACTAGTAGGGGCTAGGTAGTCTACCAGCACATCCTTATACAGGTCCCTGGTCGTAGGATTATCGAGACAGGGCATCGATACTCCAGAGTAGACTAGTGTATACGCTTCTCATCCCAGGAGAGGAGATGGTCTGTCCCACAGCCATCAGTACGTCGTACTGGAGATAGTATGTAGGTGCTCATTAGGTTACGAGTACACTGGACAGGACTCGCTGGGAACTGTTGGTTGGTAATATACCTATCGTCATTTCAGTTCCCAGGTGACATGAGTACAGCTTAGTCCGTTGACTTGACACTGCTACTTCGCCTCGAGTGTGGTCCCAATGTTCTTAGATTACTACCCTACCACGGCTCTTTTGAGTCGTGCAAACAGGTAGTAGTTAGGTGCAGTCCCGAAGCACATGGAGGCAGTGGCGGTTAGATAGGATTCGTCTCTCCCGGTATTGGGGGTGATATCGTGCTGTGTCTGGAGAGCCATTACACAAAGTCCCTGGCCATGGTAAGCGAGATTTTCTGGTAGTGTTTCCAGTAGTTTCTCATGGTGTTCTGGGCTACACTTCGACACGACTTGTACCTCTATTAGTGGTCTGACATTTATTTCCCCCTAGGCCCGACATGCGATACTCTTAGACGAACAGACCGTACTGTACGAAGATTGTCACATTCGGGGTCAGTAGGAGTTCGGATGGGTTTTCCTCATCGGCCTTCTTATCGACATCTACAAGGGGACCGTTATGTATAGCTAGTACCGCTTCCGGCCTATGGTTAAACCCGGTGCCAACGTAGTATCGAGTTTTTAGAGTCCCACACAGAGGGTTTTTCACCTTTGTGCGAAACGAGGTATAGGTCATAGGGTTTTACGACAGGGTTCGTTTACATATGCGTACTTGTGCGCGTTTGATGTTCGGGCAGTTGATACTAGTGGGCTTTGGTTTAAGCCAGATCCTAGTATTTGATTTTGGTTTGGTTCAGTCTCATTGCATTCGTGTTCTTCGGAACGCGGAAGCGGGTATGTATATATACAGTTGACAGAGACAGATAAAGAAGACACCTCATTAGGGTTTTGACCATTGACTTGATTAAGACCTTAATGAGATGAACAAAATTGATTAATAGTTTTAATTAGTGATAATTGTGTTATTCTTATTTGGATTGACCATTTGACTTGTTGACCAAAGTTGACTTAGATATTTTTTTGTTGTTTTGTTAAGCATGTGCTTAGCATTAATGGTGACATGATAATGGTCAAATCAAACCAACCATCAAATTTTTTTCTAAATTTAAATTATTATTCTTATATGCTAATATGAGAGCTATCTCTTCATTCTATCATGATACATTCTCTCTCCTTCATCCTCTTTCTCAAACCCTAACCTCTCATGTGTTGAGAACTAAGGGAAATTGAGACCAAACCACTAAAATCACTCTCTACTCTCTCTAGGGTTCTTAGTCTAGCTCACCAAGCACCATAGTTACTTCAAGATAGAGGTTGGAGCTCAAGGTAGAGGCCTTCGGGTGGATCTTTCTTTGGCAAAGAGATGACGGTGAGGAGGAGCCATCTACACGACTCCAAGGAGCTCACAACAAAGGGAAGCAACACAAGAAGAGAATAAGTTCAAGCCTTTGGTATAATCTCTTAACCTAGTAGTTAAAGCTCCATGTTTGTTTGTTAGTTTTTGTTTAGCAAAGATCCTTCATGGTTAGTCAATGCTTCCTTTAAAGAAAAATTCGATTTCTACCTATTCCGCATCTCCGAAACTACCGGGGTGGTTATCATAGACTTATAGTGGTATCAGAGCCTAGCTAAACAACCACTACATGTTAGCAAAGTCGTTATAACTTCGATCACGGAAAAAATCCCGAAAACTCACCAAAATTTTTATTTTCTATCGATTTTTAAAACGGGCCTAAAAATTATTTTAGTGTCATGAAAAATACAAGCAGGATTTTTAGAGAAAACTGTAGAATTTTGGGCGCCTGAATCGCTCATAAGACCGCGGATCTGCGGCCGATCCAAGCGATCCGCCGCGGATCCGCGGCCGAGTCAACTCGGCCGCGCACCAAAATTCTTCTGGGTTCTCTGTTTTGGTTTTGTGTATTCTGGGAATTTTGTTTTTGCCCAGATTTGTTTAAGTACTGGATTTTACTTGGGATAGATTCAAATACAGTATTTGATCGAAATTCTATAAACTTTAGCTAATTGGATTATATCTGTGATGTGATATATATGTTGAACGTCTGATAATCGCTATACGTCGATTATGTAAGTGCACGGCGGCGCCCCGGCCTCCATCCCGAGGCCAAATGCGGAAGCGATGTCTAACTTTAATTTTCTTGAACCGGCACCACCGCGCACTAAAACCCGGATCGTGCCATTAACTAGTCCTAGCTAACTACAAGTTGGGGAAGAGAGATATACCGAGTGATCCGAGTCCTCCGGTCTTCTCGCCGTCGTCCCGATCTCACGCGGAATGTCCGGTCTCCACCTCCTCGCCGGAAGGGCACCACGTCGCCTGCATCTTTTACGGGCTCCCACCTCAATACCGAGGCAACTCCGGCACGAAGCTGGCGAGTCGACGTGCCCAAGATTTGCTGTAGAATGTGTAGTGCTCATGTCTCATTTGGGGTAGTGGAGGTTGCCTTTTTGGTGGAGGAATGAGATGTAGTTTGGAGATGGAACTTGTGGGAATTTTGCAAAGCCAAATGAACAAAAAACCCACACTCAAAATATTGGACAGCCCACCCCCTTCATTGGCCGGCCATGGCTTGAATGAATGAGAATTGGGAGTGAAAGAAAAGTCAAGAGGGGAGGGAGCTATCATCCAAGAGAGAGAAAGTGTCATGATGATAAAACAATGATCACAAAACAAGAACCACACTCCAAAACTTAATCATAACCAACAAAGGTCAAGCCATCATGAAAACTATCATGAAGCAAAAAGTCAAGTGATCATGAACCATGGAAAGTCAAGGGATGGTCCTCCATCATGATCCAACAATATGCAAAGACCCCCTTCCAAATTGCTTATTTGCACAAATGCAAATAAGCCCTCATCCACCAATCTTCGGCCAATGAACGATACAAAGAAATATGGCCGAAACGGAAAGGAAACTGGCAACTCCAGAAAAACTGGTCCTGTAATAAATTACAGGAAAACCCCGATACTGTGTATACACACCCGCATCTGTATTCCGACTGAAATACAAATGCAATGAGACAAAATCTACATTGTACTATACTAGGATCCGGCTTAAACGAAAGCCGGCAAGTAATATCCGTTCGATCCTGATCCGTGCAATACCGCACGTATCTGATCGAACCCTGCCATATATCCATACGGCCTGTAGTACAAACTGTCCGATCCTGATCCGTGCAATACCGCACGTATCTGATCGGACCTTGCCATATCTCCATACGGCCACTAGTACTAACCGTCCGATCCTGATCCGTGCAATACCGCATGTATCTGATCGGACCCTGCCATATCTCCATACGGCTTCTACAGCGTTTCGCCCGAAAGCTTGAGTAACTGAATGTGGGGGACTCTAAAGACTCGTCAATACTATGGCTGTGGATTTAACCACTAGCACATTAGAGGTATTATCCATACATGACGGGCCACCAGCTATTGACCAAAAGGGACGTCAATGAGCGAACTCATCCTCACACCCTACTGAGCCTGTCAGTGACAATATCCGTACAGTCCGGTCCGTTCGTCTATGAGCATCGCATGGCGGGCCTAGGGGGTTGGTAAAAGTCAGACCCCCAAAAGCGGTACAAGTCGTGTCGGAGTGTAGCCCAGAACACCCTGAGATACTACTGGAATACCTACCAGTAAATCTCCTGCCTCGGCCGAGGGCTTCGTGTTATGGCTCTCCTAGACACAGCGCGACTTCACCCCCAATACCGGGAGAGACGAACCCCTGAAGATCCGCTCACTGCCTCCATGTGTCTCGGGACTGCACCCAACTAAAACCTGTTTGCACGTCTCCTTTGAAAGTGGTAGGGTAGTAATCAAAGTACAGTGGGAACTCACACGAGAAAAATGACGATCCCCAGGTCGATGAACTAACCTGTACACATGTCACCAGGGAACTGCTATCTGACGTCAGGTATAAGACCAACTAGCATGTCCCCGGCGAGTCCTGTCCGGTGTACTCATAACCCAATGAGCACCTGTATACATCTTAGGTGATCCAACTGACACCAATGGCTTGTGAGACCGGCCACCGCCCCTCGTCGGGGTCTCGACTGTATACACTAGTCTACTCTGATGTATCGATGCCCTGTCTCGAAACTCCCACGACTAGGGACCTTTAAAGGATGTGCTTATAGACCACCAGCTCTCACGTATATGATCACCCTCATACAGCTGGCAGTCAAGCAAGAATCCTAGGGGCTCTATCAACGTGCAATAGTGACCTATAAGGTCACCTAAAGAAGTACACGATGATAAAGGTAAACCAGATAGCATACTATCATCTTGAGTAAGACAGTCCTACCGGGATAGGTCCTCCCTCAATCATTGCAATCACGTGCCTGTGATCCAATAATTGACTCTGAGGGCACTATCTCCAACAATCTCCCACTTTCACTCAAGGCTAATTATCGCGATGTCGCATACTCACAGCACGTGTGATACCGAATACCCAACTCCTCTACTAGTCAGTCTCACAAAGCTCGCTTGCGAAACTATTGCGTTCGAGGAATAGCCTTAGTGAGTGGATCCGCCTTGATGTCTCTTTCTATGTCTCTCTATATCTCAAGTTCGCGGAGAAACCCATCTCCCGAAATGAGCAATACCTGTCTTAGAATGTGACTGGATGTCTGATGGGACCTAGCTCATAAATGAACTCCAAATCCAAACTTCTTAGACTGTACTGTCAACTGAACTTAATCAGTATCCTGTGCCATGCCTCCCTCAGTATTGCCTTGGACCACCTGTCCAAAATACTGCCCCTCGTCAGGAGGAAAAACTATAACTCTGAAAACCTCCTTGTCGTCCATGTCACATTGGAAGCTTGGAATGATAACTGTCTCCCGAATGAGGCTGTCGTTATCATATCCCTAGAACATTCACATATGTTCTAAAACTGCTTCCGACTATTTCTCTAGGATAGGATCAATGTCAACTTATTGCATCTAGTGGAAGAACAACATCTGGTGTGGTACATGACATCTCATGATTGACTCAATTGCCTGAGAAAGTGATCTGCTAATCATGCACATCCCTCTCCCCTTTAGTCTGTAAGACACCTTTAGAGAGGGTGACTCCATTACCTGCAGGTACACTACCGTGCCAGGAGTCGTCCATTCTAAATACTCTTAGAATGCTGTCTAAGTACCCAGATTCGGAAACTACCCAAATCAAGATCTAAAACCATAGATCTAGTAACCAGTATGTCTGATATAATGTCCAAGTCCCATATGGAGAAACCACTGTGTGACGACCAAAGTATAACCGATTGTAGTATAGGAATATCACTTCCTACTTTGTGTATGTCATCCAAATACCAGGACATCACACCCTACTACCTTCTCAACAGATCCATCCCCTATTCTGATGAAGTCAAACCTATGACTGTCACATCAGAAATGGATGATCTTTCTCCGCTACATCTGCTTTAGTCTATAAATAGACATAAGCCACATGTCCACCAATGCTTCCGCTGCTCCCACTGACTAAGACAACCCTCTGGCAGAGTCATATATACGTACACTTCTAAAGCTAGTTTAGAACGACGCTATACTCATCCTCCTGCCGGGACTCGCAGCCTGGAACAACAGCAATGGCAAGTGTGGGTAAACAAGAACTTCCCTGTCACCGTCCTTGAGGCTACCGGAGTACCTCTCATGTGCCTGAAGTTACCCCCCAAATCTGCGGAGTGGCCAATGGAATGTCAAACCAGATTGAATCTTTAGGTACCTATGAAATCTTCAGTAATCGTTTGTGGTTTTGGAATCACTTCCAGTTCTACCATACTCCCACGACTGTTTTTCTGAAAAAATCCATTTTTAATAAAACTGTGGCGAGTCAAGAACAATATCACTATTGATCTTCCAGATGGTAGAAAGTCAACCCTCGTCATAGCCTGGGTCAACCCACAAACAGCCATTACGGAAATGTGCCTTGAGTTATCCAGAGTCTGGTTTTAATCATAAGCCGGACAACTCCTCGTACCTATTATCGTTAAGATATGAACTGTTCTATATCCAATATAGAACCAGAGGCACTGATTTAATTGAACCAGATTCAAATCATGCAGCTGTCTCCAGTGCATGTCAACTAAATGGAAAAAGGTCGATCAACGTTACTCAACTTAGGAATGCTTCCAATTATGAGTAACCTGAAAGAGAAGCAAGTTCTCTTAACCATTACTATCAACTGAATACCATACACAAGTATCTACATCTTCGATCACATTGAAGAATCCCGATACTTGCTACACCTGGTTCTCTACTCTATTCAGATACCTATAACTTCTCAAAATCCGGACCCTGTGTTTCCGCGAAACACCTGTCTAAAAACTAGAGAAGTCATAAGTAAACCGAATATAGTAGAGGACCAACCCCTCTGTCCTGATGGACCCTGGACAACATACAATACTCTGTATAAGTCCCTTGAGTCTGTTAACTCATTCACTGTGTGTCGTAGGTTGAAAACTGTACTTATGGTTAAGAAGAATTACACCGCTGTTTAATGCTTCTTACCTAACCATCCACTGATATAGGTAAATGTCACTGACATAATTTCAAAAAGTATATCTCACTCTATGAAAATAGACGTACAGATATATCGATTTGAAATTGGTGCATAACAGCGGATATTCAAAACCAAATATTTGCCGTCCGGCAAACATCCCGGGTGACTTCCTCAAATATCACCGATTACAACGAATCCCGATATAATGGGGATGATCACCCAATTCCCAATAGCTTACTCCCACTCATCATCTGTAAAACCATACAGATGTGAGAATCATATCTGGTAAATACATACCCTGGAGCAAGTGTCTAATTGGGAAATCAGTTTTCCTTAAACAGTACACAGTGAAACTGAAACATTGAAATGTTCCGATGGGGTATCCCGGTATTCCTAGTAATGCCTCTTCCATTATCCAGATTCACAACTGTGACCGTGTAATTCTTTGCCATCTTTCCAAATCCCTTTCCATGTCTTTAGTCATTATCTTCTGTATACCCCTTTAGGCCAAATGGTTTTCTTCCTTCCCTACCGTTCGGCACCAGCCTATGGTTTGGAAGAAGACTATCCAATAAGCATAATGGGTGTACTGTCCTAATCCTAGGAGTACTCGCAATGCGAGAGAAGGTGAAGATAAAAGACAACCGAATAAACCTTATTCCTATTTCTCCCGAACCAGAATCCATCCCCGAACTGGAACAAGTTCCTTTCGAGTTCGTATATAACCATACGATGGAGTATCCAATAAACTGTGGATCTTCGTAGTGATACGGAGTGTCCTGGAGAAATACAAAGGTGATTTAGGATTGGCGAAGAAATACTTGGTTTGTTCATGAATAGCAGTCACAGTTTACTTTGCCCTCTTACTAATCCCTTGCTTTGTCTTAACTTAATACCTTCTGTACACCATCGTTATGCTAATTGGTTTTCTTCATTCCCCACCGTTCGGCACCAGCCTAAGGTTTGGAAGAAGACTATCCAATTTGCGTAATAGGTGTACTATCTCCTAAACCAAGGAGTACTCGCAACCTGAGAGAAGGTAAAAGGAAAAGACAACTGAATAGTCTTATCCGTTTTCTCCAGAACCTGAAACCATCCTCGAATAAATTCCTTCGAGTTCGTATATAAACATACGATGGTTTTGTCCAATGGAAGTGGACGTTCGTAGTAATACGGGGTGTCCTGGAGAAAAGGGTAAAAGTAGGAGTGGCAATGAGGTTTGCAACTCTGACAATCCAAAAGCCAGCGTTAAGAAGGTTCGGTCAACTTGGTCACTGAGACATAGTCTTAGGGTCGGGTCAATGGTCGCTGCCAAAGAGAGAGAGAAAAGAAACACTCAGCGTGCACTCTAACCTAGATCAGAATGGTTACCAATTTATCTAATCTGGAAACCTCCCACTGTACCGTCAAACTCTCCTCCAAACCTAAAAGAAGAATTAGTCCGGATCACCCGAGGAGTAAACCAACTCATCAGTGGGAATCGGGATCCAACTATCATCGCATGATAACGTGATGGAATCCTCTCATGTCATCACACTCCAGAAGGTATGCGCATATCTGGCAAGTTTCAGTTTCTTTAGAAACTCCCGATGTGGATTTTTACCCCATGCTCTTATGACCTTGACGAAGGTCAACAAATCATAAGTCACATGTCAAGTTCTACCCGTCATTGTCCAGGTTAATTTGAACCCACCCGTACAAGCCCTTGAGGTCAACAAGGCTATACGACTGTCCCAAACCAACGCATCTATCTATGCAGCAGAAAGGTAACAAGAAGCTACCATTCACTATGCCTTGACGAAGGTCAACAAACATAGCATGAATACTACGTGCTACCCGTCTGAAACGACGGAGGGCTATGAATGGTTTCTGGCGAAAACCTTTAACGTGATGAACTTGATATCGTTGAAGTAACTGGATAGCTTTTTGAAAATATAGTGACGAAAACCATTGCTAAAGAGGTCACTTCCGGTGAAGGGATCTCGGCTCTTTCCCCGTAGAATGAGGTGCAGGATATTCCGACTGAATACCACGGTGCAAAGCAAAAGTAATCGGCTATAGTGAAGTTAATGCCCTGACGCAAACTTCTGTCCAAAGGATCACACCCGGTGAAGGGATCTCGGCCCTTGCCTCGTCGACAGAGGAGCAGGATATTCCAACTGAATACCACGATGCAAAACAAAAGAGAACGTCCTTGCAATAACAGCCTTTTGAAAAGTGTTCCAACAACATCAGATTAGGTTTGTTTTTAACTTGCCTTGATCCGAATCAACGCAGTCCCATCAATTAATCACACCACAAAGAACGAAAATATACCGATGTATGTATATGCCATCCGCATTCGCCACTGGGTCCCGTCATTACCCGTTAGGTTAGCTAACTAACGACAGAGCGGGGAATGGACTAGCGCGGATGTAAAACATATACAACATCTACTAATATATATACCAATATATAATATTTCGCTCAAGGCGTGATAAAATGCAACATCAAAGAAATGTACAGCATCACAGAACAATACAGATATCTGGGATCCCCGGGTTTCACAGAGCCACTACTGAAACCCGACGTTCCCCTGGTCGTGTGGATAGCCTGTGCAATGAAATCCTAGACCCCTACGGGCGCGGCAAGTTACCCGCCAAAACCTGAAGCGAGGCAGCCCCCTTCAACACCGTGAATGGACCACCCAGCACTTCACGGAGTCCGGTAACTTGGGCACCCCTCTTGGGTCAACCTGTACCCCTACGAGTGCGGAGAATAGCCCGCCAATCCTAGAGTGAAGCCCCCTCCGTCTCAATGCCATGAGATGCGGGCCTGTTGCCCTCTAGAACCCGGCTATCCGTGAACCCCTCCTTGGGGTAATCCTAGTACAGAAAGTAAAATATACATACAACGGGTACATCGACCGCAACCTGGTCGTGCCCCAAAATAATAATACAAACAGGCAGTGACGGCAGTCCACATATCGGACGCTCGCCCCACAATATCAAATGTACATAATACAATCAAATCTGCACTAGCATTGCATCTAGGCTATCCCCCATGACCGATCCGCAACAACACAGCATAACACAGAACATCAATGTGAAAGTCACGTTCGCAAATCCGTCTAACCGGGCTATAGCAGTTAGACTGGATTTACCGATCAAGTGACATTCACGGTCGCAGATATAATGTAAATACTGTGAAAAAGGTGTTTATAATATCTGATCGATCAAAATTATAACAAGTGGGCCCCCAATTACTACTGTAGCACATCAAGAAATTCTGGGCCCAAAAATAACATTCCAGAAACGACATTTTCAACTCAGGAACATTCTGCAAAAGTTTGGGGGACTGAACAGTTAAAGTCGCGGCGGAACCGCGGCCCAAGCATGGGTTTGGCCGCGGTTCCGCGGTCCTTTAGACTGTTCACGAAACCAAATTTTCCCAGAACTCTTAGAATTTTCTACACATCATTCTGAAACAACCTGAAAAATTTTTGGACTTCAAAAAATTTCGACAGAAACTGATGTGAAGAAAAATACGGTTTTGGAAAATTGTTCGATCGGAAATGTAAAACACATTAGACAAAGCTAGACTAAGTTAATGGCGAGGCTCTGATACCACTGTAAGTGCACGGCGGCGCCCCGGCCTCCATCCCGAGGCCAAATGACGAAGCGATGGCTAACTTTAATTTTCTTGAACCGGCACCACCGCGCACTAAAACCCGGATCGTGCCATTAACTAGTCCTAGCTAACTACAAGATGGGGAAGAGAGAGATACCGAGTGATTCGAGTCCTCCGGTCTTCTCGCCGTCGTCCCGATCTCCCGCGGAATATCCGGTCTCCACCTCCTCGCCGGAAGGGCACCACGTCGCCTGCATCTTTTACGGGCTCCCACCTTAATACCGAGGTAACTCGGGCACGAAGCTGGCGAGTCAACGTGCCCAAGATTTGCTGTAGAATGTGTAGTGCTCATGTCTCATTTGGGGTAGTGGAGGTTGCCTTTTTGGTGGAGGAATGAGATGTAGTTTGGAGATGGAACTTGTAGGAATTTTGCAAAGCCAAATGAACAAAAAACCCACACTCAAAATATTGGACAGCCTACCCCCTTCATTGGCCTGCCATGGCTTGAATGAATGAGAATTGGGAGTGAGAGAAAAGTCAAGAGGGGAGGGAGCTATCATCCAAGAGAGAGAAAGTGTAATGATGATAAAGCAATGATCACAAATCAAGAACCACACTCCAAAACTTAATCATAACCAACAAAGGTCAAGCCATCATGAAAACTATCATGAAGCAAAAAGTCAAGTGATCATGAACCATGGAAAGTCAAGGGATGGTCCTCCATCATGATCCAACAATATGCAAAGACCCCCTTCCAAATTGCTTATTTGCACAAATGCAAATAAGCCCTCCTCCACCAATCTTCGGCCAATGAACGATACAAAGAAATATGGCCGAAACGGAAAGCAAACTGGCAACTCCAGAAAAACTGGTCCCGTAATAAATTACAGGAAAACCCCGATACTGTGTATACACACCCGCATCTGTATTCCGACTGAAATACAAATGCAATGAGACAAAATCTACACTGTACTATACTAGGATCCGGCTTAAACCAAAGCCGGCTAGTAATATCCGTTCGATCCTGATCCGTGCAATACCGCACGTATCTGATCGAACCCTGCCATATGTCCATACGGCCTGTAGTACAAACTGTCCGATCCTGATCCGTGCAATACCGCACGTATCTGATCGGACCTTGCCATATCTCCATACGGCCTCTAGTACAAACCGTCCGATCCTGATCCGTGCAATACCGCACGTATCTCATCGGACCCTGCCATATCTCCATACGGCCTCTACAACATTTCGCCCGAAAGCTTGACTAACTGAATGTGGGGGACTCTAAAGACTCGTCAATACTATGGCTGTGGATTTAACCACTAGCACGTCAGAGGTATTAGCCATACGTGATGGGCCACCAGCTATTGACCAAAAGGGACGTCGAAGAGCGAACTCATCCTGACATCCTACTGAGCCTGTCAGTGACAATATCCGTACAGTCCGGTCCGTTCGTCTATGAGCATCGCATGGCGGGCCTAGGGGGTTGGTAAAAGTCAGATCCCCAAAAGCGGTACAAGTCGTGTCGGAGTGTAGCCCAGAACACCCTGAGATACTACTGGAATACCTACCAGTAAATTTCCTGCCTCGGCCGAGGGCTTCGTGTAATGGCTCTCCTAGACACAGCGCGAGCTCACCCCCAATACCGGGAGAGACGAACCCCTGAAGATCCGCTCACTACCTCCATGTGGCTCGGGACTGCACCCAACTAAAACCTTTCTGCACGTCTCCTTTGTGCGTGGTAGGGTAGTAATCAAAGGACAGTGGGAACTCACACGAGAAAAATGATGATCCCCAGGTCGATGAACTAACCTGTACACATGTCACCAGGGAACTGCTATCTGACGTCAGGTATAAGACCAACTAGCATGTTCCCGGCGAGTCCTGTCCTGTGTACTCATAACCCAATGAGCACCTATATACATCTTAGGTGATCCAACTGACACCAATGGCTTGTGAGACCGGCCACCGCCCCTCGTCGTGGTCTCGACTGTATACACTAGTCTACTCTGGAGTATTGATTGTACTAAATTCGTGTTGTGTAGTATGAATCAATTCAAAAGGTCCCATAAAACGGCACCATTTGATTGAAACTGTTTCTTGTGTCGGTATTAGGAAAATTTATAAAGAACTTCACAACCAAAAATTATATTGACCGCAATCAAACTACGGTGTCAATTGTAGTGTATGAATGAGTGCAGATCGTCCACAGGGATTGCATGATTCGTTTGTATTATGATATGCTTGAATTGAAAAGTAAAGCTAAGATAAACGAAAACATGATTCAAGAGTTTTGATTTTCAAGTGTCACTATTCTATTCAAGAATTAAGAAAAAGATAAACAGTCAAGAATCGGTGTATCGATGATATTTCCAATCAACAGTCAAGAATCTAAAAGAGGCTCGTAGGAATCGATCGGATCGATAGACGTGCTGTAATCTAAAGATATCGTGTTCTTGTCCTTCGAAGGATTGATACTAGATCGATGATCATCGACGAGAGTTAGGGCTTTCCCGTGAAACTAGGGTTTCATCTCATAACCCTTGTTCTTTTGTCGATATCATTCCTTTTCTAGCCTCTACCAAATTCAAGAAATGATCGTAACTCCCCAATTTTGAACGATGTCAATCAAGAAAGCATCGAAACAAAATGGGTCGTCGTTTCTTGAATTTTCTATGGTTTACAAAGCTCGTAGGACTCAAGAATTGATTAAAACTATGTTACATCATCTTTCTACTGACAGTCTCGACTCCTCGACGAGCGGAGTTTGGAGATGGAACTTGTGGGAATTTTGCAAAGCCAAATGAACAAAAAACCCACACTCAAAATATTGGACAGCCCACCCCCTTCATTGGCCGGCCATGGCTTGAATGAATGAGAATTGGGAGTGAGAGAAAAGTCAAGAGGGGAGGGAGCTATCATCCAAGAGAGAGAAAGTGTAATGATGATAAAACAATGATCACAAATCAAGAACCACACTCCAAAACTTAATCATAACCAACAAAGGTCAAGCCATCATGAAAACTATCATGAAGCAAAAAGTCAAGTGATCATGAACCATGGAAAGTCAAGGGATGGTCCTCCATCATGATCCAACAATATGCAAAGACCCCCTTCCAAATTGCTTATTTCCACAAATGCAAATAAGCCCTCCTCCACCAATCTTCGGCCAATGAACGATACAAAGAAATAAGGCCGAAACGGAAAGCAAACTGGCAACTCCAGAAAAACTGGTCCCGTAATAAATTACAGGAAAACCCCGATACTGTGTATACACACCCGCATCTGTATTCCGACTGAAATACAAATGCAATGAGACAAAATCTACACTGTACAATACTAGGATCTGGCTTAAACCAAAGCCGGCTAGTAATATCTGTTCGATCCTGATCCGTGCAATACCGCACGTATCTGATCGAACCCTTCCATATATCCATACGGCCTGTAGTACAAACTGTCCGATCCTGATCCGTGCAATACCGCACGTATCTGATCGGACCTTGCCATATCTCCATACGGCCTCTAGTACTAACCGTCCGATCCTGATCCGTGCAATACCGCACGTATCTAATCGGACCCTGCCATATCTCCATACGGCCTCTACAGCGTTTCACCCGAAAGCTTGAGTAACTGAATGTGGGGGACTCTAAAGACTCGTCAATACTATGGCTGTAGATTTAACCACTAGCACGTCAGAGGTATTAGCCATACGTGATGGGCCACCAGCTATTGACCAAAAGGGACGTCGAAGAGCGAACTCATCCTGACACACTACTGAGCCTGTCAGTGACAATATCCATACGGTCCGGTCCGTTCGTCTATGAGCATCGCATGGCGGGCCTAGGGGTTTGGTGAAAGTCAGATCCCCAAAAGCGGTACAAGTCGTGTCGGAGTGTAGCCCAGAACACCCTGAGATACTACTGGAATACCTACCAGTAAATTTCCTGCCTCGGCCGAGGGCTTCGTGTAATGGCTCTCCTAGACACAGCGCGACCTCACCCCCAATATCGGGAGAGACGAACCCTTGAAGATCCGCTCACTGCCTCCATGTGGCTCGGGATTGCACCCAACTAAAACCTGTCTGCACGTCTCCTTTGTGCGTGGTAGGGTAGTAATCAAAGGACAGTGGGAACTCACACGAGAAAAATGACGATCCCCAGGTCGATGAACTAACCTGTACACATGTCACCAGGGAACTGCTATCTGACGTCAGGTATAAGACCAACTAGCATGTCCCCGGCGAGTCCTGTCCGGTGTACTCATAACCCAATGAGCACCTATATACATCTTAGGTGATCCAACTGACACCAATGGCTTGTGAGACCGGCCACCGCCCCTCGTCGGGGTCTCGACTGTATACACTAGTCTACTCTGGAGTATTGATTGTACTAAATTCGTGTTGTGTAGTATGAATCAATTCAAAAGGTCCCCTAAAACGGCACCATTTGATTGAAACTGTTTCTTGTGTCGGTATTAGGAAAATTTATAAAGAACTTCACAACCAAAAATTATATTGACCGCAATCAAACTACGGTGTCAATTGTAGTGTATGAATGAGTGCGGATCGTCCACAGGGATTGCATGATTCGTTTGTATTATGATATGCTTGAATTGAAAAGTTAAGCTAAGATAAACGAAAACATGATTCAAGAGTTTTGATTTTCAAGTGTCACTATTCTATTCAAGAATCAAGAAAAAGATAAACATTCAAGAATCGGTGTATCGATGATATTTCCAATCCACAGTCAAGAATCTAAAAGAGGCTCGTAGGAATCGATCGGATCGATAGACGTGATGTAATCTAAAGATATCGTGTTCTTGTCCTTCGAAGGATTGATACTAGATCGATGATCATCGACGAGAGTTAGGGCTTTCTTGTGAAACTAGGGTTTCATCTCATAACCCTTGTTCTTTCGTCGATATCATTCCTTTTCTAGCCTCTACCAAATTCTAGAAATGATCGTAACTCCCCAATTTTGAACGATGTCAATCAAGAAAGCATCGAAACAAAATGGGTCGTCGTTTCTTGAATTTGCAAGGGTTTACAAAGCTCGTAGGACTCAAGAATTGATTAAAACTATGTTACATCATCTTTCTACTGACAGTCTCGACTCCTCGACGAGCGGAGTTTTATTCACACATCACCACACAGAAGAGATTTACGAATTGTGAAGATATCATGATGCAGAAATTAAAGAAAACAAGATAAAAGAATATCACCTTTATTTATCTCAACAATTTTGATTACATTTGCTTCAAGAACTACAAGAAGAAGAATCTAGATTGTTGATAGGGCGTCGCTCGGCTTCGTGAGTCGTGGATCGGCTCGGATCGCTTGCTCCGTTGAAGATCGGCTTCGCTCGTAAAGGTTGTAGGGCTTCTTGCTTAATGGGTACTCGGGATCTTGATGTTGGCATGGAGTAGGGTTAGGGTTTCCTTTCACAAGAGTGGTGAAGGAAGAAGAAGATGAAGAAAAAGATGGGATAAAGGAATGAATCACACCCTCTCTTTATGATAGAATGATTTTTTTAAGATCAATCATAGATTGTTTGATCCTTGAGTTTAGGGTCTTATTTATAAAACTCCCAAACTCTAGGTTTAGGTTTGAATTAGAAGTTTCCCTCCCAAAGTTTGTTGAAAGAGTTTGTTAGGAACTAGCTTAGGGTTTAAGCTAGGGTTTAGGGAAAGTTCTAGAATGATAGGCTAATTTAATGTAGATCAAAGTGTTTGCTGATCTGGTAGAAGTCTCTGGAGGCTTCTGGAACTTGGAGTACATTTCTGAACTGTAGCAGATGAAACATGAGTTGTGCACCAAAATTGAGGAACTGATTCCCTGGGCCCACCGCGTATCCGCGGCACAAGCAAGCCATTGCCGCGGATCCGCGGCTCCTTGAGGGGCTTGGGCCTTGGTCTTTCAGGTGCTGTCTTGGACTGCTGATTAGGGCTTTGTCTGATATGCTGAACTGTGATTACTCCTTTGGGTTGATACCAGATTTGAAATTAGTGAGTTGACGTATCTTTTGAGCGGTGTAATGTTCGAGCAAGCTTTCCTTTTCCTGCACAGACTTCGAAACACGGGTTGCGACATATAGAAATATTGCGGTGCCATGTAATGCAGTCAATTTCCCTAGAAATGCCGGTTTTAAGGTCTAATACATGTAATCTGATAATCTGTGATAGATTTGCTAATATGTGAAATACGGATACCGAACACTTCTATATGTATGCAGATGATAGGGAAATTGCCGGTTAAAATATGCAATATTTTCGACTGATCAAATACCCCCAAACTTAACTTCGATCGTCTCGAGCGAATGTTTTATTAAAAAGAGAAGGAAAAAATAAAGAAAGAGAAAAACTAACTAGCACACTTTCGTAGGCAACACTATTGCACTAAACATGTGCAACAAGCCTTTAAACCTCTAGGTTTCCCTAGTTGGAGGAGTGTTGTCTTCTGAGGGTTTGCAGCGGATTGCACCCACAAAATCCAATAATAAAAGAAAGATCATGAATATTACATTTAAAGACAAGAATTGTAAAAGAAAGACTTTGAAAATTAGGGTTTCCAACTAAGCTAGCTTTTCGGTTGTCATGAGCCCTATCTTAATGGTCATGAAAAGATGTTAGAAATCACGTCCTCCCTCAATAAAACATCGTCTTATTTTTCATTCCTATCTTTCTTCCAAACATCGATCATATCACCCTGCGTGTGTTTAAAGGACATACCTACACCCGGAGAATTCAATTCAAGCTATCATACTCTTGCCCATCAGCCTCAGTACTTTTTGATAAACGAGATTGCTCACACACTTTCATGCGACCGTTAATACCTCTTGAGGTACTAACCGACCGATTACTCCTGTGCTTGCTTGCTTGGTGTATTTTCCGCGTCTTGCACCACCTCAGGCATAGCAGTGACACCCAGACCAGTTGGCCTTAGGACACTAGGTGAAGAAGCACCCTTGCTATATATTTTTTTTTATATTATTTCCCTTGGTGATAACAACACCAGTGTCTATTTTTCTCACCACTTTCAATTTTTTTTTTTATATATATACATCGGCTTTAAGACAAGAGCATTTCAAGGTATCCTCTACTATCCCAGGCTTTAAGACGTGTGTAAGTGCGAATAGCAGGGTATTAACGTTTAAAATGTTTGGCTTCCAAAATAGAAACTATTTTTCAGACTTATTTTTATCCTCAGATTAGTGACGTCTTTCATCTTACTAACCCTTGGGACAACGGCTCATAACTACTTATTACTAGTTCGTATAAGAAAACTTCTAATTTTCTTAGTTTTCTTAAATTTTTCTAATCTTATGGATGTAAATGTTCACTATCTAAACTATCATTATCTTATTTATATACAAAAAAGGTGTAAATATTAAAATTATTTTTATACTTGAAAATTTTTAAATTTTTATGGGTTTTGAAATTTTTTCAATTTTTATAAAAGAAATGTTTTGTGCTTATGCAGATGATATGCAAATGATTCGAAAATAAGCACAAACCTCCCCCAAACTTGTTTTCAATAGTGTTCTCACTGTTGCCGACAGTTATATCTACATAAACCTGTAAATCTGGGAGGAATTATTAGTGGGGGCAAAATATATAAGTGAAGAACTTCCCCCAAACTTATTCTTTTCTCTCACCTTCATTCAAAAAATGATGCAATGATATACCGGACATGAAGGTGAGACGGAGGAATTTTAATCCAAATAAACTGGCCCTTGTAAGAACAAGAGCTCCTCCGTGGGGTCGGTGGAAAAACACGGCTTTAATCTATGTCCATTTATTTTGAAAACGGTGCCGTTTTTAACATTTTCAACTTCTACTGCCCCGTGCGGGTATACAGACCGCACAACAAAAGGTCCCTTCCAACGAGATCGGAGCTTACCCGCATGAAGGTGTAATCGTGAATCATAAAGAAGGACTTGTTGACCACGTGAAAATGTTTTTATCGTGAAAAACCTTAGTCCTATTCTTTGTGATTACAGCGTTATCATAAGCTTCATCGCGGAGTTCGCTTAGCTCGTTAAGTTGCAGCTTCCGAAAGTTGCAAGAAAGGTTTAAATCAAAATTTATTTCTTTAATGGCCCACAATGCTTTATGTTCTATCTCGACGGGTAAATGACATGCTTTTCCAAACACTATCCTATATGGAGACATCCCTAGGTCGGTCTTATATGTAGTTCGGAATGCCCAAAGAGCATCCGTCAGTTTGGTCGACCAGTCTTTTCTATTTTTAGCAACAGTTTTCTCCAGGATAAGTTTGATTTGTCTGTTTGAGATTTCAGCCTGCCCGCTTGTTTGAGGGTGATAGGGTGTAGAAAGTCGGTGGTTAATTGAGTATTTCTGCATCAGAGTCTCGAAAGACCTGTTGCAGAAGTGTGTCCCATTATCGCTAATAATAGCGCGTGGGTGTCCAAATCGCGAGAAGATATTCTCTTTCAAGAACTTAATGACAACTTTCTTGTCATTAGTGCGACTTGGAATGGCTTCTACCTACTTTGAGACATAATCAACCGCCAGCAGTATATACAGATTCCCAAAGGAGTTGGGAAAAGGACCCATAAAATCTATGCCCCAAACATCGAACATTTCAACAACCAGAATGGGTTGCTGAGGCATTTCATTCCTCTGGGATATTCTACCCGTATACTGACATTGTGTACAGGTTTTACAATGCTCAAATGCGTCCTTGAATAAGGTCGGCCAATAAAATCCACATTGCAAAACCTTTTCCGCTGTCTTTCTAGGACCAAAGTGACCCCCACAGGCCTGATCATGACAAAAAGAAAGAACACTCTTGAACTCTTCATTCGGGACACACCGGCGAATGATCTGATCAGGACAATATTTAAACAAATAGGGCTCGTCCCAGTAAAAGTGTTTTACTTGGGATAGAAACCGGTATTTGTCCTGTTTTGACCAATCGCTGGGTATAAGTCCCGTGGCATGATAGTTCACGATATCCCTGAACCATGGTTCAGCGGATATGCTCAAGAGTTGCTCGTCAGGAAACGAGTCATCGATCGGCAGGGTCACAGGAGAAGAAATGATGCGTGAAAGGTGGTCAGCTACTACGTTTTCACATCCTTTCTTATCTTTGATAACAAGATCAAATTCTTGTAACAGAAGGATCCAACATATTAGTCGACCTTTTGCATCTTTCTTCGCCAAAAGATGTTTTAAAGCGGAATGGTCAGTATACACAACTATAGGTGAGCCGATTAAGTAAGGCCTGAATTTTTCTAATGCAAATACAACCGCTAAAAGTTCTTTCTCTGTGGTTGTATAATTGATTTGCGCATCATTCAGGGTCTTACTAGCATAGTAAATCACGTGTGGCATCTTTTTGATGTGCTGTCCTAAGACTGCACCTACTGCAAAATCAGATGTGTCACAAATCAGCTCAAAAGGGAAGTCCCAGTTTGGTGATGATAAAACGGGGGCTGAAGTGAGTGAGTGTTTAAGTGAGTCGAAAGCTGTCTCGCAATCCGAGTCAAAATGGAAGGTCGTATCCTTGGCCAGGAGAAGGGTTAAAGGTCTAGCAATTTTGCTAAAGTCCTTAATGATTGTCCTATAAAAGCCCGCGTGGCCAAGGAAAGAGCGAATATCTTTGACGCTTTTGGGATGAGGGAGGTTTTGAATGACATCTATCTTAGCTCTGTCAACCTCAATGCCTTTCTGTGAAATGACATGTCCAAGGACAATTCCTTCTTGGACTATAAAGTGGCATTTTTCCCAGTTCAAAGTCAAGTTCTTATCTTTGCAACGAGTAAGAACAGCGTCAAGATTTGCTAGGAAATCGGAAAAAGAGTCTCCAATAATCGAGAAGTCGTCCATAAAGATCTCCAGGAAATTCTCTACCATATCAGAGAATATCCCCATCATACACCACTGAAAGGTAGCGGGAGCATTGCATAACCCGAAGGGCATGCGACTGTAAGCAAAAGTACCAAAAGGACAAGTAAAAGTAGTTTTATCTTGATCCTTTTTGGCGATGGGGACCTGATTGTAGCCTGAGTATCCGTCCATAAAACAATAGTACTCTCATCCCGCTAAGCGTTCCAACATTCGATCAATGAATAGTAAAGGAAAATGGTCTTTCCTCGTGGCAGCGTTGAGTTTTTTATAATCGATACATACACGCCACCCAGTTTGGGTGCGTGTCTGAATCAACTCATTCACCTCATTGGTGAAAACTGTGATGCCGGATTTCTTAGGAACGACATGTATAGGACTTACCCACTGGCTATCGGAGATGGGGTATATAATACCACTATCTAAGCATTTGACGATCTCTTTCATGACCGCCTCCTTCATGACGGGATTTAACCGTCTCTATGGTTCTCGGGTTGGTCTGGCATCATCCATCACGTGTATATGATGTTCAACTATCAAGGGACTAATCCCTTTGATGTCCGCCATACTCCAACCAAACGCCTCTTTGTTAGATCTTAATACCGATAAAAGTGCATTCTCTTGCTCTAATGCTAGAGAAGCGGAAATTATAACCGGTAAAGACTCCTTCTCACCTAAATAAGCTTATTTCAGATGAGAGGGTAAAATTTTGAGATCTAATTCAGGCGGAGAAATAATAGAAGGAGGTATCATTGAATGATTTTTGGATTTACAAAGAAGCTCAGAGCCTGTGAAAGATACAGACTCGGGTGGAGAAAAGTCAGAAGTGCAGGACTCAAGTGTAGGTAAAGTGTCCTCACTAAGATCTTGTGAAAAATCAAACAGAGATGTGGTAATGTCATCGAGATCAGTAAAGCAAAGTTCCTCAGCTCCACAACTATCGGGAGCGATCTCATGGACAGAGCACACATCTAAAATATGAGCACTAGGTTCTGATGGCTGACTTCCAACTTTGTAGATATTTAGTTCAATGGTCATATTTCCAAATGATAAGTTTATTGAACCATTTCTACAGTTTATAACAGTGTTGGAAGTGGCAAGAAAAGGACGACCTAAAATCACCGGAATTTGGCCCCGGGGGTTTGCTACAGGATGTGTGTCGAGCACAATGAAGTCTACAGGGAAAACAAATTCCCCGACCTTTATCAACACATCCTCTAATTCACCCCTTGGTTTAGTGATAGATCGGTCCGCCATCTGGAGAGTGCAGTGAGCAGGTTTCAGCTCTCCAATCCCTAGTTGCTCATAGACAGAATAAGGGAGCAGGTTAACACTTGCGCCAAGGTCTAAAAGAGCACGATTTATGTTTTTACCCCCAATAGAAATCGATATTGTAGGACATCCTGGGTCCTTTCGTTTCTTTGGTAGCTAGGGAATAAAAGCAGTAATGATATTATTAGACATAAAGACCTTCTTCGGCACTTGAGTCTTCCTCTTCCTATTGCACAAGTCCTTAAGAATTTTCGCATAAGCGGGGACTTGTTGAATTGCATCTAGGAGAGGGATATTGATGTTAACCTGTTTGAACATTTCTAAAATTTTCTCCATATGAGGACTCGTTCTGTTACCCCTTAGCCGGTTCGGGTAAGGAGCTTTCGCAATAAGCACAGGGTCCATCACAGGAGAAGGAAGAGGGGGTAGACGAGGTCCCAAAAAAGGTGTGGGGACCGTCTGAGGAGAACTATAAGGGTTGGGTGAAGGTGTTGAGCCTAATGGGAAATGGAGAATAGGCTCACGAGAAGGTGGTATGGTAGAAGAAGAAGGATCAGAAGGAGAAGTGTGTGTGTGTGTGGAAAGGTCTCAGCCGGGGTGTTGATATGATTTTCAGTATTATCAATATCTTCCCCGACATTATTATTCAGCACTCTTCCCAATCTCAACGTTGTGATGGCATTTACATTGTAATGCCCAGGATTCTGTAGGGGTTGAGAGGGAAGTTTCCCTTTTTCTCTCGCACTCATTTCGGCTTTGAGGCGTGCAATTTCAGCTTCCATCGATCTGATACTCTCAGCTTGTGACGCTGAGTTTTTCTTTATCTCACTGACGGAAGATCTAACCTCAGTTGAAACGTCCATGAAATTTGATAAAAGTGATTTCATGGTTTGAGTGAATTGAGAGAAATCGTCAGAACAGGACAACTGCATAGGATTAGACTGTGCAGGATTGTTGCCCTGGTTTTGGAAATTTTGTGACTGATAGGGGTGCTGAGTGAGTTGAAGGGGTTGTTGTTGTGGAGGAGGAAGAGCCCTTTGAAATTGATTCGTGTTTGGAACCGTGCTTTGAGATTGATTTTGGTTCCAAGCAAAATTCGGGTGATTCCTCCAACCCTGATTGTACGTGGAAGAATATGGATCGTTTCGAGGTCTTTGAAATGCGGCATTAGAATGCTCGTGACCTTGAAACGCCGAGTTTAATGGACATTCTTCCGTTAAGTGTGACGGATCAGAACAGCACCCACAAACAATTTTGGGGAGCGACATTGGGTTTAGGGAGGCTGCTCCAAATTTGTGTTCCATAGCGTCGAGCTTCTTTTGCATTGCTGCTATTTCAGCTCGAACACCTATGGACACATCTATTTGGTGTACGCCACCCATATTCAATGGTTGGGTTCCACTCTCCCACAGTAGTGATTTTTCAGCGAACTCTTCTAAGTATCGCCAAGCTTCCCCATCATCCTTAGTCATAAAAGTACCTTGACACATGTTTTCAAGGCTCTGTTTAGTGTTTGGGTTACTGCCCTCATATATGATTCGGAAAAGCTCCCATCTCGGGATGCCATGATGAGGACATTGAACCAATAGATCCTTGAAACGTTCAAAGTATTTTGAAAATGGTTCGGTAGGGAGCTGGGCAAATTGATTCAGTTCGCTACGGATTCGAGCCGTCTTTTGGATTGGGTAAAATTTCTTAAGGAATGCAGCGACGAATTCTTCCCAATTCGTAATAGAATGTGCGGTAGTGTTATATAGCCACTTCTCGGCTATATCGCACAAAGTAAATGGAAGAAGTCGTAGACGCATCGCATCCACTGAAAGTTGTGACGTACCCATCATTGCGCATACGTTTTCAAATTTGGTAATGAAAACGTAAGCGTCCTCAGTCTCGAGTCCGTGGTATTTGGGTAAAAGATTGTTATAATGGGGCTTAATTTCAAAGTTATCCCCATTGGCTGGTGGTATGGATAAGCAGGTCGAAAGAGGACCTCCATGTGGATAGCATCTTTCCTGGAGAGAAATGTGGGGAGGATTCTGCGCACCAACGGACGGCGGCAGATTAGGGTTAAAGAAGTTTGATGGATTTGGATCCATCGGTGTGGGTGTGGTAGGGGGTAAAGAAAAGGTAAATGGAGAAATATCGACTTTGGAGTCGATAAAAGGTACGCGGACTAAACGGGCACTAGAATCCCGTGTCCAGGCTATCTTGTACTAAAAAGGGTTAGTACAAGTGGCTGCGTTGGCTTATAATTAGGGGTAAAATGAATGCGGTGTTTGCTTTTGAAAAAGGGACGGATTTTTTTTTTTGAAAAATATGATGCAACACAACAAATGCAGCACACAAACCTTAGAATCTAGTGGTCACCTAGGTCCGGTTGTAGACCGCTCCTAACTGCCAAAAGAAAAGTCGCGGGATAGAATCCTCCACTTCCTCTTTGTCTCCCTGTGGCCGGATAAGTGCCAGGTAAGTGGGAAGGTACTCCACTACGTAAGTAGTGGGCCTAATTAATAACCACTAGCCTTAGACACACTCGCCTTAGGAACCATAAGATAACGCGGATAAGCAATGAATTACCCACGGCCCTCTTCTGTCCTAATTGAGCGCGACAGTCCGTAGAGTCATCTCTAGATTTCTTTTAGTTAATGTGGGTCAATGCGGATGCAAGTTTGGTGGTTTTCGGGGCCTAGGAAGGGTAATGAAATCCCCACCTAATTTGGATTTGGCCGTGCCCCTTAAATTCCGTATTTATAATGCAAACAACCAAGAAACAAAATCACGCACAATTTTAATTTGCAATTTGCTAGCTGCTGTGCTTTGCAAAGAATCCTGCAGCAAAGTGTTAATTAGAGCTAAAAAGAGGAGAGAGGAGAGATCAAGAAGTTACCTGCACTAAAATTTTTGCAGAGAACCCCCTGTAGGACCGCGGTTCCGCCGCAAGTAGCTACTTAGGCCGCGCTTCCGCGCTTAAATTGTGGGTTCACTGGATCAAACTTCTTCAGGGAGCTTCTGTGAACTCCCTAAGCTCTGTGGTATTTTCCAAAATTTTTTATCAATTCCCAGCAAGCTCCAGATCTCCATGCAATGAAACACGACAAATTGTTTAGGGTTTGCACGAATTTTGATCTCAAAATAACAATGGAAAAATTCTTTCAATTCAAACTATAAAATGTAAACGAATTAGCCCGTAATCCCCGGCAACGGCGCCATTTTGATTGTACTAAATTCGTGTTGTGTAGTATGAATCAATTCAAAAGGTCCCCTAAAACGGCACCATTTGATTGAAACTGTTTCTTGTGTCGGTATTAGGAAAATTTATAAAGAACTTCACAACCAAAAATTATATTGACCGCAATCAAACTACGGTGTCAATTGTAGTGTATGAATGAGTGCGGATCGTCCACAGGGATTGCACGATTCGTTTGTATTATGATATGCTTGAATTGAAAAGTTAAGCTAAGATAAACGAAAACATGATTCAAGAGTTTTGATTTTCAAGTGTCACTATTCTATTCAAGAATCAAGAAAAAGATAAACAGTCAAGAATCGGTGTATCGATGATATTTCCAATCAACAGTCAAGAATCTAAAAGAGGCTCGTAGGAATCGATCGGATCGATAGACGTGATGTAATCTAAAGATATCGTGTTCTTGTCCTTCGAAGGATTGATACTAGATCGATGATCATCGACGAGAGTTAGGGCTTTCCCGTGAAACTAGGGTTTCATCTCATAACCCTTGTTCTTTCGTCGATATCATTCCTTTTCTAGCCTCTAACAAATTCAAGAAATGATCGTAACTCCCCAATTTTGAACGATGTCAATCTAGAAAGCATCGAAACAAAATGGGTCGTCGTTTCTTGAATTTGTTAGGGTTTACAAAGCTCGTAGGACTCAAGAATTGATTAAAGCTATGTTACATCATCTTTCTATTGACCGTCTCGACTCCTCGACGAGCGGAGTTTTATTCACACATCACCACACAGAAGAGATTTACGAATTGTAAAGATATCATGATGCAGAAATTAAATAAAACAAGATAAAAGAATATCACCTTTATTTATCTCAACAATTTTGATTACATTTGATTCAAGAACTACAAGAAGAAGAATCTAGATTGTTGATAGGGCGTCGCTAGGCTTCGTGAGTCGTGGATCGGCTCGGATCGCTTGCTCCGTTGAAGATCGGCTTCGCTCGTGAAGGTTGTAGGGCTTCCTGCTTAATGGGAACTCGGGATCTTGATGTTGGCTTGGAGTAGGGTTAGGGTTTCCTTTCACAAGAGTGGTGAAGGAAGAAGAGGATGAAGAAAGAGATGGTCTAAAGGAATGAATCACACCCTCTCTTTATGGTAGAATGATTTTTTTAAGATCAATCATAGATTGTTTGATCCTTGAGTTTAGGGTCTTATTTATAGAACTCCCAAACTCTAGGTTTAGGTTTGAATTAGAAGTTTCCCTCCCAAAGTTTGTTGAAAGAGTTTGTTAGGAACTAGCTTAGGCTTTAAGCTAGGGTTTAGGGAAAGTTCTAGAATGATAGGCTAATTTAATGTAGATCAAAGTGTTTGCTGATCTGGTAGAAGTCCCTGGAGTCTTCTGGAACCTGGAGTACATTTCTGAACTGTAGCAGATGAAACAGGAGTTGTGCACCAAAATTGAGGAACTGATTCCCTGGGCCCACCGCGTATCCGCGGCACAAGCAAGCCATTGCCGCGGATCCGCGGCTCCTTGAGGGGCTTGGGCCTTGGTCTTTCAGGTGCTGTCTTGGACTGCTGTTTAGGGCTTTGTCTGATATGCTGAACTGTGATTACTCCTTTGGGTTCATACCAGATTTGAAATTAGTGAGTTGACGTATCTTTTGAGCGGTGTAATGTTCGAGCAAGCTTTCCTTTTCCTGCACAGACTTCGAAACACGGGTTGCGACATATAGAAATATTGCGGTGCCATGTAATGCAGTCAATTTCCCTAGAAATGCCGGTTTTAAGGTCTAATACATGTAATCTGATAATCTGTGATAGATTTACTAATATGTGAAATACGGATACCGAACACTTCTATATGTATGCAGATGATAGGGAAATTGCCGGTTAAAATATGCAATATTTTCGACTGATCATGTATCGATGCCCTGTCTCGAAACTCCCACGACTAGGGACCTTTTAAGGATGTGCTTATAGACCACCAGCTCTCACGTATATGATCGCCCTCATACTGCTGGCAGTCAAGCAAGAATCCTAGGGGCTCTATCAACGTGTAATAGTGACCTATAAGGTCACCTAAAGCAGTACACGATGATAAAGGTAAACCATATAACATACTATCATCTTGAGTAAGACTGTCCTACCGGGATAGGTCCTCCCTCAATCATTGCAATCACGTGCCTGTGATCCAATAATTGACTCTGAGGGCACTATCTCCAACAGATTAGTAGGGGTTGTACATATTTGTGATCTGTGATGTTGGATTGTGTATATGAACTTGTTGGATTGTCCTCGATGAAAAGCCAGGAATGTGAGATGAGTGTTTATTTAACTTTCATTTGATGTAAATTGTAAATTGATGCAATATTATTTTTGTAGGATTACTAGGCACTCTTACAAGGGTTAATAAGGCATCAACCATGCCCGTATAAAAATTTAGACGTGCCGAACAACCCAAAACTAGGATCTTTGCTAGATAATTAGGGTTTCACATGCAAGTAAACATATTTACAACTAAGTGTGAGGGATTACAACCTTTGTAGTCCGCTCCTTAGCTTCATAAGCTCCGAGTAGAAGTCCTTTCGCCGCGATCCATGATCTCCCGGACTCAAGAGAGGCTCCACAACCCGAATGATCCAAGCTAGCTTGTAGTCTTCCTTTTCTCCGATGATCTACCTCGAAATTTCTATAACTCAAGCTCTCTCTCTCTCTAATGAGGTGAACACCCTAATCTAATTGGCTAGATTAGATGAGGATGATGATGTAGTATTTATGCTCTCTTTTATTATCAAATTCTCACACTAAATCATCACATAAAGAAAACCTAGAAAGCTTTCACAATGCTCAAAGGAAGAAGAAGAAGAATATGAATGGATAATTCTATTTGTGATGAATAATGAAATGATTAAATGATTACAAATGCAACCATTGTCAAAGATGACAAGGCTAACCCATATAGAGAGTTAACTAGGGTTAAGGGTGTGGTTTGGGTTAGGAAAATATCTTACAAAATATCCATCATAATATCTTTGCAAGAAACAAAAGGAAACCTTCTAGAATGTTCATGAAAGAACTAACCCAAATCAAACCCGAACCTTGTTTAGTCTCCACTAAACATGTTGTATTTGTAATCATATCATGTTACAATATTATATATCATATATATAATATATATTTGTAACAAAAGAAAATAATACAATTAACATATATCGCATATATATCAATGTATTATCCAGTGAGAAAATGAATCAACAAAGCGAGCCAATATTAGATAATGTAATGTAATATATCACACATATAATTATACATTAAATTATCGAATAAACACTTGATCCGACAATCCGGCTATATCGAATATAACCAACTAATATATCATGTACCGATTCATCGAATCAACACTTGATCCGATGACCCGGCTCATATCAAAATATCGCGAGAATATAATACGGTATCCCATATCGTATTATTCTCGGTCCTGCACATATCACATATGCGCCCCTACTCCGTTTTGCCTGAGTCAAGAAACCTCTGTGTAGGACTCTAAAGAATCGTCAATACGCCGGTAGCAGGTGATGATCATATCAAACACCCACAAGCTGCAAGCGGTCAGCTAAACGTAACAGCCACCCATGTATTGAGAGATCAGAAGATCAACAAGAAAGCCTGTACATTCTCCTGTGAATCCAAACAGTAACACTCCCGTACAGTCCGGTCTCTTCGTCTGATATGTTGCATATCTAGTCTAGGGCTGGTATACATCAGACCCTAGAAATCGATAAGTCGTGTCGATGTGAGGCTCATAACAGGTCGAGAAACTACTGATAACACTTACCATTAAATCTCTATATCAGCCCTGGATAGAGACTTCCAGTTATAGCCAATCGAAACACAGTACAACATCAACTCCCTATACCGGGAGAGACGAATCCCCTCCTATCGCTCATTACCTCCATGTGATTCGGGACTGTACGCAAAAGCCACCGTTTTGCACGCCCTCTTGGACGTGGTAAGGTGGAAATCAAAGCATAGTGGGAATCACACAAGACTCTATGATGATCTCGGGTCTACAGACTACCCTGTACCAGTGTCACCGGAGAACTGCCATCTGACGTGAGGTATAATACCATCTGGGAGTCCTCGGCGAGTCCGTCCACTGTACCCAGTCTCCACTGAGCACCCGTACATCATCCTTGATATCAAACACCGATGGATATAGGACCATCCATCGCCCATCATATGGGTCAAGATGTTAGTGTATATGTCCTAGAGGCCATTACTGTATCATACTAGTTTGTATATTACTTAATGGAAGCTTGGGATATTCACAGTTGTATATACAATCTTGCTCGAAATGGTAGTATGCTACTTGGTTTGTCTCTGCTTTAATATGAGCATGTGTTTCTTTTAGCATATTGCTGATATACATATTAGTAGAGCCCTTAGGATCATTGCTTGATTACCGGCGTTGTGATGGCGCTCACACTCATGGGAGCTGGGTGATCTATAAGCACATCCTTATACAGGTCCCTAGTCGTTGGATTATCGAGACAGGGCATCGATACTCCGGAGTAGACTAGCGTATGCGCTTCTCATCCCAGTGTGGGAGACGGTCTGTCCCACAACCGTCAGTACGTCGTACTTGGGATAGTATACGGATGCTCGTTAGGTTAGGAGTACACTGGACAGGGCTCGTCGGGGAATGTTGGTTGGTATTATACCTATCGTCAGTTATCAGTTCCCAGGTGACATGAGTACAGCTTAGTCCGTTGACTTGACACTTTCACTTCGCCTCGAGTGTGTTCCCACTGCACTTTGATTACTACCCTACCACGGCTCAAAGGAGTCGTGCAAACAGGTAGTTTTTGGGTGCAGTCCCGAAGCACTTGGAGGCAGTGACGGTTAGACAGGATTCGTCTCTCCCGGTATTGGGGGTTGACATCGCGCTGTGTCCAGGAGAGCCATTACACAAGTAGTCCCTGGCCAGGGCAAGCGAGATATACTGGTAGGTTTCCAGGGTTATCTCAGGGTGTTCTGGGCTACACTCCGACACGACTTGTACCGCTATTAGGGGACTAACGTTCACCGCCCCCTAGGCCCGCCATGCGATGTATTAGACGAACAGACCGGACTGTACGGAGACTGTCACATACAGGTTCAGTAGGAGTTCAGATGGGGTTCACCTCGTCAGTCTTCTTATCGACATCTACCTGGGGACCGTTACGTACAGCTAGTGCCGCTTGCGGTCTGTGGTTAAACCCACTGCCAGCGTAGTGTCGAGTCTTTAGAGTCCCACACAGAGAGCTATTCGCCTTTAGGCAAAATGAGTAGAAGTCGCATGGTTTTGCGACAGGGTTCGTTCACATTCGCGCACTTGTGCACGTTTGCTGTCCGGGCAGTTTATACTAGCGGGCTTTGGTTTAAGCCGGATCCTAGTATTTGATTTGGGATTGGTTTTTCTCATTGTGTTCGTGTTCCTCGGATCACGAATACGGGTGCGTATGCACAGTTGCTTGAGACAGAGGGAGAGGACTTTGATTAGGGTTAATGACTATTGTCATTTTATTAACCCTAATGTTTATGTGTGTATTATTGTTAATTGGTATTAGTTTAATAATTGAGCATGGTTATGGTTGTTGACCATTTGACCTTATTGACTTGTTGACCTAGGTCGACACTTTGACCATCATCATTTCTTTTGGAAGATGATTTTTGATCCTTGCAAATTGAAATGATAATGGTCATGTCATGATTAACCATGACAATTATCTTACTAATTATCTAATTAAAATAATACACATATATTTGTGAGAATGGTTTATTCTATTCTCATTCTATCATTTCATTTCTCTCTTTTGTTCTTCCTCTCCCTCAAGCTCTCCCCTCTCTTGTGTTGAGAAACACTTGAGCTTGAGAAAAACCATCTCTTGATCATCTCTACTCTCATCTAGGGTTGAGGGACTAGCACTTCTTGAACCCTAGTTACTTCTAGCTTGGAGTGGAAGCCAAATGTTGAGGCTTTCGGGTGGATCTTTCTTTGACGGGAGAAGACGACAAGGTGACCTCCTTCCACTACTCCAAGGAGCAAGGAGAGAAGGACATAAAGCCCAAGGTATAACCTTTCTAGCACTTAGCTAGTTTCTAGTTAGCTTTAGCAAGTTTTTGTTTAGCAAAGATCCTTTAAAGTCTAGTCCATGTTGCCTAAGCTTATAAAAATCCGATTTTTATTCCGTTTTCCGCCTCTCCGCAAGCACCGGGGTGGGCAACGTGGACTTACAGTGGTATCAGAGCCTAACTAAACATAAACTAGCTAAGTAGTGAAGTGTATCGAAGTTCGAAACGTAAAAATCGAAAAACCAAGTTTTCGAAACCCTAAGTTTCTGTTAAAATTTTTTCTGGTCAAAACAAAATTTGTTATCCTGCTAAAATCGTCTCAGGGTTTTTTGAAGATAACCACCAAACCCGGTCCAGTCACTCGACCAAGGAGCCGCGGTTCCGCGGCAATAGCAAGCTATTGCCGTGCAACCGCGGCCAAGTTGGCTCTTCACTGGGTCGAGTTTGGTGCAGTGTATCTCTGGCTTGGTTTTAGGATTTTTAAGATATTTTATATGTGCCCAGATTTTCCAGAATAGAAATTTATTTTTGGGGGCCTATAAATCCGTATTTTTTCGGAACTTCAATACACTTTGACTATAACGGTTATATCTGTGATGTTTGTATGTATTGAACGTCGGCTAATCGCTATATGTCGATTAGTCGGGGTTATACATCTCTGTGATCTGTGATTGATGATGGTATGTGCATATGAATGGGTTGGATTGTCGCGGATGAATAGCCGGGGTGGATGTGATACGAGTGTTGCTTTTCATTCATTCATTGTAATATGTAAATTGATGTAATATTATTATTTGTTTGGCCGCACAACCGGGTCGGGGTTGTAGCCGTCATTGTATAATTCTTTTTACTGTTTTTGCTCCTAGGATAGACCCATGGAGGGGTGCATAAACTACCGGGTATCTCGAAGTGCCGAGTGGCCTATTCACGGTGGTGATGGAGGTTGCTTCGCTTCGGGTACTTGGCGGGTAGTTTGCCGCACCCGTAGGGGTCTTGGGTGGGGTATTGGCTATTCACCGCGACCGTGTAATCCGCTTTTCGTTGCAGGCTCGAACGGATTGCGGATTCCTAGTATATCCAATGTATTCATCTGTGATCTGTAATGTCTATCATTGCTATATATTTATATATGATAACTATTTAGGCGTTGCTTATGTTTTACAGCCGCGCTAGCCCAGCCCCCGCTCTGTCGTTAGTTAAGTAACCTAACGGTTGATGACGGGGCCCCGTGGCGAATGCGAATGGCATAAGCGTACGTCATATTTTGGTTGTTTTCTGCAATGGTAGGATTAAATGATGGGACGCATTAAAAGAACTAATGCAAGAAAATAAACCAAGTAAAAGTCGATTGGAACAGTTTGAAAACCACTCGGTTCTTTTCAAAACTAAACTTTTAAACGCGGAGCTTGAACCACTCCTTTTAAAAGCTATCTCGTTCCATCGATTATATCAAGTTCACTACGTTCACGGTTTCGCCAAAACCATCCGTAGCCCTCCATCATTTCAGTTAAATATACGGTAGTATTCAAGCTATGTATTTTGACCTCACGCCAAGGCATAGTGATTGGTAGCTGCCGGATATTTATCTGTTGCATAGATAGAATGCGATGGTTTGAGACAGTCGTACTGCCATTTTGGCCTACGTCAAGGGTAGGTACGGGTGGGTTCAAATTAACCAGGATAATGATGGGAAGAACTTGACATATGACTTATGATATTTTGACCTCACGCCAAGGTCATAAGAGCATGGGGCAAAAATCCACATCGGGAGTTTCATAAGTACTGAAACTTGCTAGCGCTGCATACCATTTGGAGTGTGATAATTCTGATAGGATTCCTTTGGTTTTATCATGCAATGATATTTGGATCCCGATCCTACTGTGAGTATATGCTACTCCTCGGGAAAACTCTCACTTAACGATCAATGCTATAAACTTAGTAGGTGTCTAGAAAGGTGTTAGCGGGGCTACGCCCACAGGGAAAAGAGGTTACTTAATTAAGGAACTTCGCAAAAGCGTTGGAAAACCTCCCTCGAAGTACCGACACTGGCCTGGCTGAACGGTTAAGCAAGTATTATACGGTGAGAGTGATCCTGACTAATCCTTTCTTTACGGTTTGAGAAGGGATTCGAGAGACAGTGGGAGCCATCCAGTTTAGACAAACTAAAAACCACTCTAAACTTGCAAGAGCATAATGCTAAAGTGTTTCTTTTCTCTCTCCTAATTGCAGCGACCATTCAAGATGGCCGGACTTAAGTTATTACTAGATAAAAACATATTGACAGGGCCAAACTACAAAGATTGGCTCAGGAATGTCAAGATGGCAATCACTTACGACAAGTTGGGGTATGTCCTTACCACCAAAGCTCCCCCTGTCCCAGGTCCCAAAACCAGTGTCATAGATAGGGAAATCTACAAGACCTGGGAAATAGATTGCGCGAAGGCCAGATGCCTCGTACTAGCCTCGATGGACAACGAACATCAGAGGAGGCACGAGAATATGGACCTAGAGTCCATATTTCTTCATACAAAAGAACTGTATGGAGAGCAGTCTCGTATCGCAAGATACGAAGTGTCGAAGAAGTTGTTTTCGGCAAGGTTGTCCGTCGGATCATCGGTAGCGGAACACATGCTTAAGATGATTGGCTACATTGAGGAGCTCACGGATCTTGGGACCACGTTGGAGAATGAACTATATACTGATTTGATTCTCCAGTCCCTTCCTTCCACTTACGCCCAATTTATTCTTAACTTCAACATGCAAGGAAAGGAGGTTGAACTCTCCGAACATCTAAACATGTTGAGGAGTGCTGAGGGCACCCTACAGAAAGGTAGGGAGACATCCACTTTGTTTGTAGGAGGATCTTCCTCTTCTAGATCCAGGACGAAAGCCAAGGGTAAGAAGAAGAAAGCCCCCGCCAAACCAAGAGGCGGTGTCGGTAAAGTGGATACGAAGGGAAAAGGAAAAGAAACAAAGATAGCGGGAAAGCTGGTGGGGAAGGAAGAATGCTTCTATTGTCACAAAAGTGGTCACTGGAAACAGGATTGCAAGGCTTGGAAAGCCAGAACACAGGATTTGAAGCGAGTTGTGGCTTCAGCTTCAGGCGTTGAGAAAGCGTAGAGTTTTGAAGGCAGGTGACATGACCCTCAGAGTTGCGAACGGTGCTAGCATGGATGCTGAGGCCGTGGGGGACTATCACCTGGGATTGTCGGATGGACATTTTTTGGTTTTACGTAGTTGTTATTATGTACCAAATGCAACCTGTAATATCATTTCTATATCATTATTATCTAAAGAAGGTTATGAATTTGCATTTGTAAGTAATGTAGTGAACATTCACCTTAATCAAGTTTTGATTGGGTCAGGTACATTGAACAACGGTATATACGTTTTAAACCAACCACAGATTTTCAATGTCCAGAATACACACAAAAGAAAGTCTCCAGAAATTAATAAAACTTTCTTATGGCATTGTAGACTGGGTCACATCAATGAGAGAAGGTTGACTAAGTTACATGCAGAAGGATATTTGGATCCGTTCGAATATCAATCGTATGCAACTTGCCAATCCTGTCTCAAGGGAAAGATGACAAAGACTCCGTTCACTGGACACGGAGTAAGAGCGAGCGAGCTCTTGGGACTCGTACACAGCGACGTGTGCGGTCCAATATCTACACATGCGCGAAGCGGTTATTCTTACTTCATTACTTTTACTGATGATTTCTCAAGGTTCGGACATGTCTTCTTAATGAAGCATAAATCCGAAGCTTTTGATAAGTTCCAGGAATATAAGAATGAAGTAGAAAAACAAACAGGCAAAAGTATAAAGACACTGAGATCTGATCGAGGTGGTGAATACTTGAGTGCCGAGTTCCTGGGTAACTTAAAAGAGAATGGAATTCTCTCTCAGCTTACTCCTCCATACACTCCGCAACATAATGTTGTATCGGAGAGACGGAACCGAACCCTATTGGATATGGTACGGTCCATGATGAGTAACGCTGAGTTGCCGCGATCGTTCTGGGGATATGCGCTAGAATCAGCTGCATACCTTTTGAACCGAGTTCCCACTAAGACTGTGCCTACCACACCATATGAGTTATGGAGTGGGAAGAAACGCTATCTTCAATACCTGAAGATTTGGGGATGTCCAGCTTATGTGAAAAAGCAGCATACGGACAAGCTCGAGGCACGCTCAGTACTGTGCAAGTTTGTGGGATACCCAAAGAACTCCAGGGGGTATCTTTTCTATTACGCAGAGGAACAAAAAGTCCTTGTTTCTCGTAATGCCCATTTTTGGAACATCAGTTCTTAGAAAAAGAAATAAGTGGGAGCGCAATAGAACTGGAAGAAATTCCAGAACCACAAGCTATTACTGAAAGCTTAGTAGAACCAGAGGGTTCGAAAGATCAGGACATTCCCACGCCACTCCGCAGGAGTAGTAAGCAGTCTCATCCGCCCGAGAGATACTACGGTTTTCTCATTGACGGGGATAGAGAGGATTGCATCATAGACTGTGATGAGCCTAGTAGCTTCCAGCAAGCCATTCAGAGCGTCGACTCGGTAAAATGGCTGGATGCAATGCGGACCGAGATGGAGTCCATGTACACCAACAAAGTATGGACGATGGACATTGCTCCAGATGGGGTAAAACCTGTAGGATGCAAGTGGATCTTCAAAAGGAAGATTGGTGTAGATGGACAGGTTGAGACCTATAAAGCTAGACTGGTTGCAAAAGGTTTTCGTCAGCGACCTGGTTTGGACTATGACGAAACCTTTTCTCCAGTAGCTATGCTGAAATCCATTCGAATCCTTCTTTCCATTGCTGCCTTCCACGATTATGAGATTTGGCAGATGGACGTAAAGACAGCTTTTCTAAATGGACATTTAGAGGAGTGTGTCTATATGGATCAGCCAGAGGGTTTCATTCAGAGTGGGAGCAGCGGAAAGATGTGCAAGTTGCTTAAGTCCATTTATGGACTAAAGCAGGCATCGCGGAGTTGGAACATCTGTTTTGATGAGACGGTCAAGGAATTTGGCTTTATCAAAAATCCAGATGAACCATGCATCTATTGTAGATTTGTAGCGAGAACTTTAGTATTCCTCTTTTTATACGTGGATGACATTCTCTTAATAGGAAATGACATTCCTATGCTACAATCTGTCAAGGGGTTCTTGTCACACAGGTTCTCCATGAAAGACCTGGGAGATGCCTCATACATTCTGGGTATCCGGATCTACCGTAACAGATCCAAGAGGATATTAGGACTTTCACAGTCCAGGTACATCGACACCATACTGAAGAGATTCAGTATGGAAGATTCCAAGCGCGGTAATCTACCGGCTTGTCACGGGATCACCCTCTCCAAAGAGATGTCTACCATGACTGATTTAGAGAGGGATCGCATGTCTATTATACCCTACGCATCTGCGGTAGGCTCTATAATGTATGCGATGTTGTATACCAGACCGGATGTGGCTTATGCACTGAGTGTGGTAAGCAGGTATCAGTCAAACCCTGGGGAGAAACATTGGATAGCAGTAAAGAATATTCTCAAGTACCTGAGAAGGACTAAGGAGATGTTCTTGGTGTATGGTGGAAAAGACCTGCATGTTAAGGCCTTTGCTGACTCCAGCTTCCAGAGTGACAAGGATGATTCCAAGTCCATGTCGGGTTTTGTCTTCACCCTCAATGGAGGGGCGGTGTGTTGGAAGAGCTCCAAACAGGAAACCGTTGCTAACTCGACTATGGAAGCGGAATACATCGCTGCATCTGATGCCGCAAAAGAAGCTGTCTGGATGAGGAAGTTCTTGAAAGAACTTCAGGTGGTTCCATCCATTGTTGACCCAATACCTCTGTATTGCGACAACAACGGGGCTATAGCTTTAGTGAAGAAACCCAGGTCCCATCAGAAATCCAGACACATCTTAAGGCGGTATCACCTGATCAGGGAGATCGTGGATCGCCAGGAGATCAAGGTCCGGAGAGTTGCTTCAGACGATAACACAGCAGATCGATTCACCAAGGACTTGCCCCAGACTCAGTTCGAGCGGCTGATCGAGATGATAGGTCTTCGATACGCCAGTACATGGCCTTAGTGCAAGTGGGAGATTGTTAGTGTATATGGCCTAGAGGCCATTACTGTATCATACTAGTTTGTATATTACTTAATGAAAGCTTAGGATATTCACAGTTGTATATACAATCTTGCTCGAAATGGTAGTATGCTACTTGGTTTGTCTCTGCTTTAATACGTGCATGTGTTTCTTTTAGCATATTGCTGATATACATATTAGTAGAGCCCTTAGGATCTTTGCTTGATTACCGGCGTTGTGATGGCGCTCACACTCGTGGGAGCTGGGTGATCTATAAGCACATCCTTATACAGGTCCCTAGTCGTTGGACAATCGAGACAGGGCATCGATACTCCGGAGTAGACTAGCGTATGCGCTTCTCATCCCAGTGTGGGAGACGGTCTGTCCCACAGCCGTCAGTACGTCGTACTTGGGATAGTATACGGGTGCTCGTTAGGTTACGAGTACACTGGACAGGACTCGTGGGGGACTGTTGGTTGGTATTATACCTATCGTCAGTTATCAGTTCCCAGGTGACATGAGTACAGCTTAGTCCATTGACTTGACACTGTCACTTCGCCTCGAGTGTGTTCCCACTGCACTTTGATTACTACCCTACCACGGCTAAAAGGAGTCGTGCAAACAGGTAGTTTTTGGGTGCAGTCCCGAAGCACTTGGAGGCAGTGACGGTTAGACAGGATTCGTCTCTCCCGGTATTGGGGGTTGACATCGCGCTGTGTCCAGGAGAGCCATTACACGAGTAGTCCCTGGCCAGGGCAAGCGAGATATACTGGTAGGTTTCCAGTGTTATCTCAGGGTGTTCTGGGCTACACTCCGACAAGACTTGTACCGCTATTAGGGGACTAACGTTCACCGCCCACCTAGGCCCGCCATGCGATGTATCAGACGAACAGACCGGACTGTACGGAGACTGTCACATACAGTCTCAGTAGGAGTTCAGATGGGGTTCACCTCGTCAGTCTTCTTATTGACATCTACCTGGGGACCGTTACGTACAGCTAGTGCCGCTTGCGGTCTGTGGTTAAACCCACTGCCAGCGTAGTGTCGAGTCTTTAGAGTCCCACACAGAGAGCTATTCGCCTTTAGGCAAAATGAGTAGAGGCCGCATGGTTTTGCGACAGGGTTCGTTCACATTCGCGCACTTGTGCACGTTTGCTGTCCGGACAGTTTATACTAGCGGGCTTTGGTTTAAGCCGGATCCTAGTATATGATTTGGGATTGGTTTTTCTCATTGTGTTCGTGTTCCTCGGATCACGAATACGGGTGCGTATGCACAGTTGCTTGAGACAGAGGGAAAGGACTTTGATTAGGGTTAATGACTATTGTCATTTTATTAACCCTAATGTTTATGTGTGTATTATTGTTAATTGGTATTAGTTTAATAATTGAGCATGGTTATGGTTGTTGACCATTTGACCTTATTGACTTGTTGACCTAGGTTGACACTTTGACCATCATCATTTCTTTTGGAAGATGCTTTTTGATCCTTTCAAATTAAAATGATAATGGTCATGTCATGATTAACCATGACAATTATCTTACTAATTATCTAATTAAAATAATACACATATATTTGTGAGAATGGTTTATTCTATTCTCATTCTATCATTTCAATTCACTCTCTTGTTCTTCCTCTCCCTCAAGCTCTCCCCTCTCATGTGTTGAGAAATACTTGAGCTTGAGAAAAACCCTCTCTTGATCATCTCTACTCTCATCTAGGGTTGAAGGACTAGCACTTCTTGAACCCTAGTTATTTCTAGCTTGGAGTTGAAGCCAAAGGTTGAGGTTTTCCGGTGGATCTTTCTTTGATGGGAGAAGACAACAAGGTGACCTCCTTCCACTACTCCCAGGAGCAAGGAGAGAAGGACATAAAGCCCAAGGTATAACCTTTCTAGCACTTATCTAGTTTCTAGTAAGCTTTAGCAAGTTTTTGTTTAGCAAAGATCCTTTAAAGTCTAGTCCATGTTGCCTAAGCTTATAAAAATCCGATTTTTATTCCGTTTTCCGCCTTCCCGCAAGAACCGGGGTGGGCAACGTGGACTTACAAAAGATGCGTATACGCTAGTCTACTCTGGTGTATTGATGCCCTGTCTCGACACACCCTCGACTAGGAACAGTTATAGGATGTACTCATCGACTACCGTGGCCCCACTAGTATGATCTCATCATAGTCTCGGTAGTCGAGTACAGATCCTAAGGGTTTTATCAACATGTGAGGGTAAGACAATAAACTAATATAAGTCAACATGTTAAGATAAAGTGAAACCAAATAGCATACTATCATGACGAGCAAGAAAGTCCTCTCTATATATATCCAAGCATCCATTATAATATACATCATATGTACAACAATGGCCTCTAGGGTATATACATAACTAACAATCTCCCACTTGCACTAAGGCCAGCTGTTGTAGTATCTCATACCTAGCATCCCGAATAATCTCTCAAACTGTATCTTGGGAATGCCCATCGTGAGTGGATCCACATTGTTGTCCTTCATATCTACTCTCCTGACATCGATCTCCCGGCGATCAATTATCTCCCTGATCAGGTGATAACACCTCAGAATATGTCTGGACTTCTGATGAGACCTGGGTTCCTTGGCCAAAGCCACAGCTCCATTATTATCACAATACAAAGGTATTGGATGCTCAATGGATGGAACCACACTAAGTTCAGTAATGAACTTCTTTATCCAGACATCCTCTTTGGCAGCATCGTTGGCAACGATGTATTCAGCCTTCATTGTCGAGTCTGCAACGATATCTTGTTTGGAACTCTTCCAACATACCGCCCCTCCATTGAGGGTAAAGACAAATCCCGAGTGCGACTTAGAGTCGTCCTTATCACTTTGGAAGCTGGAATCGGTAAAGGACTCCACCTGGAGTTCTCCATTACCATACACCAAGAACATCTCTTTAGTCCTTCGCAAGTCCTTGAGAATGTTCTTCACAGTTGTCCAGTGACTCTCTCCAGTATCTGCTTGATATCGACTCACTACACTTAGTGAGTATGCTACATCGAGTCTCGTACATAGCATCGCATACATGATAAGCCTACTGCCGAAGCATAGGGTATTCCTTGCATGCGAGCTCTTTCCAAATCAGTCTTGGGAGACATCCGTTTGGAGAGAGTGAGTCCAGAGATCGTGGGTTGGTTCCCATGCTTGGATTCTTCCATACTAAACCTCTTTAGTATGGTGTCAATGTACCTGGATTGGGACAATCCCAGTATCCGTTTAGATCTATCTCTATATATCATGATTCCCAATATGCAGGAGGCATCACCTAGATCTTTCATTGAGAATCTTTGTGATAAGAAGAGCTTGACGGATTGCAGCATAGGAACATCATTTCCTATCAAGAGTATGTCATCGACGTACAATACGAGGAAGATAACCTTACTATCTGCAACTTTCTTATAAATACAAGGTTCATCTAGGTTTTTGATGAAGTCAAACTCTTTGACTACAACATCAAAGCAGATGTTCCAACTCCGCGATGCTTTCTTTAACCCATAGATGGATTTAAGCAGTTTTCACACTTTTCCGCTGCTCCCACTATCTACGAAGCCCTCTAGCTGAGTCATGTACACGCACTCTTCTAAATCACCGTTTAGAAAGGCGGTCTTAACATCCATTTGCCAGATTTTGTAGTCATGGTATGCAACAATGGCATGTAAGATCCAGATGGACTTAAGCATAGCCACTGGAGAAAAGGTTTCGTCATAATCCACACCTGGTCGTTGACGAAAACCTTTTGCAACAAGTCTAGCTTTGAAAATCTGAACTTTTCCATCTACACCAATTTTCTTTTTAAAGATCCACTTGCTCCCAATGGGTTTTACCCATTCAGGAGTAACTTCCAAAGTCCATACATTGTTGGTGTACATGGATTCAATCTCAGATCGCATTGCATCCAGCCACTTCACAGAGTCACCACTCGTGATGGCCTGCTCGAAACTAGTCGGGTCATCATATTCCATGATGCAATCCTCGCTCCCACCATCAATGAGAAAGCCATAGTATCTCTCAGGTGGATGAGAAACCCTGCTAGATCGGCGGAGAGGCTGGGGTTCGTCGGTAATTACTGAATCATCTGGTTCTACTAAATCATCAATTATAGTTTGTGGTGCTGGAACCTCTTCCAGCTCTACCGCATCTCCACTAATTTCTTTTGCAAGAAATTCCTTTTCCAAAAAGGTGGCATGTCGAGAAACAAACACCTTTTGTTCCTCGCTGTGGTAGAATAGATATCCATGTGAATGTTTAGGATATCCCATAGACTTACAAAGAACTGACCGTGCCTCGAGTTTGTCCAGATTTTTCTTTTTAACATAGGCTGGACAACCCCATATCTTAACTCGTTTAAGACATGGTCTCTTCCCACTCCATATCTCATATGGTGTGGTAGGTACAGATTTAGATGGAACTTGATTCAATAGGTATGCAGCTATCTCCAGTGCATGTCCCCAGAAAGAAATAGGTAACTCAGAAGTGCTCATCATAGAGCGCACCATATCTAATAGGGTGCAATTCCTCCGCTCCGATACGCCGTTGTGCTGTGGTGTATAGGGAGGTGTAAGCTGGGAGAGAATCCTATTCTCTTTTAGATAATCTAGGAACTCATTGCTTAAGTATTCTCCTCCTCGATCAGATCGAAGGATCTTAATACTTTTGCCTGTTTGGTTCTCTACTTCGTGCTTATATACTCTGAATTTCTTAAATGCTTCAGACTTGTGTTTCATCAGGAACACATATCCGAATCTTGAGAGATCATCAGTGAATGTAATAAAGTAGGAAGAACCGTTCCTGGCATGTGTAGACGTGGGACCGCATACATCACTATGTACCAGCCCTAAGAGTTTGGTAACTCTTTCTCCGTGTCCACTAAACGGAGCTTTGGTCAATTTTCCTTTGAGACATGAATGGCAAGTATCACAAGATGATAATTCTAACTAATTCAAATATCCATCCTTATGTAACATAGCTAGCCGGTCGCATTGATATGACCAAGTCTACAATTCCATAAGAAGGATCCGTTCATTTCTGAACTTTTCCTCTTGTGTGTGTTTTGTATATTAAGGACTGTATTTTGATTGAGAATGAATATGCCATTATGTAACGAGCCTGATCCAATCAACTTTTGATCTAGGAATATGTTCATAACATTATCCTGTACTACAAAATTATATCCTTCTTTACTTAATAAAGAAACTGATATAATGTTGCACATCATGTTCGGTATATAATAGCACTTATTCAGAATCAGTGTATTACTACTTGGTAATACAAGGTGATATTCGCCAACTGCTTTGGTTGTAATACTTGCACCATTCCCTACTTATACGGAATGATCACCCTTTCCCAGTTCTCTACCTTTACGTAGCCCACGTAACAATTTACATATGTGGGATACCGATCCGGTATCTAATACCTAGGACGTAGGGTGAACTGAGAAACAGTTCTCAATAACTAACACTCCCGAAGAAGATGCATCAGCATGCATGTTCTTCGTTTGGGCGGCATAAGAATCCAGATATTCTTCTGTTTCCTGTTCTGTCTTATAACTCTTATAAGAAAGAATGGGTTCAACGTTCCCCTGCTCAGTATAATAAGCGGGTTCAGTCAATACATCCATATTATTATCTTGATTAAGTCCTGATATGGTCGCTACCTGGAGAGAGAGAGAGAAGGAAACACATTAGCGTATGCTCCTGCAAGATTAGATTGGTTATTATCTTATCTAATCAGTATATCTCCCACTGTTTTTATAAAATCTTCCTTCAAACCCTAAAAGGTAAGATTAGCCGGGATTAATCACACCCGACAATTTCGTCAATCTTTCAGCCAGATCAGTGTTGGTACTTGAGGGAGGATCCCCGTGCTTTCGCACGGACCTAATTAAAATAAACCTCGTCTTTCCAGAGGCATAACCCCGTTAACACCTTTCTAGACACCTACTTGATCGGCTAATTGTCCTGTGTAAAGCACTCCGAGGAGTAACTCTTACTCGTAGTGGGTATCAGGATCCATCTATCTCATAGAAGGTATACAATCTCATTGCAAATTTCAACACTTGAAATTCCCGATAATACTTTTACCCCTAACCCCCTATGACCTTGACAAAGGCCAACAAACCATAGGAAGCTAGTCAAGTTCAACCCGTCATTTCTTGATTGAAATAAACCCATCCGGACGACCCTTGACAAAGGCCAACAAGGTCGTACGACTACCCTAATCCAATCGCATCACATGAAATATCAGATAAGTACTAGTCAGCTACCGCACACTACGTCTTGACAAAGGCCAACAAACACAGCACGAATACTAAATAGTCTTTATCTGAAATGACGGAGGGCTACGTAGGTTTTTCAGAAAACCATGAGCGTAATGAACTTGATATCATTGTAGAAACAAGTGATTTTGAAAAGGAGTGTTTTTTAGGCTTTTCTAGTTTCGCTAAAGAGGTCACTCCCGGTGAAGGGATCTCGGCTCTTTTCCCATCGAATAAGGTGCAGGGTATATCATATATACCGCTGTGCAAAGCAAGAACTAAATAAGCTGTCAAAAACTAAACCACGAGCTTGTAGCATCTGCCAGTTTTGCTAAAGAGGTCACTCCCGGTGAAGGGATCTCGGCTCTTTCCCCATCGAATAAGGTGCAGGGTATATCATATATACCGCTGTGCAAAGCCAGACCGCAGCTACTTTTTTATAAAGTTTTGATTTTACAACATCTTTTAGGTTTTTTTCTTTTATTAATCTCATTAATAATCCCATCAATTAATGCTTCCTAAGCATCATAGAAGAAACGAAAGCAGTAATATTTATATATCAACTTATATATATAGTATAAGCATCCGTCTCAGGCAGTAATTTGATCTCATCACAGAACATCGCAGCAGAAGATACATATGAAATATTGGAGATACTAGGCGTCCATGTATTATATCGAGCCTGTATAAAACACGGATTCCACGGTTGCGATGAATAGCCAAACCCACATCCCTAGACCCCTACGAGAGTGGCAAGTAACACTGCCAATTCTAGGGTTAGGAGGCCCGGTCTCGACTCCTCGAGATGGCCTCCCACTGTACCCTAGAACCCGGTTACTTGTGCTCCCCTCATTGGGTCTACCTAATGCGGAAAAGTAAACAATATAAAATGGTGACATGAACCTCATCCCGGAAGTGCCCCAATAAAAGAATATTACATACAAATGAATTTTATATGAATGAAAATAAAAACCCTCATCTCACATAAAACCACGGCTATTCCGAACACGACGATCCAATATAACATATCACAGCAACACATAATATCTCATATCATCAACGTAAGTAAGTATGCATACACCGATCGTCGTTGATGTATAGCAACGAAAACCGGCAATACAACTACATACTAAACTTACGGTCACAGAAAAGAAAGTGTAAAACTACAACATTTGGAATCCACAATCACTTTAGACATCGTAAATCCGAAATATCACATACTTCGCATTTCATGCCTAACTATACGAATTCCACATATTGTATCACATTCCAGATAAATAGAAAATATTAAACTTTCCGATCGAATAATCAAATACCCAAGATTTCCTAAATGGCTCAACACTTGAGCGGAGTTTAAAAGAATCCAATTATATGTCACAGTACGAATAGTCCAGCTGTAGAAGGGTCAAGCCAACGCCTCATATGTGGCACGCCGTACTGCCCCAAACCCTAAGGTTTAAAGGCGGTTCAGACGGTCATATAATCGAGTTAAGGTTTGTGTTCTTCTAGAGGGTCCACCGCGTTACTTGCACGTTTTTCCGAAAGATTTAAACTTAAGAAAAATTCAACACCTGAAAGTTTTTCGTGCCGGGAAAAAATGAGTTAATGATATCCGTTCGAACATTTTAACAGTTTCTAAATAATCCGGAAAACAAAACGAAATTAAACTATCCGATCGAATCAACGAATTCAAAATAATCCCGAGAACACTCAATACTTGAGTCAGATTAAAAGTACCCAGAAATATGCACTAACAGCTACGGATATTACTGTGCCAAAACCAAACCCCAATTCAACTTTACGGCGGCGGATCCGCGGCGCAAGCATGGTATTGCAGCGGTTCCGCGGCGGTTTGTACGAATTACATGCTCGTTTTCCACAGTAATGCTTATAATTCCCTGCCGATTTTTTTGAGTATTTTTAATGCAGAAAAAAATCACATTTTTACAAAATTTCAAGAGAGGGGGTCATGTTCGATGTATCGGGGTTCGATCGGACTTTTAACTTCGTACACACGTCGCCTAATGCTCTAGCTAGGCTCTGATACCACTGTATGGTTACTAGGCACTCTTACAAGGGTTAATAAGGCATCAACCATGCCCGAATAAAAATTTAGACGTGACGAACAACCCAAAACTCGGATCATTGCTAGATAATTAGGGTTTCACATGAAAGTAAACATCTTTACAACTAAGAGTGAGGGATTACAACCTTTGTAGTCCGCTCCTTCGCTTCATAAGCTTCGAGTAGAAGTCCCTTCGCCGCGATCCATGATCTCCCCGACTCAAGAGAGGCACCACAACCCAAATGATCCATGCTAGCTTGTAGTCTTCCTTTTCTCCAATGATCTACCTCGAAGTTTCTATAACTCAAGCTCTCTCTCTCTCTAATGAGGTGAACACCCAAATCTAAATAGCTAGATTAGATGAAGATGGTGAAGTAGTATTTATGCTCTCTTTTATTATCAAATTCTCATACTAAATCATCACATAAAGAAAACCTAGAAAGCTTTCTCAAAGCTCAAAGAAAGAAGAAGAAGAATATGAATGGATAATTCTATTTGTGATGAATAAAGAAATGATTATATGATTACAAATGCAACCATGGTCAAAGATGACAAGGCTAACCCATGTAGAGAGTTAACTAGGGTTAAGGGTGTGGTTTGGGTAAGGAAAATATCTTACAAAATATCCATCATAATATCTTTGCAAGAAACAAAAGGAAACCTTCTAGAAGGTTCATGAAAGAACTAACCCAAATCAAACCCTAACCTTGTTTAATCTCCACTAAACATGTTGCATTAGTAATCATATCATGTTACGATATTATATATCACATATATAATATATATTTGTAACAAAAGAAAATAATACAATTAACATATATCGCATATATATCAATGTATTATCCGGTGAGAAAATGAATCAATAAAGCGAGCCAATATTAGATAATGTAATGTAATATATCACATATATAATTATACATTAATCTATCGAATCAATACTTGATCCGACAATCCGGCTATATCAAATATAACCGACTAATATATTATATACCGATTCATCGAATCAACACTTGATCCGATGATCCGGCTCATATCAAAATACCGCGAGAATATAATACAGTATCCCATATCGTATTATCCTCGGTCCTACACATATCACATATGCGCCCCTACCCCGTTTTGCCTGAGTCAAGAAACCTCTGTGTAGAACTCTAAAGAATCGTCAATACGCCGGTAGCAGGTGATGATCATATCAAACACCCACAAGCTGCAAGCGGTCAGCTAAACGTAACATCCACCCAGGTATTGAGCGATCAGAAGATCAACAAGCAAGCCTGTACATTCTCCTATGAATACAAACAGTAACACTCACGTACAGTCCGGTTTCTTCGTCTGATATGTTGCATATCTTGTCTAGGGGTGGTATACGTCAGACCCCAGTAACCGATAAGTCGTGTCGATGTGAGGCTCATAACAGGTCGAGAAACTACTGATAACACTTACCAGTAAATCTCTATATTAGCCCTGGCCAGGGACTTCCAGTTATAGCCAATCGAACACAGCACAACATCAACTCTCTATACCGGGAGAGACGAATCCCCTCCTATCGCTCATTGCCTCCATGTGATTCAGGACTGTACCCAAAAGCCACCGTTTTGCACGCCCTTTTGGATGTGGTAAGGTGGAAATCAAAGCACAGTGGGGATCACACAAGACTCTATGACGATCTCGGGTCTACAGACTACCCTGTACCAGTGTCACCGGAGAATTGCCATCTGCCGTGAGGTATAATACCATCTGGGAGTTCTCGGCGAGTCCGTCCAGTGTACCCAGTCTCCACTGAGCACCCGTACACCATCCTTGATGCCAAACACCGATGGATATGGGACCATCCATCACCCATCATATGGGTCAAGATGCGTATACGCTAGTCTACTCTGGTATATCGATGCCCTGTCTCGACACACCCTCGACCAGAAACAGTTATAGGATGTACTCATCGACTACCGTGGCCCCTCTAGTATGATCTCATCATAGTCCCAGTAGTCGAGTACAGATCCCATGGGCTTTATCAACATGTGAGAGTAGGATAATAAACTAATATAAGTCAACATGTTAAGATAAAGTGAAACCAAATAACATACTATCATGACGAGAAAGAAAGTCCTCTTTATATATATCCAAGCATACATTATAATATACATCATATGTACAACAATGGCCTCAAGGGTATATATATAACTAACAATTTTTGGGTCGCACATCCGGGTTGAGGATGTAGCCGCCATTGTATATTATTTCTTTTACTGTTTTCTGCTCCTAGGATAGACCCAAGGTGGGGTGCACAGACTACCGGGTACTTTGAAGTGCCGAGTGGCCTACTCACTTTGTTGAGGGAGGATGCTTCACTTCGGGTACTTGGCAGGTAGTTTGCCCCACCCGTAGGGGTCTAGGGTGGGGTTTTGGTTATTCATACGACCGTGTAATCCGTCTTTCGTTGCAGGATTGAACGAAACGCGGATTCCTAGCATATCCAATGTGTTCATCTGTGATCTGCAATGACTATTATTGCGTCTAATGAATGTATATATATCTATATATGATATCTAGTAGGCGTTGCTTATGTTTTGCATCCGTGCTAGTCCAGCCCCCGCTCTGTCGTTAGTTAAGTAACCTAACGGGTGATGACGGGGCCCAGTGGCGAATGCGGATGGCATAAGCGTACGTCATATTTTCGTTGTTTTCTGCAATGGTGGGATTAATTTATGGGACACATTATATTAATGCAAAGAAAACAAACCAAAGTTGAATCGTTGGAACAATTTCAAAACCACTCGGTTTTTTCCAAAACAGCAAAACTTTTAAATGCGGAGCTTAAACCACTACTTTTAAAAGCTGTCACGTTCTTTCGATTATATCAAGTTCACTATGTTCACGGTTTCGCCAAAACCATTTGTAGCCCTCCGTCATTTCATATGAATAGTCAATAGAATTCAAGCTATCTTTGTTGGCCAAAGTCAAGGCATAGTGATTGGTTGATGTTGGATATTCATACGAAGCATAGATAGATGCGTTGGTTTGGGACAGTCGTACTGCTTTGTTGGCCAAAGTCAAGGGTATGTACGGGTGGGTTCAAATTAACCTGGAGAATGACGGGTGGAACTTGACATATGACTTATGATTTGTTGGCCAAAGTCAAGGTCATAAGAGCATGGGGCAAAAATCCACATCGGGAGTTTCTAAAGAAACTGAAACTTGCTAGTGTTGTATACCATTTGGAGTGATGATTTTGGTAGGATTCCGTCAGCTTTATCACACGATGATATTTGGATCCCGAACCTACTTTGAGTATATGCTACTGCTTGGGAGATTTTTCACTTAACGACCATTGCTATAAACCATGTAGGTTACTATAAAGGTGTTAGCGGGGCTACGTCCACAGGGAAAAGAGGTTATTTAATTAAGGAACTTCGCGAAAGCGTCGTAAAACCTCCCTCAAAGTACCGACACCGGCCTAGCTGAACGGTTATGCAAGTATTGTACGGTGAGATTAATGCTGACTAATTCTTCTTTTATGGTTTGAGGAAGGATTCGAGGAACAGTGGGAGACATCCTGTTTAGACAAAGTAAAAACCACCCTAAACATGCAAGAGCATCATGCTAAAGTGTTTCTTCTCTCTCTCCTAATTGCAGCGACCAAACAACATGACGGGCCTTAAGTTACTATTAGATTAAAATATATTGACAGGGCCAAATTATAAAGATTGGTTCGGGAATGTAAAAATGGCAATCACTTATGACAAGTTGGGGTATCTCCTTACCACTAAGGCCCCTGCCGTCCCAGGTCCAGAATCTAACATCGCGGATAAGGAAATCCGTAAGACCTGGGAGATGGACTGCGCGAAGGCCAAGTGCCTCGTGCTTGCCTATATGAACAATGAACATCAGAGAAGGCACGAGAATATGGACCTTGAATCCATATTTCTCCATACTAAGAAACTATATGGAGAGCAATCCCGTATCGCAAGATACGAGACCTCGAAGAAACTTTTTTCAGCGAGGTTGGCCGTCGGATCATCTGTAGGGGAACACGTCCTTAAGATGATTGGCTACATTGAGGAGCCCGTGGACCTTAGGACCACGTTAGAGAACGAGCTGTACACAGACTTGATTCTCTAGTGCCTTCCTTCCACCCACGCCCAGTTTATCTAGAATTTTAATATTCTAGGTAAAGAAGTTGAACTTCCGGAACTCCTCAACTTGTTGAGGAGTGCAGAGGACACCCTGCAGAAAGTCAGGGAAACACCCGCTCTGTTTGTTGGCGGTGCTTCTTCTTCTAGATCTAAGGCGAAAGCCTAAGGAAAGAAAAGGAAGGCCCCTACCAAACCGAGGGGTGGTGTTAGTAAGGTGGAAGCCAAGGGAAAGGCAAAAATGGTGGGACAGATAGTGGGAAAGGAAGAATGCTTTTATTGTCATAAGAAAGGACACTGGAAGAAAGATTGCAGGTCTTGGAAGGCCAAAAACCAGGACCCGAAGCAGGTTGTGGCTTCGACTTCAGGTGTGTATGTAATTGAAAACTGTCTGTCAATCAACTCTACTTCCTGGGTATTGGATACCGGATCAGGATCTCATATCTGTAATTCTTTGCAGGCACTGAGAATCCGTAGGGTTTTGAAGTAGGGTGATATGACCCTCAGAGTTGCAAACGGAGCAATCATGGATGCTGAGTCCGTGGGGGACTATCACTTAGGATTGACAGATGGACATGTTTTGGTTTTGTGCAACTGTTATTTTGTACCCAGTTCGACTTGTAATATCATATCTGTATCTTTAATGTCTAAAGAAGGTTATGATTTTGCATTTGTAAGCAATGTTGTAAACATTCACCTTAATCATGTTTTGATTGGGTTGGGTACATTAAGCAACGGTATATACGTATTAAACCAATCGCAGATTTTCAATATCCAGAATACACACAAAAGAATGTCTCCAGAATTAAATCATGCTTTCTTATGGCAATGTAGACTAGGTCACATCAATGAAACACGATTGACTAAATTAAATAAAGAGGGATATTTGGATCCGTTCAAATATCAGTCTTATTCAACTTGTTAATCTTGCCTCATGAGAAAGATGACAAAGACTCCGTTCACTGGACACGGAGCAAGAGCGAGCGAGCTCTTGGGACTCATACACAGCGATGTATGTGGTCCAATGTCTACACATGCGCGGAGTGGTTATTCTTACTTCATTACTTTTACGGATGATTTTTCAAGGTATGGACATGTCTTCTTAATGAAGTATAAATCTGATGCCTTTGAAAAATTCCAGGAATACAAGAATGAAGTAGAAAAACAAACAGGCAAGAGTATGAAGACACTGAGATCTGATCGAGGTGGTGAATACTTGAGTGCCGAGTTCCTGGATTTCCTAAAAGAGAATGGAATCCTCTCTCAACTTACTCCTTCATACACACCACAACACAATGGTGTATCGGAGAGTCGAAACCGAACCCTATTGGATATGTTACGTTCCATGATGAGTAACGTTGAGTTACCGCGATCTTTCTGGGGTTATGCACTAGAATCAGCTGCATATCTTTTGAACCGCGTTCCTACTAAGTCAGTGCCTACCACACCATATCGGATGTGGAGTGGGAAGAAACCCTATCTTAAACACATTAAGACATGGAGATGTCCAGCTTTTGTCAAAAAGCAGGATAAGGACAAACTCGAGGCACGCTCGGTACAGTGCAAGTTTGTGGGATATCCAAAGAACTCTAAGGGATATTTCTTCTATTACGCAGAGGAACAAAAGGTATTTGTTTCTCGTCATGCCTGCTTCTTGGAAACTGAATTTTTAGAAAATCAGATAAGTGGGAGCGCAATAGAACTGGAAGAAATTCGAGAACCACAAGCTATTACTGAAAGCTTAGTAGAACCAGAAGGTTCAAAAGAACAGGAAATTCCCGCACCGCTCCGCAGGAGTAGTAGGCTTTCTCATCCACCTGAGAGATACTACGGTTTTCTCATATACGGGGATAGAGAGGATTGCATCATTGATAATGATGAGCCGACTAGCTTCCAGCAGGCCATTCAGATTACTGACTCGGTAAAATGGCTGGATGCAATGAGGACCGAGATGGAGTCCATGTACACCAACTAAGTATGGACTTTGGACGTTGCTCCAGAGGAGGTAAAACCTGTAGGCTGCAAATGGATCTTCAAAAGGAAGATTAGTGTAGATGGACAGGTTGAGACCTATTAGGCTAGACTTGTTGCAAAGGGTTTTCGTCAAAGACCTGGTTTGGACTATGACGAAACCTTTTCTCCAGTGGCTATGCTCAAATCCATTCGGATCCTTCTTGCCATTGCTGCCTTCTACGATTATGAGATTTGGCATATGGACATAAAAACAGCTTTTCTAAATGGAAATTTAGAGGAGCGTGTCTATATGGACCAGCTAGAGGGTTTCATTCAGAGTAAGAGCAACGGAAAAGTGTGCAAGTTGCATAAGTCCATTTATGGACTAAAGCAGGCATCGCGGAGTTGGAATATCTGTTTTGATGAGACGGTCAAAGAATTTGACTTTATCTAAAATCCAGATAAACCATGCATTTATAGTAAGATTGTAGCACGAACTGTTGTATTCCTCGTCTTGTACGTGGATGGCATTCTCTTGATAGGAAATGACATTCCTATGCTACAATCTGTCAAAGGGTTCTTGTCACACAGGTTCTCCATGAAAGACATGGGTGATGCCTCTTACATTCTGGGGATCCAGATCTATCGTGATAGATCGAAAAGGATATTACTCTCGCAATCCAGGTACATCAACACCGTACTGAAATGATTCAGTATGGAAGATTCCAAGCGCGGTAATTTACCGGCTTGTCACGGGATCACCCTCTCCAAAGAGATGTCTCCCAAGACTGATTTGGAAAGGAATCGCATGTCTATTATACCCTACACTTCTGCAGTAGGCTCTATAATGTATGCGTTGTTATGCACCAGACCAGATGTAGCTTATGCACTAAGTGTGGTATGCCGGTATCAGTCAAACCCCGGGGAGAAGCACTGGATAGCGGTAAAGAACATTCTGAAGTACCTGAGAAGGACTAAGGATATGTTTTTGGTTTACGGCGGAAAGACCTCCAGATCGAGGCCTTTGCTGACTCCAGCTTCCAGAGTGACAAGGATGACTCCAAATCCATGTCGGGTTATGTATTTACCCTAAATGGAGGGGCGATCTTGTAAGTGCACGGCGGCGCCCCGGCCGTCGATCCGACACCGGAAACGCGGAAACGAAAAACTTTGCAAACTAGCAAACCGGCACCACCGCGCACTATCAACCCGGATCGGGCCATTAACCTAACTAATAGCAAACTAAAAGATGGGTGAAGAGATATGCCAAGCGATCCGTGTCTTTCGGTCTTCGTCTCCACTCCAATCTCCCGCGGAATCTCCGTTCGTCACCTTCTCGTCGAAAGGGCACCACGTAGCCGATTTCTTTTACGGGCTCCCACCTCTGGACCGAGGCAACTCGGGCGCGAAGTTGGCTAGCCGACGCGTCCAAGATTTGCTGTAGATATAGTGTAGTAGGTTGTCTCTTTAGGGTTTATGTTGCCATGATGGAGGAATAGAGAAAGAACAATGGAGAGAGGTTTGGAACTTTGGCAAGCCAAGAATGAAAATGAGATGAATCAATTCCCACAAAAATGAATCCTCTCTCTCTCTATCAAGAATGGCCAGCCTCCCACAATGAGATTGGTGGAAAAAAAGAACCATGGAATAATCATATACAAGAGAAGAAAAGGTATATTAATCAAATGAAAATGGTCACACATTTCTAATCCAAATCAACTCCTCATCTAATCTCATAAATGCTAGGATTGATTCAAAAGGAATCTCATGATGATAGAAGCCACAATCACAATAAACCCCTCCATAAATAATTTATTTGCAAACTGCAAATAACCCCTTTCCATCGATAAAGTCCGGCCGTGAAGGAACAAAGGAAAACTGGCCGGAACGGAATGTAAACTGGCAACTTCAGAAAACTGATCCCGTAATAAATTACAGGAAAACCCAGCGACTGCCATGCCCGCATTTGTATTCCCACTGAACACAAATGCAAAGAGACAAAATCTACACTATCTAATACTAGGATCCGGCTTAAGCCAAAGCCGGCTAGTAAAATCCGTCCGATCACGATCCGTGCAATACCGCACGTATCTGATCGAACCCTGCCATATCTCCATACGGCCTCTACAACGTTTCGCCCGAAACTTGAGTAACTGTGTGTGGTGTACTCTCAAGACTCGTCAATACTATGGCTGTGGATTTAACCACTAGCACGTCAGAGGTATAAGCCATACGTGACGGGCTACCAGCTATTGACCAAAAGGGACGTCGATGAGCGAACTCATCCTGACACCCTACTGAGCCTGTCAGTGACAATATCCGTACTGTCCGGTCCGTTCTTCTATGAGCATCGCATGGCGGGCCTAGGGGGTTGGTAAAAGTCAGACCCCCAAAAGCGGTACAAGTCGTGTCGGAGTGCAGCCCAGAACACCCTGAGAGACTACTGGAATACCTACCAGTAAATCTCCTGCCTTGACCAAGGACTTTTCATTTACTGGCTCTCCTAGACACAGCGTGACCTCACCCCCAATACCGGGAGAGACGAACCCCTGCAGATCCGCTCACTGCCTCCATGTGGCTCGGGACTGTACCCAACTAAAACCTGTTTGCACGTCTCCTTTGAGCGTGGTAGGGTAGTAATCAAAGTACAGTGGGAACTCACACGAGACAAATGACGATCTCAGGTCGATGAACTAACCTGTACACATGTCACCAGGGAACTGCTATCTAACATCTGGTATAATCCCAACTAGCAGGTTCCCGGCGAGTCCTTTCCGGTGTAGTCATAACCCAATGAGCACCTGTATACATCTTAGGTGAACCTACTGACACCAATGGCTTATGAGACCGGCCACCGCGCCTCGTCGGGGTCTCGACTGTATACACTAGTCTACTCTGGAGTATCGATGCCCTGTCTCGAAACTCCCACGACTAGGGACCTTTTAAGGATGTGCTTATAGATTACCAGCTCCCACGTATATGATCGCCCTCATACTGCTGGTAGTCAAGCAAGAATCCTAGGGGCTCTATCAACGTGCAATAGCGACTCATAAGGTCACCTAAAACAGTACACGATGATAAAGATAAACCAGATAGCATACAATCATCTTGAGTAAGACTGTCCTACTGGGACAGGTCCTCCCTCAATCATTGCAATCACGTGCTTGTGATCCAATAATTGACTTTGAGGGCAATATCTCCAACAATCTCCCACTTGCACTCAAGGCTAATTATTGCAATGTCGCATACTCACAGCCCGTGTGATGCCGAACACCCAACTCCTCTACTAGTCAGTCTCACAAAGCTCGTTTGCGAAACTGTTGCGTTCGAGGAATAGCCCCAGTGAGTAGATCCGCTCTGATGTTTTTTTCTATGTCTCTCTTTATCTCAAGTTCGCGGAGAAAGCCATCTCCCGAAATGAGCAATACCTGTCTTAGAATGTGTCTGGATATCTGATGGGACCTAGCTCATAAGTCAACTCCAAATCCAAACTTCTTAGACTGTATCGTCAACTGAACTTAATCAGTATCCTGCGCCATGCTTTCCGTCAGTAACCACCTAGACCATCTGTCCAAAATACTGCCCCTCGTCAGAGGGAAAACTATAACTTTGACAGCCAGTCTGCCATCCAGGTCACCTTGGAAGCATGGAATGATAACTGTCTCCCGAAGGAGACTGCCGTTAGCATTTCCCTAGAACAACAACTTATGTTCTAAAACTGCTTCCGACTTTTTCTCCAGGATTGGATCAATATCAACTTATTGCATCTGCTGCAAAAACAACATCTGGTGTGGTACTTGACATCTCATGATCAACTCAATTGCCTGAGCAAGTGATCTGCCAATCAAGCACATCCCTCTCACCTTTAGTCTGTAAGACACCTTTAGAGAGGGTGACTCCATTACCTGCAGGTACACCACCATGCCAGGAGTCGTCCATTCTAAATACTCTTAGAATGCTGTCTACGTACCCAGATTGGGAAACCACCCAAATCTAGATCTAAAACCATAGATCTAGTAACCAGAATGTACGATATAAGATCCAATTCCTATGTGGAGAAACTACTGTGTGACAACCAAAGTATAACCAATCGTAGTATAGGAATATCACTTCCTACTCCGTGTATGTCATCAAATACCAGGACATCACACCCTACTACCTTCTTAACAGATCCATCCCCTATTCTGATGAAGTCAAACCTATGACTGTCACATCAGAAATAGATGGTCTATCTCTGTTATCTCTGCTTTAGTCTATAAATAGACATAAGCCAATTGTCCACCAATGCTTCCGCTTCTCCCACTGACCACGACAACCCTCTGGCAGAGTCATATAGACGTGCACTTCTGAAGCTAGTTTAGAACGACGCTATACTCATCCTCCTGCCGGGTCTCACAGTCTGGAACAACAGCAATGGCAAGTCTGGGTAAACAAGAACCTCCCTGCCACCGTCATTGAGCATACCGAAGTACCTCTCGAGTGCCTGAGGTTACCCACCATACCTGCGGAGTGGCCAATGGAATGTCAAACCAGATTGAATCTTTTGGTTCTTATCAAATCTTAAGTAATCGTTTGCGGTTCTGGAATCACTTCCAGTTCTACCATACTCCCACTACTGTTTTATGAAAAAATCCATTTTTAATTAAAACTGTGGCGAGTCAAGAACAATACCACTATTGATCTTCCAGATGGTAGAAAGTCAACCTTCGTCATAGCCCGGGTCAACCCACAAACAGCCATTACAGAAACGTGCCTTGAGTTGTCCAGTGTCTGGTTTTAAGCATAAGCTGGACAACTCCCCATACCTTAACAACGTCAAGATATGAACTGTTCTATATCCAATACAGAAACAGAGACACTGATTTAATTGAACCAGATTCAAATCATGCAGCTGTCTCCATTGCTTGTCAACTAAATGGAAGGAGGCCGATCAGCATTACTCAACTTAGGAATAATTCCAACTATGAGTAACCTGAAAGAGAAGCAAGTTCTCTTAATCATTACTATCAACTGAATACCATATACAAGTATCTACATCTTCGATCACCTTGAAGAATCCCGATACTTGCAATACCTGGTTCTCTACTATACTCATATACCTATAACTTCTCAAAACTTGGACCCTGTGTTTCAACGAAACACCTGTCTAAAAACTAGAGAAGTCACAAGTAAACAGAATATAGTACGAGGACCAACCCCTCTGTCCTAATGGACACTGGACAATATACAATACTCTGTATAAGTCCCCTGAGTCTAATAACTCATTCACTGTGTGTCGTAGGTTGAAAACTGTACTTATGGTTAAGAAGAATTACACCGCTGTTCAATGCTCCTTACCTAACCATCCACTGATATAGGTAAATGTCATGGACATAATTTCAAAAAGGTATATCTCACTCTATGAAAATAGACGGACAGATATATCAATTTGAAATTGGTGTATAACAACGGATATTCAAAACCAAATATTTGCCGACCGGCGAACAGCCCAGGTGACTTCCTCAAATATCACCAATTACAACGAATTCCGATATAATGAGGATGATCACCTAATTCCCAATAACTTACTCCCACTCATCATCTGTAAAACGATACAAATGTGAGAATCAAAACTGGTAAATACATACCCTGGAGCAAGTGTCTAATTTGGAAATCAGTTTTCTTTTAACAGCACACAGTGAAACTGAAACATTGAAATGTTTCGATGGGGTATCCCGGTATTCCTAGTAATGCCTCTTCCATTATCCGATTCACAACTATAACCGTATAATTCTTTGCCATCTCTCCAAATCCCTTTATATGTCTTTAGTCATTACCTTCTGTACACCCCTTTAGGCCAAATGGTTTTCTTTCTTCCCTACCGTTCGGCACCAGCCTATGGTTTGGAAGAAGACTATCCAATAAGCAAAATGGGTGTACTGTCCTAATCCTAGGAGCACTCGCAATGCGAGAGAAGGTGAAGATAAAAGACAACTGAATAAACCTTATTCATATTTCTCCTGAACCAGGGTCCATCCCCGAACTGGAACAAGTTCCTTTCGAGTTCGTATATAACCATACGATGGATTATCCAATAAACTGTGGATCTTCGTAGTGATACGGAGTGTCCTGGAGAAATACAAAGGTGATTTAGGATTGGCGAAGAAATATTTGGTTTGGTCGTGAATGGTAGTCGCAATTTACTTTGCCCTCTTACTAATCCCTTTCTTTGTCTTAACTTAATACCTTCTGTACCCCGTTTAGGCTAATTTGTTTTCTTCATTCCCTATCGGTCGGCACCTGCCTATGGTTTGGAAGAAGACTATCCAATTTGCGTAATAGGTGTACTATCTCCTAAACCAAGGAGTACTCGCAACCTGAGAGAAGGTAAAAAGGAAAAGACAACTGAATAGTCCTATTCGTTTTCTCCAGAACCGGAAACCATCCTCGAATTCCTTCGAGTTCGTATATAACCATACGATTGTTTTGTCCAATGGAAGTGGACGTTCGTAGTAATACGTGGTGTCCTGGAGAAAATGGTAAAAGTAGGAGTGGCAATGAGATTTGCAACTCTGACAACCCAAAAGCCAATGTTAAGAAGGTTCGGTCAACTTGGTCATTGAGTCATAGTCTAGGGTCGGGTCAATGGTCGCTACCAAAGAGAGAGAGAAAAGAAACACTCAGCGTGCACTCTAACCTAGATCAGAATGGTTATCACTTTATCTAATCTGGAAACCTCCCACTGTAACGTCAAATTCTTCTCCAAACCTGAAAGAAGAATTAGCCGGGATCACCCGAGGAGTAAACCAACTCATCAGTGCAAATCGGGATCCAACTATCATCGCATGATAACGTGACGGAATCCGCTCACGTTATCACACTCCAGAAGATATGCGCATATCTGGCAAGTTTCAGTTTCTTTTGAAACTCCCGATGATGATTTTTACCCCATGCTCTTATGACCTTGACGAAGGTCAACAAATCATAAGTCACATGTCAACTTCTACCCGTCATTTACCAGGTTAATTTGAACCCACCCGTACAAGCCCTTGACGAAGGTCAACAAGGCTATACGACTGTCCCAAACCAACGCATCTATCTATGCAACAGAAAGGTAACAAGCAGCTACCATACACTATGCCTAGACGAAGGTCAACAAACATAGCATGAATACTATGTGGTACCCGTCTGAAACGACGGAGGGCTACGAATGGTTTCTGGCGAAAACCTTTAACGTAATGAACTTGATATCGTTGAAGGAACCGGATAGCTTTTAAAAATATAGTGACAAAAACCTTTGCTAAAGAGGTCACTCCCGGTGAAGGGATCTCGGCTCTTTCCCCGTAGAATGAGGTGCAGGATATTCCAACTGAATACCACGATGCAAAGCAAAAGTAAACGACTATAGTGAAGTTATTGCCCTGACACAAACTTTTGTCCAAGGGGTCATTCCCGGTTGAGGGATCTCGGCCCTTGCCTCGTCGACTGAGGAGCAGGATATTCCAACCGAATACCACTGTGCAAAACAAAAGTGAACGTCCTTGCAATAACAGCTTTTTGAAAAATGTTCCAACAACATCAGAATAGGTTTGTTTAACTTGCATTGATCCGAATCAACGCAGTCCCATCAATTGATCACACCACAAAAGAACGAAAATAATGATGTACGTATATGCCACCCGCATTCGCCACTGGGTCCCGTCATCACCCGTTAGGTTACTTAACTAACGATAGAGCGGGGACTGGACTAGCGCGGATGAAAAACATATACAACATCTACTAGTATATATATCAATATATAATATTTCGCTCAAGGTGTGATAAAATGCAACATCACAGAAATGTACAGCATCACAGAACAATACAGATATCTGGGATCCCCGGGTTTCATAGAGCCGCTACTGAAACCCGACGTTCCCCTGGTCGTGTGGATAGCCTGTGCAATGAAATCCTAGACCCCTACGGGCGCGGCAAGTTACCCGCTAAAACCTGAAGCGAGGCAGACCCCTTCAGCAACGTGAATGGACCACCCAGCACTTCACGGAATCCGGTAACTTGGGCACCCCTCCTGGGTCAACATGTACCCCCTACGAGTGCGGCGAATAGCCCGCCAATTCTAGAGTAAAGCCCCTACGTCTCAATCCCATGAGATGCGGGCTCGTTACCCTCTAGAACCCGGCTATCCGTGCACCCCTCCTTGGGGTAATCCTAGTACAGAAATTAAAATATACATACAACGGGTACATCGACCTCGACCCGGTCGTGCCCCAAAAGAATAATACAAACAGGCAGTAACGGCAGTCCACATGTCGGACGCTCGCCCCGCAATATCAAATGTACATATAAAACAAAACTGTACTAACATTGCATCCAGGCTATCCCCACGACCAATCCGCAACATCACAGCAATACACAGAACATCAACGTGAATGTCACGTTCGCAAATCCGTCTAACCGGGCTATAGCAGTTAGACAGGATTTGCCGATCAAGTGACATTCACGGTCGCAGATATAATGTAAATACTGTGAACTAACATGTTTAAAATTTCCGATCGAACAAATTTACCGAAGTGGGCCCCAAGCACTACTGTAGCACTCACAGAAAATCTGGGCCCAAACAGAATATCCTAAAACCCCTATTCTCATGTCTAAACCCTACTGGAAAATTTTGGTACAATGAGGACACTTTACAACCGCGGAACCGCGGTCAAACTAGGGGTTTGGCAGCGTTTCCGCTGTCGTACTAAAGACCCATTGGATAAAATTTTCCCAGAATTCTTAGAATTTCCTGCATGTCTTTCTGCAATGACCTGAAAAATTTTTGGAGCTAAAAAAATTTCGACAGAGAACAGATGCACTAAAAAATACGGTTTTGGGGATTTTTGTTCGGTCGAGTTCTAAACATAATAGAGCAAGCTAGACTAGGTTAATGGCGTGGCTCTGATACCAATGTAAGTGCACGGCGGCACCCCGGCCGTCGATCCGACGACGGAAACGCGGAAACAAAAAACTTTGCAAACTAGCAAACCGGCACCACCGCGCACTATCAACCCGGATCGGGCCATTAACCTAACTACTAGCAAACTAAAAGATGGGTGAAGAGATATACCAAGCGATCCGTGTCCTTCGGTCTTCGTCTCCACTCCAATCTCCCGAGGAATCTCCGTCCGTCACCTTCTCGTCGAAAGGGCACCACGTAGCCGATTTCTTTTACGGGCTCCCACCTCTGGACCAAGGCAACTCGGGCGCGAAGTTGGCTAGCCGACGCGTCCAAGATTTGCTGTAGATATAGTGTAGTAGGTTGTCTCTTTAGGGTTTATGTTGCCATGATGGAGGAATAGAGAAAGAACAATGGAGAGAGGTTTGGAACTTTGGCAAGCCAAGAATGAAAATGAGATGAATCAATTCCCACAAAAATGAATCCTCTCTCTCTCTATCAAGAATGGCCGGCCTCCCACAATGAGAATGGTGGAAAAAAGGAACCATGGAATAATCATATACAAGAGAAGAAAGGGTATATTAATCAAATGAAAATGGTGACACATTTCTAATCCAAATCAACTCCTCATCTAATCTCATAAATGCTAGGATTGATTCAAAAGGAATCTCATGATGATAGAAGCCACAATCACAATAAACCCCTCCATAAATAAGTTATTTGAAAACTGCAAATAACCCCCTTCCATCGATAATGTCCGACTGCGAAGGAACAAAGGAAAACCGGCCGGAACGGAATGTAAACTGGCAACTTCAGAAAACTGATCCCGTAATAAATTACAGGAAAACCCCGCGACTGCATATACATTCCCGCATTTGTATTCCTACTGAACACAAATGCAAAGAGACAAAATCTACACTATCTAATACTAGGATCCGGCTTAAGCCAAAGCCGGCTAGTAAAATCCGTCCGATCACGATCCGTGCAATACCGCACGTATCTGATCGAACCCTGCCATATCTCCATACGGCCTATACAGCGTTTCGCCCTAAAATTGAGTAACTGTGTGTGGTGGACTCTAAAGACTCGTCAATACTATGGCTGTGGATTTAACCAATAGCACGTCAGAGGTATAAGCCATACGTGACGGGCTACCAGCTATTGACCAAAAGGGACGTCAATGAGCGAACTCATCCTGACACCCTACTGAGCCTGTCAGTGAAAATATCCGTACAGTTCGGTCCGTTCGTCTATGAGCATCGCATGGTGGGCCTAGGGGGTTGGTAAAAGTCAGACCCCCAAAAGCGGTACAAGTCGTGTCGGAGTGCAGCCCAGAACACCCTGAGATACTACTGGAATACCTACCAGTAAATATCCTGCCTTGGCAAAGGACTTTTCA